>JAYESA010000020.1:86104717-86763291 GCA_036927795.1 Iris macrosiphon | reverse complement strand
CTCGGGCGAGGTGGCTGGTGGTGGTGTTGTGGTGTTGGGCTGCCGGCGCTGCGGGGGAAGTTCAGGCGAGGGGGAAAATGACCAGAAGAAGGAGGAGAGGTCGTCGAGATGGGAGGAGCACGGCGGGTTCAGCAGGCTGGCGGAGGAGAGAATGACTTTGGCGGGGCTCGACTGGGGTCAGGCGGTCGGGGCGGAGATGGCGAGTTCTCCGGCGTCGGTTCAGTCGTGGACAGCGGGGACAGGGGTTCGGTGCAGCGGCTTCGACGTTGGGTGGAGAAGATGGGGGAGATTAGGGTTTAGGCTAGGGCTTAGGGCTAGGGCGGTCGGAGCGGGGCACTACAGGTCTGGGACGGCGAGGGGATTAAGTTTCGGCCGGCGGAGTGTTCGAGGGGCTTTATAGGGCCGCCGGAACAGTGTTCCGTTTAGAATTAGGATTAGGGTTTTGGTTAGGGTTTCGGGTCCGGGTCGGATTCGATTCGGATCCGACCCGACCCATTAAGGGCTGGGTTTGGTTCGGTTTGATTCACCGTGGTCCGGTTTGGTTTATTTAAAATAAACCGGGTTAAATCAGAGTTTATTTAGGTTTAAATCTACAATGGTTTTTAGGGCTTTAAAAATGTTTCCGGAGTCCAATAAATTCACAAAAAATTACCCTATGTCTGGTTTTCCATTTCACACCCAAAAATATTATTTTCATAATATTTTAATATTAATTAATATTATTTAAAAATCATTTAAATTCAAAATACCTTAGTTTAAATCCCCGAAAATTACAGAAAATTGAGAAAAATCCAAATTAAAAATTTCTAAAAAATCAGGGGGTTTACAATCTACCCAACTTAAAACAATTTCGTCCTCGAAATTAAACTAGGGTAGGGTCTCTCTATCAAATCTCACTTGATTACAATCTAAAGAATTCCTCTCAAGTGAATATTGCGGTCTCTATGCAACTTAGAATTTACCCATCTATCATCTAAGGCTATACATCTACGAAAGCTATGTCCCAAATTATTTAATCATGTTATTGAATTCTCAAAGTTTTTTTTTTCTTTAACACCACACATATCATCTATGATATGCCCTTAATCATTTATAACACATAGTCACCAGGTCATATGATTAGCCTATAGGGTGTACCTAGCACTATCAATGTATCACTTATTTCCAAGCACGAGGTTTCGTCTTTCCGAAACAAGGGAAGACGGAAGACAATGGTAAAGCGTTCAAGGAGGGGTAATAGAATGAAAGTATGGGAATCAAAGCGTTTAAAGGATTCAGATGGGAATTGTCAAGGCAGTTGTGGATTGAGACACTATTTGGTAATTTCTTATTCGCATGCTCACATCGGTGCAGTTATGTACTTGATATGATATGCTTTGTCGTATCTAGAGGGTAAGTATATTTGTCTACTAGTCAACTATACATCTCAATCCACGTAAAATAGTATTGCGAAGGGCGAATCAAGCGCACTATGTCTAGCTAGACCATAATACACTGATTCTGATTAGACAATTTGTATTAGTGTGGTTGATCAGGCCCCAATAACACATGTCATGAACAAGCTCGATATAAGATTAAGCTTGCAAAAACTAGGCTATAATAGCGGCATAATTCGAGGTAGCACAGAAATATAAAGCTGGATTATGATGAGAGAAGTTACAAAATAATTCAAGTTCACAAAGAATGTAGGACTCTACAATCTCTACAGTTGTCATACTAGCTCCTTGTCTAAGTTGCTAGTCAACCAAATAGGGGCATGGACCTCTAAATTCTATCGTCTGAATAAACATTGTCGTCTTATGCTAGCATACAATTAATGCCATTCAGTTACACTTCAATAATGGATCAAAAGACTATGTGATACTAGGTTGTGAGGTATACTACCTAACTTATAACAATTGAACTACTATTGCAATTGTCTTAAGGATACCGTAGAAGCTCCTGTTAAGGTCTACGAGAAGGGGTCTTGGTACTTATTAGGGTATCCTCTTCTATTACATAGGTCATGGTCATCTTACATCTTAGTCATAGTGCTTATGGAACAAGTGTCAATAGTAAGGATAGAAGAGTTACTGGCCGTCAAGGGGAAGTGATCTAACTTGTATCGAGGTGGGGGTATAAATTACGTGATCTACAAACTAGGGGTAATCATCACAATCTAAATGAACTACTCAACTATCAGGTTCTAACTACAGGCACATAATTCAAAATTCAAGATTACAACTATAACCTTAGCAAATTATATATCCTATCATAGAATAAAATCACTTGGTCTATAATCAGAGGTGTCAAGTGGCACGAGTTGAAAGATGAAGAATAGAAGAACAAAATTTAGTCGTCGCACAATTAGCGAACGCTAAGGTCGCAGAGGAACAAATATATGAAATTAAAATAGGGGGCTCTATATAGCATCGTGGTTTTCTAAGGAGGAGTGGTATGCTAGTTGCTATGTTCGAGTTATGATCAAGAGAAATGTTATATTTATTGCTCTTAGCTTCCTAAGGTACTGTCTGCTACTAATAAGACAATAATCTAAGTTCGTAGTTCTAATATTATCTCACCATAAGAGTTAGGTCCAGCCCTAATATTTAACCTTGGATTTCTATTGGTCCCTCAATACTAGGGTCAAACAATATGGTCAAACTTCTAACTAACTCTAGTAGTATCTATACTACTCCCAAGTCCTCATAATACATCAAGGGGTAATGGTAAACCAATCTATAGATAAGGAATTCTAGGGTTCACTAGATATTCTAAACTTAGTGGGGTGTCTATATTCTCGTTGTATTCTTAATAGGTGTGCTACCATAATTATCATCATAATAATAGAGGTTCCTATATTCTAGCAGAAGGCTATACTCAAAGAACTATTAGGGAAGTACAGGAATCAAGCAGGATGCAATTATTCAGATAGAATGGATTGGAAGGAAAGCGAATCATAGTCAATTGTGGATGAGATCCTATACTCTATTCCTAGGTGCAGGTTTGTTCGGTACAATAACGTAACCGAGACAATATACTTTCGACCTGCATGGGCCACCACAAAAACATGTCACGCCTCAGTCCCAAAATACGTAGGAATAGGACACGTAAGCATGCCAGCCGTATGGATATGGTAACTCCAATATATGGAAACCATAACCCATACGTACGCTGTAATATGAATATCAATCCACAAGTGGTATAAAATGTATCACAAGTCACAGGGTATGATCTAAATCTCATCCACGAAAATCAATATAAATGAATAACCAGAATCTATATAACTAGATCTCAATAAGAAATATCTAAGGATGATAGTTGGATGAAAACAAATCCACTACCAACTCGAATGGAAAAAGTAAATACAATATAATTACAACACAACAAACACAATATAAGAATACCAGCTATCAATCACGACTCGAAGAGAAGACATCCTCGAACATATGTAACCATCCGGATCTGCGCTCCTGCAAATACTCAAGAACAGATACACCTGGCAGAGGACCAGGTCCTCAGAAGGACGTAACAAGATACAGAAAAGCGAGCCAACTTGAATATAGTAAACATGCATAATATTTGAAAATAAATAAGTACGCTGTACAAGACAATCTATATGAATGCAAATGAGGACAACATTTCGACGTATGGACAAGGGTAGGCTACTCGATCTAATCCTCACACCTCATGCGCTCGTCAGTGGACATCATCAACCGACATACCTCTGGGGTAGCGACCCTCGGACTCCATCAATCGACATACCTCTGGGGTAGCGACCATCGGACACGACCACCATAGTGCGTGCTAGTTACTACGGTTTACCAGAGTGGTTAAAAGTCCATACGCCTAATGATTGTCCTCTATGATACTATGTGCCAAGTGTGTGTCAACATATCTAATATATAGTAATGACTGAAAGGAACTACACATGCAATAAATAAATAGAACTGAAATAAATATACAGAAATATACTAAGCATGCAAAATACTGTAAACAATTTGGCAAGGTATCTTGCCTGGTAAGAAAGCTGCAAGGTGTAACGTCCCGAAGTCCAACACACAGGATCAGAAGCTATAGCCGCAGAACAAATGTCTCTGGATGCTGAAATAAATATCACCAACGTTCCCAGAATAAGCAAAATAGCTAAAACGCACTTTCCTTTCGTCCAATTTGGACACAGGGGCAAAACGGTAATTTCGGGTAAAAGTGGGGTCCAGGTGTGGCCCACTTTGCACCGAAAAATGTGTCAAAACCAATAGTTTCCAAATTTTTCCAACTTAGTGTCAACAAGTCCAGAACGATCATACGAACCCAACGGAGCTTCCAGAATTGGATTCCGATGAGCCGATCACAAAATCGTCCGTCAAGTGGAGCCGCGGGGCCCACGATACGTGATTTTGTCAACGTTCTCAGAATCGAACCAAACTTGGGTCACAAGACCAGCGTATTGCTACGAGTCCGATGGCGCAAGTTTCATCTCGATCCGACGTGTGTACACAAAGTTACAACGTGTTCCAGAACAGGCGGATACGGGGGGTTGTCGGCGGATACGCGTTGATTCCGGTGTGCACGCACATCCAAATCAACTTCTGCGAAATCCCGCACGTCCGTATCAACGGCGCGCATGTTTCGGTGAAGACCGCGCGCGACCAAGTCGTCCCGTTTGGCGGGGCGTACTCAGTTCCGGGATAAAACGGGGCGTTGTTTTTCCTGTTTTTGGATCGCGGTTTGCGATCACCACAAGACCCGATGCACCGAGCGGGTTACACGGGCATCGAGGGGGTTACACAGTCTACGTGTCACAACTAACGGAACGAAAAACGGATCAACGAGTAGAGAGAACGGGTTACCTGAACAGGGCTCCGTGGAACGAGAATTTTTCGTGTCCGGGTGACTGTTTTGTGTCCTGTCGAGTCTGCTGTGTCCGGAGCTAGGGTGGCTGTGTCCATGTCAGGGTGACGCTGAGGCTCGCCGGGGCTTCGCCGTGGTGGCTCAAGGCTACGTCGGAGGGGCGGAGCCGACGGAGGCGGCTAGGGTTAGGGTTAGGTCGTGGTGGTAGCGTTACTCAGGGAGGAGGAAGGAGAGGACAGCGGGTGCCTCGTCGTCCGGCGGCTTCAGGCGAGAGGCGGTGGAGGAGAGTCGACGAGGGGAACGGCTGATGGTGGCTTCGGGTGGAGTTGATGGCAGGGGTGAGCAGCAGGGGGCTCGGGGAGGTATTCCGGTCGTGGGAGGAGTGAAGTGCCCGTGCGGGTGGTGGCTGACCGAGGGAGGTGGAGTTCGTGGCCGCTGCGGGGGAGAAAGTTCAGCAGCGGTCGAGGGAAGACTCGGGCGAGGTGGCTGGTGGTGGTGTTGTGGTGTTGGGCTGTCGGCGCTGCGGGGGAAGTTCAGGCGAGGGGGAAAATGACCGGAGGAAGGAGGAAAGGTCGTCGAGATGGGAGGAGCACGGCGGGTTCAGCAGGCTGGGCGGAGGAGAGAATGACTACGGCGGGGCTCGACTGGGGTCAGGCGGTCGGGGCGGAGATGGCGAGTTCTCCAGCGTCGGTTCAGTCGTGGACAGCGGGGACAGGGGTTCGGTGCAGCGGCTTCGACATTGGGTGGAGAAGATGGGGGAGATTAGGGTTCAGGCTAGGGCTTAGTGCTAGGGCAGTCGGAGCGGGGCGCTGCGGGTCTGGGACGGCGGAGCGGGGTGTTCGAGGGGCTTTATAGGGCCGTCGGAACAGTGTTCCGTTTAGAATTAGGATTAGGGTTTTGGTTAGGGTTTCGGGTCCGGGTCGGGTTCGATTCGGATCCGACCCGACCCGTTAAGGGCTGGGTTTGGTTCAGTTCGGTTCACCGTGGTTTATTTAAAATAAACCGGATTAAATCAGGGTTTATTTAGGTTTAAATCTACATTGGTTTTTAGGGCTTTAAAAATATTTCCGGAGTCCAATAAATTCACAGAAAATTACCCTATGTCTGGTTTTCCATTTCACAACAAAAAATATTATTTTCATAATATTTTAATATTAATTAATATTATTTAAAAATCATTTAAATTCAAAATATCTTAGTTTAAATTCTCAAAAATTACAGAAAATTGGGAAAAATCCAAATTAAAAATTTCTGAAAAATCAGGGGGTTTACAGATTGTGCTTGGTATGCGGATCCAGCCAGCATCCAGCCAGAAATTGCATGGAGCATCGAGAAGAAACACCGATGGTTCACCGATGAGCACCAATGGTTAACCAACAAGCTTTACCAGTACCGGAAGAATATCAGTTGAGGCCACCCTTGGAATCGCAGACAACACTCTTCTAGCAGGCCCAACAACAGCAGAGGGCACCACCAGAAGGACGCGGACAGGCTTTTGCGATGACAGTGGGGGAGGCACAGACTCGTGGAGTAGTGAATACGAGTAAGATTTAAGTTTTATCATAGTTATGTATTCCTAGTAATACTTTAGCACGTGCCTGTTAGTTGCATTCCCAGCCTAAGCCTAGTATTTTGCTAGCATGAACTTGTTAGTCTAGATTAGTAACTAGTACCCAAGTTTTCATAAGCTGTAGTTGATCCTTGCTCTAACCATGCTCCTTTACTCTTGAGTTACTTATCTCTCATTACCTAGGGAATTGTTTTATTCCTTCCCTACGTGTTCTGCTTAACCCTCACCCTTATTCTCGATTTTTTCTTGTTCATGGTTCCTTATTCTTTGTGTCGTGCTTCAACAAACATACCTTGTAAGCGGGTTAACTCTTCTGACCGGTTATGTTTTAATTTCTTAATTGTGAGGACGCAATTTTTTTAAGGTGGGTAGATTGTAAGCACCCAGATTTTTAAAAAATTTAAATAGGAATTTTTGGGATTTTTTTGTGATTTTTAATTATAGAAAATAAATGTTCTTCAAAGGATTACTATTTTTGTGTATTATATTAAATTATATTTTTGAGTGTATAATTAATAGTATGATGATGTATAATTTTTTTAGAATTTATTGGGCTCAAAAACTATTTTTAAATAGCTAAAAATATTATTTTTGGATAAACCAGACCGAACCAGACTGAACCGAACCAAACTAAACTGAACCCAACTGAACCGAACCCTACCCCTAATGGATTGGATCTATACCCGATCCCGCCAACCCATAACCCGACCTGACCCGCTAACTAAATTCCCCTCCCACCACGTACACCACGATCCGCCCCCGACCGTTACACCCACGGCCGATGACCCCACAACCCCCGTGACTCCTGACGATACCCCCGCGACCCCCGGCGACACTCCAGAGACCCTCTCCCTGTAACCGCCTCCTCTCTCTCTATATAAACCCGACCGCCACCCCCACCAACATCACCGCACCACCTTCACCATCACAACCACCGGCCGACTCCGACGACTACGACGACCCCGAGCTCCCCGTTGCGACCTCGACCGCCCACTGCTACCCTAGCGCTGCCGCCACCACTACCAGCACGACGACGACCCACCTCAGCAGCTACAGCAACCGCCACGGCCGCTAACGTGTCCCACCTCGCCGTCCCGTCCACGCATAGCACACCGCAGCCGACCCCTGTTCCGATGAATTTTTCTTCCTCCTCGCTGTGTCGATTCTCGAACGGCTTATTGCGACATGTTCACTGTGTGATCCTCTCGAACCCTGTGCAATTAGATTTGGGTATTGTGTCCTGTGTCGATCGCAAATTGCGACGCGAAAACAGAAAAAATAACCCAATTTTGGAGTTCAAAAACTGTCCTAAACCTCTATGTTCATGGTCGATTTACTCCAAACCTGTTTATTATTTTTAAATTCTGCTTGAACAGTAAATTAGATAATCTAACCAAGTTTTAAAACCTTAATTAGTTTATTTTAATTTGCTATATGTTGTGTTTTATTTTCGGGTAAAGTTGACCAAAAACTTGATTTTTAAAACCCGAATTTTTTCGAAATGGGGTGCGTTTCGATAAATGAGGTGACTTCGTCGGGTTCGAATTGCATCAAAAGTTGCGTATCATCAATTCAGACGTGTAGAATTTTGCGAAAGTTGATTTGGATGTGCGTGCACATCGGAATCAATGCGTATCCGTCGAAAATGTCCCGTATCGGGCCCGTTCTGACACTCGTTGTAATTTCGTGTGTGCATGTTGTTTCGCAATAAAACTTATGCCATTGAATTCGTATCGTTACGCTGGTCCTGTGACCCATGTTTGGTTCGATTCTGAGAACGTTGACGAAACCCCGTATCGTGGGCCCCACGGCTCCACGTGACGGGCGATTTTGTGACCGGCTCATCGAAATCCAGTTCTGGACATTCCGTTGGGTTTGTATCATCGTTCTAGACTCGTAGACACTAAGTTTGACGAATTTGGAGAACTTTATCTCTAGAATATTTTTTGCTGCGAAGTGGGCCACATGTGGACCCCGCTTTGACTAAAAACTGTCAATTCTGCCCATGTGTCCAAATTGGACTTATGGGTAGTCAATCCTAGCTATTTCATGTCTTCTGAGAGTGATGATAATATTTATTTTAGCATCCGGAGGCGTACCTGAGATTTCGCTGTTATCAGAGCAACTGAAGGAGTTTAAACCCTAGGCAAGTGTACCTTGCCAACTTGCAGTAGTTCCTGTTATATTATTTGTTTTTCTTTCTATATATATATATACTCTTGAGATATACATATTCAACCTAGGACCGTGATACGTTGCTTAACGTCCGAATAATATTCATGAATATGATGAATAAGTGTTTCATCAGTACCTTGATCAGTTTGTGGTGGTATTCGTTGATGATATATTAATTTATTCGAAGACCCCGGAGGAGCACGAGGAGCACGAGGAGCACTTGAGGATAGTTCTAGAGACCCACATGAAGGAGAAGCTTTATGGAAAGATGTCGAAGTATGAGTTCTTCCTCGATAAGGTTGAATTTCTCGGGTATGTGATTGCAGGAGACAGAATCTCAGTAGACCCGAAGAAGATATCAGAAGTTGAGTCATGGTCTATCCCGAGTTCAGTGGCAGAGATGAGGAGCTTTCTTGGATTCACGGGCTATTATAAGAGGTTTGTTCAGTATTTTCCAGGATTGCAGAGCTGATGACTAGGCTAACCAGGAAGGACGTAGAGTTCGTTTGGATAGAGGAGTGTCAGGCCGCATTTGAGGAGCTGAAGAAGAGGTTGACTACGGCTCCAGTATTGACGTTGCCATCAGGGACAAGAGGATTTTTCATATATAGTGATGCTTCCGGTAAGGGTTTGGGATGTGTGTTGCAGCAGAATGGGAAGGTAATGTAGCGCCCCGTTCTCCCGGTGCGGAGATCGCGGTTAAGAAACACAAGACGGTATCGTTCGATCGGGATAGATTGAATTAAGAACTCGTCCTCGTTATGGATTTGTTTCTTCGGAATCGATTCCCATATTCAGTGGACTGCGCCCCAAGGATCGGCTTAGCGGCAGAGTCAGGAGGGACCTCTCCGCTGCTATCTTTTATTGCCTCGGTTTTCGATGTCGCTTGTTGCTTTCGTGCTTTGAGTTGGTTTTGGGATTTGCTTGTT
Organism: Iris macrosiphon; assembly: GCA_036927795.1. Classification (NCBI taxonomy): domain Eukaryota; kingdom Viridiplantae; phylum Streptophyta; class Magnoliopsida; order Asparagales; family Iridaceae; genus Iris; species Iris macrosiphon. The sequence continues at coordinate 86,753,784 of JAYESA010000020.1, read as the reverse complement.
TTCTTGAACGGTTTCGATGGTTTTCATTGTTTTCGTTCATTGACTTGCACTTCTATTCCGAGATGGAAAGAGAGGAAAAAGTATTAATCGAGCTGTTCGTGTGCAGGTGAACGAGCAGTAGGCGGCTTGCGAGCGGAGTCGTGAAGCGCCTCTTTCCTTCTTCTTTCCAAAATCTAAGTGAGTGGCTACCAACCCGATTAGCTAGCCCTGCTTCCAAGCTTCACTCCTTCGCCCCGATCAAACGATACCAAGTAATAATAAAAGAAACCAAGATAAAAGAGAATAGACTTGTATCTTATGCTTGTCAATCAAATATGTGAACTGTTATCATACTGTATGCTAGTTCGTTCATAACTGTTCTATAAATCGTGCTAAGTATGGAACACCTTGTATGCGCTAAACTGTTCAATGAGGCTATGTTAAATGAATCATGCAATACCGACTGTCCCGTACTACTGTTTGCCTCAACTGCATGAACTGTTAACTTAGCAACGTACTGTTCGATCACGGACAACTTATGCACAAGGTAACTGGTTCCTGCGGACGGTCGCTGGGGCACTGGCACCGATCCGGTCCGGGCGGAACCCTACTGTATAGTCAACTGTACTAGACGGAATGGCTTGTAGCACCACTGTACTTTCGCTGCAAACCATTCACGTCTATGATTAGTGTCCTTAATGGCAACGCCAGTGATCTATTGTATATTTAAACCTGTTGCATACTAACTTGTGTCTTCGTTTCAGGGAAGGCATGGTAAGTATTGTGCAGATAATTCAGTCGGCAGGTAAAATTCACCGAACGGTGGCACGTTCATTTCAGTAAAAATTTAATATGCTGCTTACTTGTAAATGAACTAAGGCAAGATAGAAACCCACAAAATATGCATGCTTCACTAAACAACGTGTTGATTGGTATAGTCAGGCTAGCTCGCCTTCACCAGCATGTTTCGATATGCTGACCCTCGTTGAAACAGGTTCTCCGCACCAAGGCGAACCGAGCGAGGAGCCGAAGTCGTCTACCCGATCCAGTCCAACTGTTGGCGCATCTTCACCGCGCCCCCTGAAGCATTTGAAGCCAGAAGCTGCAACTCTTCATACACAAATGCAGCTCCGTGGCAAAGCCGTCCTCCAGCCTGGAGGTCTTTATCATTTTGAGTTTATAAAGGGATGTAATGTACATGACTGCTATCTCATTTTGAGTCATCTCTTTTGTAAGCCGTTTGGCATATTAGTTGACTCGTTCAGGAGTTTGTAATAGATGTTCATTATCAATAAAGAGAACTTTTCTATGTTTTAAACCTGTGTTTCAATTTATCTGCGTACTATGAATATGTGCTTGCTATGCAAATCATTCAAGCCTTGTGCGGGCGCAACTCCAGGCCCGCACGGCGGTCACTATTCGGGGGACGCCTCAAACGATTCTACGGAATCGGGTCGTGACATAGTGGTATCAGAGCACAGATTCAAGTTCCTTAGACTTCGTGCTGGAAAAGTTCCTTTAACGATCAAATTCCTGTGCGAACTCTTGAACTCGCTAGGCCAAAATGAGATACGTTCATGCAATAAGTCCATAATACATTATGATCCTAATGTAATTTACCTTCTTTTGAAGGAATGGCTCCAGCGCAATCTGTAGTGCAAACCCCGGACGAAACGCAAGGCCAAGAAAGTAGTTCGGATACTTCGGGAAGTTCAGAGAGCCAGCGAGCCGTGCCAAGCATCGATCCCGTCCAACGAATGTTGCAGATGTTGGAGCCAAACCAACAAAGGGACGAGGCTCGCTATGAACGGGCCGAGAAGCGGGCGGAAGAGAGTCAGCTCAAGTTTCAAGACAATATAGAAGCACGATTCTCAGTCCAACAGAAGCAGGTAGATACCCTGCAGCAGATCGTTCAGACTTTGGCATCCAACCAGTCCGCGGCAACGCCAGCGACTCCGGTGGAACAGCCCGTGCTTGAAGTAGAGACGCCGCAAATTCCAAGGGCGAGGGACGTGACTGCCTTCGACTTTGGCCACTTCAAGAAAGTCTGCAACACCCCATTCAACGGGACTGAGGACCCAGTCGTAGCTCTAGATTGGTTGGCCAAACTTGAAGATCACTTCGCTCTGCTAGAGGTCCCCGAAGATAAGCGCGTCTCCTGCGCGCAACTACAGCTCCGCCTCAACGCACACGATTGGTGGGACGTGCATCGACGATCTCTCCAATTTAATCACGGAGAGGAGGCGATCTCGTGGACGACTTTTCGTGCCGCGTTCGAAGAGGAGTTTGTACCCCCTCCAGTACAACGTCAAATGGAAAACGAGTTCGTGCAGCTGCGGCAAGGCAGCATGACAGTTAAGGAGTACTCCGCCGAATTCAACCGACTCTCCAAATTCGCTAGGGCCTATTTACCTGATGTAGCGAGTCGAGCTAGAAGGTTTGAAGGTGGACTACGCCCTGCCATCCATTCGCACGTAGCCGTTCCTCAGTATCGTACGATGCGTGAAGTCATGAATCACACCCTGTCGCTTGAACCACTCTATCCTCACGTTCCTGCCGGCGCTGTGCATACCTACAATCACAAACGCCAAAGCAACGACAGAGGAAACAACGCTACAAAGCGTCCAAACAACGGTGGCAAGCATGGAGAAAAGTTAGATAAAGTATGTCACTTTTGCAGACGGCCGGGGCACGCAATAGATAAGTGCCGCCTGAAACTTGGGTTATGTTTAGTTTGCGGTGAAGCAAACCATACCGTTCGTGACTGTCCACTGAGCCGCCTTAACCGTCGTCCGCAACAGAATAATCCCTAACGGTAGGTCCTATTCTTAAGTTTCGGGACGAAACTTCCAATTAGTTGGGTAGGATGTAGCGTCCCGTTCTCCCGGTGCGGAGATCGCGGCTAAGAAACACAAGACGGTATCGTTCGATCGGGATAGATTGAATTAAGAACTCGTCCTCGTTATGGATTTGTTTTTTCGGAATCGATTCCCATATTCAGTGGACTGCGCCCCAAGGATCGGCTTAGCGGCAGAGTCAGGAGGGACCTCTCCGCTGCTATCTTTTATTGCCTCGGTTTTCGATGTCGCTTGTTGCTTTCGTGCTTTGAGTTGGTTTTGGGATTTGCTTGTTTTCCTTGAACGGTTTCGATGGTTTTCATTGTTTTCGTTCATTGACTTGCACTTCTATTCCGAGATGGAAAGAGAGGAAGAAGTATTAATCGAGCTGTTCGTGTGCAGGTGAACGAGCAGTAGGCGGCTTGCGAGCGGAGTCGTGAAGCGCCTCTTTCCTTCTTCTTTCCAAAATCTAAGTGAGTGGCTACCAACCCGATTAGCTAGCCCTGCTTCCAAGCTTCACTCCTTCGCCCCGATCAAACGATACCAAGTAATAATAAAAGAAACCAAGATAAAAGAGAATAGACTTGGTTCTTATGCTTGTCAATCAAATATGTGAACTGTTATCATACTGTATGCTAGTTCGTTCATAACTGTTCTATAAATCGTGCTAAGTATGGAACACCTTGTATGCGCTAAACTGTTCAATGAGGCTATGTTAAATGAATCATGCAATACCGACTGTCCCGTACTACTGTTTGCCTCAACTGCATGAACTGTTAACTTAGCAACGTACTGTTCGATCATGGACAACTTGTGCACAAGGTAACTGGTTCCTGCGGACGGTCGCTGGGGCACTGGCACCGATCCGGTCCGGGCGGAACCCTACTGTATAGTCAACTGTACTAGACGGAATGGCTTGTAGCACCACTGTACTTTCGCTGCAAACCATTCTCGTCTATGACTAGTGTCCTTAATGGCAACGCCAGTGATCTATTGTATATTTAAACCTGTTGCATACTAACTTGTGTCTTCGTTTCAGGGAAGGCATGGTAAGTATTGTGCAGGTAATTCAGTCGGCAGGTAAAATCCACCGAACAGTGGCACGTTCATTTCAGTAAAAATTCAATATGCTGCTTACTTGTAAATGAACTAAGGCAAGATAGAAACCCACAAAATATGCATGCTTCACTAAACAACGTGTTGATTGGTATAGTCAGGCTAGCTCGCCTTCACCAGCATGTTTCGATATGCTGACCCTCGTTGAAACAGGTTCTCCGCACCAAGGCGAACCGAGCGAGGAGCCGAAGTCGTCTACCCGATCCAGTCCAACTGTTGGCGCATCTTCACCGCGCCCCCTGAAGCATTTGAAGCTAGAAGCTGCAACTCTTCATACACAAATGCAGCTCCGTGGCAAAGCCGTCCTCCAGCCTGGAGGTCTTTATCATTTTGAGTTTATAAAAGGATGTAATGTACAGGACTGCTATCTCATTTTGAGTCATCTCTTTTGTAAGCCGTTTGGCATATTAGTTGACTCGTTCAGGAGTTTGTAATAGATGTTCATTATCAATAAAGAGAACTTTTCTATGTTTTAAACCTGTGTTTCAATTTATCTGCGTACTCTGAATATGTGCTTGCTATGCAAATTATTCAAGCCTTGTGCGGGCGCAACTCCAGGCCCGCACGGCGGTCACGATTCGGGGGACGCCTCAAACGATTCTACGGAATCGGGTCGTGACAGGTAATTTCCTATGATACCAGATAATTACGCCCTCATTAGAAGAATTACCCTACCCACGACTTGGAGTTGGCAGCAGTCATTTTTGCTCTAAAGATGTGGAAGAACTACTTGTATGGAGAGCGTGTGAAGATCTTTACAGACCATAAGAGCTTGAAGTATGTGTTTACACGGAAAGAGCTCAACATGAGGCAGCAGTGTTGGTTGGAGTTGATGAAGGACTTTGATATTTCTTTGCAGTACCATCCATGGAAGGCTAATGTAGTCGTTGATGCCTTGAGAAGGTATCCATTGGCTATGTACTTGAGAAGGGACAGACATTTATTGGCTGATCTTGATAGCTTGGGTATAGAGGTGTTAGTTCCTGGAGTTGCGATACAGATGTGGGGACTTCATGTACAGTCATAGTTGATGGACCATATTAGAGCTGCACAATTCGAGGATGAGTCTTTGAAGAGCATCAGAGCGCAAGTTCAGATAGGATTGGCAAAGGACTTTACTATTGCGGAGGACGGATCATTGCGACACGGTTCCAGATTGTGCGTGCCGAGTGGAGCATTATGCGAGGCGGTTCTTCAAGAGGCGCATCGATATCAATACTCTATGCATCCAGGTGCCAACAAGATGTATAAAGACATAAGAGAGCATATTTGGTGGTATAGTATGAAGTGGGAGGTAGCGAGCTTCATATCCAGATGCTTGGTATGTCAGCAGGTAAAGGTGGAGAGGCAGAGGCCAGGTGGATTGCTTCTGCCTTTACCCATTTTAGAGTGGAAGTGGGAGCATGTGGTGATGGATTTTGTATCAGGGCTTCCACGTTCTCCAGGAGGTAGAGATGTGATTTGGGTTATCGTAGATAGGTTAACCAAATCAGCCCACTTTTTTCTATTTAAAATAGGTACATCTACGGAGAAGCTCGTAGAGATGTATGTGTGGCAGATAATCAGATTGTATGGAGTTCCTATGAGCATCGTCTCAGAACGAGATAGTCGCTTCATATCCCACTTCTGCAGGAGTTTGCAGCTAGCTTGGGCACTCAGCTCAAGTTTAGTACCGTATATCACCCTCAGAACGACGGGCATTCGGAGAGGACTATTCAGACTCTCAAGGATATGCCTTGCATCTGTGTTTTGGATTTCGGAGGCTGTTAGGAGGATCACCTTCACCTGATAGAGTTTGCTTATAACAACAGCTACCAGGCCAATATCGAGATGTCACCATTTGAGGTATTGTATGGAGGAAGATGCCGCACTCTATTATAATGGGATAATATTGGTGAGAGAGCCTTATTGGGACCAGAGATGGCCGTGGATACAACTGAGAAGGTAAAGCTTATTAGGGATAGACTTTGGATGGCGCAGGACAGACAACAACATTGGGCTAATAGCTACCGGAGACCATTAAAGTTTGAGGTATTGGTTTTATTTGTATTGCTTATGATTTCTTTATTTTGGTTGGAGTGCTAAGGATGTATTTTGTGTTAGGTTGGCGATATGTTGTTCTTGAGAATTTTTCTGAAACGGGACACGATTCACTTTGGTGGAGGCGGAAAGCTTAGTCTACAGTACATCAGACCCTTCGGTGTTCTTGAGAGGGTCGGTACAGTGGCCTACAGACTAGACTTGCCGCCTGCACTAGAAGTAGTGCACAATGTGTTCCATATGTATCAGCTTAGACGGTATGTGGTAGATCCCAACCATGTATTAGATCAGTCGGAGACCTAGGTGGGTCCGACTCTGAGTTACCCAAAACAACCAATGGAGATTCTGGATCACAGGAAGAAGATGCTGCAAAACTAGACGATTCCCTTGGTACGCGTCGCGTGGAGGCATCACTCTCCAATAAAGTCTACCTGGGAGAGGGAATCCGAGATGCGCGAGCGATACCATTATCTTTTTGAGCCGTGAGGTTATTATTTCTCGCTTGCTCTGATTTTTTGTTATAGCTAGTTCCTTCCTTAAATTTTGAAGAAATTTTTTTTCTAAGGAGGATAGACTTACCACCCTCATTTTTCCAAATAGGGGTAATTTAGTCAATTTGTATATAATTATATTTAGAAATAAATAGTTATTTATATTTTGCTAATATTAATATTTGTGGTTGTGATTTTTATTTATTAGTTAATGGACTAACCAATTAATTAGACTTGACACTTGTGAACCCAATTAGACTTGTCATGATAATTTATTGAGCCCAACATGGCCAAGCCCAATAGACTCATCCCCTCTAATTAATTAGGAGGATTAGAGTTAAATTTTATTAGTATAGAGACTTTCCATTATACCCCTCCTTAATTACTTTTCATAATTAATCAATGGGGTAAATTTGGACTTTACAAAGTTGATTGAAGGAGGGAAAATCTGGCCGGCCCCAATAGGGAGAGATTCTCTCTCTCCTCTTCATTTTGCATTTTCATTTTAGATCCCCAATTAATAGATCCCTAATTCCCTTCATCCCTCCATAAACCTCTCTCAATTCATTTACATTTTCCTCTCACTTTCATCACTCAAGGAGCATTAGAGCTTAGAGTTGCAAGGAGAACAAGGAGAAAGAGCTTTGGCAAGGAGATTGTGTCCGGATCGTGTCCGTAGGAACAATTCATGGGGAATCCATCTTCCAATTGGTAAATTCTGAATTTCTCTTCATTGTAGCTTCTAAATCATGCATTTGACTCTTAGAAACACCCCAATGGCATAAGGCTACCTATAGGAACAAGTTCTAGGCTAATTGGTGGTGTATTATGATTGCTACATAGAGATTTGTGTGTATTTTTGAGGAATTATGATATTGACATATCAAGTGTGTATCATGAGCCTAATTTAGTCAAATTGGACAGATCGGGGTTGAAATACTAGCTACATGTCCATAATTGGGCACGAATAGACCGTATCGTGATACAGTATGATACCGTATGATACAGAACCATTTTAAGTGATTCTGTGCAAGGCTCTATAATTTCCTTTTGACATTAGTTCTAATAGCTATTATTATTCATATTTGGTATGTAGAAATAGTTTTTATGAAGAATTGGTTATTTGAGCATATGATTTGGTGTGTGCGCCATGAGCTCCTAGGTATACATTCTAGGAGTTTGTTTTTATGCCTCTATATATACATATGATATATCATACATGATATTAGGTGTTTATATGGTTGTTATTATATGTAAGTATGAGTATGTGTGGACTGTTGATGTATTAGCAGTGGATGCAAGTGTGACTGTGGTATCTGGGTTATGTTCGAGACTGTGGTATAATGACTATGTTAAAGGGGATGTCTGATACTATAGGGTACTTTAGAGACTGATGCACTATTTATTGGTAGTGAGTGGAAACATTTTCTGTGTTGTGTGATATTGTGGCTGGGTGTTAAGGTGTGGGTTCTTTATAGGAGTATGTGTGTTTGTATTACCTCATTGACAGTTGAACCTGATCAGGTTGCAGACAAGAACAGAGGGGTCTCGTGCTCTGTTGCAGGTAATGGATGGGGTAATAGCAGTAAGATTGGTGTGTGCCTCTATTGTGGGGAGGCAGGCCAACAATTGTGAGATTGTGTTCTAGCTCCCGTTCGAGCAGGTCAGGGCAGAAGCCAAGCACAGAGAGAACCCGCGAGACCACCAGCGAGACAACAGAGGGGACCTTCGTTACCGCCACAGTAGCAACGGTTCACTCAGCACCAGCAGCAGCTGAGAGGTGCTCAGTATCAGGGCAAACTTTTGCCATGACGGTCGAGGAGGAGGAGCTAGTCGGAGATGCCATCTCATATTTAGTCTATTTTGATTCTTTTCCTGCTCATGCTTTATTTGATTCTAGTGCTACATATAGTTTCATATTTGTATCTTTTGCTTTGAAGCATCATCTTGAGACTGAACCGCTAGCGGGGACTTGCAAGATTACGACAAGGGGTGGCATTATCCTGGTCAGTGATGTTTGCAAGGATCGGAGAGTTTCTCTGGGAGGCCGAGAGTTGAACACATGTCTACTTGTAATGCCACTTCCGAGCTAAGACAAAGTACTCGGGATGGATTGGTTGAGTAGGCACCATGCTAGTATCGATTATCGTGGCGGCAGAGTTTTGTTTCGACAAGTCACTCAAGTCCTCTCTCTTAAAACAATAAAAACGTGCCAAGTGGCTACAATTGTGGGATGATACATAGGCGATGTTCCAACTTTATGTCTTGTATATGTGCTTCTGCTCCGGACGTAACGCTCAAAAACTCCAGAGCAGACTCTACGCCTTAGCTTGCATGAAGGGGTTTCCGCACCGAACGAGGTTCATCCGCACCCTGCAAGCAATCTGGTAGATTATCAGTACATGAATGTACTGGTGGGGAGGCTTTTCGCCCGCTCGACAAATCCAAACATCATATATAGCTTCTGTGCACCATCTATTATGTTATCTTTCTAGTCTCGCCTTAGGATCAGTTTCATGGCAATGATGTAAAGCCTAACTCATGTGACAGTGCGCCGTGCGATATAAGAGTAACACGACGAGACTTACCAACTTACCATCCATCCTTCCATGTTCCGAGATAAAACCAAGTTAAACCAAGCACGAATATATGCAAAGAAATTCACAAAAATCGCATAAGCAAACACGAGTGTTACGAGCAGTTTCGGTTTCAGGTGCCCGAGTTACACGGGTACTCAAGTGTGTTGCAGAAGAGGTTCAAGTGTTTAAATATGTAATAGTCTTATACTCATATCCGTTAGGTATTTAAGACCCATATGTGATGCAATGACCCGCACGCGGATTGTCGCTAAGCGATAATGACTTATCTATATAAACATGAGTCGCTGGCATAGCCATAAAGGACTAGCGACTAGCATATATTATCTATATTTTTAAGTGTATAGGCTAAACAAAGAAAGGTTTATCGTAGCCACCCACCTTAGTGATGATTCACCTCGGTCGAGCGATACTCCGATCGTTCCTTTAAAAGTCTAAGTCTGAACTCCTGAAGGGCCAAGTCTGAAATCCTTTGCTTCAAGCAAGTCTTCTCGCTGAGCAAAGAGGGTCGGATCGTTGTACTTGCGCCATTTGAATCGGCTCTCTGCTTGAACGAAACGGGTTGTTACATTATACACCACTCAAAAAAAGTCTCATCCTCTAGACTTCCTGAGCGCAAACTGTTCTATCGCAAATTATTGAATCCATCTCAAGCATAACAATCAGTGTCACATGCATGCTGGGTCTGTCTTATTGAATGACTCTATCATTCAATCCAAGCTCTGACTGGGTCTCTACTGCGCCTTAGCGCGGAATATATCGCTTAACACGGGCTACGTTATAATCCATCTAAAATAAAGGATTAAGGACTGAGGCAAACTTATCCAAGTCATTGTACTCGTCCATGCGAATCTAACATATTCACTTGTACTAGCATTCGAGATTAGCATATCGCCAGTCTGGATCATGCACATATTAAAAGCGTCCCCCAAACATAGGCATATCAACCAACTTAGCGACAACGAAGTCCACTACCAGAAAAAGTCAATTTAGCGACGTAAAAAAACGTCGCTAAATTACAAAAAAACGTCGCTAATCACTTTTAGCGACGTAATTAGTGACGTTTTGAAGAAGTCGGAACTCAGCTAGTCGCTGAAAGGAAAAACGTCGCTAAACGTCGCTATACCGACGTTTTTTAGCGACATAAATATATCGCTAAATTAGCGACGTTTAGCGATGCAACGTCGCTAATTAGCGACGTATTGATACATCGCAAAACGTTGCTAATTAGCGACTTAAATAGCGACGTTACAGCGACGTCTTTAATGACCTGGCAATAATGCCATATCAGCAATTAGCGACGTTTTTAGCGACGTTTAGCGCGTTTTTAGCGACATCATTAGCGACGTGTAGAAATATCGCTAATTAGCGACGTATTTAGCGACGTGTATTAACGTCGCTAAACGTCGCTAAAAACGTCGCTAATTGTACAGTGAAAAAATAAAAAAATGAATACTGAATTGTTTCCAAACTATTATTCCTGTAGTTTATTAATTCATAATCTGTACAAATAGACCCGGAGCAACCCTCCGTTGAATTTCCAGGGTTTGCCGACCCCCTTGGGTTGAACACTCAACACCGGTAACATATATTTAATATGAATAATATAATAAAATTTGAAGAAAATAAAATATCCAGCAAATATCATCGTAAAAAATACAGCAAATATATATCCATATAATGAGTCGCATCCTAAATAATACAAAGAATACAAATATCCAGCAACTATACTACTGCGGATCTGCAGGAGGATGACCACCGGCGCGCAAGAAGGATAAGAACAGATCATACTGCTCCCGTAAAATTGACACCGATGTCGATGGAGAAGGCAGTAACGTCGGTGGAGCCTGTGTCGATGTAGGCGCACCAGGAGGACGTATCCGCTCCAAGTCTGCGAGTCGCTGGTTGTAAGAATCCATAGTAGACAACAGCCTCGTACTGCTATGAACTATTGAATCCTGCATTATCGTCAGCCTCTCGCCCATGTATAGTTGTGATGCCTGCAGCTCCGTCACGTTGCGCTCTGTCGAGGCTCTAAGATCATTTGTCAAATCTCGGAGCTCCGTGATGCTGTGGTCGAGCATATCGAATCGTGCGATGAGCGTCGGATCGTCCGCCTGCGGCTGGGACCGGGGCTGCTCCTCCATCCTTCGTAGCAACTCGTCACGGAGAGACGCAATCTGACGGTCAACGGCCTCCTGGACTCTGGCCGACGATTGCGAGGGCTATGGGGAATGCGCAGTTGTCGGGGAGGTCCTAGATGACTGCGTCGTAACCAGGGCGCCATAGGATCCCGTACCATAGTACGTACCCCTCTGGAGACCACCAGCTGCGGTCACCCACAGGTCGTCCGCCGACGGAGCTGGAGCGGGCTGCGAGGAAGTACCAGCCTCTCCAGCTGTAGGTGCACTAGCAGTCGACCACTCACGCAGCCTAAGATACTCGACCTAGAAAAGTTTGGAAACTCGATAATTGTCTAAGTTATATTAAAATTAACACAAAGTAAAGTAATAATTACATAGGTCTGCGAGGCCCTCTCATCAATGAGATTTCCGTCCTTGCGATGGGTGGCCAAGAAAACGGTCACCATGTTTGCATCCTCACCCCTCTGTACCTGTTAAAAATATATTATTTAGTACTGTCATTTTATCGTACTTACATTAAAATTAGAGGATTTATTTAAAAAATATACCAAACGACGAAAATGTTCCTTTATCGGAATCGAGCCACCACACCACTTGGCAGCATTCCGCCTAGCCACCTTGGCCTTCTCAGACCTTTCCTTGTAGCTCGGATCGTCGAATCTAGCCTTCATTGCAGTCCACTGCTCAGGCGTGATCCAACCTTGGATCGGGTTTCCAGCACGATCACGAGCCTTCTGGTCATCCAGAGCATCACGGATAAGCTTGGCGGCAACGGTAGAAAACAACCGCTCGATCAACTCGGCCCGGTGCGGAGGATAGAAATACGTTTGCTACAATAAATGATTTAGTAAGTGAGCATCACGGATAAGTTATATAATATGCATAAATTAGAGGATTTATATAATATACTTTTACCTGGAAGTGCGCAAACCAGAATGCCTTCCTCTCCTCCGGAGCTTTAGAGTAGTTGATCCAAGGGCCACCGTAATTGTTCCTCAAAAATAGGCCCAGGCGTCTCTGAACCGACGATGGACAATATCTATACAGAGATAATTATTTTGATCGAAAAAGTTAATATATGATGAATAAAGAAATACACGATATATATGATGCTAAACCATCTAATTGACTTACTTTGTATCGTCGGCCCAAATCTCTGTCCTCGTCTCCTCCGGAGGTGCGCATGGAGGATCTTGCTGATGCTGGGACAACGTCAGCACGACCTTCTTTACATGCTCATCTGTCTCCATGGTTCCGTCAGCAGAAGGAACGCTGGACGAGGGAGTACTATCACGCCTGGAACTATTCGTCCCAGGAGTGATGCCACGTAACGTCGTCGCAGTCGGAGATGTGACTGATCAATATACTGGAGTACTGGGCGACGACGATCCGGAACCAACAGTAGGCAGTACCGGAGGAGTACTCTGTCTACCTCGGGACCTGCCGAATCCTCCGCGTCGTCCTGTCATACCTGATAACAACATATGATGAATATAGAAAAAACATAAATATATAGTACATTCTATAGTCAAAATGTGATGCATATATTCTACAGTCAAAATGTAGAATGTACTATATATAGTACATTCTACAGTCAAAATATGATGAATATAGAAAAACACAAATATATAGTACATTCTACATTCTCACAGCATTCTACAGTCAAAATATAATACATATATTCGTTAAAATAGTACATTCTACAGTCAAAATATAGTTACATTCTACAAGCAAAATATTTTATTTTTAATCATCTTCAGAAAATTCATCTTGTTCGCCTTCCTCGTCCTCCTCTTCCTCCTCCTCGTCTTCACTTTCATCTACTACGTCTTCGTCTTCGTCTTCCTCTTCGGATAATTCTACATCTTCTACATTATTACTCGTGTAATGAGTAACTTCCGTTGAGTCCACATCTACAATATTTGTTACAAGAGGTAGATCGTCCTCCTGATAAGCTATTTCGTCAATGTTAAAGGTATTTCTAGCTTTAGTCTTGCATACCGCCCACCAATCCGACCTCGCTGTCCCCCGTCTAGGATAAGTTGTGAGGTACACGAGCTGAGCCTGACTTGATAAGACAAATGGTTCGTAGCCTTCATATCTACGCTTGTAGTTTATATCCACAAGGCCATGCTTGTCAATTTTTCAACCTTGATCTTGAATCGAATTGAACCATTCACACTTGAATAGTACGATATTAGTAGGTTTTGTGCCATAATTATATGTCAACTCCACAATCTCTCGTAAGATGCCAAAGAAATTATTGCCTGGATCGACGTCTTTGTAGTTCGAAGATTTGATACACAAACAACTGTTTTTCGTGGAATCAAGATCCAAAAAGCTATCTCTGATAGGAGCCTTTGTTGACTTGAACCTAAACCCATTCACACAGAAACTTGGCCATATTTTAACGGCAGTAATTGGTCCTTGGCTAGAGTTCTAATAAATTCAGTCTCGGGTGTTATTAGACGATCGACCTAAATACCAAAGTTGCGATAGTAAGTTATTTGTGGTGCAAGGGCAGAAATAAAAAGTAATTACCAAACACCTTACATATGCTCTCAATCAAGAAGGAAAATGGCATCTCATTTCTTGTTCTAATTCTTCGTCTGTTATGTAGGGTCTAACCGACCTCAACTCATCATTATATGTGCTGAAAAACAATAAAGTAACTGCTGATTAGTAGCATAATAGTAGCTTATACTATTACATTGAGATGATGTAAACGTTGACGTACTAATTACTTACCCCTCTAGCTTCTTCACTTCATCCTCGTCGCAATTGAGTAATATATACAACTGAGCAGCCCTTAGCTCGTCATTCAAATATCTCTTCTTTATTTTCCCCGAAGGCTTTCCGGACGCATTGAATACTTTGAGTATTGCATCATTAGATTCCTGATATCCGTCGTCGTTTCTCGGAGCTTTCGTTCTATTAGTAGCAACATGCGGTTTGAAATACGTCGAGCAAAAGTTTGTAATCTCCTCGAAAACATAAGCTTCACAAATAGAGCCCTCAACCCGTGCCTTATTTTTTTACCTTTCTCTTTAGGTGATTCAGTTACCGCTTGAAGGGGTACATCCACTAATAACCGACAGGACCACCAACACGTGTCTCATAGGAAAGATGAATTGGCAAATGCTCCATAGAGTCGAAGAATCCAGGAGGAAACACCTTCTCGAGCTTACATAGTGTTACTGCAATGTCCTTCTCTTGCTTTTCTAGACGATCCACGAGCAATTTAGTACAACAAAGATCTCTGAAGAATATGCTGAGCTCTGTCAATGGATCCCAAATGACCTGCGGTAAGAATTCCCGAAATGTAATTGGAATTAACCTCTCCATGAATACGTGACAATCGTGGCTCTTCATACCCGCCAGTTTGTTCTCCTTGAGGTCGACGCATCTTCTCAAGTTCGACACGTACCCGTCTGGAAACTTTAGACCCTGAATCCACCTACAAAGTCTTTTTTTATCCTCTTTCTCCAGTGAGAAAACTGACTTAGGTTGCTTTAACTTTCCATTCCCCTCCTCTATCAAATGCAATGCAGGACGTCTACATATTTCTTCTAAGTCCAACCTGGCCTTCGGATTATCTTTCGTCTTCCCCTTTACCTCCATTACTGTATTAATTATGTTATCAAACACATTCTTCTCGATATATATGACATCAAGGTTATGTCTGATCAGATTGGTGCTCCAATATGGCAGATCCCAGAATATACTCCTCTTCGTCCAGTTATGGGTGTGACCAAATCCGTCACACTTGTACCCTTAGCAGGCTCTTCGATAGCACTTGGTAAATCTTTTACCTCTTCCCATATCGTGTATCCGGGCCACCTTGGGGGTGGATTGGCCTTCTCCACAACGCCCGCACGAAAAGTATTCCTGTTCCTCCGGTACGGATGATCCTTCGACAGAAATTGTCGATGACAATCGAAGAAGCACGGTTTCTCTCCGTGTTTCAAACGAAAAGCCTTAGTACGGTCCATGAAATACGGACATGAGAGACGACCATGGGTGCTCCATCCCGATAACATTCCATAGGCCGGAAAATCGTTGATGGTCCACATAAGTGCTGTCCTCGTCTGAAAATTCTTCTTTCTAGAAATATCGTACGTGTTGGCACCTACTTCCCATAACTGATTCAACTCATCTATCAAAGGCTGTAAATACACATCGATGTTCCTCTTCGGATTGTTCGGACCCGGGATAATAATGGTTAGGAAGATATACGGAGTCTTTATGCACATCCAAGGCGGTAGATTGTACGGAGTGACGATCACAGGCCAACATGAATACTGGGATTCCGAAAGTCAGAATGGGGTAAAATCGTCAGAGGAGAGCCCCAATATGACATTACGCGGATCCGAAGCAAAATCTGGATACTCTCGATCAAAGTGCTTCCATGCTTCTCCATCGGATGGATGATCCAATACTCCTTCGATCTGTTTTCGCCTGTGCCAACTCATGTTTTCTGCAGTCTCCTTAACCATAAACAACCGCTGCAACCGCGGCGTCAAAGGCAAGTAGTGCATCGAATCGGTAGGCTTCCTTGCACCGACAGACTTTCCTCTTACAGTGGCCTTGTAGCGATCAACACCACAGAATCTGCACGCATCTTCATCCTTGTCGTCTTTGTAGTACAACATGCACCCGTTGCGACATGCATCGATTTTTTCGTATCCCATCCAGAGCGATCTCACAATCCTCTTAGATCGGTATAAGTCTTTAAGCAACTTTGCATCCTCGGGCAAGATCTCTATAATCAAATCGATCAATCGATTATAGCATTCTTGCGACATGTTAAAATCGGACTTGATGCTCAATAATCTTGTAACCACCTCCAACTGTGAATGATCCTCACAACCAGGATATAGTGGAGTCCTTGCATTCTCCAACAACTCCATAAACTTTGCAGCATCGGCATTCGGTGCCTCCTCAGCTGCATCATAATTGTCCGGATTGAAACTAGGTCCCGCTGCATCATAATTGTCCGGATTGAAATTAGGCCCCGCCGCATCAAAAACCATGTTTACCAAGCCGTTATCGTAAGCATCGTGGTCGTGGACATCCATATACGGCTCCACATAAGGCTCCCACTCCGATGCTAGAGACACAAGTTCTCCGTGCGTGGTCCACTGATAGTAATTCGGCGTGAAGCCCTTCGAGTACAAATGATATGTGACTTCCACTTCTGGATAATATTTTCTGTTGCGACATCTCACACACGGACACTTAATTTTGGTACCGTCCATGTAGTGAGGGAACGCCTTGGCGAACTGCAGGAACTGCTGTACACCCTCAATGAATTCATCCCACACACCGCATATGTCATCAGGATGACGGTTGTACATCCACGAACGATGACGCAGATAGTAATTCATATCCATTTCTAGATACTTCTGCAAAAATTTAGACAAGGTCACAAGCCATCTCATATTTACGCACTTATTTAACTAAAGAACTTATCAATGCAATAGCCAAGTGACTGATATTCCTCATAACTCACTCAATACACCTGTACTAGCACCCTAAACAATCCCTCACACTTAGCACTCCACTCGAATCCTTCTAACTTACTGTTCCTTCCAGACTTCGACTGCCTGAGCTCTGCAATCCCCCCTATTGCTGCTGCATACAACACTTCCATAACAACATACTTCCTTAGGCAGTTTATGGATGCAATAAGCAGTTGCTACTGCACAGGGTATTGGTATGTACTTTGTGGGTTTAACTTAAGAGATCGCCACCTCTGATACCTATTGAATCACCCTTAAAAGTGTTTTATGTTGTCCAAACATTACTCTAGACACATATCCATATACCCCATAATCCTAACTTCAGGCCCCAATGCCAACAGCTCAACTCCTTCCAACTGCATTCCACATGTAGTCCCCTAGCACTGCTGCTTGCTGTTCTCAGATGTGCAAGGGCACATCTCAGTGTAACACTGCAGGCCTAACTCGATACTCCCCCCTTCAATACTAAACCCGAGCCCCTAATAACCCTCTGCCTGTACTGACTTCCCTCCCCCACAACTAATACACAAATCAGTTCCAATCCTGTACTCATACAACCCTCTCCACACACAGGCACATACACTTGCCCCCATCTAGACTCATTATCTAAATCTTGGTATCCATGTTACCTTGATTCTCCCTATGACACAATACTCTAATCCGATACCTTAATGCTTAACTGATACTTAAAGTTCAACAACAAACTTTATTCTCCACCCAAACTCACATCCATCCTAGCACTCGTGTACATGAAATCTGCGGTAATGGATGTTACCTGCTTGCTAAAGAATTGACACAGCCCCTCTACTCTCTGCTATCTGCCAAGGCCTGAGCAGACCCCTTACCTCGAGCTGCTGCTGCAAGAACCTTCCCCCTCTCTCCAAGTACCTGCTATCAAACACAGGTAACTCATCCATCATACCAACATACTCAATACAACCCTATACACATGTAGACCCACATCAACACACACAAAACACACTAATGCACATGATACACTACCTAAACAACTTGGTTTGTACACTGATACCCATCTATACTCTTTAAGTTCTACACACACCAAATTCAAAAATTAAGGTGTCGTGTCGTGTTGTGTTGTGTCGTGTCTGTGTTAGAGAGAAAGAGAGAGACAGAGAGAGGAGCTCACCGAGAAGGGGAGCCAGAGGAAGAACGCCGGAGGGAGAAGGGGAGCCGGAGGAAGGAGGCTCTGACGGCGGAGGGGGGAGGATGCGGCCGGAGGGGGGTCGTCGGGAGGGAGGAGGGAACGCCGGAGGGAGGAGGGGAGCCGGAGGGGGAGGACGCGGCCGAGGGGGGTCGCCGGAGGGAGGAAGTAGGAGCGGGCGGGTTTGAAATTTGGGAGAGGGAGGGATCTGATCGAAGGAAATGGGGGGAATCAGCCCTAAATGAAAAAATTTAGCGACGTCTTTAGCGGTGTCGTTAACATCGCTAATGACGTCGCTAAATGTCTAATAATAGATACGTCGCTAAATACGTCGCTAAACGTCACTAAATGAAACATATTAGCAATGTTTAGCGACCTTAATTGAACTTATAGCGACTAATCTTTTAAAAATTGAATAAAAGTCGCTAAACGTCGCTAAATGTCGCCAATTAGCGACGTCTAGCGACGTTTTTACATGGAGTGGCTAATTTATATTATATTAGCGACGTTTTTCGTTGACGTCGCTAAAAACGTCGCTAATCCCGCTTATTCTAGTAGTGGTCTTTGCACACGAGTTCAATATATTACTGAGTCTTGGATCGTGCACACGTTCAAGGCTTCCCTCAAACATATGCATTCAACCAAACTTAGCGATAGTGAATTCGGGCAAGCTACTCACGAAAATCTTAAGGGTTCTCGTCTTACAAATCATGATGATACCTCCAACAGGGTCAATAAAAATCTAAGTTATTTTCAATCCCACTCAAACCAAGAATTGCACTACCGTCAAGACAATCTATCCGATCTACCGACTAGCGTCCATGTCCTATCGTCAATTCTATTTATGTCAAACATAGCACACACTTACCGTTCCAAGTCTAACTCTAAGTCTTGCTGCCCCAGTTCTATGGCTTACTTAAGCAATGCTCTAAAGTCGGTTATATAAGTCCTTTCACTAGGCACAGGGTCGTCTTCCTAATTACTATGCCAGCTCACAAGGCCATAGGTATAGTTCATGCTCATGACTCATCATACAAATTTGTCGCACGATGCTCGCCCCAATTCCTAAGGTTAAACCATTATTCATTTGTACAAGATATTCTACTCAAGCTTATTTTACTCAGATTATAACCATCGAGCACAGATCATCATACACACATTTAACACATTCGTTTGTACAAGGTCCGAGTCCGTTCAGTCGAATCCATGATATATCCATGTCGCATGTCAAGCCTAGCAATTTGTTTAGTCTATCTCCTTAAACATGTTTGATAGAACCCACCTATCCATTATAAGTCTAAACCACCAAGCCTTAATTTAATTCTAAATCTTTGATCTCAATCATAAACTCTAAATTGTCCAACACGATTCATGTATCCGTTCACAAAACCATCAAGCGTATCTTACTCCATGTTCTAGACTAAATCATCTACGAAACACTTTCGATTCACTTGCATTCTCAAACTCGTCTTATCGTGTAAAATCCACTAGTCAAGACAATCCTTTAGTTCTCATGCTCCGGTCTCTCGCAAGTTCGATCATCCTCGCTGGACGTGAGATCACCACGCCAATGCTCCCGTTGGATAATCGTCCTAATCTGGGCGTGACACATGTATGACCATGGAGTTATGCTCGCACAAGATAAGAACGTCAAACACTATGGTTATTGTCACGCCCTGATCTCGCAGGGGGCCATTCGTCCTCGTTTAGGTCCTTGCGGGACCGATCGTCCTCGCGTGGGCGTGATGCCGTGCAAGCCTAAGATGCGCTTGCATAAGGCCAAAGCAGAACAAGGGCAAGTAAGCTATTCAAATCGGGAGCAGCGGCACAATATTGCAGAAAAGTATAGAACACAATGGCATAAGAAAACAAGATCTTTATTGATAATCGAGATGTGTTACAAGCGGCACTTGGCCGAGATTATAATTCGCTCAAGCTCTCTTTCTCTCAATTACAATGACATCATTCCATACATTACATCCCTTTATACAAAAGCAGCTCAAAATAATCTCGATACGGCTCAAGGCATCGACTCTAGATTTTGGGTCCTTGGGATGAGGCACGGCTATCGCTTCCTCAGACGATCCAGCACCTAAGAACAAGCAAAATGTTGGTGGGTCAGTACTTTGGAGAAAGTACTGGTGAGTATAAATTCAACGAACAGAAGCAACACTCTCTGAAACCAACACTAAGTAAGCATATGGCAAAATATTACATTACTAGTGATCTTACTACTTTTAAGTAGGTTTATTTCAAGCAGTACAGGATTATAGTCAGTTTACATCTTTTCGAAAATATGTCTTTGAAACCAGTTTGCATATTCAATATATACAAGCAAGCTATCGAGACAGTGTTCTATCGTGCAGTGCACAACATGTATCATGAGCCATATTAGATCTCTAAGGAACAAAATTTATCTCTAGTGTACTGTTCATCTCGAATCAATATAAGTACATCAAGTGGACTATTCAATTCAATGCAATGAGGCCAGCAACATATTCAAGTAAAATAGTTGTATCTTATTTGATCATGTCGGGGCTCATGCATAAACTGCGACAAGATGTGAACAACATAAGCCAAATTCAGCCGAATAAACGAAAGATAAATCAGCCGTCCCACAAGCCATCGATATGCTTCTCCCTCAGACAAAAATGGACTTGTAGAGCATGCCAGTTGATGATGTTGTTCCATGGAAAAGCTTGCGGGTTTCGCCCCCAATAATCCTGTCTCCAAGATAATGTCAAGTGTATATTTTCGTTGACATAGAAAAATACCTTCCACACTTCGAGCTACCTTAACACCATGAATAAACCTCAACGCCCCAAGGTCCTTCATGTGAAAACATGTACTCAAATAATTCTTAAAGGCAGTAAGAGCAGCAAAATTATTGCCAAAGAGAATCAAATCGTCGACATACACAAGAACATTTATCTGAACATCGCCCTTATGAAGAGTAAAAAATGAATAGTCTGAGTACGATTGGCAAAATTCGTTCTCCCGCAAAGAAGATGCCAACTTCACAAACCAACAATGAGGCGCTTGTTTAAGCCCATAAAAAGATTTTCGAAGCCGACATAACCGACTAGGGTGTTTGGTTTGGAAACCAGGTGGTAGTTTCATATACACTTCTTCGATAAGGTGTCCATGTAGGAAGGCATTATGAACATCCATCTGATGTAGTTTTTAATTCTTTGCGGCGGCTACCGCTAGAAAGGCACGAACAATAACCATTTTGGCAACCGGAGCAAAAGTATCAGTGTAATCAATCCTTCAACCTGATGATTTCCAAAATCCACCAAATGGGCTTTAATCCGCTCAACACTCCCATCAGAGTTATACTTTATCTTGTACACCCATCGGCTCCCCAAAGCACATTTTCCAGCCGGAAGCATCTCCATGGTCCAGGTACCACTATCCTCCAACGTCCGTATCTCCTTCTGTATAGCTTCTCGCCACCCTGCATCTTTAACCGCCTCTTTAAAGGAGGTTGGTTCTGTACCTGCTGTTACAGCTGTAAAAAAATTACTGTATCCTAGAGAAAATCGGTCACAATTCAAAAAATGTTCTATAGCATAAGGAATACCTACGGAGTGATTGTACGTGGTGGAACGTTGGAAGGGAGGACTATGAGACAACTTTCGTATTATATTTGTAACAAAGTCATGGAGCTTCACAGATGGAATCTTGGTACGCATGCCATGCCCCAGTGCACCCTCACCATTCGACACTACCACCGTCGCCTTATCCTCTGCTGTCGCAGCCGTCATGGCTTCCTCCGCCACAACAGCCTCCGTTGTCGCATCTTCCACGGCGGCCTCGGTCTCAGCCGCGTTGTCCTCCACGGCGGCCTCAGCCTCCACGACGGTTATCCCATCCATATGAGAAAGATCAAACCCCAAAGCATCATCGCCCAAGACAAGGGGCGCCAGGTCAGGAGGAGACATATCACCACGATCACCTTCAACAGAATAGGGAAACTCATTCTCATAAAATTTAACATCTCGAGAGACAAAAAATTACCAGTAGCTAGATCATACAATTTTCAAACGTTCTTGCCATGAGGGTATCCCACAAAAAACACTTTTGACTGCGAGGAGCAAACTTATCCATCTTACCTTTTTGGTTGTGGGAAAAACAAAGACAACCAAAAACACTTAATTCATCATAAGAAGGACGAGCACTAAATAATATTTCATAAGAGATTTTAATACCAAGAAGGCTCGAAGGAATTCGATTGATTAAATAACCAGCCGCCAAAATACACTCACCCGAAAAAGAAATTGGCAAATTTTCCTGAAAACGTAAAACACGTGCCACATTCAAAATATGTCTATGTTTTCATTCGACCGTCCCATTCTGCTGAGGTATATCTATACAAGATGTCTGAAACAAAATACCATTTTGTGCAAACTTTGGAATTAAATTGCCGCTTAATCATAAAAAAAATGATGAGAACATCTTGTATACTTCAGTCTTTATCAATAAAAAAACCAAATAGCACGAGAAAAATCATCCACAATCGTCAAAAAATATCGAGCTGCATACGAAGAAGGCGTAGGATACGGTCCCCAAAGATTATAATGTATCAAATAAAAAATTGCAACAGCCCGAGAGGCACTAACAGGAAAGATACCTCGAGTTTGCTTTACCTGATGGCAAACTTCACATGCCTTATTCACTGAACTACTAGAGCTACTGACAACAGGAAGTGACTTTACTATCTTATCAGAAGGATGCCCAAGTCGCTAATGCCAAATGTCCAGACAAGTCGTCTCAGTCACTACCAAGGCCTGAGTCTTCGGTATAATAAGAAAGTAGTAGAGTCCATCCCGCCGTTCATCGACGCCAATCATGGTCCTCAAACTGGGGTCTTGTATCACGCACACATTTTTAGTGATTTGTACAACACAATTTATATCATCAATAAGATGGGCCACAAAAATTAAATTGTAATATAATTGTGGTACGAATAGAACATTCGTGAGAACCACGCCTGGTGCAAGAGCAACACGCCCGTAGCACGAGGCAACCACAGTCCGTCCGTCCAGGAGTCCAACTGAATACTCCTCTATTGTCGTCACCCCCAACAATAAATCCAAATTTCCCGTAACATGATTAAAAATGCCTGTAGCAATAATCCAAGGTGCAATCGACTTACCCACCAAACGATCCTCCAGAGATTTGACCGAAGAATTACCAAGTATAGAAATAAGTTCTTGCTATTGGTCCAGAGTTAATCCCGGCACACCATCGCCGCCTGAACCATCATCTGCAGCAACGAAGCCACGTCCTGCCACCGTCGCACGCACTTTTGCACTCCGTCCACCACCAACCGCATGTCCGCTAAATCGGACATTGAGAGAATCCCATAGTGGTTTCGACTCCTCAAAGTGGTATTGTCTTCATCACCGAAGCGTCGATAGTATGCAAAATCCACTGCACAAGCATCGATTGGATGCAATACTAATCCTCCGATTGATCATTCTCCGAAAGTTTATTGACAGACCCATCTACAAACCCAAATTTCTGTCGAGCTCATGGAGAAAGCCGAATAGATCTCGACCATTCCTCATAATTCTTCCCACGAAACACCACTTTCGTAATTGTATTACCCAGATTGTCATTAGAACCAAGATAATACGGGGATGTGGGATCGATCCGCGATGCCGCCGGCGTAGAAGTTCCGTCGCCGCTCGTCATATCGTCGTCGACGCTCAACATACCGCCACCGCCGCCGCTCGAAGAAAACGTGTCCTAATCGTCAGGCTTTGATACCATGTGAAAAAGTGATAGGAGATAATATTCTAGGTATTTCATTCATTTATCCATCCACATATCAACTTGGGGCCTAAGTCACATGGCCAATCACCATAAATACAATTTAATACCAATACCCCAATCACCATATATAGCAAGTCAATCACCATAAATGCAATTTAATGATACAATTTAATTCCAATAAAAAATCCCCATTTATTGTTTTTTCCTTTTGATTTTTCTAAGACAATCTTCATGGGTTTTACATTTTCTTCATCGTGGATGATGAGATGCTTTAGTTTTAATGTCATGCAGGTTTTGAAATATATATTCTTTGGACACTTTTTTTTAAATTAAAAAGATTCTATTAAATAAGTGAAAGAGCAACGGTTACATTGTCAACCGGAGAGACTATTTATAAAGCTAATTGCTCGGTGATACAAGCTGGAGGTAAGAACTAGTTTGAACATACACTGTTTTTGATGGAGAACTCTGCTAAATTATGTGCAATCCTATTTCTAGTTTTCTTCACTAAATCGAACTGGATTGGAGTTGTAGTAAGTAATTCTCTCAGGATGACTTTAGCCAAATCTTTAAGTTTCCAAGGGATGAGTGAAGTTTCGCCTTTGAAGATCCTGGTCACTGTTAGTGAGTTACTTTCAATGTTAACCATCTTTGCTTCTAGCTGGATAGCGAGTAGAATCCCTTGGCGAATTGCATGTATTTCTGCTTCCATGCTAGAGTTGAATCCAAGGAAGTTAGATGAGTACCATTGATAGAGCAGCTAGAAATTTGTCATTTGAGTCTTTGGCCACTGCAGCCACTGTAATATAAGAATATGATGTAGCTCCATCCACATTTATCTTGGTCATGATGCCTGGTTCTGGAGGTGACCAACTGGATGGATGTGTACTCAGAGCACAATTGTTGAAGGTCAGTTAAGTCCTTATTGAGCCCGGTAGTATATGAGTAGTGGAAGGTAGCTTGGTTGATGATGGACTAAGTCTTCAGTGCTTCATGGTGGAAGATTCATGCACATCTAGCTTTCCAGATCGCCTATAAGAGTGCTGCTCCGAATTTAAATGCATCGTGTGATTGAGTATCTGAAAGCCAAGCTTCTAATAAGTTGTTCACAGTGAAATGGCTTTCAATCCTGAGACCAAGTGGACTAGCAAACCAAATTCCTTGAACAATCTTGCTATGTAAAAAAGTCTGAATTTTAGTTGATAATTTGTCCATCTTCCATAGTCGACGCCAGACAGAATTATTAGCTGCTACAGAGGAAGAACTCCCAATTCTTGGTGCTGGTCCATATGAGATTGTCTAGCCCTTCTATATCTCGCAGATCAATAGAAATAGTCACCTTGGCTTCCATTGTAGAGAACAGAGATTGAATGAGATCAATTTTCCATCTTCTCGATTGAACATCCATAAGGTCACGTACAAGTGTAGGTCCTTGTCGTGGAAGTGCAACATTGGTAATTATGAACCCCGGTAAGGAGGGGCCTCCAGTTCATCGAGGATGTTCATCCATCCCCCCTCAGACCTTTTAATTGATGTTACAAATTAACTTGCTGCAGATGTCTAGCATACTAGACCAAATAGGAGAAGCTCTTCAAGATTTTTGCACTGTCCATAAAGAGGAGTTTTGTAGGTATTTGCCTCGAATGAGTATGACCCATAATTGTTGTAGATTCATAATGCATCTCCAAAATAGTTTACCAACTAAGGATTCATTGATCCATTCACGTTTTTGGAAGCCCAAGCCGCCTTCTCATTTCGATTGGGTGAATTTTTCCCATGCTAAGAAGTGCATTCGCCTTCCTTCGTTACCATGTCCCCAACAAAAATTTCTTTGTAGTTTGGACAGGTTAGAGTTGATGTCTTTAGGCTCCTTGTAGGTAGACATATAGTAGATAAGAATGGACCCAAGTATAGAGTTTATGAGCACCGAACGACCTGCATAGATAAAAACTTTGTCTTCCAACCATTCAGTCGATTAGAGCATTTGTCAGGGAGAAACTGGTATGCCGATGTAAGATTTTTTGTCTTTAAAAGAAAGTGTCCCACATACTTGTCATCATTTCTCATAGTTGGGAGGTGTAACATATTGTTCAGTGACTGTTAAATAGGTAATTATGTTGGGAACGAAAGTGCCGAAACCGTTTCCCAAACCAGAGAGTACCTGCGAGAGAACCGAACAAAACACACGAACCAAAAAATGCCAAACACAAATCGCAGATACAGAGATTTTTGGCGTAGAAAACCTTTACGAAAAAAACCACGAGACGATCGGAGTCCAACCCTGAAAATTCTCCATTAATGGAATAAGAAATACACCGACTCCTTACAAACTTCTCACCGATCCAAACGAATTACCACAACTCTTTTGGAACAGAAAATAGATTATAACCACGAAGAAGAAAGACAACGAGAAATACCCAAAACTGATCTCCTTCTTCGAAACGGCCTCCAATCCTTCTTTTTCCTCTCCAATGTTGCAATGACATTCTTGTCTCATTTTCTCTCCTTGTTGCTATGTTTTGTTTTGTTTCTTAGAGAGAGAGATATATTTTAGGGATAGGAGACACCTATATATAGCCTCAAACCCACAACTATCATTCCTACTATAGATAGGAATATCCAATCCAAATCCAAATCCAGTGCCATATTCCTATTATATGTAGGAATATCCAATCCAAATTCATTGAGATATTCCTATTATATTTAGGAATATCCAATCCAAATAAATTGAGGTATTCCTATTATATGTAGAAATACTCAATCCTACTCTGGGATATTTTTCACATAGGTTGGGAACCCCACCCACTCCAACAAATCTCCCCCTTCACAACTATGTGGAGGGGGTCGTCATCCCGACAATCCACCTGCTGTACTCAAACTTTTCCCTTGGTAGAAACTTTATGAACATATCTGCTCCGTTGTCATCTATATGGACCTTCTCAAGCGCGTCTTCCTTCTTGTCAATCACTTCCCGTATTCAATGATACCGGATATCAATGTGCTTGGACCAGCTATGAAATGTCTGGTTCTTCACAAGGTAAATAGCACTCTGACTATCGCAAAGTAAAGGATACTGCTCCTGCTTTAGTCTAATTTCTTGCAGCAGCTTCTTCATCCACAGCAACTCCTTGCAAGCCTCCGTCGTCGTAATGTATTCTGCCTCTGTCGTCGATAAGGCAACATACTTCTGTAAACGCAACTGCCCCGATACTGCTCCACCAGCAAACATCATCACATAGCCCGAAGTCGATCTCCTCGTATCTACATCTCCAGCCATATCAGCGTCAGTATATCCAACCAACTTTAGCTCGTTACCACCAAATAAAAGTCTCCAATCGGCACTACTCTGAAGATATCGTAGAATTTACTTGACCCCACTCTAATGTACCCTTCCAGGATTGGAAGTGTACCTTCTAACTGTGTTTACTGCGTGAGCAATGTCTGGTCTCGTACATAACATCGCATACATAAGACTCCCCACGAGTGAGGCATATGGAACTCGCTCCATATATTCGTTCTCGTCCTTGGTAAATGGACACTGCTCCTCAGTGAACTTAAAGTGAGCCGCAAGGGGGTTACTCAATTTCTTCGACCCGTCCATCCCGAAATATTGAAGTACCCGGTGGATGTACTTCTTTTGGGACAAGTGTAGCAGCTTGGACTCTCTCTCTCGGATGATCTCCATCCCAAGAATAGTTTTTGCGGCGCCCAAATCCTTCATAGAGAAGGTCGCACCCAGTTGGCGCTTCAACTCTGCTATCCTGGTGGCATTCCGACCCACCAATATTATGTCATCAACATAAAGCAACAAAATGATAAAATCATCCTCGACGAAGTACCTCACAAAAACACAATGATTTGACGTTGTTCGTGCATAGCCATGCTCCCCATAAATGACTCGAACTTCCTGTACCACTGCCTCAGAGCCTGTTTCATACCATACAAGCTCTTCCTCAACCGCCAGACCAAATGTGACTTGCTCTTCTCACAGAATCCCTCTGGCTGCTCCATGTACAACTCCTTCTCAAGATCACCGTGGAGGAATGTCGTCTTCACGTCCATTTTCTTGACCTCCAAGTCAAAACTGGCTGTCAATGCTAGCACCACCCGTATAGATGACTGCTTGACGACTGGTGAAAAGATCTCATCATAATCTATGCCATTCCGCTGACCGTAGCCATTAACTACCAGCCTCGCTTTGTATCGAGGGCGAGTAGTATCATCTGTCTGCTTCACTCTGAACACCCATCGATTCTTCAAAGCCTTCTTGCCCTTTGGCAACCGCACCAGATCATATGTAGAGTTGGCCTCCAAGGAACTCATCTCCTCCTGTATGGCCTCCATCCACTCATGTCTGTGTTCGTCTTCCATATCCTATGTAAAACTTTTAGGTTCTCCCCCGTCAGTCAGTAGCACATACTCACCCGGTGAGTATCTCGTAGATGGTCGATGCTCTCTATCGATACTCCTTAACGGAACCACTGGTACTGGCTGTATATCTACAACATCCTTCCCTTCAGGAATTGCCTCCTCGGCATGATCATCCTCCTGAGGGTTACCCTGACTACCATCAGCAATCTGATAATCAAGGTTGGGAGCAACTCCATGTACTGGCTCCCCCATAACTGGATCCTCTGTAATATCCTCTGGAAACTGCTCGAAGCGAAATAACTCTAACTCAGGAAATTCCTCAGCTTCAAAAAGCATCTCAAAATCCTGAGTGTTGGTCATGGTCTGATCCTCGACGAATACCACTTCCCTGCTTCTATAGAGATTTCTTACCACTGGATCGTAGAGTCTATAGCCAAATCCATCCCAACCGTAGCCGACAAAGATGCACCGTCTCGTCTTTGGCTCAAGTTTGGATCTCTCATCCTTCGGTACATGTATGAAGGCCTTACAACCAAATCCTCGCAGGTGATTGTATGACGGCTCTTTGCCATACCATACTTTGTCAGGCACATCACCCTACAAAGGAGCACTAGGAGATAAATTAATAACATAAGCAGCTGTGTAAAGTGTCTCTCTCCAATAGCTTTCTGGCAAGTTTGCTTCTGACAAGAAACACCGCACCCTCTCTATTAGCGTCATGTTCATCCGCTCCGCTACACCGTTGAGCTGCGGTATCTTTGGTGGAGTCTTCTGGTGTCGTATCCCTTGCTCTCTATAATAAGCATCAAAAGGACCGATATACTCGCCGCCATTGTCTGACCGAATATATAACAGCTTCTTGTCCGTCTTCCTTTCAACAGAGGCCTGAAACTTCTTGAAAGTGGGCAATACCTAATCCTTGGTCTTTAGGCATAGACCCAAACCTTCCTGGAGCAGTCATCAATAAATATTATAAAATAAGAAGCACCACCAATAGGTTTTACCTTCATAGGACTGCAGACATCCGAGTGAATTAACTCGAGAAACACCGGCTTCCTTGAACTTGGGTAACTTTGGAAAGACATCATATTTTGCTTCCCCGCCAAACAGTACGTGCACTTCTCCAACTTAGTAGACTTTAGCCCTAGAATCACCTTCCTGTTCACCAAGTGGCTCATCCCCTTCTCGCTGATATGCTGAGCCGCCTGTGCCACAACTAGTAGACGCATCAGTAACTGCGTTAACCTCTTGTAACCCTTGTATGCTCCCTTGCATATAGTAGAGTCCGGACCTCTTGCTTCCTCTGGCAATCACCATCGAACCTTTGGAAAGCTTCTACTGATTATTCTCAAAGAGACTGAAGAAATCCTCGTCATCGAACCTTCCAAACGACACCAGGTTGAAACGGATATCAGGGACATGACGGACATCTTTGAGAACAAGAACTGCACATGTCTTTGTCCTCAAATGCACATCTCCAATGGCAACCGCCTTCGACACATCTCTATTATCCATCTTCAACACTCCACAATCGCCTATTGTGTATGTAGCAAATAGTGTCATGTTCTGAGATACGTGCGCTAAAGCACATGAGTTCACCATCCAAGAGTTGTCATCACAGCGAGGTTCATAACCACCTCATCACCTACAATGATCACGTCACCTCCATGTGTCGAGGCCGCCGCTGTAGTGTTCTCACTTTGCTTCCCCTTGTCGCCCTTCTTCTCTCTTCTAAGCAAAATCGTTCCGCTTGATGTGGCCCTTCTTGCCACAATGGTAACACTCCGAGTCCTTGTACTGACCCTTGGACCTTCCCCTGCTTTTGTCTCTGCCACCGCCTGGACCCCTGCTTTTACCCCTTCCGTGGCTCTCTGAAACAAATGTCTCTGAGTGGGATGTGAATTAAGTGCCCTGCGAACGTCTCCGCATCTCTTCATTCAGTACCCCGCTCTTGGCAAACTCTAGACTGACCACGCCTTCCGGAGCGAAGCGATTATAGACACTCGTACGGTCTCCCACGTGTCTGGCAATGTACACAGCAGCTATAGTCCATGAACTTCGTCGTCGAACTTGACTCCCATCGAGGATAGCTAGTCAACCATGCCTTGGAACTCACTCAAGTGATCCATAATAGACGCCCCATCTTTGTACCGCAGACCCATCATCATCCTTATCAAGAACAAATTATTTACTTCGGTCTTCTTCGCATACAAAGATTCTATCTTATTCCACAGTGTCCTCGCATGCTTAATATTGGCAACGTGGTTTTACACATTCTCGTCAACAAACTGCCTGATGTACCCCCACACCTGTATATGCTCGAAATTCCAGTCCTCTTCGGATTTGTCACTGGGTCTCTCGGAAGCAAATACCGGCAGATGCAGCTTCTTGACAAATAGCAGATCCTTCATCTTGCTCCTCCAGTAATGATAGTTGGTACCATTCAGGTTTATCATGCGCACCGGCTTCGCGTCCATCTCTCCTCCCAGTTTTTTCTGTCAACTTCTGACACCCTTCTGAAATTTCAGAACCTGGCTCTGATACCCCACTTTGTTGGGAACGAAAGTGCGAAAACCGTTCCCCAAACAAGAGAGTACCTGCGAGAGAACCGAGCAAAATGCACAAACCAAAAAATGCCAAACACAAAGCGCAAACACAGAGATTTTTGACGTGGAAAACCCTTGCGGAAAAACTATGGGACGATCGGAGTCCAACACTGAAAAGCCTCTACTAATGGAATAAGAAATACACCGACTTCTTACAAACTTCTCACCGATCCAAACGGATTACCACAACTCTTTTGGAACAGAAAATATATTATAACCATGAAGAAGAAAGACAACGAGAAATATCCGAAACTGATCTCCTTCTTCGAAACGGTCTCCAATCCTTCTTTCTCCTCTCAATGTTGCAATGGCACTCTTGGCTCCTTTTCTCTCCTTGTTGCTATGTTTTGTTTTATTTTTTAGAGAGATATATTTTAGGACCAGGAGACACCTATATATAGCCTCAAACCCACAACTATCATTCCTATTATAGATAGGAATATCCAATCCAAATCCAAATCCAAATCCATTGACATATTCCTATTATATGTAGGAATATCCAATCCAAATCCATTGAGATATTCCTATTATATTTAGAAATGTCAAATCCAAATAAATTAAGGTATTCCTAATATATGTAGAAATACTCAATCCTACTCCGGAATATTTTTCACGTAGGTTTGGAACCCCACCCACTCCAACAAATTCAACAAATCGGCTAAAATGAATGGACAATTTGTCAAAGTTAATGTTTTGCCCAGACCATGAGGAGAATGTGTTCAAGATGACATGAACAGAATGTAGTGAAGTATTGGTTGCATGTCCAAAGATGAATATATCATCAGCAAAGAGAAAATGGGAAATAGATGGAGAATACCTATTGATGCATATACCACGAAAAAGATCATCCCTCTCATAACAGTAGAAAAGACGGGAGAGGACTTCAGTGCATAGGATGAAGATGAATGGAGATAAAGGGTATCCTTCTGGATACCTTTACCAGACTTGAAATTGTAAGATGAGAGGAGTATTTGATTCTTGGAATGAATAATTTGTATTATGTTCAACCTCAACTTGGCCTTTAAATAGCCATTTACAACTCTAACTGAATGCATAAAAGTAGCACCCTCTAACCATATTCTAACTAACAAATCAAAACAAATTAACCGCATAGAACAAACAAAATTCCTAAAGACTAGGGATTTGTTGAAATCCAAATAACAACCGCTTCAACCTCCTCAACGGGATTAACTCTAACAATTCACCCCCTAAGCCTGTTGCATGAGATTCACCTCTATGACGCCGAGCTTCTGTCTCATCTCAATGAACTTGACTCGCCCGAGAGCCTTGTTAAGAATGTCTACAAGCTGCTCTTCAGTGTTGATGTACTCGACCTCAACCATCCCTCTCTCGACACACTCCCGAATGAAATGATACCTTGTATCAATATGTTTGCTTCGGTCATGGAAGATGGGATTCTTGCTGAGGGAGATGGCGGACTTGTTGCCTACCTTAAGCATGACGCTATCGGTCTCCTTGTTCTTCAAGTCACCAAGGAGTTTTGCAAGCCAAATGCCTTGGCATGCCGCCGATGTCACGGCAATATACTCGGCCTCGCAGGATGACAATGCCACGACCTTCTGCTTCTGAGATTGCCAGCTAATGAGGCTACGACCGAGGAAGAATAACACGCCACTTGTGCTCTTGCGGGTGTCGATGTCACCTGCCATATCGCTGTCGCTGTAGCAGATTAGCCGTTGTTCCTCCACCTTCTTTGCGTAGATACAACCAAAGAGACGTGTGCCGGCGACGTAGCGAAGGATGCGCTTGACGGTAGCAAGGTATTCGGTGGTCGGGTTCTCCATGAATCAACTCATGTAGCCCACCGCGTACGAGATGTCTGGGCGCGTGTGCACCAAGTACCGGAGGCTCCCGACGATGCTCCTGTAGGATGTGGCGTCAGTCGGAGGGGCTGAGCTCACCTTGCTTAGCTTGAACCTTGGTTCTATGGGGATGTGGCACAGTTGCAATCCACCATGCCACTATTCTCCAAGATTTTGAGCGCATATGCCTCCTGACTGAGGGTGATGGAGCCATTGGACTGCTGTACCTTGATGCCGAGGTAGAAAGTGAGCAATCCCAAGTCACTCATTTTGAACAAGGCCTTCATCTCCTCCTTGAACTTGGCAATATCTTGTGGGTCCGTTCCGGTGATGATGAGATCGTCTCCGTACACACCCACAAGTAGGCGAGCTGGACCTTTGCCGCGTGTATACACAGCGTGCTCCTGTGCACTCCGGTGGAAACCAAGTGACAGTAGGCAACTGTCAAGCTTGGTGTTCCAAGCCCTCGGTGCTTGCCGCAGTCCGTACAGTGCCTTGTCAAGTTTCAGCACTTTGTGCTCCTGTCCTTCGATAACAAAGCCGGGAGGTTGGGCGACGTACACCTCCTCTTTGAGGTCGCCATTGAGGAACGTCGTCTTCACGTCCATGTGGTGCACCGCCCACCCATCATGCGCGGCGAGTACGATCAACAAACGGATGGACTCGAGGCGAGCAACCCGCGCGAACACTTCCTCGAAGTCCACTCCTTGCCTTTGCACATAGCCTTTTGCCACGAGCCGCGCCTTGTGCTTGAGGACGGCGTCGTGCTCGTCCTTCTTGAGCTTGTAGACCCACCTAAAGCCGATCGGACGGTGGCCGGCTGGGAGGTCGACGAGGTGCCATGTACGGTTCTCCTCAATGGAGCTCATCTCCTCGAGCATCGCTTGGCGCCAACATCGGTGTTTCTCGGCTTCAAATAAAGTGGTAGGTTCCTCGTCAACCATGAGGAGAAGCTCGTCGACATCGAGCTCGCGGACGGTGGTCGTGTCAAGCAAGCTCGCCAAGGTCCTGTACATGCGTAGCCCGTCGTCATCGGTGTCGAGCATGGCTGAGATGTTGGTGGGTGGCGAGACAAATTCTACTCCACATTGTACCACCGAGTCGGATGTTTCTGCCCCGGATGCTGGCGTCAACGGCCCTGGACTGGGTGCTACTGGTATTGATGGATCGCCACCCCCGTGCACCGGCGTGCCTGCGTGTTCAACATGTGGTATAGTATACTCAACGGTAAATGTCTCACCTACGTTGTCTTGCACGCCCCAGTCCCACTTAGCTTCCTCGTCGAAAACAACGTCGCGTGTGACGTGCACGCGTTTGCCGGCGGGGTCGTATACCCGGTACGCCTTGGTGCCGGGCTCGTAGCCGATGAAGACCATGTGCTTGCTGCGATCTTCCAGCTTCTTTAAGTTCGGCTTGACCACCTTGACGTGTGCGACACAGCCGAAGGTGCGAAGGAAGTGCACGCTTGGCTTGTGTCCGTGCCATGCCTCGTACGGCGTCTTGCCGTCGACGCTCCGTGTCGGCGAGCGATTAAGGATGTTGACAGCCGTCGTGACCGCCTCGCCCCAGAACTTTCCGGGCATATCCTTTCCCTTCAGAAGACTACGCGCCATCGTGACGACCGTCTAGTTCCGGCGCTCGACGACGTCGTTCTGCTGTGGTGAGTACGGTGCTGTGAGTTGTCGTTTGATGCCGAGACCCACGCAATACTCGCCAAATGCTACAGATGTTAACTCGCCCCCACGATCAGTACGGAGCGTGCGCAGTTTGCGCCTTGTCTCCACCTCGACATGGGCTTGAAAGTGTTTGATGGTTGTCGGTACTTCATCCTTCGAACCAAGTAGCGTCAACCACATGTAGCGGCTGAAATCGTCGACGAGGAGCAAGAAGTAGCGCTTACCACCAGGTGTCACCGGTGTGATCGGCCCATAGATATCACCGTGAACGAGATCTAGCAGGTTGTCAGCACGGTACTTGGTCTCCTGCGGAAATGGTGTGCGGCGCTGCTTCCCGACAAGGCAACTATCACAAATTTGATTGACTTGTTCGATCTGTGGTAGCCCGTGCACCATGTTGCGGCGAGCTAACTTCCTGAGTGCTTCGAAGTTGAGGTGGCAAAATCGTGCATGCCACCGCCATGCATCGTCATTGAATCGTGCTACTAAACACACTGGTTGTACAATATCAAGAGATAGAATGTACAGTCAGTTTCGGGCACGTTTTACCTTGGCGAGGAGGCATTGTTGACTATCTCGAATCGAGAGCACGCTGCCTTCGATCAAGACTTGGCAGCCGTTCTCATCGAGCTGCCCAAGGCTGATGATATTGCTTTGTAGCTTCGGGATGAAGTAGAAGCCGGTGAGGGCGCGGTGCTCGTCGTTCTGGCATGTAAACATCACCGTGCCACGCCCTCGGATGTCGACGATGGATCCGTCCCCAAACTCGATGGAACCCATGACTCCGGTGTCCAGCTCGGCGAAGACCTCCTTACAGCCAGTCATGTGGTTGTTGGCACCGGTGTCGAGGTACCATGTTTCGCCGTGGTGGTCGTCCTCACGGCCCAGATGCACCTGAGCGTGCACCTCGTCGAGTATGACGTTGTTGGTTGTGCCCACGGTGGTCTCGGCGAGCGTGTACTCCTGCGCCACCCGCAGTGCGGACTCATCGTCGTCGACTTGCGTCAGATTGGCGAGCTCATCGTGCTTCGGCTTGCGGCAGTCCTTTGCCCAGTGGTCGTAGATGCCACAATTGTGGCACTTACCCTTCTTGTCGCGCGTGCCATCGGACGCGTTGTCGTTGCCGTAGTTCTTGTTGTCGCGGCCACGACCTCTTGGCTTGCCGCGCTCTCGACCATAGCTTTTGCCACAATCCGAGTAGGCCTCACATTCCTTCCTCTGCTTCGTGCGAGATAGCCACTCCTCTTCGGAGAGGAGAAGGTGGCTACTTGTGTCGCCGGAGTTGCTGCCAAGCTCGTACCGCTCCTCGGCGGCTAGAAGACGACCGGTAAGCTCTTCAATTGACAGCTTCTTGAGATCCACTAAAGTCTCAATGGCGATTGCGACTTGCGTGTACTTGGATGGAACGACTCGAAGAAATTTTTTAACTACCTTCTCGTCGTCCATTTCGTCGCCGAGTAGTTGCAGGTCACAGACGAGTCCCGTGAGGCGCATCGCGAAGTCCTCGACGGACTCGCCGTCCTTGAACTTCATTGATTCGAATTCGGCACACAATTTCTGCGCCTTGGCCTCGCGCACGCGCTCGACCCCCATCCGCATCATCTTTACAGCGTCCCATGCTTCCTTGGCAGTGTCTTTCACTGCCAGTGTCCGCAGCATCTCTGGCGGTATGGCACGGAGTATGTTAGTGCAACTTGTGCACTCATGCACAAGTGTGTGGGGGTTATTTGTTGCTGCCTGGAAGAGGTGATCGGGTTGGGGCATTAGAAGGTCAAGGGGCAACTGCAATTTCTATTGCTGACTTGGTTCAGTCCAGATTTGTTGTTGTTGTTGATGTGAAGCATGGGTATCAGCTGCACCCTACTGCAAGGCTTGAATTGGTACTCCGCAAGCTTGGGGGTGCAAGTATTAAGTGAGGATTCAATTTGGATTGAGTACCATTTAATTGGTATGGTTATTGTGTATCAGTGAGGTAATGATGAGGGTAGGGTAGCAAAGCTCGTATACAATGTAGCTTGATGTGGTATGATACATAAGTGTAGTATCAGAGTTTGGCCACTGTGTCCAGGCAGTGGACTAAGGGAAATATATCCATAAGGTGAAGGCTTGAGTGTTAGTGGATGAAGGCAGTAGTGACAGTAATCATAGCAGCAAGTTGGCTTCAGGTGTCAGGTTTGGGGTAGGTTTGGGGGTTTGGGTATCGAAGACTGGACTGATACCTTGGAGTATCAGTTGAGTGGACTCAAGTATTAGAAGTTGGGGGTATATCAGTTCTAATGCAGACCTGTGCACCACTTTAGGCAGTGTAAGCACTGCAAGGGGAGTTGGGGGATGTTGGTTCAGTTGTGATCTGCACAAGGAGGTACAACGGTGCATTGTACACTGCCTTAGTGCAAGACCTATAACATATGGAACTGTAGTAGATTAGTGGCTGTTAAGTGGGATAAATTCCTAGGCTAGTAGGTACCAAATAAAGTAATTGTGGTGTCACCCAGCTGACATGAGTTCAGATACAATTGGTATCTTATGATTAAGTTATGTAAGATATTAAGAGAAGTAATATTTAGGATGATGCTTACCTATGTACAATGGGGGTGACATTTATACACTAGTATCAGTGAGTAACAGAGTAGAGACTGATACCAAGTAGAGTCAGTAAAGAAATATAGGAAGTGTATTGTGCATCTTAAGCGGGAGCTTTTATTCCAAATTTTTGAGTGTTATATATATATATATATATATATATATATATATATATATATATATATATATATATATATATATATGCTAGTAAAGAAAACAACTAGATATAGGACTAATACTACGAAAAGGTATTAGGGATATATAAAGATAAATAAGTGTCAAGTATATATATTTCTATGAGTATATATATAATGTATCCATATGAGAACCTCTGTGTAAGAAGTGTAGGATGCCTTGTGCAACTAAGCGTGTGTGTTTTAGGGAAAGAGTGTCCTGAAGATTCTAGTGTAAATGTTTTTGTGTTTAGGTGAGTTGATTAAGTGTGTGTGAACGTGCAAACTTATTATCTTATTTCTTTTGTCCATTATTTTTCCAGGTTACATCTAAGAAAGATCAGAGACAGTGCTGGTGTGTTTATGACTCTCCATGTTACATCTGAGCCATTTTTCTTGTAGTGTGCCAATAACTCAGAAGAAATCTCATATGAAAATGGATAGTTCACTAGTAGCTTTTCCAAATATATAAGCATCAATACCTACACTCTTATGTTCCATCTTGATGATACCATTTTATTCTAGCCACCACCACAGTATACGATATTGTTGCTTCTGGATTTAGTTTTTACACTGATTGTGTATTTTTTTTTTTCACTTGGGTTGTGCTTGAAGTGCATGCCCCACGCCTCATAATACACCTATAGTCCAGGTGTGTGAACCCAGGGCCAGTCTTAGGTTCAAAAACTGATCAAAGAATGTGTGGTCCAGTTTCCATGGATAAAATTGTGTTAGTGAGGATAAAATCCAAGTTGGTCTTTTGAAATTTCAGAAATCATGGCGTAGACTTGTAATTTTTAAACCATTGTTGCCATTATCTATCTAAATACATTCCTCCTCCAAATCAGACAAATAATTTACCCTTATTCCTATTGGAAAGTCTACAGACAGTTATGTAAGTTATCTTGTGTTTCATTGACTGAGATTATTATGATATGAATTTTGCAGTGTCTTATAATATTGTGTACTTCAGTAGTCCAGGTCTTATTATTGTAGTCTTATTGCCCAATTGAGTTATTGTCTATGCTCAGAAGTTTTTCTTGGATTCATGTTTCAATTTTCAAGAATGTTAATTCTTTTTCTTATAGTAATGTATTCACATTGTTTGCAGATGAGGATCATCATTGTACAGTAAACGACCTCAAGTTCATGTTATTACGCAAGAGAAGCATATCAGTAGTCTTCGTAGCTATAGCTCAGAAGAATTAGGATAGAGAAGCAGTTTGTATCTCAAGGATGTTTTCACTATCTCAAGGATATTTAAGATATTATAAAAACCATATATTTTGGTTACTTTGATATGTCGTTAGATGTTTGTGGATGTTTGTGGTGTACAAACTTTTTTTGTTAATATAAAACTGTGTATTATAGTTCTTTGATGTTTGCGATATTTTGGAATATATTGATATTATGTGTGTTTGGTAACTAGATTCTGGAATATATTGATATTGGTAAAAAGTTTCTCTTGACTGTTGCAAAACGTCAACAAAACGTCATCTCTTAACGGTTTTTAAACACCAAGAAATATTTTTCTTGACAATTTTCTCCGGTCAAGAAAGGGCTTTCTTGACAGTCATTACCCGTCATCTAGGCCACAATCATGAAATGTTTTCATTTACCTTGACGGTTTTTCGATATATTTTCTTGACGGTTTAAAACCGTCAAGACAGGCTTGTTACTTGGCGGTTTAAAACTGTCAAGAAAACAAAAAATAGAAACCGTCAAGAAAAGTGGTAACTTTTCTTGATTGTGGCCTAGATGACGGATCCAAAACCGTCAAGAAAATCCTTTCTTGACGGAGAAAAACCGTCATGAAAAGCCATTTTTCTTGTAGTGTAGAAAGATAACCTAATCTGTTGGTGCACATAACTAATGAACGTGCTTGTTTCATGGCGTGGGCGAGTGCCTCTCCACAAGTGCATTCAATGTACTGACACCTAACCAGATTGCATGCAGGGTGTAGGGAGTTGCTTGCACAGTTTTAGAGATCGCTTGACTCATCGAGGCGGCGGATCGCACTTGGCGTCTTGGAGCGTAGCGCATGGACCTGAAGCTCACATATACGGGACGTAATGTATGGAAACATCATCATCTAGAGTTTTTGATTCATGTTGTAAGCCTAGGGGCATATCCGTTGTAATGAGAGAGAGAGAGAGAGAGAGAAAGGGAGAGAGAGAGCTTGAGCGATTGTAATTCTCAGTCTAGCGCCGCTTGTAATCTTTACTTCATATCAATAAAGAGTTTGTTTTTATTCCAATACTTGTGTTTATTCAATGCTTCCGCTTGGAGACTATGTGTGCGACTCTAGGGCTTAGCTTTTCATCGGTCGGTTTTGGTGCTTGCTTTGTGCGGGTGAAACTTAGGCTATTGCGGCATCACGCCCATGCGAGGACGTTCGGTCCTGCGGGGCCGGGGCATGACAATAAGTGTATGTAACCAAGGATGAGTTGGGAGTGTTTATAAGTGTAGGTTAGAGGTAAGATACATGTGAGTATCTCAGTGTCAAGTTAGTGTACTAGTGAGGTAAGATATGGATAAGGTCAAGGTAATAGGATTATACTTTGACTTAGTCTTGATACCAAGGTATTGGTATTAATGTTAGTGTTAGATATCAAGATAAGGTATCTAAGATAAGAGTAATAGACTAAGGTATTGAGATATAAACCTATATATATAGTGTTATGTCATAGTATTAGCTAGTATCCCTAATTCCATGAGGTATGACCTAGAAACCTAGAGATAGCTTGGTATAACCTAGTATTAGCCAATATTAACTAATATGACTTCATAGGCTAACTAGAAAGGTAAATTGGAACCCAAAAATAGGTAGTTGACCTAGTTTGACCATAATGACTTAGAATTGACCTAGAGACCTAGTTTTGAACTAGTTAAGCTTGTTTATGATTCCAAATCACCTGTTTGACATGTAAATTCATATATAGGTCTTCAAGGCTCCGATACAGACATTGTTTGACATTTTTATCTCAGGACCACATGCGAGTACATTCTTTGATAGTTCTATTATATGATAATTACTATGATACAGGTATTTAGTAATGTTATACCTGATTTCTGACACGATGGTATAAAGATTGGTATATATTTTGGATCTTCAGTCATGGGATGTTATATTGTTCATCGCATTGATATTGGACATTGTTCATCGTATTGCTATTCGACAATGATCATTGGATTGTAACGTGTCATGGTTGGATCCATCGTACTAGCCGGGGTGGAAAAGTGCTAGCTAGAGAAGTGATAAGAACCATTAGCAAGTATTGTAAATCATCGGCTACTAGATAATTATACACTTCACGTATGATTGAGCTAATTTCTCCTTAGTGTAAATCATCGAATATCCCAAGCCGATCACATATCTAACTAGTATTTCAAAATACTTAGTGTAGTTGCAGTGTTTCTTATTCAGTTCATACTTGATGATTATACTATTTTGCACCTGTTACTTATAGTTCATTACCTTTCTTGCCCTAGCTACAGTTTACCATTATTTATTTCTCTTTACTAGCCATGCCATGATATTAGTTTATTGCTTCTCATCATGTATTACATTAACTATTACTGTCTTATAGTCTTTGTCAATTAATTGGAACTGCTATGTGTTATACTCATTTCATCCTGTCTGGATAATATTTTTAGGTGACTGTTTGGAGGATTGATGTCCTACCTATTACGGACCCCAGGGAGAGGTTGCCGAGATTGATGATGTGGCTCAGGAGTAGGAATTTGTTGCAGGATATTGCATATATGTGTCATGATTCGCACCCGATGTAGGGGCACGAATACGTAGGTACGTCCAGCCCATGACGCAGCATCGGTGGTAGAACGTTGTCTAGGTCAACAATACTATCTAAACATCTCACATAATATATATAAGGTACCTGCCATGCTGTCTCAAATCCAAATGGAGAACAATATGATATATGATAAATGGCAATCAATACTTAATCACAATATAAAACTAAAGGAAGATAAAATGCACGATATGGAATATAAGAAGAGAAATATAAGTCACAATACATCACAAGTCCAAGTCCAATCACAACACAATAGTCTAATCTTAACACAATGTCTCAAATAATAATACATACTATAAGAGTCTAGCTAGAACAAATATAACATCATAATGAGCTAGCTAAGTCTCCTCAGTAGCGGGCATTAGATCCTCAGGCGACCCGCCATCTTATGGCCCGTAATGGGTGGGACACGTCTTCTCTAACCAATCATCTGAAAAATATATCCAGTCAGAATTAGAGCGAAGTACAACCCAATAGCAGTTCCAATTAAATGACAAAGGCTATAAAACAGTAAATAGTGATGAAATACTAGATAAGCGGATACTAAGGAATCAGAGTATAAACTAAAATGAACAGATAACTAAAGAACAATGGAAAGCAGAATGAGAGCAGGTAAGTATGTAAAGACAGATAGAAATATGTGAACTAGAAACCTGTCAATGTAAGTATACAACCAACAGGAATAGAGTAATCTAGAAAATACAATATCTAAACTAGTATTTTGAAATACCAAGTTGTCATGTGAACGACTAGGGGTAAAATTCGGCAAACCACACGTGTCGTGTGTGGCTGCTAATATTCCAGTAAGACCATAGGATAGAAATGGTATGTCCACACGTCTCCTAGGTATTTTTCTCTCCCGACCAATACTCATGGATCCAGTCCCGACACGAAGAATCTTAATAGTCCAGAAAATATCAATAGGCTAAAAATACATTAGTCCAGTGATTCATTAGTCCAGAAGAGTCGATAGGTCTGAAACTACGTATCTCAATACAATGAATCCATACAATACCAATCCGTGTATCCAGCGTGTCAGGAAACATGTAAAGCAATATTATAAAACATGAATCATAGTAAATATTAAATAATGGAAACTATCAGAGAATGTACTCGCATTTGGTCCAGAGCGATGAATGTCAAACTGTGTCCGAACTGGTGTCGTACTGACCTATATATGAAATTCCATGTCGATATAGTGTTGGGAATCAAAATAAGTCTTAAATAGGTAAAAATAATATCTCTAGGTCAAAACTAGGTCATACTAGGTCGATACCTTGATACTAGGTGTAAAGTACCTATTGAGTTGGTTTATGAAGTCGTACTATTTAATAATAGTCAATACTAGGTTGTACCAAATTATTTTTATAATTCTAGGTAATTTCTCATACATATATAGATACTAGGCACTATATGGTCATATAGTTTAGATATGTATATAAGTATCCCACTCTACTTAGTTAATACCCCACACCTAGCTATGGACTCATATCATGTTTATTACCTCATATATTAGTACCCTCAAGTATCATAACCTACCTTGGTATCAATATCTTGATACCAACTTGACATCTTAGTTGCTATACCTAGTATCTTACTAGTATCCCAATAATTAGGGTATCCGAGATACTTACTACCCTTACCTTGGTAATTGTCCAATATAGTGATTTAAGCTTATATTTATACTCATATATAATATCAACTAGTAATACCTTAGCTAATTATCTAGACTGATACTCAATACTTGGCCTATAACCCATTACCTAGGCAATACCTTAGCTCAGATTACCCATTCACTCTACCATTACTTATTATCTACTACCCTTGATATAAACACTAACCTTAATCAATTTCCAATACCTTGACTCTTTCTTATCACTAACTCATGATGTCTTATCCTAGCACTCGTTATCTAACTTGTATACCAACATACCCCTCAACCTAACTCAACTCCACTACCTTACTACTAATACTCTTATGTATCAGTCTACATTGATACCACAACTAATACCCCCAAATATACCTACTGAATTTCTAACCAAACACCCCATCAGTGCACTGCCTTGCCTTCCTCAACTACAAGTGTAGTCCCCCCCACCCGCCCATCTCTCAACCGACCTGTCTTGACACTCTACCTCTCAAACACTCGCCTCTTGCAACTACTACTGCCCTGCCTTGCCATTTCACTGCTTGCATTGCTATTGTTGCAAGCATTTGCTGCTACTGTGTACCCTGCAACAAGTGTTGCTGCATAGGCCTAACTTCAATGCATTGGCAGTTATTGCCCAAATACACTGACTTCAAGTGACTGCACTCAGTCTCAACCAACCTCATCCTCTCACTTGTCTACTGCTACATATCCGCAAGACAACCATTTAAACAGGTGGTTGCTGCCACCACAGCAAACCCGAGCAGCTCATGTTGCTGCTGTATTGCTCCTGTTATTGTTGCTGCATATCAAACATCTTCCCCTCCCCTCTATACTGGGAAACACAACACACATGCTGTGACACACAGATGCACTCTATGTGTACAAGTGCATTGCACACTCAAAATACTTATGCCTCAACTCACCTACCAGTTCAGTCCTCACATCTCCTAACCTCAAATGCACACACTTATCCCCAAACAGTAGAAAAACCTGATATGGCCTACCAACTCTGCTGTAGTCCATCATGCTCAAGCAGAGTCCTTTATTTGCACTGCCTCCCCTCTACACTCCATTATGATACACACAATGAACACACAAACACAAGAAGCCCCAAGCTCATCACAAAAATCTGTAAGACACATGTTACTCCAACTAACACTCATTTGCAGTCACCCCTTCACCATGTTGCTGTGCACCATTACACACTTATGTGGTTATACAAGCAAACACACAACTGTCCCTCATTTATCACCAACACCAAACACTCCACACATTCCTCTCACAGATCACTACAAGCACAATAAGATACTCATCCACTTCCTCAACAACACTAGAATTCACACTCACACACTAGCATATAACACCTATAGTAACAAATCAACAAACACCTAGTGTGCACCATGAGTATCACACAATGATACTCATGATACCAACACCAACTTTCTCCAATACCATGATACACCATCTAATTACTATATATCATCACTAAATACATCAAATAGGATATGATACGTTTATTCTAATGCATATACAAAAAAAATGACACAAGGGAACACCTACCAATAGAACTTACCAATTCTATCTCCGTATCATAGAATTTCATGACACAGACTCCTCGTATCCAATTGTGGACACGTATCCAGTCCCACAACTCCGATCTAAGTCTAATTAGATCTAATTGGTCTCATAACACACACTTGATGTGTCAATTTTGGAATTCCTACTAATTGGATACAATACACACAATAACATTCACAATAGGGGTCCCTAGAGGTCAATTCCTCTTCATATAGGTAGCCCTAGCCAATGGATGATTCCTAATGGTTAAATGCATGAATTGGAGTCTAAATTAATGGGTGAATTCAGAATTTACCTATTGGGAGATGGATTATCAATGAAATGCTCAATGGACATAATCTCCTTGTCAATTCATCTTCCTTCAAGTGCTCCTTGTAATCCAAACTCCAATACTTCTTAGATGGTGAAATTGAGAGGAAATTTGTATGAATTGGGTTGAATTCGGTGGAGGGATGAGTCAATTTGGGGAATAACACAATTGGGGATCTAAATGGAGTAAAATAAAATGAAGAGAGAGAATGAAGCTCCTCCTTATAGTGGCCGACCCCTAGTAACCCCTCCTCCAAGCAACACTCAATGATAACAATACCCCCCCACTAACTAGTCATGATAAAATAATTAGGAAGACTATATTAGGAAACTTTTGAACTAATGCAACTTAATCCATTCTCCTTAATTAACTAAAGGGAAGAGTCTAATTGGGCCTAGTCCAATGTTGGGCTCAATGTGTCATGACTAATCTAATTGGGTCCACTAGTGTCAAGTCCAAATAAATAGG
Source organism: Iris macrosiphon (assembly GCA_036927795.1). Lineage (NCBI taxonomy): Eukaryota > Viridiplantae > Streptophyta > Magnoliopsida > Asparagales > Iridaceae > Iris > Iris macrosiphon. Next base: position 86,709,061 of record JAYESA010000020.1, on the reverse strand, counting down.
CTAGCCCACCAACCCTTAAATAAATAACACAATACATAATAATAATTAGTAGCACAATATATATATATATATATATATATATATATATATATATAATGCAATCACTAAATATAATAAATACAAAATGACAAAAATACACTCATTTATAAATGTGGGGGTGACAATATGAGACTTTTAGTTAGTTAGCTAGTATTGCTATATTTGGTACCGGATTTGTCCGACAAATATTTGAGACTTGGATGTTATTGTTGAAATTTAGATTTGTGTTGTTATTTATACTTTGTGGTTGTGTTTTGGATTCTTCCTTTGATATCTTATCGTGCTTTTAGATTTGTGATTGGGTATGTTATTATTATATATCATTGTACTCTTTATGGAGTTGTATATTGTACGAGATTATAGTTATAGATAGATGACCGAGACAGTGTTCTACGTCGTTGTTGCGGCGTAGGCTGGACGTTACCATGTACTCGTGCCCCGAACATCCGGGTGCGGGTCGTGACAATTTTCATAGTAGCCTTTTGAGTATGATCATTATCGGACCATACATTACTAGTGTAATTTATGTACTATTTCATGATCTTATACATGATATCGTTTGATTAACACTTTATTGTTTTTCATATATTGTGATCATTCTTGCTTAATCTGTACTACTATATAATAAGAAAAGTTAAAGCTTCAATGTGAATTTTTTCTTCTTCCAAAAATGTCCTTATTTATGTTTACTAATTAAAATTATTCATTAAATTTAGCATGGACAGTTAGATAATTAGGTATGGAAGGAAGAAAATAAAAGAATTGTTGTTTGCTTTTTCCTAGTATTATAAAATATGTGCGATACAATTCATCTATACTAGTACTCTTAATCCAACAAGACAATTGTCTTAATCCAACAAGCAAACAATTGTTACCATAGTGTGGTGGTGTATGCTAACCATTGTATGTCACATTCTCTGTATTCTGGTATTGAAATTGTCCTCATTCAAAAATTGTTCACAGTTTCTTGTGACATATTATATATATATATATATATATATATATATATATATATATATATATATATATATATAACAAATGATAAATTTTATTAGCTTCAATAAAATTATTTATTCAGTATACTCATAGTTGAAAAATGTTAATCTATGAGAATATTAGTAGCAATATTATATACTAATAATAAATAAGTAGTTGCATATTCCCCCCAAGTGATGTCTTGTCTTTGATCCTATTTAAATAAAATTCATTTTTGGTGTACTCTTAATTAAATTTCTAAATCAAGCTTAATATTAACAACAAATTTAATCCAAAGCCGTCCAAAAATGTTCGGATGACAAGTCCACAAACCTGTCGCGTGTTGCTCTCGTTTAGGCCAGTGATAGACAATTCTTGATTTGTAATACAATTAAACCTTTGTAAATAAATAACATTGGATAATAAAAAATATCAATTTAGCAAATATTAAATAGTTTTCAAATAATTAATAATTTATTAACTTATTAAGGTATTTTTTTTGTTTCCTTAAATATTGTCAAGAGCAGCCTATACGGTCGCATAGCCGCCACCCCCCCCCCCCCCCCCCCCCCCCAATTTTTTTCTTTCAAAGTTATATAAACCTATATATTTTTTAAACATAACTTGGAAATTAACAAAAGTTTTTTTTAGAACTTTCTTTTGCAAAAAAAAAAAAACAAAAAAAAAACATATAAATTAGCAATTAGCAATTTTTTTTTTAAGTACTGTGGTTTTTTTTTTCTAAGGCCAATATAAATTGGAGTCCACTAGTAATTTATTCATCAATCCATCATACATTACTCTGATTTTTTTGTAATCTTATTTTGAGTACATGTACGCATCCTAGTAACACTATACTGTATCAAGATTTTTAATTTACTTTTCAAATATATGTTTCGATGCAATTGATTTCTAATTTTATTTCGAGTAATTCTAGAATGCCTCTTTTTTGGTTCATACTCGACCTCCAAAATCTCAAGATCATTGTACATTGTATTTAGTTTCTTATTTTATGAACTAACAATCATATTTATTTTTTTAACCATGTAAAATTCATAATTTTTTTTTCAAAAGTAGATTTTACATTGTTTAATGTACTATATTATTCCATTTTATGAACATTCAACCAAATAAAACAATAATTGGTTGATTCATATTTTAGAAAAACTTCATAGTCAAATCATAACTAATATATATATATATATATATATATATATATATAATTTTTTTTTTCGGGTCGACCCTGTTCCCTGTTCATTATATATATTAAAGTAAAAAAAAAACTGAAATATATATATATATATATAAAAACTAAGTATATTATATTATCTAAATAAACACATGTCCAAAATTCTACAGATATATCTATAATAAATTCTAATTAAAATATATTCAAGTTATATTTAAAATATTTTAATATAATTTTAATTTTGATTCAATTTTTAACAATATTATTTTTTGTGTACATACAATGTACGCCAATGTAGCCCTAAGGCACTAGTCTAGTGGTAGTGCGAAGGGTCACCCACGGGTACGTCCCGGATTCAAATTTCTTCGAATGGCTGTGTGGCTTATATATCTACGGTCCAACTTCAAGAAAGGAAAAAAAATAAAAATAAAAATTCTATTTGTACGCCAATGTTTCTAGTAGGGTTTAAATGGTTTATATTTTTGCGTTTTATAATAGTAGAAATAAAGACGGTTTTATTCAAAGGTTTGACTTGATTGAAGGATTATTATTTATATTAGGGATTTTGTTACTTTTTTTTTTTTTCTTCCAATCTTCCTTCTGCCCTGGGAAAGTGGAGCCTTCTCAAACCAGGAATAGAGCGGCAACGGGTGCGCTTACTTTTTTCCTTTATTCTTTTTCTTTTCTATGTTTATTCCTTTAGGAATTTTTCTTTTCTTTTCTCGGTTTCTATTCCTTTACGAAAATTGTAATCTATTTCCCTTTGATGACCTTTGTTAACGTTCCCCCTCTCATAAGAAACAAGAAGAGAACTGGTTTCCTCGTTACTGTATATTCATATTAAAGACCCCAGGGAAATTATTTGTTAAATCTCATAAGAAACAAGAAGAGAACAGGTAGACGATCAGTTGACAAGATCCCATCCGCGATTGATCTGAAAGTGGATAGTATCTAGAGTAATCTGACATTTCCATGTCAATTTGAAGAAGAAATTTGAAAGTAGAAGAGGAATTTGGGGAAGAACAACTAAAATTCAAATTAGATACTCTGATGAGCTCCACTACAGAGGACTCTACTGCAGACAGTCTGATACTCTCTGATGCAGGTAAGTATAGGGGCTCTGATGAACTCTGTACTCCATTGCAGGGTGTAGGCTTCACTGCATTGTGGACACGTACACACTAGCCAAACATGAATTATACTCTAAAATCACCAAGGAATATTCCTACAAACACCTAATGGTACAAATTCGGATTTTCTCTAATTTGTCCACAAAAGTCAATGTAACTATCACAATATGGCTTATTAGGACTTAGTTCTTCTTCCTATGGGTAGTCCTTAGCCATGGAAAGGTTCCTAAGGGCCTAATACTATAAATTAACCATAAAATTGAAGGAGAATATAGATTATACCTATTGGGAGTCAAATCCAATGAAACTCCTCTGGTTGGACACGACATGGACACAAGCTCCTAGAATCTACTCTCCAAATAGTGCTCCTTGCAATCCAAGCTCCTAGGCCTCCTTGATGATGAATATGAGTAGAGAATGAAGGAAAATTGAATGGAAATGGTTGAGGTTGGTTTCAATTTTGGGAAGAACTAATTTAGGAATGAGATAAAATAATAAATGAACTAAAGAGGGCTTATATATATCCCATACTAGGGCCGGCCACACTCTCCCCCCTTTTGATCAATGTACATGGTCCAAAATGCCCCTATTAATTTATCTTGAAGGGTTAATTAATTAGGAAAATGATCTACTCTTAAATGTAAGAAATATTTTATCTATATGCTAGCTAACCAATGAGTCAAATCATGACTAAACTAACTAATTGAACTAATGGTCATGCAAGTCTAGTTGGGTCCACTTGGGCTCATTAGCACTAAGTCTAATTAATAGACTAACTCACTAACCAACTAATCACATAGTTTATTCTAATTAGCTAGCACAAAACCAATACATATAATAATAAATATTATTATCACTAATAAAATTCTCAAACAATTATTGAAATGACAAAAATATCGCTCTCCCGGAATTAGGTGGATACAATCCTACCCCTTTAGAAAAAAAATGTCCTCAAAATTTAAAGATGGTCGTAGCCCCTCTAGGTCAAACCCCTATTCCAATCTAAAATCATACAAGCATGCAAATTAAAGAAATCTTTAATTATTATCACATGCATGGTTATGATCTCTATTTGTCATGATATTGCAGTCTCTATCAAGGATATAATACTAACTATACTAATTATATAACATAAAGCAACTATAAGGGACTAAGGAATCAATCAAATCAATAGATAAAAAAAGACAGGAAGAAAGAACAGGACAGAACCTGATAACCCATTACCTGCTGCATCGGTCTCCTCGACCGCCATCGCAAAAGCCCTGCCATGCTGGGGTGTCTCACCCTGCTGATGTGGGACAATTTGCTGTGCCACAGGTGGCCTAGCTGGACCCATCTCACTGTCTTAAACACCTACACTCCTACTCTCCAGGGTACTCCCTTATATACCTTACCTCAAAATCACACTGATACACCTATCAAATTTTATCACCAAAAATAACATGCAGTGATACTATACTAACACACTCCATATATCACTCATCCGAGTCTTGATACACTTTGATCACTTGCTCACTCTAGGCAGCCTTGGTGCACAGGCACTAACTCCATAACTATACTAGACACATGTACTTAATACTCTAGGATACCAACTACTAACTATACTCTGACACCTGTCTTAGAACTATTGTTACAATGGTACTACACTATGAGTCACTTATAAGCTTATATACTGATACCTAACGACCATATTCTCAACCAAGAACCACTCTTAGGCTCACAAGCTACACTCCTAACAACCAACACTGACGCACAACTAGACACCAACCTACCTTACAAGTTACCAAACTACTACACTATCCAAGAAACCTTAGAAACTAATGATAGTGAAGATCTATAGGAACTAAAGATATCATATCATGAGCTAGTAGAGTAATGGAACAAAACCAATGATAATAGGGTTGAGTGATAGAGATGATATGTTAAGAACCAATTTGAGATACAATCTAATAATCATACAGTCTATCTGAAATCATGTTACCCAGAATCTTCGACACGCTAGTAAGCATAGCTGTGATAAACTATAGAGTCCGTAACTAAGGTAAATACCTTTAGAATTTTTGTATCTAGAATTTTTGCCCTGCCGCATGCTTAGCAGCAAAAACTCTAAATTCCATAACTAAGAGAAATATATCCAAAATCAGGATCTATGCCTTCGTCACTCCAGCTAGTATAGGTGCGATAAACTCTAGACTCCATAACTAAAGCAGACAGTTACTTTTCTCACTGTTCTTATCCATTTACGTTATGAAAATATACCTCAACTTAGTCCATAAGATTCATCTCAATACATGAATCAAATACAACAACGGATAAGTACAAAGGCGAAGGTGAAACTAAGCAAGTGAAAATAGATTCAAAATATGGTCTATAATAAGATTCTCAGGGGTCATCCTAGTAATCTCAAGAAATCCTAATTTGTGATTGAATATTCTCTCATCCTATATCCTATATCCTATATCCTATCGTAGCTCGCAGTAATACAACTAAGTCATTGCACTACCACAACATGGCACTAATTGTGAAGTCTGACCTGCATGGGCCACCACAAAATATGTCACGACCCGCTCCCGGATGTGAGGGCATGAGTACGTGGGTACGTCCAGCCTACGCCACACCATCGACGGTAGAACGTTGTCTAGGTCAACAATGTTATTTATCCATCTCACAAAATAATATATGTACCTGTCAAATATATCTCAACTCTATAGGGAGGACAATATGACAATATAATGATAATCAATACTCAATTACAATATCTGTAAGAAAGAAATGACACGATATCAAATAAGGAAGGAAAGTCACAAAGTCTCAAACTAGAATAGACATAACAAAATATCCAAGTCTATAAGTCTAGCAATAACACAATAAGTCTAAAGTATCAACAAAATGCAAATAGTCTAGAAGCTGGAGACAGATCCAGTATAGCGAATAATACTAGCCAAGTGTCTGCTATACTAGTTAAGCCTCCTCAACAGCTGGTACTGGATACTCCTGTACTACGGTGCTATCTCAGCTAGCTCTTCAACATGTGGTCCATAATACGTAGGACATCAGTCCTCTAAATAATTATCTGAAAAAAAATCCAATCAGGATTGGAGCAAAGTATAAAAATGTAAAAGCAGTTCCAAATACATGGTAGAGCATATATGACAAGTAATAAAAAAGAATACAAGATGTATAAGTAAGTAGAAAATGAAAGTATAATTGAAATAAGCAGATAATCACGATAGTTAACTGGAAAGATAAATATAGAAAATATGGTATGAAGTGTAAGTAAGAGCACTAGTGATACAGTCTATATGATTTAGAGCACAAGTTTGGTATCTGATTGGCTTGGGTTAGACACGAATACACTAAGATAACTTATTTATACGTGAGTTATATGATTGGCATGCACACGAATACACTAAAGGTTTGATCACATAACCGACTCATACTCCCCCTCACAGACTAATATTCATGGATCCAATCATGGCACGTTATGCACACGAATATGATACTAGCACACAGAGCACATGAGTATAATGTGAGCATATGGAGCACAAGAGTATAATATGAGCACACAGAGCACACGAAGTTGGCATGAGCATACGGGGCCCACGAATAGATACGAGCACAAGGAGCATACAATATACACGATAAGATACAAGTACAAGGAATGCCCGATGCACACGTCAACATCTGATTTGATCTATATAATACCAGCTAGTATAATATCGTGTTAGAATCAAATAATAAATATCTAGAACATGTGATATATACACTATCAAGTACTGAAAATTAACAGAGAGATGTACTCATCTGTGGTCCTGAGCAAACGATGCAAATCTTTGTCTGAACTGGTGTCACACTGACCTATATATGAAATTCTATGTTATTTGGTGTATTGGAGAAATAAACATGCTTAACTAAACTAAAATGTGATTTCTATGTTAAAACTAGGTCATACGTTAAACTAGGTCAAACTAGGTCGATACCTTGATTTTAGATCCAAATCTAACTTCTAGGGTGGTTACAAGGCTAAACTAGCTCATACTAGGTGATACTAGGCTATACCTAGGTTTCTATGTTAATAACTTGAAGGTATTAGCTATGCTAACTAATATTACTAGGTATATATATATATATATATATATATATATATATATATATATATATAAATTAGTTATATCTATTATCTAGTATTACCTTAGTTATACTTAATTACCTAGCCCCGTATTCTAGTACCATAACTTATACTTTAGTATTATAGTATAAACATATATACCAATCCTTAACTTCAACCTCATTACTTTAGTATCAAGCTTAATTCCTATTACTTACGTAGTTACCTTAATACCTTAGCTCATACTTGGACACTTACCCCGTATCTTGACTACTAGGCAATTCCTAGTATCTTGGTACCCTGGTACCTTGATACACTCTAGGATATTCATGATAACCACTATAGTTGACACTCTAGGGGTACCCTTATGTCTAAATGATACTACACTCCCTCACTCTCATGACACACATCACACTTGATACAACATACTCAACACTAACCAACTCACTAACAGTTACCTACACTAAGACTCCAACATGCCCTTCTAAGACTTATTGAATACCTACTATACTTTGCATAATTACCTAAACTCTATGCACTGGCTCTCACAAATCACTCACAATACTTCACTTATACCAAGCCCTCAACCCACACTCTTACTGCTGCATTAACCTACCACTGCTGCTATATTTTTCTAAGTTCAGATTTTGCACTTCAAGATACCCCCTAACACTGATATATAAACCCCTACTAGGACTGATGCTCCTAAACCGATCCCCACAGCTCTCATCTGAACACTGCACTGATACTAACTCCTTGACTCAACACACCACAACTCTGCCCCAACACCACAGACCATGAACACACCTAATTTGTACGCATTAGGATACAAAATTATCACAACAATTCGTATCCACAACACACTCACACCTCAAATGTGCCACCCACACTTGACTTACTTCCCCACATCACTGATACCCATCCATACAAGACACTCACTACCCATCTATGACTCACTAATACATCTGTTGATGATTAAACAATTCCACATGCAACTCATACTCAAGCTCTTAGCCTGGACACAAGGAAATCCCTCACTGAACACAAGTACACACATAATTGCACTCACTCTCAGGTAACTCTCGAGCTTCCCCTATTCCTCTACCTACTGCCAACTGCAGCAAGTCTCCCCAGGCAACCCCACACTCTTGCTCACTGCCTACTGATTCTATTTCAGCACATGCACTGCCTACACTCCTAACTCTGATACACCATGTACTGATACCATCAATGGCACACTCATCCTTCACACTGTTACACTAACCCCACTTGCTAACTCATCATCTGGACACCCATTGGTCCTATATGCACAACCTATTCTACATATACAACTATAGTTCCCTGTGCACAGAGCTCACATGCATAGGTTCTTACACCCAATAATTGCACTAAAGAACTACACACAGGTCTTGCACATCGAGTACACACAATTTCTGGTTAATGAAGGCACCCTCACACTTACACATATCTATAAATACACCAACACCAACACCAAGCTAAAACCTGAACACCTATACCCAACCCTTCATTGCCACTGCAAGCACAACAACGATAACTAATCAACGTTACCCCTGTCACATTCTCACCCCTCACCTGCATACACTCACAGCACTTGCAAACACACACAGACACACTGGACACTCCTACACTCTTGTATCCTGAGCACAATGCACTAATGTGCACTTCTTGCACACAGGAACCTGGCAACTGCCAAGTACTGCACATTTAACGTCACCCCCACGATCATACTATCACTTGTATATATATATATATATATATATATATATATATATATAGCAATGTTGAAGTGAAGTTGGGTAGGTTAGTGAGATATGGGTAAATTGGAGATGTCGGTCTTGAGTGTGTGTGTGTGTGTGTGTATATATATATACACACACACACACACACTCAAGACCGACATCTCCAATTTACCCATATCTCACTAACCTACCCAACTTCACTTCAACATTGCCCCCAAAGGACTGCTAACTGCAACAGTGCTATTGCTAACTGTTGGAGCTCCTACTCTAGCTCTGTGTTACACCTACTGCTATTGTCTGCAAGCAATGGACCACTCCAACCCGACCCAAGAACTCCCTGATACCTGCCTATCAATTCTTTATACAACAACCTGAACACAAGACTCTACACTCACCTTACCAAAAGATATTAAGGATCCACATAACCAAAACACCTCATGTGCCAGGCCTACACCAATACCCAGATCTGAACTTCCATTCCCTGCAGAACTCCTATTGATATACAACTGTAGCTCACCCTTGCACATACCTATAACACAATTTGCAATCAAATTATTTACTATGATACAAGTCATATGCCTGTCTATTATTAATTTATCATAGGTCTAGCTACAAATTATGATTTATTATACCTGAACACTCTAACTCACTGCCAACAATGCCAGCACCACAGTTGTCTCACTTACACCACTGCCCGAATTCCCCTTGTGCACAGCCACACTCGGGCACACAGTGCACTTCACACACACCATCCTTCCTTCACTTCACTTCCCTCTCAATCACACACACCACTAACTAACCCAAAACCAATTAACTACCTACACCAACAGCAACTGCTATGCCAACACCAACTCTACACGACCAACCCCATGCACCTTCCTGTCAACACATCAACTACACCTCCCCTCCATTGCCACAGTAGCAACACATCCACCAAATCCCAACAACAACCCAGCACACACACACATATATGCCTGCCTGAGCCTCCCTGGGAAGGAGAGGAGCAACAGCAATCATTATTAAATGAAATGTCCACTGTGTTGCAAGGAGACAGATTCAAACGACACCTTTAAGACACAGTGACGGATTCGACTCCATTTTTAGTGTGTCCTAGTTTATTTTGGAGTGTACGTGGCATGTCTGATACGTGTGTCCGTGCACTACACGACACAACATGGCACAATATAAATTTTGGAGTGTTTGTGCTTCTTAGAATGTCCCTAAAGGTGTCCCGAGTAAAGAATAAGCGTAATATAGAATTTATATTCTGAGTACATATAATCACCGGCACAGAAAGACCCATTCTGTTGCCATGAATATGCATCTAATTGAATTAGGCCATGAATTATTTTTCTTATACAACAGATTCAACTCTAGTGTCTTTCATTCATTCATTTTATTAGGATACAGTCATAGCATAACCAAATAAGACAACAAGAAAATAAGATAACAATTGGTAACCAAGAGTTAAAGACATCAAAATTTCTATAACATAACCAAATAAAAAAAACTAGTTATTAACAAGAATATCCACTAAACTATACATATAAATAATAGGTACGTCTAGATATCATGAATTTTAAATAAGTGAAGCTTATACCAAGGTAGATTTGCTTCAGTACTCTTCATAGTTAAAAGAAAATACCTAATACACAGACGGTTCATGATAGTGAAGGCATCAAAATTGCTGTAACATAACCAGATAAGTTATTAACTCTTCATAGTTAAAAATATGAACTCACATTTGTAAGAACGTACCTAATAGACTTACTTTGAGACGTACGGTTCATGATAGATAGTTAGAAACCAAGTCGGAGCATTGTGGGAATTAACGCAACGAAATTGGATTGTACTACAAGGAGGGTAAGGCTTTGGTGTTGTTTCCTCCAAGTCGAGCACCCTGACAATATGAACCAATTCATGTTGAGAATTTCTATATTCATCAGTGAAGTATACGCAGTTCCCTTTGAGGCCTAGCACGTCGGGGAGCAGCATTGCCCCCTGTAGGTCCAGAAACAAACATCCACCGTCCAGGTTATTGACAATCACCCACCTGTTTGCTTCGCGGTCGAACTTCATGATTTTGATGTCTTCAATAATATCAGATGTAAGAGACCTACTCCTCCTCACTCTGGCATGCAACAGATCTGATCCCCCCCTGCGAGGAAGAGCCGAGATGAGAAGAATATTGGTGCCCTCTGATATCGGGAGCTTGTTTGCAAAACGAGGTGGTTCTTGATCAGTAGAACAAGTAGTGGGGATGTCGAAATGCAGCAGCTGCCCACTCTTGAGGATCGCATAAAATATGCCCTCGTGGTAGACACCATCCATGATCTCATCATCATCATCATCATGCAGTTCATAGTAGTCGTCGTTGTCATCGTGCAGTTCATAGTCGCCATGGAGGGAATAAATATGGGTCCACTTGGCATCCCCTAAAGAGGTGTAGGCGATGTGTTCAAATCCTGGATGGCCCAAGTGTTCCAGGATGGCGATGGCGAAAACTGTGGAATTACCGGAAGAATTAGGGACAGCGGTGAGGACAACCTTAATGATCCCATCGAAATAGATATGGTCAGGGATGGTGGAGAAGGCGGGGAGGCGGTGATGAGCGCCGGTGAGAGGGTTCATGACTATCGGTTGGTCCATGTCGTGGAGAAAGACGACCCATCCCTCCTTGTGTCCAACGACTGTAATAGAGGATGGAATGGTTTTCTTGTACAACATTTCCGAGGAAAAGTCGTATAAAGAGTACTGCAGTTTTTGGTCTGCTGTTTCACGGATAATAGAGAGCCATGGCCATGGCCAAGGGAGAGGGGAGGATTCTTTTGTCGCAGAGGCCCATGATCTGCAAACTGCACCGAACCGAACGTGGTCACTGATGACCAAACGTTGTGAAATGGATACGAGTAGTTCAGGGAGAAGAAGTGCCCAGTTCCTCCTCCTCTTGCACACAGTTACGAGATCATTGCCTCCCTTCTCCATTGTAACAAACTCTTGCTTGCTTGCTTGCTTGCTTCTTCTCTTGTGTACTGTGCTTGTGTCTTGGTTTTCACAACAAGAACAAAAATACACACTGTGTACAAAATCAAAATCAAAATCAAATTAAATCATATAGCACAATGTGTGCAAATCTCTGGTGTCAAAAGGTTTCCATAAATGTTCTTCTTCTTTTTTCTTTCCAAAAATTCTATTGGTTACCCAATTCTTTTGGGTGATATAATCAAATTAAATCATAGAGAGTGTGCAAGTCTCTGCTGTCAAAAGCTTTCCATAAAATCTTCTCTTCAATTTCTCTTCTCCTCCATGTTATCTTTCCATGTGTGTCCTCCATAGCCTAATAGCTGGCATGGTGCAGCAAACATATATACTAAAATTTTGGTGTCAAAGCCAATAATGATGCAAACAGATTTACTAAAATTTTGGTGTCAAAGCCAATAATGATGCAAACATATCATATTTTCTATGATTCTAATCACTGATTGTTACGGAGAGATTCACGGAATCTACAAACAAAAAATAAAAATATTATTCCCGTCTAAATTTAAATTTCATGATACGATACAACTCACTACAGACTGCCTACTATTAATGCAAACAGTGTTGGAAGAGTACCAAATCATTTCGAGATAAATAAAGTATTTTTACACAATCTTACTAAAATAAAATCACTGAGATAAAACTAGGAATAAATTTCATGACACAACTGCTGAGTAAGGACTGACTACCTACTAATGCAAATTTAAATTTAATTTTTTTTATAAAATACTTTTATTTAGGATATCTATATCTTCTTTTTCTATATAACAATACATATTTGTATTCAATGACAAAAGATAAGAGAATAAAAAAAAGGTAGGTAGAAGTATTTCAGACCGGAAATAAAGTGTCATGATTAAAAATAATCATCTTTAACAATTGTGTATATGTCATATAAAGAAGTCTCACAATAAGCGCATAATTTTAAAGATATTATTATTATATAATATAAATATTAAATATATTTTTAAATGTCTGACTTTTTCTCATGACTTGGTACAATTCCATCAATCACCCCCGAAGGATGGTTTATCTGCCAACACAGTTCTATGCACCTAACCCAAAATCCCGGCACTACTGCACTACTCCCACCATTTATTTTATTAAATAGAAGAAATAATATGTTCCCTTGGCTAGAATCAGGGAGATGGGACGGATGCCGATACCACCATTTATTTTATTTCTTAACTTGATACATAAATTTTTGAAATAATAAACAATTTCAAAAACTAATTTAACAAGGTAAGAAATAAAAACTATTTAATTCATATTGAATTGTGCTAACTCATGTGTTGTATGGTAGTGTTTTGAAATTAGAATTTTGCTAACTAACAATAATTGAAATTGTCTACCGAATTTTAAATTACTTTAGGCCTTGTTTGGTTCACAGAAAGGAAAGGAAAGGAAAGGAAAAGGAAATGAAAGAAAATTAATTCTTTGCTATTTATTTTCATTTGAAAAACTACTATTCCTATCAATTTTCCTTTCTCAAGTGTTTGGAAGGACCAAGAAAATTAGAAGGTAAAGTGAATCTCGTTTAGTGGGTGGGGGGAACCATTTTCCCCCTATTTTCATATCCTTTGGGAATTATTTTTCTTCCCTATCATTATTTTTTTTTATCCAAACACAGAAAAGGAATGGCTTTCCTATCCTAAGGCCATGATTCGTGAAACAAACGTTGCCTTACATTAACCTTAGTATTTATTTTGGAATGATGTGTCCGCCCTAAATATGAAATAAATTTTAGCTTTCAAGATATTAAAATTAATCTTAATATTATTTACTTTTTGAATAAAATTGTAAGCACCCAGATTTTTAAAATTTATAAATAGGAACTTTTGAGATTTTTCTGTGATTTTTAATTATTTAAAATAAATGTTCTTCAAAGGATTACTATTTTTGTGTATTATATTAAATATTAAAATATTGTAAAAATTATATTTTTGAGTGTATAATTAATTGTATGATGTTGTTTAATTTCTCTGAAATTTATTGGGCTCAAAAACTATTTTTAAATAGCTATAAATATTATTTTTGGATAAATCAGACCGAACCAGACTTGAACCGAACCAAACTAAACCAAACTGAACCCAACTGAACCGAACCCAACCCCTAATGGATTGGATCTAGACCTGAGCCCGCCAACCCATAACCCGACCCGAACCGCTAAACAAATCTCCCCCCCCCTCGCACTCCACGATCCGCCCCCCTATCGTTACACCCCCGGCCGACAAACCCACGACCCCCGTGACTCCCGGCGACACCCCCACGACCCTCTCCCCGTAACCGCCTCCTCTCTCCCTATATAAACCCGACCGCCACCCCTACCAACATCACCGTACCACCTTCACCGTCACAACCACCGTCCGACTCCGACGACTACGATGACCCCGAGCTCCCCGCTGCGACCCCGACCGACCATTGTTACCCCGGCGCCGCCGCCACTACCAGCACGACGATGACCCACTTCAGCAGCTACAGCAACCGTCGCCGCCAACGTGCCCGGCCGCGCCGTCCCGTCCACGTGTAGCACACCGCGGCCGACCCGTATTCTGGTGAGTTTTTCTTCCTTCTCGCTGTGTCGATTCTCGAACGGCTTGTTGGGACATGTTCGCTGTGTGACCCTCTCGAACCTGTGCAATTAGATTGGGGTATTGTGTCCTGTGTCGACCGTAAACCGCGACGCAAAAACAAGAAAAATAACCAAATTTTGGAGTTCAGAAACTGTCCCGAACCCCTATATTCATGGCCGATTTACTCCCAATGTGTTTAATATTTTTAAATTCTTTTTGAACAGTAAATTAGATAACCTAACCAAGTTTTAAATCCTGTAATTTGTTTATTTTAATTTGCTGTATGTTGTGTTTTATTCGCGGATAAAGTTGACCAAAAACTTGATTTTCAAAACCCAATTTTTTTCGAAATGGTGTGCGGTTCGCTAAACGAGGCGACTTCGTCGGGTGTGAATTGCATCAAAAGGTGCGTATCGTCAATGCGGACGTGTGAAATTTTGCGAAAGTTGATTTGGATGTGCGTGCACACCTGAATTAACGCTTATCCGTCAAAAATATCCCGTATCGGGCCCGTCTGACACTCGTTGTAACTTCATGTGTGCTTATCGTTTCGCAACGAAACTTACGCCATTGGATTCGTAGCGTTACGCTGGTCCTGTGACCCAAGTTTGGTTTGATTCTGAGAACGTTGATGAAATCCCGTATCGTGGGCCCTACGGCTCCATTTGACGGGCGATTTTGTAACCGGCTCATCGGAATTCAGTTCTGGATATTCCGTTGGGTTTGTATCATTGTTCCGGACTCGTAAACACTAAGTTTGACAAATTTGGAGAAATTTATCTCTGGCATATTTCTCGGTGCGAAGTGGGCCACATGTGGACCCCGCTTTGACCCGAAACTGTCAATTTTGTCCCTATGTCCAAATTGGACTTATGGGTAGTCAATCCTAGCTATTTCATATCTTTTAAAAGTGATGATAATGTTTATTTCAGCATCCGGAGGCGTACCTGGAGATTTTGCTGTTACCGGAGCAACTGAAGGAGTTCAAACCCCAAGCAAGTGTACCTTGCCAACTTGCAGTAGTTCCTGTTACATTATTTCCTTGAGTTCTTTCTATATATATGTACTCTTGATATGTACATATTCAACCTAGGACCGTGAGACGTTGCTTAACGTCCGAATAATATTCGGGTGTCGACGCCGTACGCGGAGTCGTGTAATGTCACTTATAGAGTTGATATTACGATTCTATATTTTTGTGCTTGATTTACCAAGTACGTCATACCATAGGACCCCTGACACTTAATAAAACAGAATCTTTCCTGAACATTCATGGTGATTCTGTATAGGCTTACAGGATTCGTGACATAGATCTTGCATATACATATATATCATTGTGACTCGCTGTACTAGCTAGAGGTCATGATCTTGCGTGTTATGGACATGAGATGTCGTGCACATGAGACGTATGATTACATTGGGTGGAGAGAGACACACAAGCTACAGGCTGATTACATACATATATATTTATTATTGTGGTGCTTTAGTCTCTGTTCCAGAGCTTGGCCCACTACGTGATATTACCGCTACCGGCTTCCCGACACAGAGCTTGTAGTGGTCTCAGCCTGAGTACTAGTGATGCTCTCAATTGCATATCACATAGTTGGTTACATAGTTTATCCTGCTGATATATTTTATTTACTGCATTTTATTTGGCTTGAGTTATTCTTGTACCTTTCTATGTCCCCTGAGGACCTGGATCCGGATTATGTCCCCAGGTATAGCAGAGGGGATCTACCCCGAGGTATACGGGACATGAGCAAACACTGGAGAAGTACCAGCACCAGAGGACGAGGTTGTGCCAGATGATTTTTCCTGAGTATTTGCTTTATATACTCAGTTATTTCTGTTTCTAGTTTCTCTATTTCCTGTCTCGTGGATTATTGTATTAAACTTATTTTCGGGTTGTTCCCCGAAATTACTTTTTATTGAGACTTATTGGATTATATTTCTTTTTGATTAGTCTGACATTTGAGATATGATTTCCTTCTGTGGATGAGATTAGAATTAGAATGTGACATGTATCGTAGACCAATATATCTGTTTTACAGCTAAAGTACACTCTAACGGGTCCATTAAATTGGGTTTGCCCATTGGAGTGTGCTGCTGGCCATTGCCACGTGGCTAGTCCCTCGGTATTTGGGGACTGGGGCGTGACATGGTTTTTGTGGTGGTCCATGCAGATCTACGACTATATTGCTTCGGTTTCAACTAATGACCGAGCAAGCCTGCGATTAAGAAAGGATAAGTTATAGGATCTCATCCACTTGATTTATTCATCCTTGACCTCTATCGATTTTAAAATAATTTCTTGACTTGCATCCTGCCTTGATTCCCTGTGCGCCTCTTATAATTTATTTTGGATACAGAGTAATGGATTCATAAGCAAGTGACGAGACTCCCGCAGGAACACCATAAGTTGCAGTTGTCACCTACGGCGATGGAGTGACACCAGTGGGTGGAGGTCAATCAGCTCAATAAAGCAATCAAGCAGGTCAACATATCTCAAGATTACAACGAGATGACATTCTACCACCATCGCAGTTTACTCCACTGATGCCTATTTTTCCACCAGGACAGCCTATAGACGGACATCAGATGTTCCAAATATTCTACGCAATGATGCAAGCCCAACAGCAGGTTTATCAAGAGGCCCAGCAAAGCCGGATAGAGAAGTTCTTTGACGGACTTAGCTCTGAGCTACAGAAATTAATCAGCTCCGTTGCAACTACTTCATACACGGACGTACTTGCTGCAACATGACCCATGGAGAGCGTCACCAAGAGAGAGTCCAGCCAGAAGCGGCCGCATACATTAGCGCCAGACCGAGCACAGCAGGGAGATGCAAAGCGACCACAGATGAATCCACCACAGAGAGCATTTACACCACTAATACTAGTCCTTCCTACTTGTCACTACAATGGCAAGGTAGGCCATCTCGCCAAGGAATGCCGATACAGATTGGGATTATGTTTAGCTTGCGGATCCAGTCATCATTCAGTAAAGGATTGCCCAGAGCGTCGAGAGAAAGCACTGATGATTCATCGACCAGCTCTACCATCACCAGCACTAGTACTCCCTAGTTGTCATTATTGTGGCAAGGTAGGCCATCTTGCCAAGGAATGCCGATGCAGATTGGGATTGTGTCACGTCCCAGTCCCAAAATACGTAGGACTAGGACACGTAAGCATGCCAGCCATATGGATATGGCAACTCCAATATATGGAAACCATAACCCATACGTACGCTGTAATATGAATATCAATCCACAAGTGGTATAAAATGTATCACAAGTCACAGGGTATGATCTAAATCTCATCCACGAAAATCAATATAAATGAATAACCAGCATCTATATAACTAGATCTCAATAAGAAATATCTAAGGATGATAGTTGGATGGAAACAAATCCACTACCAACTCGAATGAAAAAAGTAAATACAATATAAGTAAAACACAACAAACACAATATAAGAATACCAGCTATCAATCACGGTTCGAAGAAAAGACATCCTCGAACATATGTAACCATCCGGATCTGCGCTCCTACAAATACTCAAGAACAGATACATCTGGCAGAGGACCAGGTCCTCAGAGGGACGTAACAAGATATAGAAAAACGAGCCAACTTGAATACAGTAAACATGCATAATATTTGAAAATAAATAAGTACGCTGTACAAGACAATCTATATGAATGCAAATGAGGACAACTTTTCGACGTATAGGCAAGGGTAGGCTACTCGATCTAATCCTCACACCTCATGCGCTCGTCAGTGGACATCATCAACCGACATACCTCTGGGGTAGCGACCCTCGGACTCCATCAATCGACATACCTCTGGGGTAGCGACCATCGGACACGACCACCATAGTGCGTGCTAGTTACTACGGTTTACCAGAGTGGTTAAAAGCCCATACGCCTAATGATTGTCCTCTATGATACTAGGTGCCAAGTGTGTGTCAACATATCTAATATATAGTAATGACTGAAAGGAATTACACATGCAATAAATAAATAGAACTGAAATAAATATACAGAAATATACTAAGCATGCAAAATACTGTAAACAATTTGGCAAGGTATCTTGCCTGGTAAGAAAGCTGCAAGGTGTAACGTCCCGAAGTCCAACACACAGGATCAGAAGCTATGGCTGCAGAACAAATGTCTCCGGATGCTGAAATAAATATCACCAACGTTCCCAGAATAAGCAAAATAGCTAAAAAGCACTTCCCTTTCGTCCAATTTGGACACAGGGGCAAAACGGTAATTTCGGATAAAAGTGGGGTCCACGTGTGGCTCACTTTGCACCGAAAAACGTGTCAGAACCAATGGTTTCCAAATTCGTCCAACTTAGTGTCAACAAGTCCAGAACGATGATATGAACCCAACGGAGCTTCCAGAATTGGATTCCGATGAGCCGATCACAAAATCGCCCGTCAAGTGGAGCCGCGGGGCCTACGATACGCGATTTTGTCAACGTTCTTAGAATCAAACCAAACTTGGGTCACAAGACCAGCGTATTTCTACGAGTCCGATGGCGCAAGTTTCGTCTCGATCCGACGTGTGTACACAAAGTTACGACGTGTTCCAGAACAGGCGAATACAGGGCGTTGTCGGCGGATACGCGTTGATTCCGGTGTGCACGCACATCCAAATCAACTTCTGCGAAATCCCGCACGTCCGTATCAACGGCGCGCACGTTTCGGTGAAGACCACGCGCGACCAAGTCGTCCCGTTTGGCGGGGCGTACTCAGTTCCGGGGTAAAACGGGGCATTGTTTTTCCTGTTTTTGGATCGCGGTTTGCGATCGCCACAGGACGCGACGCACCGAGCGGGTTGTACGGGCATCGAGGGGGTTACACAGTCTACGCGTCACAACTAACGGAACGGAAAATGGATCAACAAGTAGAGAGAACGGGTTACCTGAACAGGGCTCCGTGGAACGAGAATTTCTCGTGTCCGGGTGACTGTTTTGTGTCCTGTCGAGTCTTCTGTGTCCGGAGCTAGGGTGGCTGTGTCCGGGGTGCTGTGTCCGTGTCAGGGTGCGGCTGAGGCTCGCCGGGGCTTTGCCGTGGCGACTCAGGGCTACGCCGGAGGGGCGGCGCCGACGGAGGCGGTTAGGGTTAGGGTTAGGTCGTGGTGGTAGCGTTACTCAGGGAGGAGGAAGGAGAGGACAGCGGGTGCCTCGTCGTCCGGCGGCTTCAGGCGAGAGGCGGTGGAGGAGAGTCGACGAGGGGAACGGCTGATGGTGGCTTCGGGTGGAGTTGATGGCAGGGGTGAGCAGCAGGGGTTCGGGGAGGTATTCCGGTCGAGGGAGGAGTGAAGTGCTCGTGCGGGTGGTGGCTGACCGAGGGACGTGGAGTTCGTGGCCGCTGCGGGGGGGAAAGTTCAGCAGCGGTCGAGGGAAGACTCGGGCGAGGTGGCTGGTGGTGGTGTTGTGGTGTTGGGCTGCCGGCGCTGCGGGGGAAGTTCAGGCGAGGGGGAAAATGACCAGAAGAAGGAGGAGAGGTCGTCGAGATGGGAGGAACACGGCGGGTTCAACAGGCTGGGCGGAGGAGAGAATGACTACGGCGGGGCTCGACTGGGGTCAGGCGGTCGGGGCGGAGATGGCGAGTTCTCCGGCGTCGGTTCAGTCGTGGACAGCGGGGACAGGGGTTCGGTGCAGCGGCTTCGACGTTGGGTGGAGAAGATGGGGGAGATTAGGGTTCAGGCTAGGGCTTAGGGCTAGGGCGGTCGGAGCGGGGCACTGCAGGTCTGGGACGGCGAGGGGATTAAGTTTCGGCCGGCGGAGTGTTCGAGGGGCTTTATAGGGCCGCCGGAACAGTGTTCCGTTTAGAATTAGGATTAGGGTTTTGGTTAGGGTTTCGGGTCCGGGTCGGATTCGATTCGGATCCGACCCGACCCGTTAAGGGCTGGGTTTGGTTCGGTTCGATTCACCGTGGTCCGGTTTGGTTTATTTAAAAGAAACCGGGTTAAATCAGAGTTTATTTAGGTTTAAATCTACAATGGTTTTTAGGGCTTTAAAAATGTTTCCGTAGTCCAATAAATTCACAAAAAATTACCCTATGTCTGGTTTTCCATTTCACACCCAAAAATATTATTTTCATAATATTTTAATATTAATTAATATCATTTAAAAATCATTTAAATTCAAAATACCTTAGTTTAAATCCTCGAAAATTACAAAAAATTGGGAAAAATTCAAATTAAAAATTTCTGAAAAATCAGGGGGTTTACAATCTACCCAACTTAAAACAATTTCGTCCTCGAAATTAAACTAGGGTAGGGTCTCTCTATCAAATCTCACTTGATTACAATCTAAAGAATTCCTCTCAAGTGAACATTGCGGTCTCTATGCAACTTAGAATTTACCCATCTATCATCTAAGGCTATACATCTAAGAAAGCTATGTCCCAAATTATTTAATCATGTTATTGAATCCTCAAAGTTTTTTTTTTCTTTAACACCACACATATCATCTATGATATGCCCTTAATCATTTATAACACATAGTCACCAGGTCATATGATTAGCCTATAGGGTGTACCTAGCACTATCAATGTATCACTTATTTCCAAGCACGAGGTTTCGTCTTTCCGAAACAAGGGAAGACGGAAGACAATGGTAAAGAGTTCAAGGAGGGGTAATAGAATGAAAGTATGGGAATCAAAGCGTTTAAAGGATTCAGATGGGAATTGTCAAGGCAGTTGTGGATTGAGACACTATTTGGTAATTTCTTATTCGCATGCTCACATCGGTGCAGTTATGTACTTGATATGATATGCTTTGTCGTATCTAGAGGGTAAGTATATTTGTCTACTAGTCAACTATACATCTCAATCCACGTAAAATAGTATTGCGAAGGGCGAATCAAGCGCACTATGTCTAGCTAGACCATAATACACTGATTCTGATTAGACAATTTGTATTAGTGTGGTTGATCAGGCCCCAATAACACATGTCATGAACAAGCTCGATATAAGATTAAGCTTGCAAAAACTAGGCTATAATAGCGGCATAATTCGAGGTAGCACAAAATATAAAGCTGGATTATGATGAGAGAAGTTACAAAATAATTCAAGTTCACAAAGAATGTAGGACTCTACAATCTCTACAGTTGTCATACTAGCTCCTTGTCTAAGTTGCTAGTCAACCAAATAGGGGCATGGACCTCTAAATTCTATCGTCTGAATAAACATTGTCGTCTTATGCTAGCATACAATTAATGCCATTCAGTTACACTTCAATAATGGATCAAAAGACTATGTGATACTAGGTTGTGAGGTATACTACCTAACTTATAACAATTGAACTACTATTGCAATTGTCTTAAGGATACCGTAGAAGCTCCTGTTAAGGTCTACGAGAAGGGATCTTGGTACTTATTAGGGTATCCTCTTCTATTACATAGGTCATGGTCATCTTACATCTTAGTCATAGTGCTTATGGAACAAGTGTCAATAGTAAGGATAGAAGAGTTACTGGCCGTCAAGGGGAAGTGATCTAACTTGTATCGAGGTGGGGGTATAAATTACGTGATCTACAAACTAGGGGTAATCATCACAATCTAAATGAACTACTCAACTATCAGGTTCTAACTACAAGGCACATAATTCAAAATTCAAGATTACAACTATAACCTTAGCAAATTATATATCCTATCATAGAATAAAATCACTTGGTCTATAATCAGAGGTGTCAAGTGGCACGAGTTGAAAGATAAAGAATAGAAGAACAAAATTTAGTCGTCGCACAATTAGCGAACGCTAAGGTCGCAGAGGAACAAATATATGAAATTAAAATAGGGGGCTCTATATAGCATCGTGGTTTTCTAAGGAGGAGTGGTATGCTAGTTGCTATGTTCGAGTTATGATCAAGAGAAATGTTATATTTATTGCTCTTAGCTTCCTAAGGTACTGTCTGCTACTAATAAGACAATAATCTAAGTTCGTAGGTCTAATATTATCTCACCATAAGAGTTAGGTCCAGCCCTAATATTTAACCTTGGATTTCTATTGGTCCCTCAATACTAGGGTCAAACAATATGGTCAAACTTCTAACTAACTCTAGTAGTATCTATACTACTCCCAAGTCCTCATAATACATCAAGGGGTAATGGTAAACCAATCTATAGATAAGGAATTCTAGGGTTCACTAGATATTCTAAACTTAGTGGGATGTCTATATTCTCGTTGTATTCTTAATAGGTGTGCTACCATAATTATCATCATAATAATAGAGGTTCCTATATTCTAGCAGAAGGCTATACTCAAAGAACTATTAGGGAAGTACAGGAATCAAGCAGGATGCAATTATTCAGATAGAATTGGAAGGAAAGCGAATCATAGTCAATTGTGGATGAGATCCTATACTCTATTCCTAGGTGCAGGTTTGTTCGGTACAATAACGTAACCGAGACAATATACTTTCGACCTGCATGGGCCACCACAAAAATATGTCACGTCCCAGTCCCAAAATACGTAGGAATAGGACACGTAAGCATGCCAGCCGTATGGATATGGTAACTCCAATATATGGAAACCATAACCCATACGTACGCTGTAATATGAATATCAATCCACAAGTGGTATAAAATGTATCACAAGTCACAGGGTATGATCTAAATCTCATCCACGAAAATCAATATAAATGAATAACCAGAATCTATATAACTAGATCTCAATAAGAAATATCTAAGGATGATAGTTGGATGGAAACAAATCCACTACCAACTCGAATGGAAAAAGTAAATACAATATAAATACAACACAACAAACACAATATAAGAATACCAGCTATCAATCACGACTCGAAGAGAAGACATCCTCGAACATATGTAACCATCCGGATCTGCGCTCCTGCAAATACTCAAGAACAGATACACCTGGCAGAGGACCAGGTCCTCAGAGGGACGTAACAAGATACAGAAAAGCGAGCCAACTTGAATACAGTAAACATGCATAATATTTGAAAATAAATAAGTACGCTGTACAAGACAATCTATATGAATGCAAATGAGGACAACATTTCGACGTATGGGCAAGGGTAGGCTACTCGATCTAATCCTCACACATGCGCTCGTCAGTGGACATCATCAACCGACATACCTCTGGGGTAGCGACCCTCGGACTCCATCAATCGACATACCTCTGGGGTAGCGACCATCGGACACGACCACCATAGTGCGTGCTAGTTACTACGGTTTACCAGAGTGGTTAAAAGCCCATACGCCTAATGATTGTCCTCTATGATACTAGGTGCCAAGTGTGTGTCAACATATCTAATATATAGTAATGACTGAAAGGAACTACACATGCAATAAATAAATAGAACTGAAATAAATATACAAAAATATACTAAGCATGCAAAATACTGTAAACAATTTGGCAAGGTATCTTGCCTGGTAAGAAAGCTGCAAGGTGTAACGTCCCGAAGTCCAACACACAGGATCAGAAGCTATAGTCGCAGAACAAATGTCTCTGGATGCTGAAATAAATATCACCAACGTTCCCAGAATAAGCAAAATAGCTAAAACGCACTTTCCTTTCGTCCAATTTGGACACAGGGGCAAAACGGTAATTTTGGGTAAAAGTGGTGTCCAGGTGTGGCCCACTTTGCACCGAAAAACGTGTCAGAACCAATGGTCTCCAAATTCGTCCAACTTAGTGTCAACAAGTCCAGAACGATGATACGAACCCAACGGAGCTTCCAGAATTGGATTCCGATGAGCCGATCACAAAATCGTCCGTCAAGTGGAGCCGCGGGGCCCACGATACGTGATTTTGTCAACGTTCTCAGAATCGAACCAAACTTGGGTCACAAGACCAGCGTATTGCTACGAGTCCGATGGCGCAAGTTTCATCTCGATCCGACGTGTGTACACAAAGTTACAACGTGTTCCAGAACAGGCGGATACGGGGCGTTGTCGGAGGATACGCGTTGATTCCGGTGTGCACGCACATCCAAATCAACTTCTGCGAAATCTCGCGCGTCCGTATCAACGGCGTGCACGTTTCGGTGAAGACCGCGCGCGACCAAGTCGTCCCGTTTGGCAGGGCGTACTCAGTTCCGGGGTGAAACGGGGCGTTGTTTTTTCTGTTTTTGGATCGCGGTTTGCGATCACCACAAGACCCGACGCACCGAGCGGGTTGCACGGGCATCGAGGGGGTTACACAGTCTACGTGTCACAACTAACGGAACGAAAAATGGATCAACGAGTAGAGAGAACGGGTTACCTGAACAGGGCTCCGTGGAACGAGAATTTCTCGTGTCCGGGTGACTGTTTTGTGTCCTGTCGAGTCTGCTGTGTCCGGAGCTAGGGTGGCTGTGTCCGGTCTGCTGTGTCCATGTCAGGGTGACGCTGAGGCTCGCCGGGGCTTCGCCGTGGTTGCTCAAGGCTACGCCGGAGGGGCGGAGCCGACGGAGGCGGCTAGGGTTAGGGTTAGGTCGTGGTGGTAGCGTTACTCAGGGAGGAGGAAGGAGAGGACAGCGGGTGCCTCGTCGTCCGGCGGCTTCAGGCGAGAGGCGGTGGAGGAGAGTCGACGAGGGGAACGGCTGATGGTGGCTTCGGGTGGAGTTGATGGCAGGGGTGAGCAGCAGGGGGCTCGGGGAGGTATTCCGGTCGAGGGAGGAGTGAAGTGCCCGTGCGGGTGGTGGCTGACCGAGGGAGGTGGAGTTCGTGGCCGCTGCGGGGGGGAAAGTTCAGCAGCGGTCGAGGAAAGACTCGGGCGAGGTGGCTGGTGGTGGTGTTGTGGTGTTGGGCTGTCGGCGCTGCGGGGGAAGTTCAGGCGAGGGGGAAAATGACCGGAGGAAGGAGGAGAGGTCGTCGAGATGGGAGGAGCACGACGGGTTCAGCAGGCTGGGCGGAGGAGAGAATGACTACGGCGGGGCTCGACTGGGGTCAGGCGGTCGGGGCGGAGATGGCGAGTTCTCCAGCGTCGGTTCAGTCGTGGACAGCGGGGACAGGGGTTCGGTGCAGCGGCTTCGACATTGGGTGGAGAAGATGGGGGAGATTAGGGTTCAGGCTAGGGCTTAGGGCTAGGGCAGTCGGAGCGGGGCGCTGCGTGTCTGGGACGGCGAGGGGATTAGGGTTTCGGCCGGCGGAGCGGGGTGTTCGAGGGGCTTTATAGGGCCGCCGGAACAGTGTTCCGTTTAGAATTAGGATTAGGGTTTTGGTTAGGGTTTCGGGTCCGGGTCGGGTTCGATTCGAATCCGACCCGACCCGTTAAGGGCTGGGTTTGGTTCGGTTCGGTTCATCGTGGTTTATTTAAAATAAACCGGGTTAAATCAGGGTTTATTTAGGTTTAAATCTACATTGGTTTTTAGGGCTTTAAAAATGTTTCCGGAGTCCAATAAATTCACAGAAAATTACCCTATGTCTGGTTTTCCATTTCACTCCAAAAAATATTATTTTCATAATATTTTAATATTAATTAATATTATTTAAAAATCATTTAAATTCAAAATATCTTAGTTTAAATCCTCAAAAATTACAGAAAATTGGGAAAAATCCAAATTAAAAATTTTTGAAAAATCAGGGGGTTTACAGATTGTGCTTGGTATGCGGATCCAGCCAGCATCCAGCCAGAAATTGCATGGAGCATCGAGAAGAAACACCGATGGTTCACCGATGAGCACCAATGGTTAACCAACAAGCTTTACCAGTACCGGAAGAATATCAGTTGAGGCCACCCTTGGAATCGCAGACAACACTCTTCTAGCAGGCCCAACAACAGCAGAGGGCACCACCAGAAGGACGCGGACAGGCTTTTGCGATGACAGTGGGGGAGGCACAGACTCGTGGAGTAGTGAATACGAGTAAGATTTAAGTTTTATCATAGTTATGTATTCCTAGTAATGCTTTAGCACGTGCCTGTTAGTTGCATTCCCAGCCTAAGCCTAGTATTTTGCTAGCATGAACTTGTTAGTCTAGATTAGTAACTAGTACCCAAGTTTTCATAAGCTGTAGTTGATCCTTGCTCTAACCATGCTCCTTTACTCTTGAGTTACTTATCTCTCATTACCTAGGGAATTGTTTTATTCCTTCCCTACGTGTTCTGCTTAACCCTCACCCTTATTCTCGATTTTTTCTTGTTCATGGTTCCTTATTCTTTGTGTCGTGCTTCAACAAACATACCTTGTAAGCGGGTTAACTCTTCTGACCGGTTATGTTTTAATTTCTTAATTGTGAGGACGTAATTTTTTTAAGGTGGGTAGATTGTAAGCACCCAGATTTTTAAAAATTTTAAATAGGAATTTTTGGGATTTTTTTGTGATTTTTAATTACAGAAAATAAATGTTCTTCAAAGGATTACTATTTTTGTGTATTATATTAAATTATATTTTTGAGTGTATAATTAATAGTATGATGATGTATAATTTTTTTAGAATTTATTGGGCGCAAAAATTATTTTTAAATAGCTAAAAATATTATTTTTGGATAAACCAGACCGAACCAGACTGAACCGAACCAAACTAAACTGAACCCAACTGAACCAAACCCTACCCCTAATGGATTGGATCTATACCCGATCCCGCCAACCCATAACCCGACCTGACCCGCTAACTAAATTCCCCTCCCACCACGCACACCACGATCCGCCTCCGACCGTTACACCCACGGCCGATGACCCCACAACCCCCGTGACTCCTGATGATACCCCCGCGACCCCCGGCGACACTCCCGAGACCCTCTCCCTGTAACCGCCTCCTCTCTCTCTATATAAACCCGACCGCCACCCCCACCAACATCACCGCACCACCTTCACCATCACAACCACCGGCCGACTCCGACGACTACGACGACCCCGAGCTCCCCGTTGCGACCTCGACCGCCCACTGCTACCCTAGCGCTGCCGCCACCACTACCAGCACGACGACGACCCACCTCAGCAGCTACAGCAACCGCCACGGCCGCTAACGTGTCCCACCTCGCCGCCCCGTCCACGCATAGCACACCGCAGCCGACCCCTGTTCCGATGAATTTTTCTTCCTCCTCGCTGTGTCGATTCTCAAACGGCTTGTTGCGACATGTTCACTGTATGATCCTCTCGAACCCTGTGCAATTAGATTTGGGTATTGTGTCCTGTGTCGATCGCAAATTGCGACGCGAAAACAGGAAAAATAACCCAATTTTGGAGTTCAAAAACTGTCCTAAACCTCTATGTTCATGGTCGATTTACTCCAAACCTGTTTATTATTTTTAAATTCTGCTTGAACAGTAAATTAGATAATCTAACCAAGTTTTAAAACCTTAATTAGTTTATTTTAATTTGCTATATGTTGTGTTTTATTTTCGGGTAAAGTTGACCAAAAACTTGATTTTTAAAACCCGAATTTTTTCGAAATAGGGTGCGTTTCGATAAATGAGGTGACTTCGTCGGGTTCGAATTGCATCGAAAGTTGCGTATCATCAATTCAGACATGTAGAATTTTGCGGAAGTTGATTTGGATGTGCGTGCACATCGGAATCAATGCGTATCCGTCGAAAATGTCCCGTATCGGGCCCGTTCTGACACTCGTTGTAACTTCGTGTGTGCATGTTGTTTCGCAATAAAACTTATACCATTGAATTCGTATCGTTACGCTGGTCCTGTGACCCATGTTTGGTTCAATTCTGAGAACGTTGACGAAACCCCGTATCGTGGGCCCCACGGCTCCACGTGACGGGCGATTTTGTGACCGGCTCATCGGAATCCAGTTCTGGATATTCCGTTGGGTTCGTATCATCGTTCTAGACTCGTAGACACTAAGTTTGACGAATTTGGAGAACTTTATCTCTAGAATATTTTTTGCTGCGAAGTGGGCCACATGTGGACCCCGCTTTGACTAGAAACTGTAAATTCTGCCCATGTGTCCAAATTGGACTTATGGGTAGTCAATCCTAGCTATTTCATATCTTCTGAGAGTGATGATAATATTTATTTCAGCATCCGGAGGCGTACCTGAGATTTCGCTGTTATAAGAGCAACTGAAGGAGTTTAAACCCTAGGCAAGTGTACCTTGCCAACTTGCAGTAGTTCCTGTTATATTATTTGCTTTTCTTTCTATATATATATATACTCTTGAGATATACATATTCAACCTAGGACCGTGATACGTTGCTTAACGTCCGAATAATATTCATGAATATGATGAATAAGTGTTTCATCAGTACCTTGATCAGTTTGTGGTGGTATTCGTTGATGATATATTAATTTATTCGAAGACCCCGGAGGAGCACGAGGAGCACGAGGAGCACTTGAGGATTGTTCTAGAGACCCTCATGAAGGAGAAGCTTTATGGAAAGATGTCGAAGTATGAGTTCTTCCTCGATAAGGTTGAATTTCTCGGGTATGTGATTGCAGGAGACAATCTCAGTAGACCCGAAGAAGATATCAGAAGTTGAGTCATGGTCTATCCCGAGTTCAGTGGCAGAGATGAGGAGCTTTCTTGGATTCATGGGCTATTATCAGAGGTTTGTTCAGTATTTTCCAGGATTGCAGAGCTGATGATTAGGCTAACCAGGAAGGACGTAGAGTTCGTTTGGATAGAGGAGTGTCAGGCCGCATTTGAGGAGCTGAAGAATAGGTTGACTACGGCTCCAGTATTGACGTTGCCATCAGGGACAAGAGGATGTTTCATATATAGTGATGCTTCGGGTAAGGGTTTGGGATGTGTGTTACAGCAGAATGGGAAGGTAATTTCCTATGATACCAGATAATTACGCCCTCATTAGAAGAATTACCCTACCCATGACTTGGAGTTGGCAGCAGTCATTTTTGCTCTAAAGATGTGGAAGAACTACTTGTATGGAGAGCGTGTGAAGATCTTTACAGACCATAAGAGCTTGAAGTATGTGTTTACACGGAAAGAGCTCAACATGAGGCAACAGTGTTGGTTGGAGTTGATGAAGGACTTTGATATTTCTTTGCAGTACCATCCATGGAAGGCTAATGTAGTCGTTGATGCCTTGAGAAGGTATCCATTGGCTATGTACTTGAGAAGGGACAGACATTTATTGGCTGATCTTGATAGCTTGGGTATAGAGGTGTTAGTTCCTGGAGTTGCGATACAGATGTGGGGACTTCATGTACAGTCATAGTTGATGGACCATATTAGAGCTGCACAATTCGAGGATGAGTCTCTGAAGAGCATCAGAGCGCAAGTTCAGATAGGATTGGCAAAGGACTTTACTATTGCGGAGGACGGATCATTGCGGCACGGTTTCAGATTGTGCGTGCTGAGTGGAGCATTATGCGAGGTGGTTCTTCAAGAGGCGCATCGATATCAATACTCTTTGCATCCAGGTGCCAACAAGATGTATAAAGACATAAGAGAGCATATTTGGTGGTATAGTATGAAGTGGGAGGTAGCGAGCTTCATATCCAGATGCTTGGTATGTCAGCAGGTAAAGGTGGAGAGGCAGAGGCCAGGTGGATTGCTTCTGCCTTTACCCATTTTAGAGTGGAAGTGGGAGCATGTGGCGATGGATTTTGTATCAGGGCATCCACGTTCTCCAGGAGGTAGAGATGTGATTTGGGTTATCGTAGATAGGTTAACCAAATCAGCCCACTTTTTTCTATTTAAAATAGGTACATCTACGGAGAAGCTCGTAGAGATGTATGTGTGGCAGATAATCAGATTGTATGGAGTTCCTATGAGCATCGTCTCAGAACGAGATAGTCGCTTCATATCCCACTTCTGCAGGAGTTTGCAGCTAGCTTGGGCACTCAGCTCAAGTTTAGTACCGTATATCACCCTCAGAAAGACGGGCATTCGGAGAGGACTATTCAGACTCTCAAGGATATGCCTTGCATCTGTGTTTTGGATTTCGGAGGCTGTTAGGAGGATCACCTTCACCTGATAGAGTTTGCTTATAACAACAGCTACCAGGCCAATATCGAGATGTCACCATTTGAGGTATTGTATGGAGGGAGATGCCGCACTCTATTATAATGGGATAATATTGGTGAGAGAGCCTTATTGGGACCAGAGATGGCCGTGGATACAACTGAGAAGGTAAAGCTTATTAGGGATAGACTTTGGATGGCGCAGGACAGACAACAACATTGGGCTAATAGCTACCGGAGACCATTAAAGTTTGAGGTATTGGTTTTATTTGTATTGCTTATGATTTCTTTATTTTGGTTGGAGTGCTAAGGATGTATTTTGTGTTAGGTTGGCGATATGTTGTTCTTGAGAATTTTTCTGAAACGGGACACGATTCACTTTGGTGGAGGCGGAAAGCTTAGTCTACAGTACATCAGACCCTTCGGTGTTCTTGAGAGGGTCGGTACAGTGGCCTACAGACTAGACTTGTCGCCTGCACTAGAAGTAGTGCACAATGTGTTCCATATGTATCAGCTGAGACGGTATGTGGTAGATCCCAGCCATGTATTAGATCAGTCGGAGACCTAGGTGGGTCCGACTCTGAGTTACCCAAAACAACCAGTGGAGATTCTGGATCACAGGAAGAAGATGCTGCAAAACTAGACGATTCCCTTGGTACGCGTCGCGTGGAGGCATCACTCTCCAATAAAGTCTACCTGGGAGAGGGAATCCGAGATGCGCGAGCGATACCATTATCTTTTTGAGCCGTGAGGTTATTATTTCTCGCTTGCTCTGATTTTTTGTTATAGCTAGTTCCTTCCTTAAATTTTGAGGAAATTTTTTTTCTAAGGAGGATAGACTTACCACCCTCATTTTTCCAAATAAGGGTAATTTAGTCAATTTGTATATAATTATATTTAGAAATAAATATTTATTTATATTGTGCTAATATTAATATTTGTGGTTGTGATTTTTATTTATTAGTTAATGGGCTAACCTATTAATTAGACTTGACACTTGTGAACCCAATTAGACTTGTCATGATAATTTATTGAGCCCAACATGGACCAAGCCCAATAGACTCATCCCCTCTAATTAATTAGGAGGATTAGAGTTAAATTTTATTAGTATAGAGACTTTCCATTATACCCCTCCTTAATTACTTTTCATAATTAATCAATGGGGTAAATTTGGACTTTACAAAGTTGATTGAAGGAGGGAAAATCTGGCCGGCCCCAATAGGGAGAGATTCTCTCTCTCCTCTTCATTTTGCATTCTCAATTTAGATCCCCAATTAATAGATCCCCAATTCCCTTCATCCCTCCATAAACCTCTCTCAATTCATTTACATTTCCCTCTCACTTTCATCACTCAAGGAGCATTAGAGCTTAGAGTTGCAAGGAGCACAAGGAGAAAGAGCTTTGGCAAGGAGATTGTGTCCGGATCGTGTCCGTAGGAACAATTCATGGGAAATCCATCTTCCAATTGGTAAATTCTGAATTTCTCTTCATTGTAGCTTCTAAATCATGCATTTGACTCTTAGAAACACCCCAATGGCATAAGGCTACCTATAGGAACAAGTTCTAGGCTAATTGGTGGTGTATTATGATTGCTACATAGAGATTTGTGTATATTTTTGAGGAATTATGATATTGACACATCAAGTGTGTATCATGAGCCTAATTTAGTCAAATTGGACAGATCGGGGTTGAAATACTAGCTACATATCCATAATTGGGCACGAGTAGGCCGTATCGTGATACAGTATGATACCGTATGATACAGAACCATTTTAAGTGATTCTGTGCAAGTCTCTATAATTTTCTTTTGACATTAGTTCTAATAGCTATTATTATTCATATTTGGTATGTAGAAATAGTTTTTATGAAGAATTGGTTATTTGAGCATATGATTTGGTGTGTGCGCCATGAGCTCCTAGGTATACATTCTAGGAGTTTGTTTTTATGCCTCTATATATACATATGATATATCATACATGATATTAGGTGTTTATATGGTTGTTATTATATGTAAGTATGAGTATGTGTGGACTGTTGATGTATTAGCAGTGGATGCAAGTGTGACTGTGGTATCTGGGTTATGTTCGAGACTGTGGTATAATGACTATGTTAAAGGGGATGTCTGATACTATAGGGTACTTTAGAGACTGATGCACTATTTATTGGTAGTGAGTGGAAACATTTTCTGTGTTGTGTGATATTGTGGCTGGGTGTTAAGGTGTGGGTTCTTTATAGGAGTATGTGTGTTTGTATTACCTCATTGACAGTTGAACCTGATCAGGTTGCAGACAAGAACAGAGGGGTCTCGTGCTCTGTTGCAGGTAATGGATGGGGTAATAGCAGTAAGATTGGTGTGTGCCTCTATTGTGGGGAGGCAGGCCAACAATTGTGAGATTGTGTTCTAGCTCCCGTTCGAGCAGGTCAGGGCAGAAGCCAAGCACAGAGAGAACCCGCGAGACCACCAGCGAGACAACAGAGGGGACCTTCGTTACCGCCACAGTAGCAACGGTTCACTCAGCACCAGCAGCAGCTGAGAGGTGCTCAGTATCAGGGCAAACTTTTGCCATGACGGTCGAGGAGGAGGAGCTAGTCGGAGATGCCATCTCATATTTAGTCTATTTTGATTCTTTTCCTGCTCATGCTTTATTTGATTCTAGTGCTACATATAGTTTCATATTTGTATCTTTTGCTTTGAAGCATCATCTTGAGACTGAACCGCTAGCGGGGACTTGCAAGATTACGACAAGGGGTGGCATTATCCTGGTCAGTGATGTTTGCAAGGATCGGAGAGTTTCTCTGGGAGGCCGAGAGTTGAACACATGTCTACTTGTAATGCCACTTCCGAGCTAAGACAAAGTACTCGGGATGGATTGGTTGAGTAGGCACCATGCTAGTATCGATTATCGTGGCGGCAGAGTTTTGTTTCGACAAGTCACTCAAGTCCTCTCTCTTAAAACAATAAAAGCGTGCCAAGTGGCTACAATTGTGGGATGATACATAGGCGATGTTCCAACTTTATGTCTTGTATATGTGCTTCTGCTCCGGACGTAACGCTCAAAAACTCCAGAGCAGACTCTACGCCTTAGCTCGCATGAAGGGGTTTCCGCACCGAACGAGGTTCATCCGCACCCTGCAAGCAATCTGGTAGATTATCAGTACATGAATGTACTGGTGGGGAGGCTTTTCGCCCGCTCGACAAATCCAAACATCATATATAGCTTCTGTGCACCATCTATTATGTTATCTTTCTAGTCTCGCCTTAGGATCAGTTTCATGGCAATGATGTAAAGCCTAACTCATGTGACAGTGCGCCGTGCGATATAAGAGTAACACGACGAGACTTACCAACCTACCATCCATCCTTCCATGTCCCGAGATAAAACCAAGTTAAACTAAGCACGAATATATGCAAAGAAATTCACAAAAATCGCATAAGCAAACACGAGTGTTACGAGCAGTTTCGGTTTCAGGTGCCCGAGTTACACGGGTACTCAAGTGTGTTGCAGAAGAGGTTCAAGTGTTTAAATATGTAATAGTCTTATACTCATATCCGTTAGGTATTTAAGACCCATATGTGATGCAATGACCCGCACGCGGATTGTCGCTAAGCGATAATGACTTATCTATATAAACATGAGTCGCTGGCATAGCCATAAAGGACTAGCGACTAGCATATATTATCTATATTTTTAAGTGTATAGGCTAAACAAAGAAAGGTTTATCGTAGCCACCCACCTTAGTGATGATTCACCTCGGTCGAGCGATACTCCGATCGTTCCTTTAAAAGTCTAAGTCTGAACTCCTGAAGGGCCAAGTCTGAAATCCTTTGCTTCAAGCAAGTCTTCTCGCTGAGCAAAGAGGGTCGGATCGTTGTACTTGCGCCATTTGAATCGGCTCTCTGCTTGAACGAAACGGGTTGTTACATTATACACCACTCAAAAAAAGTCTCATCCTCTAGACTTCCTGAGCGCAAACTGTTCTATCGCAAATTATTGAATCTATCTCAAGCATAACAATCAGTGTCGCATGCATGCTGGGTCTGTCTCATTGAATGACTCTATCATTCAATCCAAGCTCTGACTGGGTCTCTACTGCGCCTTAGCGCGGAATATATCGCTTAACACGGGCTACGTTATAATCCATCTAAAATAAAGGATTAAGGACTGAGGCAAACTTATCCAAGTCATTGTACTCGTCCATGCGAATCTAACATATTCACTTGTACTAGCATTTGAGATTAGCATATCGCCAGTCTGGATCATGCACATATTAAAAGCGTCCCCCAAACATAGGCATATCAACCAACTTAGCGACAACGAAGTCCACTACCAGAAAAAGTCAATTTAGCGACGTAAAAAAACGTCGCTAAATTACAAAAAAACGTCGCTAATCACTTTTAGCGACGTAATTAGTGACGTTTTGAAGAAGTCGGAACTCAGCTAGTCGCTGAAAGGAAAAACGTCGCTAAACGTCGCTATACCGACGTTTTTTAGCGACATAAATGTATCGCTAAATTAGCGACGTTTAGCGATGCAACGTCGCTAATTAGCGACGTGTTGATACATCGCAAAACGTTGCTAATTAGTGACTTAAATAGCGACGTTACAGCGACGTCTTTAATGACATGGCAATAATGCCATATCAGCAATTAGCGACATTTTTAGCGACGTTTAGCGCGTTTTTAGCGATGTCATTAGCGACGTGTAGAAATATCGCTAATTAGCGACGTATTTAGCGACGTGTATTAACGTCGCTAAACGTCGCTAATTGTACAGTGAAAAAATAAAAAAATGAATACTGAATTGTTTCCAAACTATTATTCCTGTAGTTTATTAATTCATAATCTGTACAAATAGACCCGGAGCAACCCTCCGTTGAATTTCCAGGGTTTGCCGACCCCCTTGGGTTGAACACTCAACACCGGTAACATATATTTAATATGAATAATATAATAAAATTTGAAGAAAATAAAATATCCAGCAAATATCATCGTAAAAAATACAGCAAATATATATCCATATAATGAGTCGCATCCTAAATAATACAAAGAATACAAATATCCAGCAACTATACTACTGCGGATCTGCAGGAGGATGACCACCGGCGCGCAAGAAGGATAAGAACAGATCATACTGCTCCCGTGAAATTGACACCGATGTCGATGGAGAAGGCAGTAACGTCGGTGGAGCCTGTGTCGATGTAGGCGCACCAGGAGGACGTATCCGCTCCAAGTCTGCAAGTCGCTGGTTGTAAGAATCCATAGTAGACAACAGCCTCGTACTGCTATGAACTATTGAATCCTGCATTATCGTCAGCCTCTCGCCCATGTATAGTTGTGATGCCTGCAGCTCCGTCACGTTGCGCTCTGTCGAGGCTCTAAGATCATTTGTCAAATCTCGGAGCTCCGTGATGCTGCGGTCGAGCATATCGAATCGTGCGATGAGCGTCGGATCGTCCGCCTGCGGCTGGGACCGGGGCTGCTCCTCCATCCTTCGTAGCAACTCGTCACGGAGAGACGCAATCTGACGGTCAACGGCCTCCTGGACTCTGGCCGACGATTGCGAGGGCTATGGGGAATGCCCAGTTGTCGGGGAGGCCCTAGATGACTGCGTCGCAACCAGGGCGCCATAGGATCCCGTACCGTAGTACGTACCCCTCTGGAGACCACTAGCTGCGGTCACCCACAGGTCGTCCGCCGACGGAGCTGGAGCGGGCTGCGAGGAAGTACCAGCCTCTCCAGCTGTAGGTGCACTAGCAGTCGACCACTCACGCAGCCTAAGATACTCGACCTAGAAAAGTTTGGAAACTCGATAATTGTCTAAGTTATATTAAAATTAACACAAAGTAAAGTAATACTTATATAGGTCTGCGAGGCCCTCTCATCAATGAGATTTCCGTCCTTGCGATGGGTGGCCAAGAAAACGGTCACCATGTTTGCATCCTCACCCCTCTGTACCTGTTAAAAATATATTATTTAGTACTGTCATTTTATCGTACTTACATTAAAATTAGAGGATTTATTTAAAAAATATACCAAACGACGAAAATGTTCCTTCATCGGAATCGAGCCACCACACCACTTGGCAGCATTCCGCCTAGCCACCTTGGCCTTCTCAGACCTTTCCTTGTAGCTCGGATCGTCGAATCTAGCCTTCATCGCAGTCCACTGCTCAGGCATGATCCAACCTTGGATCGGGTTTCCAGCACGATCACGAGCCTTCTGGTCATCCAGAGCATCACGGATAAGCTTGGCGGCAACGGTAGGAAACAACCGCTCGATCAACTCGGCCCGGTGCGGAGGATAGAAATACGTTTGCTACAATAAATAATTTAGTAAGTGAGCATCACGGATAAGTTATATAATATGCATAAATTAGAGGATTTATATAATATACTTTTACCTGGAAGTACGCAAACCAGAATGCCTTCCTCTCCTCCGGAGCTTTAGAGTAGTTGATCCAAGGGCCACCGTAATTATTCCTCAAAAATAGGCCCAGGCGTCTCTGAACCGACGATGGACAATATCTATACAGAGATAATTATTTTGATCGAAAAAGTTAATATATGATGAATAAAGAAATACACGATATATATGATGCTAAACCATCTAATTGACTTACTTTGTATCGTCGGCCCAAATCTCTGTCATCGTCTCCTCCGGAGGTGCGCATGGAGGATCTTGCTGATGCTGGGACAACGTCAGCACGACCTCCTTTACATGCTCATCTATCTCCAAGGTTCCGTCAGCAGGAGGAACGCTGGACGAGGGAGTACTATCACGCCTGGAACTATTCGTCCCAGGAGTGATGCCACGTAACGTCGTCGCAGTCGGAGATGTGACTGATCAATATACTGGAGTACTGGGCGACGACGATCCGGAACCAACAGTAGGCAGTACCGGAGGAGTACTCTGTCTACCTCGGGACCTGCCGAATCCTCCGCGTCGTCCTGTCATACCTGATAACAACATATGATGAATATAGAAAAAACATAAATATATAGTACATTCTACAGTCAAAATGTGATGCATATATTCTACAGTCAAAATGTAGAATGTACTATATATAGTACATTCTACAGTCAAAATATGATGAATATAGAAAAACACAAATATATAGTACATTCTACATTCTCACAGCATTCTACAGTCAAAATATAATACATATATTCGTTAAAATAGTACATTCTACAGTCAAAATATAGTTACATTCTACAAGCAAAATATTTTATTTTCAATCATCTTCAGAAAATTCATCTTGTTCGCCTTCCTCGTCCTCCTCTTTCTCTTCCTCCTCCTCGTCTTCACTTTCATCTACTACGTCTTCGTCTTCGTCTTCCTCTTCGGATAATTCTACATCTTCTACATTATTACTCGTGTAATGAGTAACTTCCGTTGAGTCCACATCTACAATATTTGTTACAAGAGGTAGATCGTCCTCCTGATAAGCTATTTCGTCAATGTTAAAGGTATTTCTAGCTTTAGTCTTGCATACCGCCCACCAATCCGACCTCGCTGTCCCCCGTCTAGGATAAGTTGTGAGGTACACGAGCTGAGCCTGACTTGATAAGACAAATGATTCGTAGCCTTCATATCTACGCTTGTAGTTTATATCCACAAGGCCATGCTTGTCAATTTTTCAACCTTGATCTTGAATCGGATTGAACCATTCACACTTGAATAGTACGATATTAGTAGGTTTTGTGCCATAATTATATGTCAACTCCACAATCTCTCGTAAGATGCCAAAGAAATTATTGCCTGGATCGACGTCTTTGTAGTTCGAAGATTTGATACACAAACAACTGTTTTTCGTGGAATCAAGATCCAAAAAGCTATCTCTGATAGGAGCCTTTGTTGACTTGAACCTAAACCCATTCACACAGAAACTTGGCCATATTTTAACGGCAGTAATTGGTCCTTGGCTAGAGTTCTAATAAATTCAGTCTCGGGTGTTATTAGACGATCGACCTAAATACCAAAGTTGCGATAGTAAGTTATTTGTGGTGCAAGTGCAGAAATAAAAAGTAATTACCAAACACCTTACATATGCTCTCAATCAAGAAGGAAAATGGCATCTCATTTCTTGTTCTAATTCTTCGTCTGTTATGTAGGGTCTAACCGACCTCAACTCATCATTATATGTGCTGAAAAACAATAAAGCAACTGCTGATTAGTAGCATAATAGCAGCTTATAC
Source organism: Iris macrosiphon (assembly GCA_036927795.1). Classification (NCBI taxonomy): domain Eukaryota; kingdom Viridiplantae; phylum Streptophyta; class Magnoliopsida; order Asparagales; family Iridaceae; genus Iris; species Iris macrosiphon. The sequence goes on along the minus strand of JAYESA010000020.1, from coordinate 86,670,219 downwards.
TATTACATTGAGATGATGTAAACGTTGACGTACTAATTACTTACCCCTCTAGCTTCTTCACTTCATCCTCGTCGCAATTGAGTAATATATACAACTGAGCAGCCCTTAGCTCGTCATTCAAATATCTCTTCTTTATTTTCCCCGAAGGCTTTCCGGACGCATTGAATACTTTGAGTATTGCATCATTAGATTCCTGATATCCGTCGTCGTTTCTCGGAGCTTTCGTTCTATTAGTAGCAACATGCGGTTTGAAATACATCGAGCAAAAGTTTGTAATCTCCTCGAGAACATAAGCTTCACAAATAGAGCCCTCAACCCGTGCCTTATTTTTTTACCTTTCTCTTTAGGTGATTCAGATACCGCTTGAAGGGGTACATCCACCGATAACCGACAGGACCACCAACACGTGTCTCATAGGAAAGATGAATTGGCAAATGCTCCATAGAGTCGAAGAATCCAGGAGGAAACACCTTCTCGAGCTTACATAGTGTTACTGCAATGTCCTTCTCTTGCTTTTCTAGACGATCGACGAGCAATTTAGTACAACAAAGATCTCTGAAGAATATACTGAGCTCTGTCAATGGATCCCAAATGACCTGCGGTAAGAATTCCCGAAATGTAATTGGAATTAACCTCTCCATGAATACGTGACAATCGTGGCTCTTCATACCCGCCAGTTTGTTCTCCTTGAGGTCGACGCATCTTCTCAAGTTCGACACGTACCCGTCTGGAAACTTTAGGCCCTGAATCCACCTACAAAGTCTTTTTTTATCCTCTTTCTCCAGTGAGAAAACTGACTTAGGTTGCTTTAACTTTCCATTCCCCTCCTCTATCAAATGCAATGCAGGACGTCTACATATTTCTTCTAAGTCCAACCTCGCCTTCGGATTATCTTTCGTCTTCCCCTTTACCTCCATTACTGTATTAATTATGTTATCAAACACATTCTTCTCGATATATATGACATCAAGGTTATGTCTGATCAGATTGGTGCTCCAATATGGCAGATCCCAGAATATACTCCTCTTCGTCCAGTTATGGGTGTGACCAAATCCGTCACACTTGTACCCCTTAGCAGGCTCTTCGATAGCACTTGGTAAATCTTTTACCTCTTCCCATATCGTGTATCCGGGCCACCTTGGGGGTGGATTGGCCTTCTCCACAACGCCCGCACGAAAAGTATTCCTGTTCCTCCGGTACGGATGATCCTTCGACAAAAATTGTCGATGACAATCGAAGAAGCACGGTTTCTCTCCGTGTTTCAAACGAAAAGCCTTAGTACGGTCCATGAAATACGGACATGAGAGACGACCATGGGTGCTCCATCCCGATAACATTCCATAGGCCGGAAAATCGTTGATGGTCCACATAAGTGCTGTCCTCGTCTGAAAATTCTTCTTTCTAGAAATATCGTACGTGTTGGCACCTACTTCCCATAACTGATTCAACTCATCTATCAAAGGCTGTAAATACACATCGATGTTCCTCTTCGGATTGTTCGGACCCGGGATAATAATGGTTAGGAAGATATACGGAGTCTTTATGCACATCCAAGGCGGTAGATTGTACGGAGTGACGATCACAGGCCAACATGAATACTAGGATTCCGAAAGTCAGAATGGGGTAAAATCGTCAGAGGAGAGCCCCAATATGACATTACGCGGATCCGAAGCAAAATCTGGATACTCTCGATCAAAGTTCTTCCATGCTTCTCCATCGGATGGATGATCCAATACTCCTTCGATCTGTTTTCGCCTGTGCCAACTCATGTTTTCTGCAGTCTCCTTAACCATAAACAACCGCTGCAACCGCGGCGTCAAAGGCAAGTAGTGCATCGAATCGGTAGGCTTCCTTGCACCGACAGACTTTCCTCTTACAGTGGCCTTGTAGCGATCAACACCACAGAATCTGCACGCATCTTCATCCTTGTCGTCTTTGTAGTACAACATGCACCCGTTGCGACATGCATCAATTTTTTCGTATCCCATCCAGAGCGATCTCACAATCCTCTTAGATCGATATAAGTCTTTAAGCAACTTTGCATCCTCGGGCAAGATCTCTATAATCAAATCGATCAATCGATTATAGCATTCTTGCGACATGTTAAAATCGGACTTGATGCTCAATAATCTTGTAACCACCTCCAACTGTGAATGATCCTCACAACCAGGATATAGTGGAGTCCTTGCATTCTCCAACAACTCTATAAACTTTGCATCATCGGCATTCGGTGCCTCCTCAGTTGCATCATAATTGTCCGGACTGAAACTAGGTCCCGCCGCATCATAATTGTCCGGATTGAAATTAGGCCCCGCCGCATCAAAAACCATGTTTACCAAGCCGTTATCGTAAGCATCGTGGTCGTGGACATCCATATACGGCTCCACATAAGGCTCCCACTCCGATGCTAGAGACACAAGTTCTCCGTGCGCGGTCCACTGATAGTAATTCGGCGTGAAGCCCTTCGAGTACAAATGATATGTGACTTCCACTTCTGGATAATATTTTCTGTTGCGACATCTCACACACGGACACTTAATTTTGGTACCGTCCATGTAGTGAGGGAACGCCTTGGCGAACTGCAGGAACTGCTGTACACCCTCAATGAATTCATCCCACACACCGCACATGTCATCAGGATGACGGTTGTACATCCACGAACGATAACGCAGATAGTAATTCATATCCATTTCTAGATACTTCTGCAAAAATTTAGACAAGGTCACAAGCCATCTCATATTTACGCACTTATTTAACTAAAGAACTTATCAATGCAATAGCCAAGTGACTGATATTCCTCATAACTCACTCAATACACCTGTACTAGCACCCTAAACAATCCCTCACACTTAGCACTCCACTCGAATCCTTCTAACCTACTGTTCCTTCCAGACTTCGACTGCCTGAGCTCTGCAATCCCCCCTATTGCTGCTGCATACAACACTTCCATAACAACACACTTCCTTAGGCAGTTTATGGATGCAATAAGCAGTTGCTACTGCACAGGGTATTGGTATGTACTTTGTGGGTTTAACTTAAGAGTTCACCACCTCTGATACCAATTGAATCACCCTTAAAAGTGTTTTATGTTGTCCAAACATTACTCTAGACACATATCCATATACCCCATAATCCTAACTTCAGGCCCCAATGCCAACAGCTCAACTCCTTCCAACTGCATTCCACATGTAGTCCCCTAGCACTGCTGCTTGCTGTTCTCAGATGTGCAAGGGCACATCTCAGTGTAACACTGCAGGCCTAACTCGATACTCCCCCCTTCAATACTAAACCCGAGCCCCTAATAACCCTCTGCCTGTACTGACTTCCCTCCCCCACAACTAATACACAAATCAGTTCCAATCCTGCACTCATACAACCCTCTCCACACACAGGCACATACACTTGCCCCCATCTAGACTCATTATCTAAATCTTGGTATCCATGTTACCTTGATTCTCCCTATGACACAATACTCTAATCCGATACCTCAATGCTTAACTGATACTTAAAGTTCAACAACAAACTTTATTCTCCACCCAAACTCACATCCATCCTAGCACTCGTGTACATGAAATCTGCAGTAATGGATGTTACCTGCTTGCTAAAGAATTGACACAGCCCCTCTACTCTCTGCTATCTGCCAAGGCCTGAGCAGACCCCTTACCTCGAGCTGCTGCTGCAAGAACCTTCCCCCTCTCTCCAAGTACCTGCTATCAAACACAGGTAACTCATCCATCATACCAACATACTCAATACTACCCTATACACATGTAGACCCACATCAACACACACAAAACACACTAATGCACATGATACACTACCTAAACAACTTGGTTTGTACACTGATACCCATCTATACTCTTTAAGTTCTGTACACACCAAATTCAAAAATTAAGGTGTCGTGTCGTATCGTGTCGTGTCGTGTTGTGTTGTGTCGTGTCTGTGTTAGAGAGAAAGAGAGAGACAGAGAGAGGAGCTCACCGAGAAGGGGAGCCAGAGGAAGAACGCCGGAGGGAGAAGGGGAGCCGGAGGAAGGAGGCTCTGACGGCGGAGGGGGGAGGATGCGGCCGGAGGGGGGTCGCCGGGAGGGAGGAGGGAACGCCGGAGGGAGGAGGGGAGCCGGAAGGGGAGGACGCGGCCGAGGGGGATCGCCGGAGGGAGGAAGTAGGAGCGGGCGGGTTTGAAATTTGGGAGAGGGAGGGATCTGATCGAAGGAAATGGGGGGAATCAGCCCTAAATGAAAAAATTTAGCGACGTCTTTAGCGGTGTCGTTAACATCGCTAATGACGACGCTAAATGTCTAATAATAGATACGTCGCTAAATACGTCGCTAAACGTTACTAAATGAAACATATTAGCAATGTTTAGCGACCTTAATTGAACTTATAGCGACTAATCTTTTAAAAATTGAATAAAAGTCGCTAAACGTCGCTAAATGTCGCCAATTAGCGACGTCTAGCGACGTTTTTACATGGAGTGGCTAATTTATATTATATTAGCGACGTTTTTCGTTGACGTCGCTAAAAATGTCGCTAATCCCGCTTATTCTAGTAGTGGTCTTTGCACACGAGTTCAATATATTACTGAGTCTTGGATCGTGCACACGTTCAAGGCTTCCCTCAAACATATGCATTCAACCAAACTTAGCGATAGTGAATTCGGGCAAGCTACTCACGAAAATCTTAAGGGTTCTCGTCTTACAAATCATGATGATACCTCCAACAGGGTCAATAAAAATCTAAGTTATTTTCAATCCCACTCAAACCAAGAATTGCACTACCGTCAAGACAATCTATCCGATCTACCGACTAGCGTCCATGTCCTATCGTCAATTCTATTTATGTCAAACATAGCACACACTTACCGTTCCAAGTCTAACTCTAAGTCTTGCTGCTCCAGTTCTATGGCTTACTTAAGCAATGCTCTAAAGTCGGTTATATAAGTTCTTTCACTAGGCACAGGGTCGTCTTACTAATTACTATGCCAGCTCACAAGGCCATAGGTATAGTTCATGCTCATGACTCATCATACAAATTTGTCGCACGATGCTCGCCCCAATTCCTAAGGTTAAACCATTATTCATTTGTACAAGATATTCTACTCAAGCTTATTTTACTCAGATTATAACCATTGAGCACAGATCATCATACACACATTTAACACATTCGTTTGTACAAGGTCCGAGTCCGTTCAGTCGAATCCATGATATATCCATGTCGCATGTCAAGCCTAGCAATTTGTATAGTCTATCTCCTTAAACATGTTTGATAGAACCCACCTATCCATTATAAGTCTAAACCACCAAGCCTTAATTTAATTCTAAATCTTTGATCTCAATCATAAACTCTAAATTGTCCAACACGATTCATGTATCCGTTCACAAAACCATCAAGCGTATCTTACTCCATGTTCTAGACTAAATCATCTACGAAACACTTTCGATTCACTTGCATTCTCAAACTCGTCTTATCGTGTAAAATCCACTAGTCAAGACAATCCTTTAGTTCTCATGCTCCGGTCTCTCGCAAGTTCGATCATCCTCGCTGGACGTGAGATCACCACGCCAATGCTCCCGTTGGATAATCGTCCTAATCTGGGCGTGACACATGTATGACCATGGAGTTATGCTCGCACAAGATAAGAACGTCGAACACTATGGTTATTGTCACGCCCTGATCCCGCAGGGGGCCATTCGTCCTCGTTTAGGTCCTTGCGGGACCGATCGTCCTCGCGTGGGCGTGATGCCGTGCAAGCCTAAGATGCGCTTGCATAAGGCCAAAGCAGAACAAGGGCAAGTAAGCTATTCAAATCGGGAGCAGCGGCACAATATTGCAGAAAAGTATAGAACACAATGGCATAAGAAAACAAGATCTTTATTGATAATCGAGATGTGTTACAAGCGGCGCTTGGCCGAGATTATAATTCGCTCAAGCTCTCTTTCTCTCAATTACAATGACATCATTCCATACATTACATCCCTTTATACAAAAGCAGCTCAAAATAATCTCGATACGGCTCAAGGCATCGACTCTAGATTTTGGGTCCTTGGGATGAGGCACGGCTATCGCTTCCTCAGACGATCCAGCACCTAAGAACAAGCAAAATGTTGGTGGGTCAGTACTTTGGAGAAAGTACTGGTGAGTATAAATTCAACGAACAGAAGCAACACTCTCTGAAACCAACACTAAGTAAGCATATGGCAAAATATTACATTACTAGTGATCTTACTACTTTTAAGTAGGTTTATTTCAAGCAGTACAGGATTATAGTCAGTTTACATCTTTTCGAAAACATGTCTTTGAAACCAGTTTGCATATTCAATATATACAAGCAAGCTATCGAGACAGTGTTCTATCGTGCAGTGCACAACATGTATCATGAGCCATATTAGATCTCTAAGGAACAAAATTTATCTCTAGTGTACTGTTCATCTCGAATCAATATAAGTGCATCAAGTGGACTATTCAATTCAATGCAATGAGGCCAGCAACATATTCAAGTAAAACAGTTGTATCTTATTTGATCATGTCGGGGCTCATGCATAAACTGCGACAAGATGTGAACAACATAAGCCAAATTCAGCCGAATAAACGAAAGATAAATCAGCCGTCCCACAAGCCATCGATATGCTTCTCCCTCAGACAAAAATGGACTTGTAGAGCATGCCAGTTGATGATGTTGTTCCATGGAAAAGCTTGCGGGTTTCGCCCCCAATAATCCTGTCTCCAAGATAATGTCAAGTGTATATTTTCGTTGACATAGAAAAATACCTTCCACACTTCGAGCTACCTTAACACCATGAATAAACCTCAACGCCCCAAGGTCCTTCATGTGAAAACATGTACTCAAATAATTCTTAAAGGCAGTAAGAGCAGCAAAATTATTGCCAAAGAGAATCAAATCGTCGACATACACAAGAACATTTATCTGAACATCGCCCTTATGAAGAGTAAAAAATGAATAGTCTGAGTACGATTGGCAAAATTCGTTCTCCCGCAAAGAAGATGCCAACTTCACAAACCAACAATGAGGCGCTTGTTTAAGCCCATAAAAAGATTTTCGAAGCCGACATAACCGACTAGGGTGTTTGGTTTGGAAACCAGGTGGTAGTTTCATATACACTTCTTCGGTAAGGTATCCATGTAGGAAGGCATTATGAACATCCATCTGATATAGTTTTCAATTCTTTGCGGCGGCTACCGCTAGAAAGGCACGAACAATAACCATTTTGGCAACCGGAGCAAAAGTATCAGTGTAATCAATCCTTCAACCTGATGATTTCCAAAATCCACCAAATGGGCTTTAATCCGCTCAACACTCCCATCAGAGTTATACTTTATCTTGTACACCCATCGGCTCCCCAAAGCACATTTTCCAGCCGGAAGCATCTCCATGGTCCAGGTACCACTATCCTCCAACGTCCGTATCTCCTTCTGTATAGCTTCTCGCCACCCTGCATCTTTAACCGCCTCTTTAAAGGAGGTTGGTTCTGTACCTGCTGTTACAGCTGCAAAAAAATTACTGTATCCTAGAGAAAATCGGTCACAATTCAAAAAATGTGCTATAGGATAAGGAATACCTACGGAGTGATTGTACGTGGTGGAACGTTGGAAGGGAGGACTATGAGACAACTTTCGTATTATATTTGTAACAAAGTCATGGAGCTTCACAGATGGAATCTTGGTACGCATGCCACGCCCCAGTGCACCCTCACCATTCGACACTACCACCGTCGCCTTATCCTCTGCTGTCGCAGCCGTCATGGCTTCCTCCGCCACAACAGCCTCCGTTGCCGCATCTTCCACGGCGGCCTCGGTCTCAGCCGCGTTGTCCTCCACGGCGGCCTCAGCCTCCACGACGTTTATCCCATCCATATGAGAAAGATCAAACCCCAAAGCATCATCGCCCAAGACAAGGGGCGCCAGGTCAGGAGGAGACATATCACCACGATCACCTTCAACAGAATAGGGAAACTCATTCTCATAAAATTTAACATCTCGAGAGACAAAAAATCACCAGTAGCTAGATCATACAATTTTCAACCGTTCTTGCCATGAGGGTATCCCACAAAAAACACTTTTGACTGCGAGGAGCAAACTTATCCATCTTACCTTTTTGGTTGTGGGAAAAACAAAGACAACCAAAAACACTTAATTCATCATAAGAAGGACGAGCACTAAATAATATTTCATAAGAGATTTTAATACCAAGAAGGCTCGAAGGAATTCGATTGATTAAATAACCAGCCGCCAAAATACACTCACCCGAAAAAGAAATTGGCAAATTTTCCTGAAAACGTAAAACACGTGCCACATTCAAAATATGTCTATGTTTTCATTCGACCGTCCCATTCTGCTGAGGTGTATCTATACAAGATGTCTGAAACAAAATACCATTTTGTGCAAACTTTGGAATTAAATTGCCGCTTAATCATAAAAAAAATGATGAGAACATCTTGTATACTTCAGTCTTTATCAATAAAAAAAACCAAATAGCACGAGAAAAATCATCCACAATCGTCAAAAAATATCGAGCTGCATACGAAGAAGGCGTAGGATACGGTCCCCAAAGATTATAATGTATCAAATCAAAAATTGCAACAGCCCGAGAGGCACTAACAGGAAAGATACCTCGAGTTTGCTTTACCTGATGGCAAACTTCACATGCCTTATTCACTGAACTACTAGAGCTACTGACAACAGGAAGTGACTTTACTATCTTATCAGAAGGATGCCCAAGTCGCTAATGCCAAATTTCCAGACAAGTCATCTCAGTCACTACCAAGGCCTGAGTCTTCGGTATAATAAGAAAGTAGTAGAGTCCATCCCGCCGTTCATCGACGCCAATCATGGTCCTCAAACTGGGGTCTTGTATCACGCACACATTTTTAGTGATTTGTACAACACAATTTATATCATCAATAAGATGGGCCACAAAAATTAAATTGCAATATAATTGTGGTACGAATAGAACATTCGTGAGAACCACGCCTGGTGCAAGAGCAACACGCCCGTAGCACGAGGCAACCACAGTCCGTCCGTCCAGGAGTCCAACTGAATACTCCTCTATTGTCGTCACCCCCAACAATAAATCCAAATTTCCCGTAACATGATTAAAAATGCCTGTAGCAATAATCCAAGGTGCAATCGACTTACCCACCAAACGATCCTCCAGAGATTTGACCGAAGAATTACCAAGTATAGAAATAAGTTGTTGCTATTGGTCCAGAGTTAATCCCGGCACACCATCGCCGCCTGAACCATCATCTGCAGCAACGAAGCCACGTCCTGCCACCGTCGCACGCACTTTTGCACTCCGTCAACCACCAACCGCATGTCCGCTAAATCGGACATTGAGAGAATCCTATAGTGGTTTCGACTCCTCAAAGTGGTATTGTCTTCATCACCGAAGCGTCGATAGTATGCAAAATCCACTGCACAAGCATCGATTGGATGCAATACTAATCCTCCGATTGATCATTCTCCGAAAGTTTATTGACAGACCCATCTACAAACCCAAATTTCTGTCGAGCTCGTGGAGAAAGCCGAATAGATCTCGACCATTCCTCATAATTCTTCCCACGAAACACCACTTTCGTAATTGTATTACCCAGATTGTCATTAGAACCAAGATAATACGGGGATGTGGGATCGATCCGCGATGCCGCCGGCGTAGAAGTTCCGTCGCCGCTCGTCATATCGTCGTCGACGCTCAACATACCGCCACCGCCGCCGCTCGAAGAAAACGTGTCCTAATCGTCAGGCTTTGATACCATGTGAAAAAGTGATAGGAGATAATATTCTAGGTATTTCATTCATTTATACATCCACATATCAACTTGGGGCCTAAGTCACATGGCCAATCACCATAAATACAATTTAATACAAATACCCCAATCACCATATATAGCAAGTCAATCACCATAAATGCAATTTAATGATACAATTTAATTCCAATAAAAAATCCCCATTTATTGTTTTTTCCTTTTGATTTTTCTAAGACAATCTTCATGGGTTTTACATTTTCTTCATCGTGGATGATGAGATGCTTTAGTTTTAATGTCATGCAGGTTTTGAAATATATATTCTTTGGACACTTTTTTTTTAAATTAAAAAGATTCTATTAAATAAGTGAAAGAGCAACGGTTACATTGTCAACCGGAGAGACTATTTATAAAGCTAATTGCTCGGTGATACAAGCTGGAGGTAAGAACTAGTTTGAACATACACTGTTTTTGATGGAGAACTCTGCTAAATTATGTGCAATCCTATTTCTAGTTTTCTTCACTAAATCGAACTGGATTGGAGTTGTAGTAAGTAATTCTCTCAGGATGACTTTAGCCAAATCTTTAAGTTTCCAAGGGATGAGTGAAGTTTCGCCTTTGAAGATCCTGGTCACTGTTAGTGAGTTACTTTCAATGTTAACCATCTTTGCTTCTAGCTGGATAGCGAGTAGAATCCCTTGGCGAATTGCATGTATTTCTGCTTCCATGCTAGAGTTGAATCCAAGGAAGTTAGATGAGTACCATTGATAGAGCAGCTAGAAATTTGTCATTTGAGTCTGGCCACTGCAGCCACTGTAATATAAGAATATGATGTAGCTCCATCCACATTTATTTTGGTCATGATGCCTGGTTCTGGAGGTGACCAACTGGATGGATGTGTACTCAGAGCACAATTGTTGAAGGTCAGTTAAGTCCTTATTGAGCCCGGTAGTATATGAGTAGTGGAAGGTAGCTTGGTTGATGATGGACTAAATCTTCAGTGCTTCATGGTGGAAGATTCATGCACATCTAGCTTTCCAGATCGCCTATAAGAGTGCTGCTCCGAATTTAAATGCATCGTGTGATTGAGTATCTGAAAGCCAAGCTTCTAATAAGTTGTTCACAGTGAAATGGCTTTCAATCCTGAGACCAAGTGGACTAGCAAACCAAATTCCTTGAACAATCTTGCTATGTAAAAAAGTCTGAATTTTAGTTGATAATTTGTCCATCTTCCATAGTCGACGCCAGACAGAATTATTAGCTGCTACAGAGGAAGAACTCCCAATTCTTGGTGCTGGTCCATATGAGATTGTCTAGCCCTTCTATATCTCGCAGATCAATAGAAATAGTCACCTTGGCTTCCATTGTAGAGAACAGAGATTGAATGAGATCAATTTTCCATCTTCTCGATTGAACATCCATAAGGTCACGTACAAGTGTAGGTCCTTGTCGTGGAAGTGCAACATTGGTAATTATGAACCCCGGTAAGGAGGGGCCTCCAGTTCATCGAGGATGTTCATCCATCCCCCCTCAGACATTTTAATTGATGTTACAAATTAACTTGCTGCAGATGTCTAGCATACTAGACCAAATAGGAGAAGCTCTTCAAGATTTTTGCACTGTCCATAAAGAGGAGTTTTGTAGGTATTTGCCTCGAATGAGTATGACCCATAATTGTTGTAGATTCATAATGCATCTCCAAAATAGTTTACCAACTAAGGATTCATTGATCCATTCACGTTTTTGGAAGCCCAAGCCGCCTTCTCATTTCGATTGGGTGAATTTTTCCCATGCTAAGAAGTGCATTCGCCTTCCTTCGTTACCATGTCCCCAACAAAAATTTCTTTGTAGTTTGGACAGGTTAGAGTTGATGTCTTTAGGCTCCTTGTAGGTAGACATATAGTAGATAAGAATGGACCCAAGTATAGAGTTTATGAGCACCGAACGACCTGCATAGATAAAAACTTTGTCTTCCAACCATTCAGTCGATTAGAGCATTTGTCAGGGAGAAACTGGTATGCCGATGTAAGATTTTTTGTCTTTAAAAGAAAGTGTCCCACATACTTGTCATCATTTCTCATAGTTGGGAGGTGTAACATATTGTTCAGTGACTGTTAAATAGGTAATTATGTTGGGAACGAAAGTGCCGAAACCGTTTCCCAAACCAGAGAGTACCTGCGAGAGAACCGAACAAAACACACGAACCAAAAAATGCCAAACACAAATCGCAGACACAGAGATTTTTGGCGTAGAAAACCTTTACGAAAAAAACCACGAGACGATCGGAGTCCAACCCTGAAAATTCTCCATTAATGGAATAAGAAATACACCGACTCCTTACAAACTTCTCACCGATCCAAACGAATTACCACAACTCTTTTGGAACAGAAAATAGATTATAACCACGAAGAAGAAAGACAACGAGAAATACCCAAAACTGATCTCCTTCTTCGAAACGGCCTCAAATCCTTCTTTTTCCTCTCCAATGTTGCAATGACATTCTTGTCTCATTTTCTCTCCTTGTTGCTATGTTTTGTTTTGTTTCTAGAGAGAGATATATATTTTAGGGATAGGAGACACCTATATATAGCCTCAAACCCACAACTATCATTCCTACTATAGATAGGAATATCCAATCCAAATCCAAATCCAGTGCCATATTCCTATTATATGTAGGAATATCCAATCCAAATTCATTGAGATATTCCTATTATATTTAGGAATATCCAATCCAAATAAATTAAGGTATTCCTATTATATGTAGAAATACTCAATCCTACTCTGGGATATTTTTCACATAGGTTGGGAACCCCACCCACTCCAACAAATCTCCCCCTTCACAACTATGTGGAGGGGGTCGTCATCCTGACAATCCACCTGCTGTACTCAAACTTTTCCCTTGGTAGAAACTTTATGAACATATCTGCTCCGTTGTCATCTATATGGACCTTCTCAAGCGCTGCTTCCTTCTTGTCAATCACTTCCCGTATTCAATGATACCGGATATCAATGTGCTTGGACCAGCTATGAAATGTCTGGTTCTTCACAAGGTAAATAGCACTCTGACTCGCAAAGTAAAGGATACTGCTCCTGCTTTAGTCTAATTTCTTGCAGCAGCTTCTTCATCCACAGCAACTCCTTGCAAGCCTCCGTCGTCGTAATGTATTCTGCCTCTGTCGTCGATAAGGCAACATACTTCTGTAAACGCAACTGCCCCGATACTGCTCCACCAGCAAACATCATCACATAGCCCGAAGTCGATCTCCTCGTATCTACATCTCCAGCCATATCAGCGTCGGTATATCCAACCAGCTTTAGCTCGTTACCACCAAATAAAAGTCTCCAATCGGCACTACTCTGAAGATATCGTAGAATTTACTTGACCCCACTCTAATGTACCCTTCCAGGATTGGAAGTGTACCTTCTAACTGTGTTTACTGCGTGAGCAATGTCTGGTCTCGTACATAACATCGCATACATAAGACTCCCCACGAGTGAGGCATATGGAACTCGCTCCATATATTCGTTCTCGTCCTCGGTAAATGGACACTGCTCCTGAGTGAACTTAAAGTGAGCCGCAAGGGGGTTACTCAATTTCTTCGACCCGTCCATCCCGAAATATTGAAGTACCCGGTGGATGTACTTCTTTTGGGACAAGTGTAGCAGCTTGGACTCTCTCTCTCGGATGATCTCCATCCCAAGAATAGTTTTTGCGGCGCCCAAATCCTTCATAGAGATGGTCGCACCCAGTTGGCGCTTCAACTCTGCTATCCTGGTGGCATTCCGACCCACCAATATTATGTCATCAACATAAAGCAACAAAATGATAAAATCATCCTCGACGAAGTACCTCACAAAAACACAATGATTTGACGTTGTTCGTGCATAGCCATGCTCCCCATAAATGACTCGAACTTCCTGTACCACTGCCTCAGAGCCTGTTTCATACCATACAAGCTCTTCCTCAACCGCCAGACCAAATGTGACTTGCTCTTCTCACAGAATCCCTCTGGCTGCTCCATGTACAACTCCTCAAGATCACCGTGGAGGAATGTCGTCTTCACGTCCATTTTCTTGACCTCCAAGTCAAAACTGGCTGTCAATGCTAGCACCACCCGTATAGATGACTGCTTGACGACTGGTGAAAAGATCTCATCATAATCTATGCCATTCCGCTGACCGTAGCCATTAACTACTAGCCTCGCTTTGTATCGAGGGCGAGTAGTATCATCTGTCTGCTTCACTCTGAACACCCATCGATTCTTCAAAGCCTTCTTGCCCTTTGGCAACCGCACCAGATCATATGTAGAGTTGGCCTCCAAGGAACTCATCTCCTCCTGTATGGCCTCCATCCACTCATGTCTGTGTTCGTCTTCCATATCCTATGTAAAACTTTTAGGTTCTCCCCCGTCAGTCAGTAGCACATACTCACCCGGTGAGTATCTCGTAGATGGTCGATGCTCTCTATCGATACTCCTTAACGGAACCACTGGTACTGGCTGTATATCTACAACATCCTTCCCTTCAGGAATTGCCTCCTCGGCATGATCATCCTCCTGAGGGTTACCCTGACTACCATCAGCAATCTGATAATCAAGGTTGGGAGCAACTCCATGTACTGGCTCCCCCATAACTGGATCCTCTGTAATATCCTCTGGAAACTGCTCGAAGCGAAATAACTCTAACTCAGGAAATTCCTCAGCTTCAAAAAGCATCTCAAAATCCTGAGTGTTGGTCATGGTCTGATCCTCGACGAATACCACGTCCCTGCTTCTATAGAGATTTCTTACCACTGGATCGTAGAGTCTATAGCCAAATCCATCCCAACCGTAGCCGACAAAGATGCACCGTCTCGTCTTTGGTTCAAGTTTGGATCTCTCATCCTTCGGTACATGTATGAAGGCCTTACAACCAAATCCTCGCAGGTGATTGTATGACGGCTCTTTGCCATACCATACTTTGTCAGGCACATCACCCTACAAAGGAGCACTAGGAGATAAATTAATAACATAAGCAGCTGTGTAAAGTGTCTCTCTCCAATAGCTTTCTGGCAAGTTTGCTTCTGACAACAAACACCGCACCCTCTCTATTAGCGTCATGTTCATCCGCTCCGCTACACCGTTGAGCTGCGGTATCTTTGGTGGAGTCTTCTGGTGTCGTATCCCTTGCTCTCTATAATAAGCATCAAAAGGACCGATATACTCGTCGCCATTGTCTGACCGAATATATAACAGCTTCTTGTCCGTCTTCCTTTCAACAGAGGCCTGAAACTTCTTGAAAGTGGGCAATACCTAATCCTTGGTCTTTAGGCATAGACCCAAACCTTCCTGGAGCAGTCATCAATAAATATTATAAAATAAGAAGCACCACCAATAGGTTTTACCTTCATAGGACTGCAGACATCCGAGTGAATTAACTCGAGAAACACCGGCTTCCTTGAACTTGGGTAACTTTGGAAAGACATCATATTTTGCTTCCCCGCCAAACAGTACGTGCACTTCTCCAACTTAGTAGACTTTAGCCCTAGAATCACCTTCCTGTTCACCAAGTGGCTCATCCCCTTCTCGCTGATATGCTGAGCCGCCTGTGCCACAACTAGTAGACGCATCAGTAGCTGCGTTAACCTCTTGTAACCCTTGTATGCTCCCTTGCATATAGTAGAGTCCGGACCTCTTGCTTCCTCTGGCAATCACCATCGAACCTTTGGAAAGCTTCTACTGATTATTCTCAAAGAGACTGAAGAAATCCTCGTCATCGAACCTTCCAAACGACACCAGGTTAAAACGGATATCAGGGACATGACGGACATCTTTGAGAACAAGAACTGCACATGTCTTTGTCCTCAAATGCACATCTCCAATGGCAACCGCCTTCGACACATCTCTATTATCCATCTTCAACACTCCACAGTCGCCTATTGTGTATGTAGCAAATAGTGTCATGTTCTGAGATACGTGCGCTAAAGCACATGAGTTCACCATCCAAGAGTTGTCATCACAGCGAGGTTCATAACTACCTCATCACCTACAATGATCACGTCACCTCCATGTGTCGAGGCCGCCGCTGTAGTGTTCTCACTTTGCTTCCCCTTGTCGCCCTTCTTCTCTCTTCTAAGCAAAATCGTTCCGCTTGATGTGGCCCTTCTTGCCACAATGGTAACACTCCGAGTCCTTGTACTGACCCTTGGACCTTCCCCTGCTTTTGTCTCTGCCACCGCCTGGACCCCTGCTTTTACCCCTTCCGTGGCTCTCTGAAACAAATGTCTCTGAGTGGGATGTGAATTAAGTGCCCTGCGAACGTCTCCATATCTCTTCATTCAGTACCCCGCTCTTGGCAAACTCTAGACTGACCACGCCTTCCGGAGCGAAGCGATTATAGACACTCGTACGGTCTCCCACGTGTCTGGCAATGTACACAGCAGCTATAGTCCATGAACTTCGTCGTCGAACTTGACTCCCATCGAGGATAGCTAGTCAACCATGCCTTGGAACTCACTCAAGTGATCCATAATAGACGCCCCATCTTTGTACCGCAGACCCATCATCATCCTTATCAAGAACAAATTATTTACTTCGGTCTTCTTCGCATACAAAGATTCTATCTTATTCCACAGTGTCCTCGCATGCTTAATATTGGCAACGTGGTTTTACACATTCTCGTCAACAAACTGCCTGATGTACCCCCACACCTGTATATGCTCGAAATTCCAGTCCTCTTCGGATTTGTCACTGGGTCTCTCGGAAGCAAATACCGGCAGATGCAGCTTCTTGACAAATAGCAGATCCTTCATCTTGCTCCTCCAGTAATGATAGTTGGTACCATTCAGGTTTACCATGCGCACCGGCTTCGCGTCCATCTCTCCTCCCAGTTTTTTCTGTCAACTTCTGACACCCTTCTGAAATTTCAGACCTGGCTCTGATACCCCACTTTGTTGGGAACGAAAGTGCGAAAACCGTTTCCCAAACCAGAGAGTACCTGCGAGAGAACCGAGCAAAATGCACAAACCAAAAAATGCCAAACACAAAGCGCAAACACAGAGATTTTTGACGTGGAAAACCCTTGCGGAAAAACTATGGGACGATCGGAGTCCAACACTGAAAAGCCTCTACTAATGGAATAAGAAATACACCGACTTCTTAAAAACTTCTCACCGATCCAAACGGATTACCACAACTCTTTTGGAACAGAAAATAGATTATAACCATGAAGAAGAAAGACAACGAGAAATATCCGAAACTGATCTCCTTCTTCGAAACGGTCTCCAATCCTTCTTTCTCCTCTCAATGTTGCAATGGCACTCTTGGCTCCTTTTCTCTCCTTGTTGCTATGTTTTGTTTTATTTTTTAGAGAGATATATTTTAGGGCCAGGAGACACCTATATATAGCCTCAAACCCACAACTATCATTCCTATTATAGATAGGAATATCCAATCCAAATCCATTGACATATTCCTATTATATGTAGGAATATCCAATCCAAATCCATTGAGATATTCCTATTATATTTAGAAATGTCAAATCCAAATAAATTAAGGTATTCCTAATATATGTAGAAATACTCAATCCTACTCCGGAATATTTTTCACGTAGGTTTGGAACCCCACCCACTCCAACAAATTCAACAAATCGGCTAAAATGAATGGACGATTTGTCAAAGTTAATGTTTTGCCCAGACCATGAGGAGGATGTGTTCAAGATGACATGAACAGAATGTAGTGAAGTATTGGTTGCATGTCCAAAGATGAATATATCATCAGCAAAGAGAAAATGGGAAATAGATGGAGAATACCTATTGATGCATATACCACGAAAAAGATCATCCCTCTCATAACAGTAGAAAAGACGGGGGAGGACTTCAGTGCATAGGATGAAGATGAATGGAGATAAAGGGTATCCTTCTGGATACCTTTACCAGACTTGAAATTGTAAGATGAGAGGAGTATTTGATTCTTGGAATGAATAATTTGTATTATGTTCAACCTCAACTTGGCCTTTAAATAGCCATTTACAACTCTAACTGAATGCATAAAAGTAGCACCCTCTAACCATATTCTAACTAACAAATCAAAACAAATTAACCGCATAGAATAAACAAAATTCCTAAAGACTAGGGATTTGTTGAAATCCAAATAACAACCGCTTCAACCTCCTCAACGGGATTAACTCTAACAATTCACCCCCTAAGCCTGTTGCATGAGATTCACCTCTATGACGCCGAGCTTCTGTCTCATCTCAATGAACTTGACTCGCCCGAGCGCCTTGTTAAGAATGTCTACAAGCTGCTCTTCAGTGTTGATGTACTCGACCTCAACCATCCCTCTCTCGACACACTCTCGAATGAAATGATACCTTGTATCAATATGTTTGCTTCGGTCATGGAAGATGGGATTCTTGCTGAGGGAGATGGCGGACTTGTTGCCTACCTTAAGCATGACGCTATCGGTCTCCTTGTTCTTCAAGTCACCAAGGAGTTTTGCAAGCCAAATGCCTTGGCATGCCGCCGATGTCACGGCAATATACTCGGCCTCGCAGGATGACAATGCCACGACCTTCTGCTTCTGAGATTGCCAGCTAATGAGGCTACGACCGAGGAAGAATAACACGCCACTTGTGCTCTTGCGGGTGTCGATGTCACCTGCCATGTCGCTGTCGCTGTAGCAGATCAGCCGTTGTTCCTCCACCTTCTTTGCGTAGATACAACCAAAGAGACGTGTGCCGGCGACGTAGCGAAGGATGCGCTTGACGGTAGCAAGGTATTCGGTGGTCGGGTTCTCCATGAATCGACTCATGTAGCCCACCGCGTACGAGATGTCTGGGCGCGTGTGCACCAAGTACCGGAGGCTCCCGACGATGCTCCTGTAGGATGTGGCGTCAGTCGGAGGGGCTGAGCTCACCTTGCTTAGCTTGAACCTTGGTTCTATGGGGATGTGGCACAGTTGCAATCCACCATGCCACTATTCTCCAAGATTTTGAGCGCATATGCCTCCTGACTGAGGGTGATGAAGCCATTGGACTGTTGTACCTTGATGCCGAGGTAGAAAGTGAACAATCCCAAGTCACTCATTTTGAACAAGGCCTTCATCTCCTCCTTGAACTTGGCAATATCTTGTGGGTCCGTTCCGGTGATGATGAGATCGTCTCCGTACACACCCACAAGTAGGCGAGCTGGACCTTTGCCGCGTGTATACACAGCGTGCTCCTGTGCACTCCGGTGGAAACCAAGTGACAGTAGACAACTGTCAAGCTTGGTGTTCCAAGCCCTCGTTGCTTGCCGCAGTCCGTACAGTGCCTTGTCAAGTTTCAGCACTTTGTGCTCCTGTCCTTCGATAACAAAGCCGGGAGGTTGGGCGACGTACACCTCCTCTTTGAGGTCGCCATTGAGGAACGTCGTCTTCACGTCCATGTGGTGCACCGCCCACCCATCATGCGCGGCGAGTACGATCAACAAACGGATGGACTCGAGGCGAGCAACCCGCGCGAACACTTCCTCGAAGTCCACTCCTTGCCTTTGCACATAGCCTTTTACCACGAGCCGCGCCTTGTGCTTGAGGACGGCGTCGTGCTCGTCCTTCTTGAGCTTGTAGACCCACCTAAAGCCGATCGGACGGTGGCCGGCTGGGAGGTCGACGAGGTGCCATGTACGGTTCTCCTCAATGGAGCTCATCTCCTCGAGCATCGCTTGGCGCCAACATCGGTGTTTCTCGGCTTCAAATAAAGTGGTAGGTTCCTCGTCAACCATGAGGAGAAGCTCGTCGACATCGAGCTCGCGGACGGTGGTCGTGTCAAGCAAGCTCGCCAAGGCCCTGTACATGCGTGGCCCGTCGTCATCGGTGTCGAGCATGGCTGAGGTGTTGGTGGGTGGCGAGACAAATTCTACTCCAAATTGTACCACCGAGTCGGATGTTTCTGCCCCGGATGCTGGCGTCAACGGCCCTGGACTGGGTGCTACTGGTATTGATGGATCGCCACCCCCGTGCACCGGCGTGCCTGCGTGTTCAACATGTGGTATAGTATACTCAACGGTAAATGTCTCACCTACGTTGTCTTGCACGCCCCAGTCCCACTTAGCTTCCTCGTCGAAAACAACGTCGCGTGTGACGTGCACGCGTTTGCCGGCGGGGTCGTATACCCGGTACGCCTTGGTGCCGGGCTTGTAGCCGATGAAGACCATGTGCTTGCTGCGATCTTCCAGCTTCTTTAAGTTCGGCTTGACCACCTTGACGTGTGCGACACAGCCGAAGGTGCGAAGGAAGTGCACGCTTGGCTTGTGTCCGTGCCATGCCTCGTACGGCGTCTTGCCGTCGACGCTCCGTGTCGGCGAGCGATTAAGGATGTTGACAGCCGTCGTGACCGCCTCGCCCCAGAACTTTCCGGGCATATCCTTTCCCTTCAGAAGACTACGCGCCATCGTGACGACCGTCTAGTTCCGGCGCTCGACGACGTCGTTCTGCTGTGGTGAGTACGGTGCTGTGAGTTGTCGTTTGATGCCGAGACCCACGCAATACTCGCCAAATGCTACAGATGTTAACTCGCCCCCACGATCAGTACGGAGCGTGCGCAGTTTGCGCCTTGTCTCCACCTCGACATGGGCTTGAAAGTGTTTGATGGTTGTCGGTACTTCATCCTTCGAACCAAGTAGCGTCAACCACATGTAGCGGCTGAAATCGTCGACGAGGAGCAAGAAGTAGCGCTTACCACCAGGTGTCACCGGTGTGATCGGCCCACAGATATCACCGTGAACGAGATCTAGCAGGTTGTCAGCACGGTACTTGGTCTCCTGCGGAAATGGTGTGCGACGCTGCTTCCCGACAAGGCAACTATCACAAATTTGATTGACTTGTTCGATCTGTGGTAGCCCGTGCACCATGTTGCGGCGAGCTAACTTCCTGAGTGCTTCGAAGTTGAGGTGGCAAAATCGTGCATGCCACCGCCATGCATCGTCATTGAGTCGTGCTACTAAACACACTGGTTGTACAATATCAAGAGATAGAATGTACAGTCAGTTTCGGGCACGTTTTACCTTGGCGAGGAGGCATTGTTGACTATCTCGAATCGAGAGCACGCTGCCTTCGATCAAGACTTGGCAGCCATTCTCATCGAGCTGCCCAAGGCTGATGATATTGCTTTGTAGCTTCGGGATGAAGTAGACGCCGGTGAGGGCGCGGTGCTCGTCGTTCTGGCATGTAAACATCACCGTGCCACGCCCTCGGATGTCGACGATGGATCCGTCCCCAAACTCGATGGAACCCATGACTCCGGTGTCCAGCTCGGCGAAGACCTCCTTACAGCCAGTCATGTGGTTGTTGGCACCGGTGTCGAGGTACCATGTTTCGCCGTGGTGGTCGTCCTCACGGCCCAGATGCACCTGAGCGTGCACCTCGTCGAGTATGACGTTGTTGGTTGTGCCCACGGTGGTCTCCGCGAGCGTGTACTCCTGCGCCACCCGCAGTGCGGACTCATCGTCGTCGACTTGCGTCAGATTGGCGAGCTCATCGTGCTTCGGCTTGCGGCAGTCCTTTGCCCAGTGGTCGTAGATGCCACAATTGTGGCACTTACCCTTCTTGTCGCGCGTGCCATCGGACGCGTTGTCGTTGCCGTAGTTCTTGTTGTCGCGGCCACGACCTCTTGGCTTGCCGCGCTCTCGACCATAGCTTTTGCCACAATCGGAGTAGGCCTCACATTCCTTCCTCTGCTTCGTGCGAGATAGCCACTCCTCTTCGGAGAGGAGAAGGTGGCTACTTGTGTCGCCGGAGTTGCTGCCAAGCTCGTACCGCTCCTCGGCGGCTAGAAGACGACCGGTAAGCTCTTCAATTGACAGCTTCTTGAGATCCACTAAAGTCTCAATGGCGATTGCGACTTGCGTGTACTTGGATGGAACGACTCGAAGAAATTTTTTAACTACCTTCTCGTCGTCCATTTCGTCGCCGAGTAGTTGCAGGTCACAGACGAGTCCCGTGAGGCGCATCGCGAAGTCCTCGACGGACTCGCCGTCCTTGAACTTCATTGATTCGAATTCGGCACACAATTTCTGTGCCTTGGCCTCGCGCACGCGCTCGACCCCCATCCGCATCATCTTTACAGCGTCCCATGCTTCCTTGGCAGTGTCTTTCACTGCCAGTGTCCGCAGCATCTCTGGCGGTACGGCACGGGGTATGTTAGTGCAACTTGTGCACTCATGCACAAGTGTGTGGGGGTTATTTGTTGCTGCCTGGAAGAGGTGATCGGGTTGGGGCATTAGAAGGTCAAGGGGCAACTGCAATTTCTATTGCTGACTTGGTTCAGTCCAGATTTGTTGGTGTTGTTGATGTGAAGCATGGGTATCAGCTGCACCCTACTGCAAGGCTTGAATTGGTACTCCGCAAGCTTGGGGGTGCAAGTATTAAGTGAGGATTCAATTTGGATTGAGTACCATTTAATTGGTATGGTTATTGTGTATCAGTGAGGTAATGATGAGGGTAGGGTAGCAAAGCTCGTATACAATGTAGCTTGATGTGGTATGATACATAAGTGTAGTATCAGAGTTTGGCCACTGTGTCCAGGCAGTGGACTAAGGTAAATATATCCATAAGGTGAAGGCTTGAGTGTTAGTGGATGAAGGCAGTAGTGACAGTAATCATAGCAGCAAGTTGGCTTCAGGTGTCAGGTTTGGGGTAGGTTTGGGGGTTTGGGTATCGAAGACTGGACTGATACCTTGGAGTATCAGTTGAGTGGACTCAAGTATTAGAAGTTGGGGGTATATCAGTTCTAATGCAGACCTGTGCACCACTTTAGGCAGTGTAAGCACTGCAAGGAGAGTTGGGGGATGTTGGTTCAGTTGTGATCTGCACAAGGAGGTACAACGGTGCATTGTACACTGCCTTAGTGCAAGACCTATAACATATGGAACTGTAGTTGATTAGTGGCTGTTAAGTGGGATAAATTCCTAGGCTAGTAGGTACCAAATAAAGTAATTGTGGTGTCACCCAGCTGACATGAGTTCAGATACAATTGGTATCTTATGATTAAGTTATGTAAGATATTAAGAGAAGTAATATTTAGGATGATGCTTACCTATGTACAATGGGGGTGACATTTATACACTAGTATCAGTGAGTAACAGAGTAGAGACTGATACCAAGTAGAGTCAGTAAAGAAATATAGGAAGTGTATTGTGCATCTTAAGCGGGAGCTTTTATTCCAAATTTTTGAGTGTTATATATATATATATATATATATATATATATATATATATATATATATATAGTAAAGAAAACAACTAGATATAGGACTAATACTACGAAAAGGTATTAGGGATATATAAAGATCAATAAGTGTCAAGTATATATATAATGTATCCATATGAGAACCTCTGTGTAAGAAGTGTAGGATGCCTTGTGCAACTAAGTGTGTGTGTTTTAGGGAAAGAGTGTCCTGAAGATTCTAGTGTAAATGTTTTTGTGTTTAGGTGAGTCGATTAAGTGTGTGTGAACGTGCAAACTTATTATCTTATTTCTTTTGTCCATTATTTTTCCAGGTTACATCTAAGAAAGATCAGAGACAGTACTGGTGTGTTTATGACTCTCCATGTTACATCTGAGCCATTTTTCTTGTAGTGTGCCAATAACTCAGAAGAAATCTCATATGAAAATGGATAGTTCACTACTAGCTTTTCCAGATATATAAGCATCAATACCTACACTCTTATGCTCCATCTTGATGATACCATTTTATTCTAGCCTCCACCACAGTATACGATATTGTTGCTTCTGGATTTAGTTTTTACACTGATTGTGTATTTTTTTTCACTTGGGTTGTGCTTGAAGTGCATGTCCCACGCCTCATAATACACCTATAGTCCAGGTGTGTGAACCCAGGGCCAGTCTTAGGTTCAAAAACTGATCAAAGAATGTGTGGTCCAGTTTCCATGGATAAAATTGTGTTAGTGAGGATAAAATCCAAGTTGGTCTTTTGAAATTTCAGAAATCATGGCTTAGACTTGTAATTTTTAAACCATTGTTGCCATTATCTATCTAAATACATTCCTCCTCCAAATCAGACAAATAATTTACCCTTATTCCTATTGGAAAGTCTACAGACAGTTATGTTAGTTATCTTGTGTTTCATTGACTAAGATTATTATGTTATGAATTTTGCAGTGTCTTATAATATTGTGTACTTCAGTAGTCCAGGTCTTATTATTGTAGTCATATTGCCCAATTGAGTTATTGTCTATGCTGAGAAGTTTTTCTTGGATTCATGTTTCAATTTTCAAGAATGTTAATTCTTTTTCTTATAGTAATGTATTCACATTGTTTGCAGATGAGGATCATCGTTGTACAATAAACGACCTCAAGTTCATGTTATTACGCAAGAGAAGCATATCAGTAGTCTTCGTAGCTATAGCTCAGAAGAATTAGGATAGAGAAGCAGTTTGTATCTCAAGGATGTTTTCACTATCTCAAGGATATTTAAGATATTATAAAAACCATATATTTTGGTTACTTTGATATGTTGTTAGATGTTTGTGGATGTTTGTGGTGTACAAACTTTTTTGTTAATATAAAACTGTGTATTATAGTACTTTGATGTTTGCGATATTTTGGAATTTATTGATATTATGTGTGTTTGGTAACTAGATTCTGGAATATATTGATATTAGTAAAAAGTTTCTCTTGACGGTTGCAAAACGTCAACAAACATCATCTCTTAACGGTTTTTAAACATCAAGAAATATTTTTCTTGACAATTTTCTCCGGTCAAGAAAGGGCTTTCTTAACAGTCATTACCCGTCATCTAGGCCACAGTCATGAAAAGTTTTCATTTACCTTGACGGTTTTTTCGATATATTTTCTTGACGGTTTAAAACCGTCAAGACAGGCTTGTTACTTGACGGTTTAAAATTGTCAAGAAAACAAAAAATAGAAACCGTCAAGAAAAGTGGTTAACTTTTCTTGATTGTGGCCTAGATGACGGATCCAAAACCGTCAAGAAAACCCTTTCTTGACGGAGAAAAACCGTCATGAAAAGCCATTTTTCTTGTAGTGTAGAAAGATAACCTAATCTGTTGGTGCACATAACTAATGAACGTGCTTGTTTCGTGGCGTGGGCGAGATGCCTCTCCACCAGTGCATTCAATGTACTGACACCTAACCAGATTGCATGCAGGGTGTAGGGAGTTGCTCGCACAGTTTCAGAGATCGCTTGACTCATCGAGGCGGCAGATCGCACTTGGCGTCTTGGAGCGTAGCGCATGGACCTGAAGCTCACATATACGGGACGTAATGTATGGAAACATCATCATCTAGAGTTTTTGATTCATGTTGTAAGCCTAGGGGCATATCCATTGTAATGAGAGAGAGAGAGAGAGAGAGAGAGAGAGCGCTTGAGCGATTGTAATTCTCAGTCTAGCGCCGCTTGTAATCTTTACTTCATATCAATAAAGAGTTTGTTTTTATTCCAATACTTGTGTTTATTCAATGCTTCCGCTTGGAGACTATGTGTGCGACTCTAGGGCTTAGCTTTTCATCGGTCGGTTTCGGTGCTTGCTTTGTGCGGGTGAAACTTAGGCTCGTGCGACATCACGCCCATGCGAGGACGTTCGGTCCTGCGGGACCGGGGCATGACAATAAGTGTATGTACCCAAGGATGAGTTGGGAGTGTTTATAAGTGTAGGTTAGAGGTAAGATACATGTGAGTATCTCAGTGTCAAGTTAGTGTACTAGTGAGGTAAGATATGGATAAGGTCAAGGTAATAGGATTAGACTTTGAGTTAGTCTTGATACCAAGGTATTGGTATCAATGTTAGTGTTAGATATCAAGATAAGGTATCTACGGAATTGGGTTGCGCTGCGAGGGCGGCGGAGCTGGCTCTGGCCGGAGGCGGCTACGCCGGAGGGGAGCACGGGTCGGGGTGCTGGCTGCTGCGGCGGAGAAGAAGGGGGAGGAAGAAGGAGGGGGCTGCGGCTCTGGCGGCACGGCGGCGAGGTGAGGCGGAGTGGCTGGGCGGAGGAAGGAGGAGGAGAGGGGAGGGTCGGCTTTAGGGTTCAGGCGGAGCCGGTGGAGGACATCGGCGGAGTGGGGGGCTCGAGGGTTTATATAGGCTGGAAGGGAGCGGGTAGCGCCGGGTGAGGAGGAGGAGAGGGGGTCGTGGCCCGGGCGAGGCGGCCGGGCGGGGCGGCGCGGGAAGCGGGCTGCGGGGACGTGGGTGAGGGTGAGGGGAAGTGGGTCGGATGCGGGTCGGGCGGCGGGTGGACCCGACCCGACCCGACAGGGCGAGCGGACTGGGCCGGCCTGCGGGCCGAGGTTGGGCCGGGCTGTTTGGGCCGGGCTATGGGTTAGGGTTTTATTAAATAAAATACATAATTAAATAAATAAATAGTTAATAAATAAATAATTATTTTCATGCGATTTAAAAATAGGTCCGGGGCCCGATAAATTCCAGAAAAATTACCCTAAGTCCAGTTTTTCATTTTACACCCAAAAATATTATTTTTTATAATATTTTAATATTATTTATTATCTATTAAAAAATCATTTAATATTTAAAACCCTGATTTTAATTACAGAAAATTCCCAGAAAATTCCAGAATATTGTGAAAAATCCAAATTTAAAAATTTTGAAAAAATCAGAGGATTTACAATCTACCCCCCTTAAGGGGATTGCGTCCTCGCAATGAAAGAATAACCGGTCAACAGAGATAACACGGTCGAAACACATCACAAGATACTTAGGGAAATACCGTTTCTCTAAGAATGAAAGTTATGCACTTTCCAGAGCTAAAGCAAAAGAACTACAAATTTTTAGAAAACTAGGTTATTATTAACAAGTGCAAATTACTAGGTTGGGGCTGAGGTCACGAACCAATAGGCACGAGCTAAAACAAGACTAGAAACGGATAACTACGAATCACTTACGCGCATCAGCGTCCTCCACAATCATCGCATAAGCTTGTCCTCGTCCTTGTGGTGGATTCCTCTGCTGCTGTTGGGCTTGCTGGAAGAGTGCTGCTTGAGGTGCCAGAGGTGGCCTCGGTGCTGGTAAAGCTGGTTGGTTTGTCATTCGTGCTCCATCTTGATGCTGAGGACAGTCCTTGGCTATGTGTTGATTGGTGCCGCAAATCAAGCATAATCCCAACTTGCGTCTGCAGTCCTTCTCGACATGGCCTATCTTGCCGCAGTAGTGACAGGTAGGAAGGGTCTGCGAAGCTGTCCTGGGTGGCTGGTTCGTGTGAGATCTCTTTGCAGATTCTCCCGATGATGCTCTGTCTGGTGCTGAGGTGATTGGCCGCTTGAGGCGAGACTCTCTCCTGGTGACGCGTTCCATGCGTCGGGCTGCAGCGAGAACGTCCGAGTAGGAGGTAGGTGCGACGGATCCGATGAGTCTCTGTAGCTCGAAGTTCAGTCCGTCGAAGAACTTCTCGGCCTTCTCTTCCTCTGTCGGGATCAGGGTTGGGGCGAAGCGGCTCAGACGGATGAATTCCGCGTTGTACTCTTCCACCGTCATAGAATCCTGAGTGAGGCGATTAAACTTGTCCCGAAGTTCTGATCGTGCGATAGCCGGAATGTACATCTCCTGGAAGAGTCTGGAGAACTCCTCCCAAGTGATTCGGTCTGGTCCGAGTCGCGCCTCCTCAGACAACCACCAGTGGTGAGCATTGCCTGTCAATTGCATTCTGACGGCAGTCATCCAACGTTCTCGTGGAAGCTCAACTGCTTCAAGTTGATGCCGAATGTTGGTGAGCCATTCATGAACTTCTGTGGGCTCCTTCTTGCCAGAGAATGTGCAGGGCTTCAGTTGGCGGAAGTCAGTGATAGAGCCCGTCGATGGCCGTCGAGCTGGTAGGTTGGCCTGCTCCAGTGCAGTTACGATAGTGCTTCTCAAGAAATTAGCTTCGCGACGGTGAGCCTCGTGTTAGACTTGTTGCTGGGCTTGCATCATCGCGTAGATCATTTGGAATATATGCTGCCCGTCAATTGGCTGTCCTTGTGGGAGTACTGGCATTGGTGGAACGAACTGCGGCGGAGGTGGGATGTCATCACGCCAAAATCTGGAGGTAGGTTGACCTGCCTGCTGGCTCTGTTGAGTTGATGGAACTCCTCCGACTGGTGTCACTTCGTCGTCATAGGTGACACCTGGAGCTTGTGGTGTTCCGACGGGAGTCTCGTTGCACTCTTGTTGGTCCATTTCCCTGCATCCAAAATAAACTATAAGAGGCGCACAGGAATCAAGGCAGGATGCAAGTCAATAAATTAATTCGAATAGATATCAAGAACGATTCAAGCAAGTGGATGAGATCCTAAAAACTTATCCTATCTTATTGCAGGCCTGTTCGGTCCCTGAGTTGAAACCGAACAATTTAGTCGTAGATCTGTATGGGCCACCACAAAAACTATGTCACGCCCCAGTCCCAAAATACCGAGGGACTGGATGCGCGGCAATGGCTAGCAGCACGCACCGATAGACAACCCAATCTAATGGATCCATCAGGGCATGCTTAAGCTGTAGTCTAACAGTAAATAGATCAAATATTACAAGTCCCAGGTTATTCTAATCTCATCCACAACAGATAATCCCAGAATAAAGGCCAGAAATAATGCAAATGGAAATAAATAAGCAATATCAAATAAGTGTCTCGGGAAACAATCCGAGAATCAGTCTGTTACATTAAAGGAAATAGACAGGAAATAAATCAGCTAAAAATAGAAATACCGAGTAGATGAAGCCGGTACTCAGGAGAAGTCTTCTGCCAAGATCTCGTCCTCAGGATCCTGTTCTGTTCCGAGAAGTGCTCCGGTTCCGTACACCTCGGGGTAGTTCTCTTCAGCTATACCTGGGGACATCATCCATTCCAGGTCCTCAGGGGACATAGCAAGGTACAAGATAACTCAAGCCAAATAAATAAGCAGTGCAGCAATAAATGAACAGCAGGGTAAACTATGTAACCAGCTAAGTGATATGCAATATGAGAGCAGCACTAGAACTCAGGCTGAAGCCACTACAAGCTCTGTGTCGGGGAGCCGGTAGCGGCAATAACTATGAATTATACTCTTAAATATACTATGTTTTATATATATAATATCAGCCTGTGGTTTGTGTGTCTCTCCCCACCCAATGTAATCCCACGTCTCATGTCCACGATGCCTCATGTCCATGTCACGCACGATTATAACTAATGCAGCAAGTCGGATAGCTATGAATCAAATGTCTATGAATGTAATGTCTAGGTTATAAAACATGTATCCTATACAGAATCACCTCGAATGTCTCAGGAAGACTCTGTCTCATGAATAGTATCAAGTGTCCTGGGTTCTGGTGTACTTGATAAGACAAGTATGAGAATTATCGGGTCTCGATATCCATGTCTATGTGACGTTGCACAACTCCGTGTACGGGGTTGGCACCCGACTAGTAATCGGACGCTAAGTAAAGTCACTCGGTCCTGGGTTGAACAGTTTAAAACAAGTTTATTTTGAATCTACAAGAATTCCAGCAAGTACTATAACAGAAATCATTGCGAGTTGGCAAAGTATAATTGTCCACTGATGTATAACTAAGCCAAGGAAATAAGTAGCAAGCTGCAGGATTTGGCAAGGTACACTTGCATGTGGTTCCGG
The DNA here is from genome assembly GCA_036927795.1 of Iris macrosiphon. NCBI lineage: Eukaryota > Viridiplantae > Streptophyta > Magnoliopsida > Asparagales > Iridaceae > Iris > Iris macrosiphon. The sequence continues at coordinate 86,640,863 of JAYESA010000020.1, read as the reverse complement.
TTCCAATTGCGGCTCTGACTTCAGCTGGAATTGCAGGCGGTGCTCCGGTTGCTGAAATAAACATCAACATCAGATCCAGAAAATATCAATCAGCTAGAAACGTATGTCCTTGAGTCCAATTTGGAGACAAGGGCAGAAACGACAATTTCGAGTCAAAACGGGGTCCACATGTGGACCCACTTTGCACCAAAAAACGTGTCAGGGTCAAAGGTCTCCAAATTCACCAAACTTAGTGTCAACAGGTCAGGAACGATGATACGAATCCAATGAAACTTCCAGAATTGGATTCTGATGAGCCGATCACAAAATCGCCCGTCGAGCGGGGCCTGTGGGGCCTACGACAAGCGATTTCGTCAACGTTCTCAGAATCGAACCAAACTTGGGTCACAGGACCAGCGTATCGCTACGAGTCCGATGGCGCAAGTTTCGTTTCGATCCGACGTGTGTACACGAAGTTAGGGCGTGATTCAGAAAAGTCGGATACGGGGCGATGTCCGCGGATACGCGTTGATCCCGGTGTGCACGCACACCCGAATCGACTTCTGCAAAATCCCACACGTCCGTATCGACGACGCGCACGTATCTGCGAAGACCGCGCGCGACCAAGTCGTCCCGTTTGGCGGGACGTACCCAGTTCCGGGGTGAATCGGGGCATTATTTTTTCCTGTTTTTGGATCGCGGTTCGCGATCGCCACAGGACGCGATACCCCGAGCGGGTTGCACGGGCACCGAGAGGGTCACGCAGGCTTCGCGATGCAAAAGACGAAATTGAAAACGGGGTTACGAGCAGAGAGTTACGAGTACCTGAACTGGGCTCCAAAAACTAGTGTTTCTCGTGTCCGCAATGTGTCCGGTGTCCGAGTCGTGTCCTGTGTCGAGTCCTGTGTCCACCCTAGGTTTAGGGTTAGGGTTCTGGACGGCGGAGCTCCGGCGGCTTGGGGCGGCCGGGTTGCGCTGCGAGGGCGGCGGAGCTGGCTCTGGCCGGAGGCGGCTACGCCGGAGCTGCGGCGGAGGCCGGAGGGGAGCACGGGTCGGGGTGCTGGCTGCTGCGGCGGAGAAGAAGGGGGAGGAAGGAGGAGGGGGCTGCAGCTCTGGCGACACGGCGGCGAGGTGAGGCGGCGTGGCTGGGCGAAGGAAGGAGGAGGAGAGGGGAGGGTCGGCTTTAGGGTTCAGGCGGAGCCGGTGGAGGACGTCGGCGGAGCCGGTAGAGGACGTCGGCGGAGATGGGGGGCTCGAGGGTTTATATAGGCTGGGGGGGAGCGGGTAGCGCCGGGTGAGGAGGAGGAGAGGGGGTCGTGGCCCGGGCGAGGCGGCCGGGCGGGGCGGTGCGGGAAGCGGGCTGCGGGGACGTGGGTGAGGGTGAGGGGAAGTGGGTCGGATGCGGGTCGGGCAGCGGGTGGATCCGACCCGACCCGATAGGGCGAGCGGGCTGGGCCGGCCTGCGGGCCAAGGTTGGGCCGGGCTGTTTGGGCCGGGCTATGGGTTAGGGTTTTATTAAATAAAATACATAATTAAATAAATAAATAGTTAATAAATAAATAATTATTTTCATGTGATTTAAAAATAGGTCCGGGGCCCGATAAATTCTAGAAAAATTACCCTAAGTCCAGTTTTTCATTTTACACCCAAAAATATTATTTTTATAATATTTTAATATTATTTATTATTTATTAAAAAATCATTTAATATTTAAAATCCTGATTTTAATTACAGAAAAATCTCAGAAAATTCCAGAATATTGTGAAAAATCCAAATTTAAAAATTTTGAAAAAATCAGGGGGTTTACAATCTACCCCCCTTAAGAGGATTGCGTCCTCGCAATGAAAGAATAACCGGTCAACAGAGATAACACGGTCGAAACACATCACAAGATACTTAGGGAAATACCGTTTCCCTAAGAATGAAAGTTATGCACTTTCCAGAGCTAAAGCAAAAGAACTACAAATTTTTAGAAAACTAGGTTATTATTAACAAGTGCAAATTACTAGGTTGGGGCTGAGGTCACGAACCAATAGGCACGAACTAAAACAAGACTAGAAACGGATAACTATGAATCACTTACGCGCATCAGCGTCCTCCACAGTCATCGCATAAGCTTGTCCTCGTCCTTGTGGTGGATTCCTCTGCTGCTGTTGGGCTTGCTGGAAGAGTGCTGCTTGAGGTGCCAGAGGTGGCCTCGGTGCTGGTAAAGCTGGTTGGTTTGTCATTCGTGCTCCATCTTGATGCTGAGGACAGTCCTTGGCTATGTGTTGATTGGTGCCGCAAATCAAGCATAATCCCAACTTGCGTCTGCAGTCCTTCTCGACATGGCCTATCTTGCCGCAGTAGTGACAGGTAGGAAGGGTCTGCGAAGCTGTCCTGGGTGGCCGGTTCGTGTGAGATCTTTTTGCAGATTCTCCCGGTGATGCTCTGTCTGGTGCTGAGGTGATTGGCCGCTTGAGGCGAGACTCTCTCCTGGTGACGCGTTCCATGCGTCGGGCTGCAGCGAGAACGTCCGAGTAGGAGGTAGGTGCGACGGATCCGATGAGTCTCTGTAGCTCGAAGTTCAGTCCGTCGAAGAACTTCTCGGCCTTCTCTTCCTCTGTCGGGATCAGGGTTGGGGCAAAGCGGCTCAGACGGATGAATTCCACTTTATACTCTTCCACCGTCATAGAATCCTGAGTGAGGCGATTGAACTTGTCCCGAAGTTCTGATCGTGCGATAGCAGGAATGTACATCTCCTGGAAGAGTCTGGAGAACTCCTCCCAAGTGATTCGGTCTGGTCCGAGTCGCGCCTCCTCAGACAACCACCAGTGGTAAGCATTGCCTGTCAATTACATTCTGACGGCAGTCATCCAACGTTCTCGTGGAAGCTCAGCTGCTTCAAGTTGATGCCGAATGTTGGTGAGCCATTCATGAACTTCTGTGGGCTCCTTCTTGCCAGAGAATGTGCGGGGCTTCAGTTGGCGGAAGTCAGTGATAGAGCCCGTCGATGGCCGTCGAGCTGGTAGGTTGGCCTGCTCCAGTGCAATTACGATGCTGCTTCTCAAGAAATTAGCTTCGCGACGGTGAGCCTCGTGTTGGACTTGTTGCTGGGCTTGCATCATCGCGTAGATCATTTGGAATATCTGCTGCCCGTCAATTGGCTGTCCTTGTGGGAGTACTGGCATTGGTGGAACGAACTGCGGCGGAGGTGGGATGTCATCACGCCAAAATCTGGAGGTAGGTTGACCTGCCTGCTGGCTCTGTTGAGTTGATGGAACTCCTCCGACTGGTGTTACTTCGTCGTCATAGGTGACACCTGGAGCTTGTGGTGTTCCGGCGGGAGTCTCGTTGCACTCTTGTGGGTCCATTTCCTTGCATCCAAAATAAACTATAAGAGGCGCACAGGAATCAAGGCAGGATACAAGTCAATAAATTAATTCGAATAGATATCAAGAACGATTCAAGCAAGTGGATGAGATCCTAAAAACTTATCCTATCTTATTGCAGGCCTGTTCGGTCCCTGAGTTGAAACCGAACAATTTAGTCGTAGGCCTGTATGGGCCACCACAAAAACTATGTCACGCCCCAGTCCCAAAATACCGAGGGACTGGATGCGCGGCAATGGCCAGCAGCACGCACCGATGGACAACCCAATTTAATGGATCCATCAGGGCATGCTTAAGCTGTAGTCTAACAGTAAATAGATCAAATATTACAAGTCCCAGGTTATTCTAATCTCATCCACAACAGATAATCCCAGAATAAAGGCTAGAAATAATGCAAATGGAAATAAATAAGCAATATCAAATAAGTGTCTCGGGAAACAATCCGAGAATCAGTCTGTTACATTAAAGGAAATAGACAGGAAATAAATCAGCTGAAAATAGAAATACCGAGTAGATGAAGCCGGTACTCAGGAGAAGTCTTCTGCCACGATCTCGTCCTCAGGATCCTGTTCTGTTTCGAGAAGTGCTCCGGTTCCGTACACCTCGGGGTAGTTCTCTTCAGCTATACCTGGGGACATCATCCATTCCAGGTCCTCAGGGGACATAGCAAGGTACAAGATAACTCAAGCCGAATAAATAAGCAGTGCAGCAATAAATGAACAGCAGGGTAAACTATGTAACCAGCTAAGTGATATGCAATATGAGAGCAGCACTAGAACTCAGGCTGAAGCCACTACAAGCTCTGTGTCGGGGAGCCGGTAGCAGCAATAACTATGAATTATACTCTTAAATATACTATGTTTTATATATATAATATCAGCCTGTGGTCTGTGTGTCTCTCCCCACCCAATGTAATCCCACGTCTCATGTCCACGATGCCTCATGTCCATGTCACGCACGATTATAACTAATGCAGCAAGTCGGATAGCTATGAATCAAATGTCTATGAATGTAATGTCTAGGTTATAAAACATGTATCCTATACAGAATCACCTCGAATGTCTCAGGAAGACTCTGTCTCATGAATAGTATCAAGTGTCCTGGGTTCTGGTGTACTTGATAAGACAAGTACGAGAATTATCGGGTCTCGATATCCATGTCTATGTGACATTGCACAACTCCGCGTACTGGGTTGGCACCCGACTAGTAATCGGACGCTAAGTAAAGTCACTCGGTCCTGGGTTGAACAGTTTAAAACAAGTTTATTATGAATCTACAAGAATTCCAGCAAGTACTATAACAGAAATCATTGCGAGTTGGCAAAGTATAATTGTCCACTGATGTATAACTAAGCCAAGAAAATAAGTAGCAAGCTGCAGGATTTGGCAAGGTACACTTGCAAGTGGTTCCGGTTCCAATTGCGGCTCTGACTTCAGCTGAAATTGCAGACGGTACTCCGGTTGCTGAAATAAACATCACCATCAGATCCAGAAAATATCAATCAGCTAGAAACACCTGTCCTTGAGTCCAATTTGGAGACAAGGACAGAAACGATAATTTCGGATCAAAATGGAGTCCACATGTGGGCCCACTTTGCACCGAAAAACGTGTCAGGGTCAAAGGTCTCCAAATTCACCAAATTTAGTGTCAACATGTCAGGAACGATGATACGAACCCAACGAAACTTCCAAAATTGGATTTCGATGAGCCGATCACAAAATCGCCCGTCGAGCGGGGCCTGTGGGGCCCACGACACGCGATTTCGTCAACGTTCTCAGAATTGAACCAAACTTGGGTCACAGGACCAGCGTATCGCTACGAGTCCGATGGCGCAAGTTTCGTTTCGATCCAACGTGTGTACACGAAGATAGGGCGTGATTCAGAAAAGTCGGATACGGGACGATGTCCGCGGATACGCGTTGATCCCGGTGTGCACGCACACCCGAATCGACTTCTGCGAAATCCCACACGTCCGTATCGACGACGCGCACGTATCTGCGAAGACCGCGCGCGACCAAGTCGTCCCGTTTGGCGGGGCGTACCCAGTTTCGGGATGAATCGGGACGTTGTTTTTTCCTGTTTTTGGACCGCGGTTAGCCGGAGCTGCGGCGGAGGCCGGAGGGGAGCACGGGTCGGGGTGCTGGCTGCTGCGGCGGAGAAGAAGGGAATGGAAGGAGGAGGGGGCTGCAGCTCTGGCGACACGGCGGCGAGGTGAGGCGGCGTGGCTGGGTGGAGGAAGGAGGAGGAGAGGGGAGGGTCGGCTTTAGGGTTCAGGCGGAGCCGGTGGAGGACGTCGGCGGAGATGGGGGGCTCGAGGGTTTATATAGGCTGGGGGGGAGCGGGTAGCGCCGGGTGAGGAGGAGAGGGGGTCGTGGCCCGGGCGAGGCGGCCGGGCGGGGCAGTGCGGGAAGCGGGCTGCGGGGACGTGGGTGAGGGTGAGGGGAAGTGGGTCGGATGCGGGTCGGGCGGCGGGTGGACCCGACCCGACCCGATAGGGCGAGCGGGCTGGGCCGGCCTGCGGGCCGAGGTTGGGCCGGGCTGTTTGGGCCGGGCTATGGGTTAGGGTTTTATTAAATAAAATACATAATTAAATAAATAAATAGTTAATAAATAAATAATTATTTTCATGTGATTTAAAAATAGGTCCGGGGCCCGATAAATTCCAGAAAAATTACCCTAAGTCCAGTTTTTCATTTTACACCCAAAAATATTATTTTTATATTATTTTTATATTATTTATTATCTACTAAAAATCATTTAATATTTAAAACCCTGATTTTAATTACAGAAAAAATCCCAGAAAATTCCAGAATATTGTGAAAAATCCAAATTTAAAAATTTTGAAAAAATCAGGGGGATTACACCTAATCTCAATCTAGTCCATGTAACATAGAGTAGTTCCATAATATAAAATTATCGGAATATATTTATATAAAAAGGTGTAGCACTCCTCTCTCTCTCTCTCTCTCTCTCTCTCTCTCTCTCTCTCTATATATATATATATATATATATATATATATATATATATATATATATATATATATATATATATATAATTTTTATAATATATAATTTTATAAATTTGGCGAATTATTAATTTAGTATATTATCCTCATGTTGGATCTATCAAAGCTATTATTTAACTGAAGTTATTAATTTATCAAAATTGTCGAGGTTCTACTGCATTGATTTATGGTTGTCTACTGGTTGAATTATTTAGGCAAATTAATGTCAAACTCGATATCTAACCCAAAATATTAATTTGTGGTTGTTTATGGCATTATTATGCATGGCCTTAAAAAAACCTATGGAACTGTAAATGATTTTGGATGAAAGAATTTTTTGAAAGAATCAATTTAAAGGATTTCTACATATATTTACCGGTATTTCTTGCACCACACCATGTCCCAAAGAAAGGTACCTCACGTGGAGGTACGATGTACTTAAATTTTTTTTTATTTGATATTGTTGAAAAATAATTTAAATTAAAATTTCTGTTATAGATAAAATTTAAATATATATTATTTCTAATTTGTTATAGATATATTTATATCTTAATTAGAATTTGTTGTAGATACTTGCAGGTAGGTACATAATATTAGTTAGAATTTTTTTCTTAGTTTCTAATTTTGTGAGTATGCATACATCTTAGATGACTTATTTTAAATCGTTATTGTCTATAATATACTAGCAAATTTACGCGCGTTACACGTAAAAAAATTTTCTTCTTCTTGATATTATTGAAAAATAGTTTAAATATTTGAATATATTTGAATTAAGTTTTATTATATATATGTTTATATTTTAATTAAGATTTGTTATACATATATGTGTAGGCAGTTGGATAATATCAGGAGTTAAGCTATCAATTATGATACTTTTTAAGAAATTTAATTGTAATGATTCATTTAGACTAAATTTTAATTATGATTAATCCATTAGTTTTGGAATTGTTTCTTTGGTATTTTTTTTATATCTTTACTATTATAATGCGGCTTGGAAACGGCTCTCAAGATGTGTAAAAGTGCGGGCCAGTCCGGAATCTACCACGGGTCCAGTCCGGTCAAACCGGGTCCGGGCCAGTCCGGACCCGGTCAACGACCCAGACCGGCTCGGCCCACCTCCTCCGCGGGTCTGGACTGGTTCGACAAAATCGGCCCGTAAGCCCGACCCGGCCACGTGTGCAACGTTGAGAGTCCGGGCCGGTTACGGGTTGGACCGGTCTAGCCCAATTTTTTTATTTATTTACTTTAATATATATATATATATATATATATATATATATATATATATATATATATTAAAAATGGTAATTGAATATAAAAAAATGAGATTACAACTCAACTGCATCCACATCTCACTTCAGAGCATCATCTCGCCAATGCTCCAACCCACCCAATATTATATATATATATATATATATATATATATATATATATATATATAATTTTTTTTTTCGGGTCGGCCCTGTTCCCTGTTCATTATATATATTAAAGTAAATAAAAAAACTGAAATATATATTAAAGTAAATAAAAAAACTGAACAGTGCAAACCCAGAAATATATATATATATATATATATATATATATATATATATATATATATATATATATATATATAAACCAGGCTTGCCCGGACCGATCGTGGATCGGCCCGGTCCTACCCTGACCGAATCATGGGTCTGGGCTGGTCGGATAATTTATTGACCGGGCCGGCTCGGCCTGCCGCTCTCTTTGGGTTGAGCCCGGTCCGGACAGGACCCAGTCAACCCGGTTGACCCGGGTTGCGTGCCAGTACGGACCGGCCCAATACATACCTTGAAACGACTCAAGCCGTCCAAGCCGTATGTATATCTTCTCTTAAATAATTAAAAATTATTAAAAAGAAAAATCAAACTACCGAATTTGTATTCTTAAGTATACATTTTCACATATCTATTCTTATAACGAGACTTGCAAACGGCTCAAAATTGAGCCGTCTAAGTTGCATGTAAATACTCCACTAACTATTTTCTTAAAAACTAATTAATTATTTAACTATCTAATATTATTTATTTACAACTAAAGAAATTCTAACTAAAGTGGTTAATGTGTGAGGTATTTTTCTTGGTTGCTTGAGTTTTAATTCCTAGAAACGATAGTATTTATAAAAAAATTATATTAAATTTTTTAATAATTTTTTAAGCACGTGCAATGCACATGCATGTTACTGTATATTAATATTAAAGACCCAGGGAAATTATTTGTTAAATCTCCTATTTCGTTGAGGTATACTTGATTCTTTCTACTTTGATGTTGACCACAATACCTGATATGATGCGATACATCATGAAATAGAAAGCTCAGGATGGGTCTGCCCCTGTTCCAGCCAAGATAGCTATATGCATGGAAGGGTCGTACCTTGAAATCTAGACGATCAGTTGACAAGTAGGTGACAAGATCCCATCCGCGATTGATCTGAAAGTGGATAGTATCTAGAGTAATCTGACATTTCCATGTCAATTTGAAGAAGAAATTTGAAAGTAGAAGAGGAATTTGGGGAAGAACAACTAAAATTCAAATTAGATACTCTGATGAGCTCCACTACAGAGGACTCTACTGCAGACAGTCTGATACTCTCTGATGCAGGTAAGTATAGGGGCTCTGATGAACTCCAGTGCAGTGTACTCCATTGCAGGGTGTTGGCTTCACTGCATAGTGTGGACTGAGGTAAATGAGGCCCCTAACAGTAGGGTAGTCCTACCTTTTTGCTATACAATTTAACCTCATGCAACCAAAAATATTCTCCAAGATCCCAAGACTATAAAGTGTTTAGGCAGAGAGCTAAGATGATAGACTTTGGTACGGTACTTTTTTTCGGGTGTGTATGTCCTTATCCTTTCTACTTTTGGACTGTCATCTACTTGGATGATTGAAACCAGTTGGCCAAAATGCTCTCATAAGAAAGCTGCATACATAGGTGTGTACCGTGTGTGGCTGATGCGAGTGATATTAGCAATGTTTTCGGTAGCTCCATTACCTCAAAGAAAAGAATGACAGTAAGAATATCATTAGATGATGTTATTTATTGTCTACAACTAGGCTATGAGTGTAACGCTTTCTTGATAATCTCTTTATATTACAAATAAGGATAGGCTTTTGTGCTTGACAATTTGCCATGGTTCCTATTTTCTTGGTCGAGGTAGATATGGTGATCATTTGTCTCCTTAGTGTCGTTAAGTCCGTAGGAGCATTTAGTTCGATGTGAGGTGGTGTAAAAGAGGAGGATGCCTACCTGCACATGAGACCTAGTGTTTGACAAGATAAATATTGAATGTTAGGAAATTAGGATGTACTTGTGAATTCTCACAAATGATGCTTTCTTGACCAAATGAAATCATGTTAGACCAGATTGGAGTGAACATGGTGGTTGCTTTAATTTCAGGGAAGCCAAGAAACCATGTCTTGGAGACTAGACTTGCCCACAACTAGAAAGCTGGCCAGTTCACAGTATAACGTGATTGCAATGTTCTCAAACTGGAGAAGACGATTTTATGATATCACCATTTCTCGAGAAGCAAGGTTCAATCTCTTGTTGTTCGCATATCAGGTTTCCCTTGATTTACAAAATTCAACTCTTTAATGCCTTTGAATCACATGACAGATGAATCTTAACTTGTCCCTTCTGTTTCTTCTTTCTCGATCTTCTCAGTTTTGCATATGCTTCTCGTTAAGTCACTTAAGCCATCAGATGATCAATACTTTAGGACTTCTTGGCTTCTCATAAATGATTTCTAGCTATTTCCCTTCACCTCCATACTGTCTCAAGTGATTATCCTTCATATTCGTTAACCTCATCTTTTTCTATTTCTATGCTTAACCATTCCATACCCATCCAACTTCTTTTACAAAGGTGGTAATCATATTTAATCCTGTCTGGTTCATGGTCGTTTATCTAATTTCTTCGCTATTGGCCATGGTGTATACAGTGTATTTATGACAATATGATTGCCAAGGAATAGGGGTGGAAGGAACTAGGAGGAAGGTAGTCAAAGTGCAAGGCGCACTCGAGGTGTAAAAGGTCCATATCACCCAAGGCGCAAGGCGCATTTAAGGTGCACGCCTGAGCGAAGCGATACGCAAATATAAAAAATAATAAAAATATACATAGATAAATAAATAAATTAGTAATGTAAGAAATAAAACCAAATAACATATTAAAACCAACAAAAATATATTAAAACATAACCAAGTGAACTAGCAGAATAGCAGTAGCAATCAACAGAACTAATACGAGATTGTATTATCTATACCACGCTTTTAGTAAATTTTACTTTTTCTAGTTCAACTATAACCAACTACTTGTAAACCATAAGGCGCGTCTAGGTGTGCCTTTTCATGGTTGCGTCTTGCAGAAAGTCTCGCCTTGGATGCGTCTGGAGAAATGTGCCTTGCTGCGAGTCGCGCCTTTGACTTGGATCAGGGTCAGCTTGAGTCTATGAACATGAGAATATGTATAGAGACATAAATTATAATCTACACTGTAGGATGGAAATAATGGATTAATTTATTAAGAAGAGAGGGGAGTACATTATATAGGAGAGGCTAACCCCTCTTACTATTAGTCTACCCGATGTGGGACTAAACTAAACTTAACACAACTCAATACCCTCCCTCAAGCTGGAGCATAGATGTTAATCATGTCCAGATTGTTACAGAAAAATTGAACCCGAGGACCTAGAAGAAACTTTGTAAATATATCAGCTATCTGATTGCCGGTCTTTATATGGTAAAACTTTATCATCCCTTTCTGATACTCATCACGGACAAAGTGAATGTCGATTTCAATGTGCTTTGTCCTTTCATGAAATACATGATTAGTAGCAATATGAATAGCATATTGGTTATCACACCACATATTTGTTGCTTTATATCCTACTTCTTCTCCCAGTTCCTGTAGAAGATGCTGCAGATATAGCACTTCTGCTGTGCCATGAGCAATGGCTTGATATTTTGCTTCCGAGCTTGATCGTGCGATCATACTCTACTTCTTGCTCTTCCACGATACCAAGTTTCCGTCAATGAAGACCGAGTAGCCAGATGTAGACCGTCTATCCGTAAGACTGGCACCCCAGTCAACATCAGTAAAATACTCAACATAAATATGCCCCTTATTCTCCATCCAAATTTCTTTTTCCGGATTCTGAACTAGATAGCACAGAATTCTAAGAACTGCCTCCCAATGTGGAACACATAGAGAAGACATGAATCTACTTGCGATACTGATGACAAAGAAAATGTCTGGACGAGTCATAACGGTCAAGTAGTCGAGTTTTCCAACTACTCGACGATATTGATCCGGATTGGTCATTAGTGTCCCGTCGTCGGGAAGTAACTTTATCCCTGGGTCCATGGACGAGGTTGCTCCCTTAGCTTGTATCATTCCTGCATCATTTAGGATGTCTAGCACATACTTTCTCTGATACATTACAATCATAGTTTAAAGTATCGGCCGATACCGATCCGATACGGCCGATACCGATACAGTTTGGCATGTCCTGATCCGATACCGACCGATACCCGATACTGACCGATACCGACATTAGAGGTCTCTTTTCCAGTCAATTCGGCAAAAAAATTTGAATTAAAAAGACCAATTAGAAAGGATGTAAAAGCATATTAAGGTTGTAAAAACATATAAAAGAGGAAAACTTATCTATTGCATATAAATCAATCGACAAGGATGACTACTATTTCATTCAATATCAAAAATACTAAGAAACAATACTGAAAATACTTTAAATTATGCATAAATGTATAAAATATATTCTCTAAAATGTTAATAATTTACTTATAGTTGTTTGCTTTCCGATACAAAAAAATTGGATACTCCGATCCGAAACCGCCGATACTACCGATACCGCCGATCCCGATACTCATAGGAATGGTCCGATACCGATTCCGATACCGATACTTTGAACCTTGATTACAATGTCCTACTTACCCCGTGTGACTTCTACATCCAAAAAGTAGCTCAACGATCCCAAATTCTTGGTTTGAAACTGTTCTCCTAGAAACTTCTTTAGTCCTGCAATGTCCTGACTGCCGTCTCCTGTGATCACAATATCGTCCACATAGATACCAAGTAGTATCCTTTCAGCTGATGTCTGACGGTAGAATACTGAATGATCCTTCTTCGATTTGCACATGCTAAACTGAGTAACCACATTTGTGAAACGATCAAACCATGCACGAGGGGATTGTTTGAGACCATAAAAGGCCTTCTGCAGATGACCCACTTTACCCTTCCTTGCAATGAACCCGGGTGGTTACACCACATACACTTCTTCGTCAAGAACTCCATGAAGAATTGCATTCTTGATATCTAGCTGTAGCAACACGACCAGTCATATCGAACAACTAAGGCCAAGAATACGCGCACAGAGGTCATCCGAGCAACTGGGGAGAATGTCTTAAAATAATTCTCACCATAGGTCTAAGAATATCCTTTTACCACCAGACGAGCCTTCAGACGATCAAGAGTGCCATCTAGTTTTACCTTAATATTGAACACTCATTTGCAACCTACTGCCTTCTTACCATGAGGTAAATCAACCAAGTTCCATGTATAGTTTTTCCGAAGTGCTTTTATCTCCTCTTCCATAGCAGCATGTCACCTGGGATGTTTAAGACCCTCTTCTGCAGTATTGGGAATCTGAATCCCATCAATGCCACCAATGATTGTGTCTCGCAAGCCCTTTGTAATTGTCAACATACAAGGGATGATCACGACATGTACGACGAGGTCGAGCTGGCGGATCAGGCGGAAGCAAATCATTGGAGCTAAAGGAGGATGAAGGCGTTGTGTCCGCGGGCACTATCGGCAAAACTAGTTTCGACGGTGCTGGTACTGACGGAGTCGGTGTTGCGGACCGTCGGACCGGAAGATTGGCTCGGTAGGGGAGGGCACCCTTACGGGGGGCTGTTGTGTTTAAACATGAAACAATAAAAAATCCTCTTCTGGGTAAACTTGCGGAGCCGGATCAGTCGTTTGTAGAAGTGGAGAAAACTCGATTTCAACAAAGGTAACATCTCGAGAGAAAAAATACCTCTTCAAGACTGGAAAAAAATATCGATACCCTTTCTGATCCTTAAGATACCCAAGGAAAATACATTGGATAGCCTTTAGATCTAATTTAGAAAGAGTTGGTCGGGCATCCCTAACATAACAAACAACCAAAGATTCGGAGAGGTAGAGGAAACGACTCTCGTTTGGGATATAACCGAGAGAAGGAATTATCGCCATTGAGAACAGACGACGGCATGCGATTAATTAGATAGCAAGCCGTAAGAACGACATTCGACCAAAATCTTTTTGGAGTACGTGCTTGGAACATAATAACACGCGTTGTTTCTGAGAGATGGGAGATTCTTGCATTCAGCCACACCATTCTGTTGTGATGTATAAGAACATGAAGTTTGGTGGATGATGCCATTCCGAGACAGATGTGAAACAAACTCACGAGACATATACTCACGACCATTGTCACTACTACGCATTTAATCGGAACACCAAATTGTGTTTTGATTTTCGCATAAAAATTGCATCAAATGTTAAATAATTCGAAGCGATTTTTCATTAGATAAACAAAAGTGACACGTGAGTAGTCATCAACAAAGGTAACAAAGTACTTGAATCCCATCATAGATTCAACCGGACAAGGTCTCCATGTATCGAAATGCACCAACTCGAAGGGAGCGGAAGTAATTTTATTCTGACTGACCGGATAGGAAATCCGGTGATGCTTAGCCAAACTACATGACTCACAATGAAAAAAACATAAAATATCTAAAGATGGGTAAATTTTCTAGAGTGCTTGGACAGATGGATGTCCTAACCGGCAGTGTAACTCAAAAGGATCAAGTTTCACACCAGCACAGGCAACAGAGGAAGTTTCGTCAAACAAGTACAAGCCTTCAGCCACATGCCCCCTACCAATAGTCTTTTCAGTCTTTAGGTCCTGAAAAATACAACCATCAGGAAAGAATATTACCGAGCAATGCATATCGCGAGTAATCTGACTAATTGAGAGTAAGCTGAATGGGTTTCCAGGTGTATGTAATACATAATGTAGTGACAGTCCCGAAGAAAGACAGACAAATTATTTTCCATAGACTGTTAGCAAACCACCATTGTCACATGTAATATTAGACATACGACCAACTGGTACATAATTTCGTATCATACATGCGTCGCCTGTCAAGTGAGCAGACGCACCATAATCAATGACCCACCGGTTCGACTGTATCAAATATTAAACATGGAGAAGAGTCAGAATTTTGGCTCTGATACCATGTATGATGGAAATAATGGATTAATTTTATTAAGAAGAGAGGGAAGTACATTATATAGGAGAGGCTAACCCCTCTCACTATTAGTCTACCCGATGTGGGACTAAACTAAACTTAACACATAACTCAACATACACAATGTGTTGTTTCCTTCTTCTCTTATGTCTTTGTATTCCATTAAGTTCCACACCGCTTTTAGGCAGAACTTGCTCTTGAAGATAACTGGATATAATTGAAGAAGTAAAAAGATAGACGAAATGAATGTGCAAGTAAAAAGATAGATGAAATGAAAAGTGTGCTTTCCTCAAAGAAATTTGAAACGGTTCGATACTCGAAGTAGCAGTGCTACTCTTTAGTTTACAATCTACATCAGTGCAAATACAAAACACAAAATTTGCAAAAGTTATATTGGATTGTAACTTGCAATGGTTAAATGACTACTATATGATTAGGTTTACTCTAAAGGCTAAATTTTCTTTCAGATACTAATTTCAAATGACAAGTGGGGATAACCAGGTTGTTTGTCATTTGAATATTCTCTATAAACTTTGTTAAATAAGAGACTGGATTAAAAGGTAAAGACTAAAGAGGAGACTGGATGAGTATTAAATGGTAAAGAGGAATAGAGGAGACTGATATGCTGGGAGAATGACCTTTAAACTTTCTCTTAAAGTATATAATATTTTGAAACTGTGGTTTTTAACCTGATTGATGTATGGAATAAGCTTTTGAATGTAGGATAAGTTCAAATGACAAACTTGAAAAATAAATCAAAATTTCTTAATTGGCTATTTATTAGAATTCTTGACCAAGGAATTTCCCGCAGAGATGACTTTTTGGAGTTTTATTTTAGGGCTTCGATGAAGGCGAGAAAGAAGATGCTAAAACTATACTTTATGGACTTGACTGAAAATATAGGACTGAATTATCTAATTTTTGTGAATAGTATTGCTTAGATTTAACATACATCATGAATTTTCTTTTTCATTGGGGTCTGTCTAGTTATGAATTGGAATTTTACTGGCCTGTTTGGATTCATGGAACTTTAAGTTATGCAACTGAATTGCCAATTCAATTAGTTTGGAGACATTTTGCAGCTCTACAAATTCCTATTCCATGTTTGTTTAGCATGAATCATGAACATAATCAGTTTCAAGGGGGATAGTATTTTCCAAACATTAAGGATAAAATAATACTTTAACGGTTACAATTACATTTTAAATTTGAGAAATAAATTTATCTTGACCTCGATACTTGTGTTTTGCTATTATGGAATCAGAATTCTCTCATAAGCTATTTCAAATCCCTCATTTTTGTACATGATAGATTTTGAAATCCACGAGGAACATGGATTGCTCATGTGTATGAACTATGAATTCATACCACACAGACCCTTATTGGGTAATCCATGGACTATAAGAGTTTGGTGCAAGCCAACTCATTTCATGTCCAATCTATAAATGGATACAAGGAAAACATAATCTTGTAAGAGGAATGCTTCTTGATACTAAAGGCTTGATGAAAATTGCTATGAGAGGAAAGATAAAGAGGAAGTAGGTAGGAAAGTGGAACCACAAAGGACGTATGGTTGAAAATACCAAAGGCTTAAGGAGAAACACAAGAAAGTACTATCCACTTGAGAATTTTCTCCTGTTCGCACGCTATCCCAATAAACCGTTTCGACTTATATGTAGGGCATTGCTAGAATCCTTAGAGATATTGGTAATACAAACTCAACAATGTATACAAGTCAAGTAGGGAAAACCAGGTAGAAACAGAGCGAACACCTGCTAGTATATGCTTGCTTACTGTGACTGATTTGTGTACTTAAGCAATACTCTCCCGAATCTCTATTTAGGCTGGGTTGGGTATTGTTCCTCCTTTTCGGAAAAGCAGAAGCAACTTTTTCAAGCAGCTTCCCCTGCTTTCAATAGCTTCCAAAAAAAGAACCAGCTTACTGAAAGAAAATAAGCAGAAGTTGGAACCATCAATCAACTTTCTTTTGCCGCTTTTCGAAAAATAAGCAGTCCAAAGAAGAAGTACATATACCCAACCTTAATCCCATCAAACATAACTTGTCTAAATTTCTGTTGCATTGAAATCCTAAACAATTTTCACACCATTCAACTAGCATTTCACTATGGTGGTTCTTGTTTATCATCTATATAGACATTGATAACAGCTTACCAACTTTTCATGGTAACTAGCAATCTATGAAGTATATCTACTTCATTTTCATTTAGGAAGGTGTACCTGTGTAGGGTACTGGTATTCCTGTACTATTAATTACATACTTTATTTCTTATTTATTTTTTCCATTTTCAATTATAATTTTGGATATTTCGTGGGTACTTCTTTGGTACTCTATGGGTTCTTTTCTAGCACCTCTCAACTATGGGTTCGTTTCTAGCGCCTCTCACTGGATATGACTTTGTCTTTCAAAATACAACTTGGATACTTTGATTAAGAAATCAGACCTTTTTTCACTTTAAACTTATACTACATAGTGTTTGACTAAGGTTCATTTGATGGCAATGGTAAAGAAATACAGGCTCTTAGTTTTAGTCGCAATATATATATATATATATATATATATATATATATATATATATATATATATATATATATATATTATTTTTTTGAAAAAATGGGTAATTCTATTGCATCAGTTCCTTGAAAACAGCTTGTTACAACTCAACTCTCCTCTCTTATCCTCCCCAACAGGCATTGTATATCACTTTCTACAAGCTAACCCACCCCTCTATTTGTGTTTTCTACATTCTCAAATATTCTCCTATTCCTCTCCCTCCATATGTGCCATACCGTGCATTGGAGGCGAACGTTTCCTTGTTTATACCAGCTTCCTCCCTTCTTCTGCTGCTCCTTGATGGCTTCCATTTCTCCCTTTAGCTCCTTGCCATTGCTCCTGCTTGTAAGCTGAAGCTTGGCCTTTGCCCATTTAGTCCAAGTGAAATCACATTCGAAGAAGTGGTGCTCGCATGTCTCCCTCTTAGTCTTGCAGAGAACACATACCTGGCTTGCCACTCCGATCCCAAATTTTCAGAGTCTGTCCATAGTTAGGAGCCTGCCACTCATCGTCTTGTACATACAATATTTAGTCTTCATAGCCGCGCCTTTGGTCCAGATGAATTCCCTCCATTCTGATTTGTTGTGTTTGGTTCTTACTTTCCTCATATGCATCTTTTAGATTAAACTGACCTGTTTTGGATCTCTCCCATCTCCAGCAATCGGCTTCTCCATCTTTGTCTATTTGCACCTTCACGATGTCTTCAGCAAGCATCTGCCCCACCCGTCGAGCCTTCCTGTCCCACCCGCCTTCTCTGATGATGACACAGACTGTCTCTTCCTTGCCAAACATCTCATATACGGGCCATCCTAGCTTCTCGACCATACTTTGGTGATGTAGCCAAGAGTGTCTCCAAAGGTTTATTTGCTCCCTAGTACATATAACCCTCGTCATGTATTGCTTCATCTTTCGCCTCTGCTTTAACATAGCTTTCATCGGAACTGAGTAGTTGTTGTTAGTGCAGTGAGTCCAGAAGTTGATATCTTGGAGATACCTGTTCTTCATCCATTTTGCCCACATGGACTTCCCTTCTAGCAGCTTCCAGGGATCGAAGACCAACCCCTTACCCTTATATATATATATATATATATATATGATTCTTTTCCGCTATTTCGTGAGCCTCATAATCTTTCTTTTTCTTCTCTTCTTGCAATATATATATATATATATATATATATATATATATATATATATATATATATATACTTGCTTTATATAAAAAAAACCTAATGGTACATGTCAACAGTAGAGGGAAGTCCTCTCCCTCTCATCCAGGGAAAGAGATGCTTCGGATCAAACTTTTGGATTTTTAATTGTGGTCAAATCCTCCCCACCCACCCCACCCCACGAAGGATGATGGTTGTATGGTGGTCCGTAGATGGAAGACTCGCCCACCTTGACATGATCGGGCGGAAGCTACGACTTCTCTTCTTCATGGGATGCACGTTCGAGCGGGACAGTTGCGGCAGGTGACATCTTCTAATCAGCACTCAAATATGGGACCATCGGTTATAAGCGGAGGGAAGGAGCAGTCACATCAGCCGGGAACATAGCCCACAAAGGTACTTATCGTTCATACATTATGTCCTGTATATCCATCCTCAAACCAACTCAAACCTGCTCTATGTGATATACCCAGCCAAAACTACTTACCTGTTCATACATTATGTCGCGTTGGGGCAGTTGGAGCTAGAGTTGGATTATATTTGGGGCAGTTGGAGAAACAGTTGGAATTATACATCTTGGTTGGAACATCGAGGCAATTCGGGCGAGCGAGCGTGCATCCGTGCACTAGTATCAGTTGGGCGCTTTGTCATGCAAAGCATGCAGTTGTGGTTCAAAACCGGACAACTGCATCGGTGAGGACATTGTGCCACTGTTGGGGCATTGTGCCACGAGATTGTTCTGAGCGAGGGGTGTTGCACCAATTGGAACACTGTGTCGAGAAGCGACATAGTGTCTATGGGGACGATTGAGCTTGCGGAAGATTGGGACGTGACAGAGGTCATTGATAGTTTATGAAGAGGGAACGAAGATGTCTGCGGCAGTATGGGAAGCAACTCTTGAATCAGATGTCAATAGAATAACTATAAAAAGGAAGGTTGCTGAGGAAATACCTTTTCCGAGTCAGGCGGAGCCAGTTGCAGGACACCATTGTATGCAAACTCGAATTCAAACAAAAGAGGGATCCAAATAAAGGCGAACTGGTTCTTCGAAGAAGTGTACTCTCAACTATGCACGAAAGAAGAGCAAAGCACAGACATCGGGAATTGACTCGTGTTTCACTATATTGCAAAACTTGAAACCCGAGGTTGCAGCGCTCACGAAAGCGAATCCTGTCTGGGAAACGATGTTACAATAGGAATATGATATATATAATTAACGAGTTGGGAATCTCCCTTATAGCTATCTAGTATAAGAATAGATGTACAATTTCAGTTGAGATAGAGTTGTAACTTTTCATTATCATTAATAAAATTACTTTTCCAAATATATATATATATATATATTCGAAGAAGGTAAATTTTATTCAGGCCCCTTCGAGAGGCTACAACTCAGCCCGAAGGCTTATAACCAATCCAGCCCGAAGGCCTATATATACAATCCCTAGCCCGAAGGTCTCATCCTAGTCTGAAGGCTACATCCTGGCCCGAAGGCACCAACCCAGTCCGAAGGCACCACGTCCGAACGCGCCGCACCAGCTCCGCACTAGCACTGCACATGCACCTGCATTGCATCTGTGCACCGCCCGGATCGCACCGCACCACGCACCGCACAGGCTCCGCACTAGCACTGCACATGCACCCGCATTGCATCCGCACACCGTCCGGATCGCACCGCACCACGCACCTGCACTACACTCAACCACCATACGCCACTTTAATTCCCCCAAAGGGGAATTAAATGGCACCCCCCGGGCTCGAACCCGCAACCTTCTGGGGGAGTGCATCGGTCTTAACTGCTAGGCTAGACTTCATTTGGTATATATATATATATATATATATAATAGAGAGTTAGCAATGCAGCCGCTGACTCCAGGAGATGGCAATCTAGGGTTTCACCCTCACTCGTGGGATCCTGGCCTGGTGGCCGCCCCCGGCGACTGTAGCACCACACGGAGCACGTGTTCACTGCTGATGGTGGCGGTTGGACGTCTTTAACCCGCAAACGCAAGGGGCGAGCGACGACCCATGACGGTCGGGCCAAGCCTGTTCCGATGGGGGGGTCGTTCCCTCGTGCGGGTTGGGAGCGAAAACCGATCGACGATTTGGGCACGACCCACCACGTTGGTGGCGCCTAGCGATATGCCTCCGATTGGGGAGACGTTGCAATCAGCTGCAGGGACTGGAGGGTCGACCATTGGCCTCGGGCGTAGACTGGTGACCCCTAGTGCCAAAGGCAAGGCCCCGATGAATGTCGACAGGCCTCACCTTGGGGAGAAGCTGCCCTCGGCGGCAGGGATTCGGGATGAAGTAGACGCCGGTGAGGGCGCGGTGCTCGTCGTTCTGGCACGTAAACATTACCGTGCCACGCCCTCGGATGTCGACGATGGATCCGTCCCCAAACTTGATGGAACCCGTGAATCCGGTGTCCAGCTCGGCGAAGACCTCCTTGCAGCCAGTCATGTGGTTGCTGGCACCGGTGTCGAGGTACCATGCTTCGCCGTGGTGGTCGTCCTCACGGCCCAGATGCACCTGAGCGTGCACCTCGTCGAGTACGACGTTGTTGGTCGTGCCCACGGTGGTCTCGGCGAGCGTGTACTCCTGTGCCACCAGCAGTGCGGGCTCATCGTCGTCGACTTGCGTCAGATTGGCGTGCTCATCGTGCTTCGGCTTGCGGCAGTCCTTTGCCCAGTGGTCGTAGATGCCACAATTGTGGCACTTACCCTTCTTGTCGCGCGTGCCATCGGACGCGTTGCCGTTGCCGTAGTTCTTGTTGTCGCGGCCACGACCTCTTGGCTTGCCGCGCCCTCGACCATAGCTTTTGCCACAATCGGAGTAGGCCTCACATTCCTTTCTCTGCTTCGTGCGAGATAGCCACTCCTCTTCGGAGAGGAGAAGGGGGCTACTTGTGTCGCCGGAGTTGCTGTCAAGCTCATACCGCTCCTCGGCGGCTAGAAGACGACCGGTAAGCTCTTCAATTGACAGCTTCTTGAGATCCACTAAAGTCTCAATGGCGATGGCGACTTGCGTGTACTTGGATGGAACGACTCGAAGAAATTTTTTAACTACCTTCTAGTCGTCCATTTCGTCGCCGAGTAGTTGCAGGTCACAGACGAGTCCCGTGAGGCGCATCGCGAAGTCCTCGACGGACTCGCCATCCTTGAACTTCATTGATTCGAATTCGGCACACAATTTCTGCGCCTTGGCCTCGCGCACGCGCTCGACCCCCATCCGCATCATCTTCACAGCGTCCCATGCTTCCTTGGCAGTGTCTTTCACTACCAGTGTCCGCAGCATCTCTGGCGGTACGGCACGGAGTATGTTTGTGGGGGTTATTTGCTGCTGCCTGGAAAAGGTGATCGGGTTGGGGCATTAGAAGGTCAAGGGGCAACTGCAATTTCTATTGCTGACTTGGTTCAGTCCAGATTTGTTGGTGTTTTTGATGTGAAGCATGGGTATCAGCTGCACCCTACTGCAAGGCTTGAATTGGTACTCTGTAAGCTTGGGGGTGCAAGTATTAAGTGAGGATTCAATTTGGATTGAGTACCATTTGATTGGTATGGTTATTGTGTATCAGTGAGGTAATGATGAGGGTAGGGTAGCAAAGCTCGTATACAATGTAGCCTGATGTGGTATGATACATAAGTGTAGTATCAGAGTTTGGCCACTGTGTCCAGGCAGTGGACTAAGGGAAATATATCCATAAGGTGAAGGCTTGAGTGTTAGTGGATGAAGGCAGTAGTGACAGTAATCATAGCAGCAAGTTGGCTTCAGGTGTCAGGTTTGGGGTAGGTTTGGGGGTTTGGGTATCGAAGACTGGACTGATACCTTGGAGTATCAGTTGAGTGGACTCAAGTATTAGAAGTTGGGGGTATATCAGTTCTAATGCAGACCTGTGCACCACTTTAGGCAGTGTAAGCACTGCAAGGAGAGTTGGGGGATGTTGGTTCAGTTGTGATCTGCACAAGGAGGTACAACGGTGCATTGTACACTGCCTTAGTGCAAGACCTATAACATATGGAACTGTAGTAGATTAGTGGCTGTTAAGTGGGATAAATTCCTAGGCTAGTAGGTACCAAATAAAGTAATTGTGGTGTCACCCAGCTGACATGAGTTCAGATACAATTGGTATCTTATGATTAAGTTATGTAAGATATTAAGAGAAGTAATATTTAGGATGATGCTTACCTATGTACAATGGGGGTGACATTTATACACTAGTATCAGTGAGTAACAGAGTAGAGACTGATACCAAGTAGAGTCAGTAAAGAAATATAGGAAGTGTATTGTGCATCTTAAGCGGGAGCTTTTATTCCAAATTTTTGAGTGTTATATATATATATATATATATATATATATATATATATATATATATATATATGCTAGTAAAGAAAACAACTAGATATAGGACTAATACTACGAAAAGGTATTAGGGATATATAAAGATAAATAAGTGTCAAGTATATATATTTCTATGAGTATATATATAATGTATCCATATGAGAACCTCTGTGTAAGAAGTGTAGGATGCCTTGTGCAACTAAGCGTGTGTGTTTTAGGGAAAGAGTGTCCTGAAGATTCTAGTGTAAATGTTTTTGTGTTTAGGTGAGTTGATTAAGTGTGTGTGAACGTGCAAACTTATTATCTTATTTCTTTTGTCCATTATTTTTCCAGGTTACATCTAAGAAAGATCAGAGACAGTACTGGTGTGTTTATGACTCTCCATGTTACATCTGAGCCATTTTTCTTGTAGTGTGCCAATAACTCAGAAGAAATCTCATATGAAAATGGATAGTTCACTAGTAGCTTTTCCAAATATATAAGCATCAATACCTACACTCTTATGTTCCATCTTGATGATACCATTTTATTCTAGCCACCACCACAGTATACGATATTGTTGCTTCTGAATTTAGTTTTTACACTGATTGTGTATTTTTTTTTTCACTTGGGTTGTGCTTGAAGTGCATGCCCCACGCCTCATAATACACCTATAGTCCAGGTGTGTGAACCCAGGGCCAGTCTTAGGTTCAAAAACTGATCAAAGAATGTGTGGTCCAGTTTCCATGGATAAAATTGTGTTAGTGAGGATAAAATCCAAGTTGGTCTTTTGAAATTTCAGAAATCATGGCGTAGACTTGTAATTTTTAAACCATTGTTGCCATTATCTATCTAAATACATTCCTCCTCCAAATCAGACAAATAATTTACCCTTATTCCTATTGGAAAGTCTACAGACAGTTATGTAAGTTATCTTGTGTTTCATTGACTGAGATTATTATGATATGAATTTTGCAGTGTCTTATAATATTGTGTACTTCAGTAGTCCAGGTCTTATTATTGTAGTCTTATTGCCCAATTGAGTTATTGTCTATGCTCAGAAGTTTTTCTTGGATTCATGTTTCAATTTTCAAGAATGTTAATTCTTTTTCTTGTAGTAATGTATTCACATTGTTTGCAGATGAGGATCATCGTTGTACAGTAAACGACCTCAAGTTCATGTTATTACGCAAGAGAAGCATATCAGTAGTCTTCGTAGCTATAGCTCAGAAGAATTAGGATAGAGAAGCAGTTTGTATCTCAAGGATGTTTTCACTATCTCAAGGATATTTAAGATATTATAAAAACCATATATTTTGGTTACTTTGATATGTCGTTAGATGTTTGTGGATGTTTGTGGTGTACAAACTTTTTTTGTTAATATAAAACTGTGTATTATAGTTCTTTGATGTTTGCGATATTTTGGAATATATTGATATTATGTGTGTTTGGTAACTAGATTCTGGAATATATTGATATTGGTAAAAAGTTTCTCTTGACTGTTGCAAAACGTCAACAAAACGTCATCTCTTAACAGTTTTTAAACACCAAGAAATATTTTTCTTGACAATTTTCTCCGGTCAAGAAAGGGCTTTCTTGACAGTCATTACCCGTCATCTAGGCCACAATCATGAAATGTTTTCATTTACCTTGACGGTTTTTCGATATATTTTCTTGACGGTTTAAAACCGTCAAGACAGGCTTGTTACTTGGCGGTTTAAAACTGTCAAGAAAACAAAAAATAGAAACCGTCAAGAAAAGTGGTAACTTTTCTTGATTGTGGCCTAGATGACGGATCCAAAACCGTCAAGAAAATCCTTTCTTGACGGAGAAAAACCGTCATGAAAAGCCATTTTTCTTGTAGTGTAGAAAGATAACCTTATCTGTTGGTGCACATAACTAATGAACGTGCTTGTTTCATGGCGTGGGCGAGTGCCTCTCCACAAGTGCATTCAATGTACTGACACCTAACCAGATTGCATGCAGGGTGTAGGGAGTTGCTTGCACAGTTTCAGAGATCGCTTGACTCATCGAGGCGGCGGATCGCACTTGGCGTCTTGGAGCGTAGCGCATGGACCTGAAGCTCACATATACGGGACGTAATGTATGGAAACATCATCATCTAGAGTTTTTGATTCATGTTGTAAGCCTAGGGGCATATCCGTTGTAATGAGAGAGAGAGAGAGAGAGAGAGAAAGGGAGAGAGAGAGCTTGAGCGATTGTAATTCTCAGTCTAGCGCCGCTTGTAATCTTTACTTCATATCAATAAAGAGTTTGTTTTTATTCCAATACTTGTGTTTATTCAATGCTTCCGCTTGGAGACTATGTGTGCGACTCTAGGGCTTAGCTTTTCATCGGTCGGTTTTGGTGCTTGCTTTGTGCGGGTGAAACTTAGGCTATTGCGGCATCACGCCCATGCGAGGACGTTCGGTCCTGCGGGGCCGGGGCATGACAATAAGTGTATGTAACCAAGGATGAGTTGGGAGTGTTTATAAGTGTAGGTTAGAGGTAAGATACATGTGAGTATCTCAGTGTCAAGTTAGTGTACTAGTGAGGTAAGATATGGATAAGGTCAAGGTAATAGGATTAGACTTTGAGTTAGTCTTGATACCAAGGTATTGGTATTAATGTTAGTGTTAGATATCAAGATAAGGTATCTAAGATAAGAGTAATAGACTAAGGTATTGAGATATAAACCTATATATATAGTGTTATGTCATAGTATTAGCTAGTATCCCTAATTCCATGAGGTATGACCTAGAAACCTAGAGATAGCTTGGTATAACCTAGTATTAGCCAATATTAACTAATATGACTTCATAGGCTAACTAGAAAGGTAAATTGGAACCCAAAAATAGGTAGTTGACCTAGTTTGACCATAATGACTTAGAATTGACCTAGAGACCTAGTTTTGAACTAGTTAAGCTTGTTTATGATTCCAAATCACCTGTTTGACATGTAAATTCATATATAGGTCTTCAAGGCTCCGATACAGACATTGTTTGACATTTTTATCTCAGGACCACATGCGAGTACATTCTTTGATAGTTCTATTATATGATAATTACTATGATACAGGTATTTAGTAATGTTATACCTGATTTCTGACACGATGGTATAAAGATTGGTATATATTTTGGATCTTCAGTCATGGGATGTTATATTGTTCATCGCATTGATATTGGACATTGTTCATCGTATTGCTATTCGACAATGATCATTGGATTGTAACGTGTCATGGTTGGATCCATCGTACTAGCCGGGGTGGAAAAGTGCTAGCTAGAGAAGTGATAAGAACCATTAGCAAGTATTGTAAATCATCGGCTACTAGATAATTATACACTTCACGTATGATTGAGCTAATTTCTCCTTAGTGTAAATCATCGAATATCCCAAGCCGATCACATATCTAACTAGTATTTCAAAATACTTAGTGTAGTTGCAGTGTTTCTTATTCAGTTCATACTTGATGATTATACTATTTTGCACCTGTTACTTATAGTTCATTACCTTTCTTGCCCTAGCTACAGTTTACCATTATTTATTTCTCTTTACTAGCCATGCCATGATATTAGTTTATTGCTTCTCATCATGTATTACATTAACTATTACTGTCTTATAGTCTTTGTCAATTAATTGGAACTGCTATGTGTTATACTCATTTTATCCTGTCTGGATAACATTTTTAGGTGACTGTTTGGAGGATTGATGTCCTACCTATTAGGGACCCCAGGGAGAGGTTGCCGAGATTGATGATGTGGCTCAGGAGTAGGAATTTGTTGCAGGATATTGCATATATGTGTCATGATTCGCACCCGATGTAGGGGCACGAATACGTAGGTACGTCCAGCCCATGACGCAGCATCGGTGGTAGAACGTTGTCTAGGTCAACAATACTATCTAAACATCTCACATAATATATATAAGGTACCTGCCATGCTGTCTCAAATCCAAATGGAGAACAATATGATATATGATAAATGGCAATCAATACTTAATCACAATATAAAACTAAAGGAAGATAAAATGCACGATATGGAATATAAGAAGAGAAATATAAGTCACAATACATCACAAGTCCAAGTCCAATCACAACACAATAGTCTATCTTAACACAATGTCTCAAATAATAATACATACTATAAGAGTCTAGCTAGAACAAATATAACATCATAATGAGCTAGCTAAGTCTCCTCAGTAGCGGGCATTAGATCCTCAGGCGACCCGCCATCTTATGGCCCGTAATGGGTGGGACACATCTTCTCTAACCAATCATCTGAAAAATATATCCAGTCAGAATTAGAGCGAAAGACAACCCAATAGCAGTTCCAATTAAATGACAAAGGCTATAAAACAGTAAATAGTGATGAAATACTAGATAAGCGGATACTAAGGAATCAGAGTATAAACTAAAATGAACAGATAACTAAAGAACAATGGAAAGCAGAATGAGAGCAGGTAAGTATGTAAAGACAGATAGAAATATGTGAACTAGAAACCTGTCAATGTAAGTATACAACCAACAGGAATAGAGTAATCTAGAAAATACAATATCTAAACTAGTATTTTGAAATACCAAGTTGTCATGTGAACGACTAGGGGTAAAATTCGGCAAACCACACGTGTCGTGTGTGGCTGCTAATATTCCAGTAAGACCATAGGATAGAAATGGTATGTCCACACGTCTCCTAGGTATTTTTCTCTCCCGACCAATACTCATGGATCCAGTCCCGACACGAAGAATCTTAATAGTCCAGAAAATATCAATAGGCTAAAAATACATTAGTCCAGTGATTCATTAGTCCAGAAGAGTCGATAGGTCTGAAACTACGTATCTCAATACAATGAATCCATACAATACCAATCCGTGTATCCAGCGTGTCAGGAAACATGTAAAGCAATATTATAAAACATGAATCATAGTAAATATTAAATAATGGAAACTATCAGAGAATGTACTCGCATTTGGTCCAGAGCGATGAATGTCAAACTGTGTCCGAACTGGTGTCGTACTGACCTATATATGAAATTCCATGTCGATATAGTGTTGGGAATCAAAATAAGTCTTAAATAGGTAAAAATAATATCTCTAGGTCAAAACTAGGTCATACTAGGTCGATACCTTGATACTAGGTTTAAAGTACCTATTGAGTTGGTTTATGAAGTCGTACTATTTAATAATAGTCAATACTAGGTTGTACCAAATTATTTTTATAATTCTAGGTAATTTCTCATACATATATAGATACTAGGCACTATATGGTCATATAGTTTAGATATGTATATAAGTATCCCACTCTACTTAGTTAATACCCCACACCTAGCTATGGACTCATATCATGTTTATTACCTCATATATTAGTACCCTCAAGTATCATAACCTACCTTGGTATCAATATCTTGATACCAACTTGACATCTTAGTTGCTATACCTAGTATCTTACTAGTATCCCAATAATTAGGGTATCCGAGATACTTACTACCCTTACCTTGGTAATTGTCCAATATAGTGATTTAAGCTTATATTTATAACTATCTATATTTATACTCATATATAATATCAACTAGTAATACCTTAGCTAATTATCTAGACTGATACTCAATACTTGGCCTATAACCCATTACCTAGGCAATACCTTAGCTCAGATTACCCATTCACTCTACCATTACTTATTATCTACTACCCTTGATATAAACACTAACCTTAATCAATTTCCAATACCTTGACTCTTTCTTATCACTAACTCATGATGTCTTATCCTAGCACTCGTTATCTAACTTGGATACCAACATACCCCTCAACCTAACTCAACTCCACTACCTTACTACTAATACTCTTATGTATCAGTCTACATTGATACCACAACTAATACCCCCAAATGTACCTACTGAATTTCTAACCAAACACCCATCAGTGCACTGCCTTGCCTTCCTCAACTACAAGTGTAGTCCCTCCCCCCACCCACCCATCTCTCAACCGACCTGTCTTGACACTCTACCTCTCAAACACTCGCCTCTTGCAACTACTACTGCCCTGCCTTGCCATTTCACTGCTTGCATTGCTATTGTTGCAAGCATTTGCTGCTACTGTGTACCCTGCAACAAGTGTTGCTGCATAGGCCTAACTCCAATGCATTGGCAGTTATTGCCCAAATACACTGACTTCAAGTGACTGCACTCAGTCTCAACCAACCTCATCCTCTCACTTGTCTACTGCTACATATCCGCAAGACAACCATTTAAACAGGTGGTTGCTGCCACCACAGCAAACCCGAGCAGCTCATGTTGCTGCTGTATTGCTCCTGTTATTGTTGCTGCATATCAAACATCTTCCCCTCCCCTCTATACTGGGAAACACACAACACACATGCTGTGACACACAGATGCACTCAATGTGTACAAGTGCATTGCACACTCAAAATACTTATGCCTCAACTCACCTACCAGTTCAGTCCTCACATCTCCTAACCTCAAATGCACACACTTATCCCCAAACAGTAGAAAAACCTGATATGGCCTACCAACTCTGCTGTAGTCCATCATGCTCAAGCACAGTCCTTTATTTGCACTGCCTCCCCTCTACACTCCATTATGATACACACAATGAACACACAAACACAAGAAGCCCCAAGCTCATCACAAAAATCTGTAAGACACATGTTACTCCAACTAACACTCATTTGCAGTCACCCCTTCACCATGTTGCTGTGCACCATTACACACTTATGTGGTTATACAAGCAAACACACAACTGTCCCTCATTTATCACCAACACCAAACACTCCACACATTCCTCTCACAGATCACTACAAGCACAATAAGATACTCATCCACTTCCTCAACAACACTAGAATTCACACTCACACACTAGCATATAACACCTATAGTAACAAATCAACAAACACCTAGTGTGCACCATGAGTATCACACAATGATACTCATGATACCAACACCAACTTTCTCCAATACCATGATACACCATCTAATTACTATATATCATCACTAAATACATCAAATAGGATATGATACGTTTATTCTAATGCATATACAAAAAAAATGACACAAGGGAACACCTACCAATAGAACTTACCAATTCTATCTCCGTATCATAGAATTTCATGACACAGACTCCTCGTATCCAATTGTGGACACGTATCCAGTCCCACAACCCCGATCTAAGTCTAATTAGATCTAATTGGTCTCATAACACACACTTGATGTGTCAATTTCGGAATTCCTACTAATTGGATACAATACACACAATAACATTCACAATAGGGGTCCCTAGAGGTCAATTCCTCTTCATATAGGTAGCCCTAGCCAATGGATGATTCCTAATGGTTAAATGCATGAATTGGAGTCTAAATTAATGGGTGAATTCAAAATTTACCTATTGGGAGATGGATTCTCAATGAAATGCTCAATGGACACAATTTGGACACAATCTCCTTGTCAATTCCTCTTCCTTTAAGTGCTCCTTGCAATCCAAACTCCAATACTTCTTAGATGGTGAAATTGAGAGGGAATTTGTATGAATTGGGTTGAATTCGGTGGAGGGATGAGTCAATTTGGGAAATAACACAATTGGGGATCTAAATGGAGTAAAATAAAATGAAGAGAGAGAATGAAGCTCCTCCTTATAGTGACCGACCCCTAGTAACCCCTCCTCCAAGCAACACTCAATGATAACAATACCCCCTACTAACTAGTCATGATAAAATAATTAGGAAGACTATATTAGGAAACTTTTGAACTAATGCAACTTAATCCATTCTCCTTAATTAACTAAAGGGAAGAGTCTAATTGGGCCTAGACCAATGTTGGGCTCAATGTGTCATGACTAATCTAATTGGGTCCACTAGTGTCAAGTCCAAATAAATAGGCTAGCCCACCAACCCTTAAATAAATAACACAATACATAATAATAATTAGTAGCACTATATATATATATATATATATATATATATATATATATATATATATATAATGCAATCACTAAATATAATAAATACAAAATGACAAAAATACACTCATTTATAAATGTGGGGGTGACAATATGAGACTTTTACTAGTTAGCTAGTATTGCTATATTTGGTACCGGATTTGTCTCCGACAAATATTTGAGACTTGGATGTTATTGTTGAAATTTAGATTTGTGTTGTTGTTTATACTTTCTGGTTGTGTTTTGGATTCTTCCTTTGATATCTTATCGTGCTTTTAGATTTGTGATTGGGTATGTTATTATTATATATCATTGTACTCTTTATGGAGTTGTATATTGTACGAGCTTATAGTTATAGATAGATGACCGAGACAGCGTTCTACGTCGTTGTTGCGGCGTAGGCTGGACGTTACCATGTACTCGTGCCCCGAACATCCGGGTGCGGGTCGTGACAATTTTCATAGTAGCCTTTTGAGTATGATCATTATCGGACCATACATTACTAGTGTAATTTATGTACTATTTCATGATCTTATACATGATATCGTCTGGTTAACACTTTATTGTTTTTCATATATTGTGATCATTCTTGCTTAATCTGTACTACTATATAATAAGAAAAGTTAAAGCTTCAATGTGAATTTTTTCTTCTTCCAAAAATGTCCTTATTTATGTTTACTAATTAAAATTATTCATTAAATTTAGCATAGGCAGTTAGATAATTAGGTATGGAAGGAAGAAAATAAAAGGATTGTTGTTTGCTTTTTCCTAGTATTATGAAATATGTGCGATACAATTCATCTATACTAGTACTCTTAATCCAACAAGACAAACAATTGTTACCATAGTGTGGTGGTGTATGCTAACCATTGTATGTCACATTCTTTGTATTCTAGTATTGAAATTGTCCTCATTCAAAAATTGTTCACAGTTTCTTGTGACATATATATATATATATATATATATA
This sequence comes from Iris macrosiphon, assembly GCA_036927795.1. Classification (NCBI taxonomy): domain Eukaryota; kingdom Viridiplantae; phylum Streptophyta; class Magnoliopsida; order Asparagales; family Iridaceae; genus Iris; species Iris macrosiphon. The sequence continues at coordinate 86,609,204 of JAYESA010000020.1, read as the reverse complement.
TATATATATATATATATATAACAAATGATAAATTTTATTAGCTTCAATAAAATTATTTATTCAGTATACTCATAGTTGAAAAATGTTAATCTATGAGAATATTAGTAGCAATATTATATACTAATAATAAATAAGTAGTTGCATATTCCCCCCAAGTGATGTCTTGTCTTTGATCCTATTTAAATAAAATTCATTTTTGGTGTACTCTTAATTAAATTTCTAAATCAAGCTTAATATTAACAACAAATTTAATCCAAAGCCGTCCAAAAATGTTCGGATGACAAGTCCACAAACCTGTCGCGTGTTGCTCTCGTTTAGGCCAGTGATAGACAATTCTTGATTTGTAATACAATTAAACCTTTGTAAATAAATAACATTGGATAAAAAAATTATATCAATTTAGCAAATATTAAATAGTTTTCAAATAATTAATAATTTATTAACTTATTAAGGTATTTTTTTTGTTTCCTTAAATATTGTCAAGAGCAGCCTATACGGTCGCATAGCCGCCCCCCTCCCTCCTCCCCCCCCCCCCCCCCCTCCCAATTTTTTTCTTTCAGAGTTATATAAACTTATATATTTTTTAAACATAACTTGGAAATTAACAAAAGTTTTTTTAGAACTTTATTTTGCAAAAAAAAAAAAAAGAAAAAAAGAAATTAGCAATTAGCAATTTTTTTTTTGTACTGTGATTTTTTTTTTCTAAGGGCCAATATACATTGGAGTCCACTAGTAATTTATTCATCAATCCATCATACATTACTCTGATTTTTTTGTAATCTTATTTTGAGTACATGTACGCATCCTAGTAACACTATACTGTATCAAGATTTTTAATTTACTTTTCAAATATATGTTTCGATGCAATTGATTTCTAATTTTATTTCGAGTAATTCTAGAATGCCTCTTTTTTGGTTCATACTCGACCTCCAAAATCTCAAGATCATTGTACATTGTATTTAGTTTCTTATTTTATGAACTAACAATCATATTTATTTTTTTAACCATGTAAAATTCATAATATTTTTTTTTTCAAAAGTAGATTTTACATTGTTTAATGTACTATATTATTCCATTTTATGAACATTCAACCAAATTAAACAATAATTGGTTGATTCATATTTTAGAAAAACTTCATAGTCAAATCATAACTAATATATATATATATATATATATATATATATATATATATATATATATATATATATATTTTCAAGAACCATTCGGGTGGTTTTATATTATGAAACTATCTTATGTTATATGGGTTGGATTTGGATTGAGTGGATGAGATTAAAAAGATGTAGATCTTACAATCTTTTAATTTCAACCACCCAATCTCAATTTAGTTCATGTAACATAGAGTAGTTCCATAATATAAAATTATCCGAATATATTTATATAAAAAGGTGTAGCACTCCTCTCTCTCTCTCTCTCTCTCTCTCTCTCTCTCTCTCTCTCTCTCTCTATATATATATATATATATATATATATATATATATGACCTATAAAAATTTTATAATATATTATTTAAGCGAATTATTAATTTAGTGTATTATCCTCACGTTGGATCTATCAAAGCTATTATTTAACTGAAGTTATTAATTTATCAAAAATGTCGAGGTTCTACTGCATTGATTTATGGTTGTCTACTGGTTGAATTATTTAGGCAAATTAATATCAAATTCGATATCTAACCCAAAATATTAATTTGTGGTTGTTTATGGCATTATTATGCATGGCCTTAAAAAAACCTATGGAACTGTAAATGATTTTGGATGAAAGAATTTTTTGAAAGAATCAATTTAAAGGATTTCTACATATATTTACCGGTATTTCATGCACCACACCATGTCCCAAAGAAAGGTACCTCACGGGGAGGTACGATGTACTTAATTTTTTTTCTATTTGATATTGTTGAAAAATAATTTAAATTAAAATTTCTGTCATAGATAAAATTTAAATATGTTTTAATTCTAATTTGTTATAGATATATTTATATGTTAATTAGAATTTGTTGTAGATACTTGCAGGTAGGTACATAATATTAGTTAGAATTTTTTTCTTAGTTTCTAATTATGTGAGTATGCATACATCTTAGATGACTTATTTTAAATCGTTATTGTCTATAATATACTAGCAAATTCACGCGCGTTACACGTAATTTTTTTTTCTTCTTCTTGATATTATTGAAAAATAGTTTAAATATTTGAATTAAGATTTGTTATATATATGTTTATATTTTAATTAAGATTTGTTATACATATATGTGTAGGCAGTTGGATAATATCAGGAGTTAAGCTATCAATTATGATACTTTTTAAGAAATTTAATTGTAATGATTCATTTAGACTAAATTTTAATTATGATTAAGCCATTAGTTTTTGTAATTGTTTCTTTGGTATTTTTTTTTTATATCTTTACTATTATAATGCGGCTTGGAAACGACTCTCAAGATGTGTAAAAGTGCGGGCTAGTCCTGAATCTGCCACGTGTTCGGACCCGGTCAACGATCCAGACCGGCTCGGCCCACCTCCTCCGCGGGTCTGGACTGGTTCGACAAAATCGGCCCTTAAGCCCGACCCGACCCGTTGTGCAACGTTGAGAGTCCGGGCCGGTTCCGGGTTGGACCGGTCCGGCCCGATTTTTTTATTTATTTACTTTAATATATATATATATATATATATATATATATATATATAATTTTTTTTTCGGGTCGGCCCTGTTCCCTGTTCATTATATATATTAAAGTAAATAAAAAAACTGAAATATAAAAAAACTGAAATATATATTAAAGTAAATAAAAAAACTGAACAGTGCCAACCCAGAAATATATATATTTATTATTATTATTTTTATATAAAAAAAACCAGGCCGGCCCGGACCGATCGTGGATCGGCCCGGTCCTACCCTGACCGGGTCATGGGTCTGGGTTGGGTCGGATAATTTATTGACCGGGCCGGCTCGGCCCGCCGCTCTCTTCGGATTGAGTTCGGTCCGGAGCCAGTACGGACCGGCCCAATACACACCTTGAAACGGCTCAAGCCGTCCAAGCCGTATGTATATCCTCTATTAAATAATTAAAAATTATTAAAAAAAAATTCAAACTACTGGATTTGTATTCTTAAGTATACATTTTCACATATCTATTCTTATAACGAGACTTGCAAACGACTCAAAATTGAGCCGTCTAAGCCGCATGTAAATCCTCCACTAACTATTTTCTTAAAAATTAATTAATTATTTAACTATCTAATATTATTTATTTACAACTAAAGAAATTCTAACTAAAGTGGTTAATGTGTGGGGTATTTTTCCTGGTTGCTTGAGTTTCGATTCCTAGGAACGATAGTATTTATAAAAAAATTATATTAAAATTTTTAATAAATTTTTAAGCACGTGCAATGCACATGCATGTTACTAGTAGTTAATAAAAGAAATTTTTTTTAAATCACTCTAACTAACAGAACGTATAATAAATCCTAAAATATATTCAATATTTAAATTATATTTAAACTAAGTATATTATATTATCTAAATAAACACATGTCCAAAATTCTACAAATATATCTATAATAAATTGTAATTAAAATATATTCAAGTCATATTTAAAATATTTTAATATAATTTTAATTTTGATTCAATTTTTTAACAATATTATTTTTTGTGTACATACAATGTATGCCAATGTAGCCCTAAGGCACTAGTCTAGTGGTAGTGCGAAGGGTTACCCACGGGTAGATCCCGGATTCAAATTTTTTCTTCTTCGGAATGGCTGTGTGGCTTATATATCTACGGTCCAACTTAAAGAAAGGAAAAAAAAACGGTCCAACTTAAAGAAAGGGAAAAAAAAAATCTATTTGTACGCCAATGTTTCTAGTAGGGTTTAAATGGTTTATATTTTTGCGTTTTATAATAGTAGAAATAAAGACGGTTTTATTCGAAGGTTTGATTTGATTGAAGGATTATTATTTATATTAGGGATTTTATTACTTTTTTTTTTCTTCCAATCTTCCTTCTGCCCTGGGAAAGTGGAGCCTTCTCAAACCAGGAATAGAGCGGCAACGGGTGCGCTTACTTTTTTTCCTTTATTCTTTTTCTTTTCTCTGTTTATTCCTTTAGGAAAGTCACAAAGTCTCAAACTAGAATAGACATAACAAAATATCCAAGTCTATAAGTCTAGCAATAACACAATAAGTCTAAAGTATCAACAAAATGCAAATAGTCTAGAAGCTGGAGACAGATCCAGTATAACGAATAATACTAACCAAGTGTCTACTATACTAGTTAAGCCTCCTCAACAGCTGGTACTGGATACTCCTGTACTACGGTGCTATCTCAGCTAGCTCTTCAACATGTGGTCCATAATACGTAGGACATCAGTCCTCTAAATAATTATCTGGAAAAAAAATCCAATCAGGATTGGAGCAAAGTACAAAAATGTAAAATCAGTTCCAAATACATGGTAGAGCATATATGACAAGTAATAAAAAAGAATACAAGATGTATAAGTAAGTAGAAAATAAAAGTATAACTGAAATAAGAAGATAATCACGATAGTTAACTGGAAAGATAAATATAGAAAATATGGTATGAAGTGTAAGTAAGAGCACTAGTGATACAGTCTATATGATTTAGAGCACAAGTTTGTTATCTGATTGGCTTGGGTTAGACACGAATACACTAAGATAACTTATTTATACGTGAGTTAGAGCACAAGTTTGTTTTAAACATAACTTGGAAATTAACAAAAGTTTTTTTAGAACTTTATTTTGCAAAAAAGAAAAAAAGAAATTAGCAATTAGCAATTTTTTTTATGTACTGTGATTTTTTTTTTCTAAGGGCCAATATACATTGGAGTCCACTAGTAATTTATTCATCAATCCATCATACATTACTCTGGTTATTTTGTAATCTTATTTTGAGTACATGTACGCATCCTAGTAACACTATACTGTATCAAGATTTTTAATTTACTTTTCAAATATATGTTTCGATGCAATTGATTTCTAATTTTATTTCGAGTAATTCTAGAATGCCTCTTTTTTGGTTCATACTCGACCTCCAAAATCTCAAGATCATTGTACATTGTATTTAGTTTCTTATTTTATGAACTAACAATCATATTTATTTTTTTAACCATGTAAAATTCATAATATTTTTTTTTCAAAAGTAGATTTTACATTGTTTAATGTACTATATTATTCCATTTTATGAACATTCAACCAAATTAAACAATAATTGGTTGATTCATATTTTAGAAAAACTTCATAGTCAAATCATAACTAATATATATATATATATATATATATATATATATATATATATATATATATATATATATATATTTTTTTTTTTTTTTTTTTTTTTTCAAGAACCATTCGGGTGGTTTTATATTATGAAACTACCTTATGTTATATGGGTTGGATTTGGATTGAGTGGATGAGATTAAAAAGGTGTAGATCTTACAATCTTTTAATTTCAACCACCCAATCTCAATTTAGTTCATGTAACATAGAGTAGTTCCATAATATAAAATTATCCGAATATATTTATATAAAAAGGTGAAGCACTCCTCTCTCTCTCTCTCTCTCTCTCTCTCTCTCTATATATATATATATATATATATATATATATATATATATATATGACCTATAAAAATTTTATAATATATTATTTAAGCGAATTATTAATTTAGTGTATTATCCTCACGTTGGATCTATCAAAGCTATTATTTAACTGAAGTTATTAATTTATCAAAAATGTCGAGGTTCTACTGCATTGATTTATGGTTGTCTACTGGTTGAATTATTTAGGCAAATTAATATCAAATTCGATATCTAACCCAAAATATTAATTTGTGGTTGTTTATGGCATTATTATGCATGGCCTTAAAAAAACCTATGGAACTGTAAATGATTTTGGATGAAAGAATTTTTTGAAAGAATCAATTTAAAGGATTTCTACATATATTTACCGGTATTTCATGCACCACACCATGTCCCAAAGAAAGGTACCTCACGGGGAGGTACGATGTACTTAATTTTTTTTCTATTTGATATTGTTGAAAAATAATTTAAATTAAAATTTCTGTCATAGATAAAATTTAAATATGTTTTAATTCTAATTTGTTATAGATATATTTATATGTTAATTAGAATTTGTTGTAGATACTTGCAGGTAGGTACATAATATTAGTTAGAATTTTTTTCTTAGTTTCTAATTATGTGAGTATGCATACATCTTAGATGACTTATTTTAAATCGTTTTTGTCTATAATATACTAGCAAATTCACGCGCGTTACACGTAATTTTTTTTTCTTCTTCTTGATATTATTGAAAAATAGTTTAAATATTTGAATATATTTGAATTAAGATTTGTTATATATATGTTTATATTTTAATTAAGATTTGTTATACATATATGTGTAGGCAGTTGGATAATATCAGGAGTTAAGCTATCAATTATGATACTTTTTAAGAAATTTAATTGTAATGACTCATTTAGACTAAATTTTAATTATGATTAAGCCATTAGTTTTTGTAATTGTTTCTTTGGTATTTTTTTTTTATATCTTTACTATTATAATGCGGCTTGGAAACGACTCTCAAGATGTGTAAAAGTGCGGGCTAGTCCTGAATCTGCCACGTGTTCGGACCCGGTCAACGATCCAGACCGGCTCGGCCCACCTCCTCCGCGGGTCTGGACTGGTTCGACAAAATCGGCCCTTAAGCCCGACCCGACCCGTTGTGCAACGTTGAGAGTCCGGGCCGGTTCCGGGTTGGACCGGTCCGGCCCGATTTTTTTATTTATTTACTTTAATAAATATATATATATATATATATATATATATATAATTTTTTTTTCGGGTCGGCCCTGTTCCCTGTTCATTATATATATTAAAGTAAATAAAAAAACTGAAATATAAAAAAACTGAAATATATATTAAAGTAAATAAAAAAACTGAACAGTGCCAACCCAGAAATATATATATATATATTTATTATTATTTTTTTTATATAAAAAAAACCAGGCCGGCCCGGACCGATCGTGGATCGGCCCGGTCCTACCCTGACCGGGTCATGGGTCTGGGTTGGGTCGGATAATTTATTGACCGGGCCGGCTCGGCCCGCAGCTCTCTTCGGATTGAGTTCGGTCCGGAGCCAGTACGGACCGGCCCAATACACACCTTGAAACGGCTCAAGCCGTCCAAGCCGTATGTATATCCTCTATTAAATAATTAAAAATTATTAAAAAAAAAAAATCAAACTACTGGATTTGTATTCTTAAGTATACATTTTCACATATCTATTCTTATAACGAGACTTGCAAACGACTCAAAATTGAGCCGTCTAAGCCGCATGTAAATCCTCCACTAACTATTTTCTTAAAAATTAATTAATTATTTAACTATCTAATATTATTTATTTACAACTAAAGAAATTCTAACTAAAGTGGTTAATGTGTGGGATATTTTTCCTGGTTGCTTGAGTTTCGATTCCTAGGAACGATAGTATTTATAAAAAAATTATATTAAAATTTTTAATAAATTTTTAAGCACGTGCAATGCACATGCATGTTACTAGTAGTTAATAAAAGAAATTTTTTTAAATCACTCTAACTAACAGAACGTATAATAAATCCTAAAATATATTCAATATTTAAATTATATTTAAACTAAGTATATTATATTATCTAAATAAACACATGTCCAAAATTCTACAAATATATCTATAATAAATTGTAATTAAAATATATTCAAGTCATATTTAAAATATTTTAATATAATTTTAATTTTGATTCAATTTTTTAACAATATTATTTTTTGTGTACATACAATGTATGCCAATGTAGCCCTAAGGCACTAGTCTAGTGGTAGTGCGAAGGGTTACCCACGGGTAGATCCCGGATTCAAATTTTTTCTTCTTCGGAATGGCTGTGTGGCTTATATATCTACGGTCCAACTTAAAGAAAGGAAAAAAAAACGGTCCAACTTAAAGAAAGGAAAAAAAAAAATCTATTTGTACGCCAATGTTTCTAGTAGGGTTTAAATGGTTTATATTTTTGCGTTTTATAATAGTAGAAATAAAGACGGTTTTATTCGAAGGTTTGATTTGATTGAAGGATTATTATTTATATTAGGGATTTTGTTACTTTTTTTTTTCTTCCAATCTTCCTTCTGCCCTGGGAAAGTGGAGCCTTCTCAAACCAGGAATAGAGCGGCAACGGGTGCGCTTACTTTTTTTCCTTTATTCTTTTTCTTTTCTCTGTTTATTCCTTTAGGAAAGTCACAAAGTCTCAAACTAGAATAGACATAACAAAATATCCAAGTCTATAAGTCTAGCAATAACACAATAAGTCTAAAGTATCAACAAAATGCAAATAGTCTAGAAGCTGGAGACAGATCCAGTATAACGAATAATACTAACCAAGTGTCTACTATACTAGTTAAGCCTCCTCAACAGCTGGTACTGGATACTCCTGTACTACGGTGCTATCTCAGCTAGCTCTTCAACATGTGGTCCATAATACGTAGGACATCAGTCCTCTAAATAATTATCTGGAAAAAAAATCCAATCAGGATTGGAGCAAAGTACAAAAATGTAAAAGCAGTTCCAAAAACATGGTAGAGCATATATGACAAGTAATAAAAAAGAATACAAGATGTATAAGTAAGTAGAAAATAAAAGTATAACTGAAATAAGAAGATAATCACGATAGTTAACTGGAAAGATAAATATAGAAAATATGGTATGAAGTGTAAGTAAGAGCACTAGTGATACAGTCTATATGATTTAGAGCACAAGTTTGTTATCTGATTGGCTTGGGTTAGACACGAATACACTAAGATAACTTATTTATACGTGAGTTATATAATTGGCATGCACACGAATACACTAAAGGTTTGATCACATAACCGATTCATACTCCCCCTCACAGACTAATATTCATGGATCCAATCATGACACATTATGCACACGAATATGATACTAGCACACAGAGCACACGAGTATAATGTGAGCATATGGAGCACAAGAGTATAATATGAGCACACAGAGCACACGAAGTTGGCATGAGCATACGGGGCCCACGAATAGATACGAGCACAAGGAGCATACGATATACACGATAAGATACAAGTACAAGGAATGCCCGATGCACACGTCAACATCTGATTTGATCCATATAATACCAGCTCGTATAATATCGTGTTAGAGTCAAATAATAAAGATCTAGAACATGTGATATATACACTATCAAGTACTGAAAACTAACAGAGAGATGTACTCATCTGTGGTCCTGAGCAAACGATGCAAATCTTTGTCTGAACTGGTGTCACACTGACCTATATATAAAATTCTATGTTATTTGGTGTATTAGAGAAATAAACATGCTTAACTAAACTAAAATGTGATTTCTATGTTAAAACTAGGTCATACTTTAAACTAGGTCAAACTAGGTCGATACCTTGATTTTATATCCAAATCTAACTTCTAGGGTGGTTACAAGGCTAAACTAGCTCATACTAGGTGATACTAGGCTATACCTAGGTTTCTATGTTAATAACTTGAAGGTATTAGCTATGCTAGCTAATATATATATATATATATATATATATATATATATATATATATATATTAGTTATATCTATTATCTAGTATTACCTTAGTTATACTTAATTACCTAGCCCCGTATTCTAGTACCATAACTTATACTTTAGTATTATAGTATAAACATATATACCAATCCTTAACTTCAACCTCATTACTTTAGTATCAAGCTTAATTCCTATTACTTACGTAGTTACCTTAATACCTTAGCTCATACTTGGACACTTACCCCGTATCTTGACTACTAGGCAATTCCTAGTATCTTGGTACCCTGGTACCTTGATACACTCTAGGATATTCATGATAACCACTATAGTTGACACTCTAGGGGTACCCTTATGTCTAAATGATACTACACTCCCTCACCCTCACTCTCATGACACGCATCACACTTGATACAACATACTCAACACTAACCAACTCACTAACAGTTACCTACACTAAGACTCCAACATGCCCTTCTAAGACTTATTGAATACCTACGATACTTAGCATAATTACCTAAACTCTATGCACTGGCTCTCACAAATCACTCACAATACTTCACTGATACCAAGCCCTCAACCCACACTCTTACTGCTGCATTAACCTACTACTGCTGCTATATTTTTCTAAGTTCAGATTTTGCACTTCAAGATACCCCCTAACACTGATATATAAACCCCTACTAGGACTGATGCTCCTAAACCGATCCCCACAGCTCTCATCTGAACACTGCACTGATACTAACTCCTTGACTCAACACACCACAACTCTGCCCCAACACCACAGACCATGAACACACCTAATTTGTACGCATTAGGATACAAAATTATCACAACAATTCGTATCCACAACACACTCACACCTCAAATGTGCCACCCACACTTGACTTACTTCCCCACATCACTGATACCCATCCATACAAGACACTCACTACCCATCTATGACTCACTAATACATCTGTTGATGATTAAACAATTCCACATGCAACTCATACTCAAGCTCTTAGCCTGGACACAAGGAAATCCCTCACTGAACACAAGTACACACATAATTGCACTCACTCTCAGGTAACTCTCGAGCTTCCCCTATTCCTCTACCTACTGCCAACTGCAGCAAGTCTCCCCAGGCAACCCCACACTCTTGCTCACTGCCTACTGATTCTATTTCAGCACATGCACTGCCTACACTCCTAACTCTGATACACCATGTACTGATACCATCAATGGCACACTCATCCTTCACACTGTTACACTAACCCCACTTGCTAACTCATCATCTGGACACCCATTGGTCCTATATGCACAACCTATTCTACATATACAACTATAGTTCCCTGTGCACAGAGCTCACATGCATAGGTTCTTACACCCAAGAATTGACACACTAAAGAACTACACACAGGTCTTGCACATCGAGTACACACAATTTCTGGTTCATGAAGGCACCCTCACACTTACACATATCTATAAATACACCAACACCAACACCAAGCTAAAACCTGAACACCTATACCCAACCCTTCATTGCCACAGCAAGCACAACAACAATAACTAATCAACGTTACCCCTGTCACATTCTCACCCCTCACCTGCATACACTCACAGCACTTGCAAACGCACACAGACACACTGGACACTCCTACACTCTTGTATCCTGAGCACAATGCACTAATGTGCACTTCTTGCACACAGGAACCTGGCAACTGCCAAGTACTGCACATTTAACGTCACCCCCACGATCATACTATCACTTGTATACACACACACACACACACACACACACACACACACACACACACACTCAAGACCGACATCTCCAATTTACCCATATCTCACCTTACCAAAAGATATTAAGGATCCACATAACCAAAACACCTCATGTGCCAGGCCTACACCAATACCCAGATCTGAACTTCCATTCCCTGCAGCTCCTATTGATATACAACTGTAGCTCACCCTTGCACATACCTATAACACAATTTGCAATCAAATTATTTACTATGATACAAGTCATATGCCTGTCTATTATTAATTTATCATAGGTCTAGCTACAAATTATGATTTATTATACCTGAACACTCTAACTCACTGCCAACAATGCCAGCACCACAGTTGTCTCACTTACACCACTGCCCGAATTCCCCTTGTGCACAGCCACACTCGGGCACACAGTGCACTTCACACACACCATCCTTCCTTCACTTCACTTCCCTCTCAATCACACACACCACTAACTAACCCAAAACCAATTAACTACCTACACCAACAGCAACTGCTATGCCAACACCAACTCTACACGACCAACCCCATGCACCTTCCTGTCAACACATCAACTACACCTCCCCTCCATTGCCACAGTAGCAACACATCCACCAAATCCCAACAACAACCCAGCACACACACACATATATAGTTGATGTGTTGAAAGGAAGGTGATACATTTTCCATAAGTTCTCATTACACATAACTTCTCAAGTATGCCTGCCTGAGCCTCCCTGGGAAGGAGAGGAGCAACACAAAAATACATTTCAACACAGCAATCATTATTAAATGAAATGTCCACTGTGTTGCAAGGAGACAGATTCAAACGACACCTTTAAGACACAGTGACGGATTCGACTCCATTTTTAGTGTGTCCTAGTTTATTTTGGAGTGTACGTGGCATGTCTGATACGTGTGTCCGTGCACTACACGACACAACAGGGCACAATATAAATTTTGGAGTGTTTGTGCTTCTTAGAATGTCCCTAAAGGTGTCCCGAGTAAAGAATATGCGTAATATAGAATTTATATTCTGAGTACATATAATCACCGGCACAGAAAGACCCATTCTGTTGCCATGAATATGCATCTAATTGAATTAGGCCATGAATTATTTTTCTTATACAACAGATTCAACTCTAGTGTCTTTCATTCATTCATTTTATTAGGATACAGTTATAGCATAACCAAATAAGACAACAAGAAAATAAGATAACAATTGGTAACCAAGAGTTAAAGACATCAAAATTTCTATAACATAACCAAATAAAAAAAACTAGTTATTAACAAGAATATCCACTAAACTATACATATAAATAATAGGTACGTCTAGATATCATGAATTTTAAATAAGTGAAGCTTATACCAAGGTAGATTTGCTTCAGTACTCTTCATAGTTAAAAGAAAATACCTAATACACAGACGGTTCATGATAGTGATGGCATCAAAATTGCTATAACATAACCAGATAAGTTATTAACTCTTCATAGTTAAAAATATGAACTCACATTTGTAAGAACGTACCTAATAGACTTACTTTGAGACGTATGGTTCATGATAGATAGTTAGAAACCAAGTCGGAGCATTGTGGGAATTAACGCAACGAAATTGGATTGTACTACAAGGAGGGTAAGGCTTTGGTGTTGTTTCCTCCAAGTCGAGCACCCTGACAATATGAACCAATTCATGTTGAGAATTTCTATATTCATCAGTGAAGTATACGCAGTTCCCTTTGAGGCCTGGCACGTCGGGGAGCAGCATTGCCCCCTGTAGGTCCAGAAACAAACATCCACCGTCCAGGTTATTGACAATCACCCACCTGTTTGCTTCGCGGTCGAACTTCATGATTTTGATGTCTTCAATAATATCAGATGTAAGAGACCTACTCCTCCTCACTCTGGCATGCAACAGATCTGATCCCCCCCTGCGAGGAAGAGCCGAGATGAGAAGAATATTGGTGCCCTCTGATATCGGGAGCTTGTTTGCAAGACGAGGTGGTTCTTGATCAGTAGAACAAGTAGTGGGGATGTCGAAATGCAGCAGCTGCCCACTCTTGAGGATCGCATAAAATATGCCCTCGTGGTAGACACCATCCATGATCTCATCATCATCATCATCATGCAGTTCATAGTAGTCGTCGTCGTCGTGCAGTTCATAGTCGCCATGGAGGGAATAAATATGGGTCCACTTGGCATCCCCTAAAGAGGTGTAGGCGATGTGTTCAAATCCTGGATGGCCCAAGTGTTCCAGGATGGCGATGACGAAAACTGTGGAATTACCGGAAGAATTAGGGACAGCGGTGAGGACAACCTTAATGATCCCATCGAAATAGATATGGTCAGGGATGGTGGAGAAGGCGGGGAGGCGGTGATGAGCGCCGGTGAGAGGGTTCATGACTATCGGTTGGTCCATGTCGTGGAGAAAGAGGACCCATCCCTCCTTGTGTCCAACGACTGTAATAGAGGATGGAATGGTTTTCTTGTACAACATTTCCGAGGAAAAGTCGTATAAAGAGTACTGCAGTTTTTGGTCTGCTGTTTCACGGATAATAGAGAGCCATGGCCATGGCCAAGGGAGAGGGGAGGATTCTTTTGTCGCAGAGGCCCATGATCTGCAAACTGCACCGAACCGAACGTGGTCACTGATGACCAAACGTTGTGAAATGGATACGAGTAGTTCAGGGAGAAGAAGTGCCCAGTTCCTCCTCCTCTTGCACACAGTTACGAGATCATTGCCTCCCTTCTCCATTGTAACAAACTCTTGCTTGCTTGCTTCTTCTCTTGTGTACTGTGCTTGTGTCTTGGTTTTCACAACAAGAACAAAAATACACACTGTGTACAAAATCAAAATCAAAATCAAATTAAATCATATAGCACAATGTGTGCAAATCTCTGGTGTCAAAAGGTTTCCATAAATGTTCTTCTTCTACAAACATATATACTAAAATTTTGGTGTCAAAGCCAATAATGATGCAAACAGATTTACTAAAATTTTGGTGTCAAAGCCAATAATGATGCAAACAGATTTACTAAAATTTTGGTGTCAAAGCCAATAATGATGCAAACATATCATATTTTCTATGATTCTAATCACTGATTGTTACGGAGAGATTCACGGAATCTACAAACCAAAAATAAAAATATTATTCCCGTCTAAATTTAAATTTCATGATACGATACAACTCACTACAGACTGCCTACTATTAATGCAAACAGTGTTGGAAGAGTACCAAATCATTTCGAGATAAATAAAGTATTTTTACACAATCTTACTAAAATAAAATCACTGAGATAAAACTAGGAATAAACTTCATGACACAACTGCTGAGTAAGGACTGACTACCTACTAATGCAAATTTAAATTTAATTTTTTTTATAAAATACTTTTATTTAGGATATCTATATCTTCTTTTTCTATATAACAATACATATTTGTATTCAATGACAAAAGATAAGAGAATAAAAAAAAGGTAGGTAGAAGTATTTCAGACCGAAAATGAAGTGTCATGATTAAAAATAATCATCTTTAACAATTGTGTATATGTCATATAAAGAAGTCTCACAATAAGCGCATAATTTTAAAGATATTATTATTATATAATATAAATATTAAATATATTTTTAAATGTCTGACTTTTTCTCATGACTTGGTACAATTCCATCAATCACCCCCGAAGGATGGTTTATCTGCCAACACAGTTCTATGCACCTAACCCAAAATCCCGGCACTACTGCACTACTCCCACCATTTATTTTATTAAATAGAAGAAATAATATGTTCCCTTGGCTAGAATCAGGGAGATGGGACGGATGCCGATACCACCATTTATTTTATTTCTTAACTTGATACATAAATTTTTGAAATAATAAACAATTTCAAAAACTAATTTAACAAGGTAAGAAATAAAAACTATTTAATTCATATTGAATTGTGCTAACTCATGTGTTGTATGGTAGTGTTTTGAAATTAGAATTTTGCTAACTAACAATAATTGAAATTGTCTACCGAATTTTAAATTACTTTAGGCCTTGTTTGGTTCACAGAAAGGAAAGGAAAGGAAAGGAAAAGGAAATGAAAGAAAATTAATTCTTTGCTATTTATTTTCATTTGAAAAACTACTATTCCTATCAATTTTCCTTTCCCAAGTGTTTGGAAGGACCAAGAAAATTAGAAGGTAAAGTGAATCTCGTTTAGTGGGTGGGGGGAACCATTTTCCCCCTATTTTCATATCCTTTGGGAATTATTTTTCTTCCCTATCATTATTTTTTTTCATCCAAACACAGAAAAGGAATGGCTTTCCTATCCTAAGGCCATGATTCGTGAAACAAACGTTGCCTTACATTAACCTTAGTATTTATTTTGGAATGATGTGTCCGCCCTAAATATGAAATAAATTTTAGCTTTCAAGATATTAAAATTAATCTTAATATTATTTACTTTTTGAATAAAATTGTAAGCACCCAGATTTTTAAAATTTATAAATAGGAACTTTTGAGATTTTTCTGTGATTTTTAATTATTTAAAATAAATGTTCTTCAAAGGATTACTATTTTTGTGTATTATATTAAATATTAAAATATTGTAAAAATTATATTTTTGAGTGTATAATTAATTGTATGATGTTGTTTAATTTTTCTGAAATTTATTGGGCTCAAAAACTATTTTTAAATAGCTACAAATATTATTTTTGGATAAACCAGACCGAACCAGACTTGAACCGAACCAAACTAAACCAAACTGAACCCAACTGAACCGAACCCAACCCCTAATGGATTGGATCTAGACCTGAGCCCGCCAACCCATAACCCGACCCGAACCGCTAAACAAATCTCCCCCCCCCTCGCACTCCACGATCCGCCCCCCTATCGTTACACCCCCGGCCGACAAACCCACGACCCCCGTGACTCCCGGCGACACCCCCACGACCCTCTCCCCGTAACCGCCTCCTCTCTCCCTATATAAACCCGACCGCCACCCCTACCAACATCACCGTACCACCTTCACCGTCACAACCACCGTCCGACTCCGACGACTACGACGACCCCGAGCTCCCCGCTGCGACCCCGATCGACCACTGCTACCCCGGCGCCGCCGCCTCTACCAGCACGACGATGATCCACTTCAGCAGCTACAGCAACCGTCGCCGCCAACGTGCCCGGCCGCGCCGTCCCGTCCACGTGTAGCACACCGCGGCCGACCCGTGTTCTGGTGAGTTTTTCTTCCTTCTCGCTGTGTCGATTCTCGAACGGCTTGTTGGGACATGTTCGCTGTGTGACCCTCTCGAACCTGTGCAATTAGATTGGGGTATTGTGTCCTGTGTCGACCGTAAACCGCGACGCGAAAACAAGAAAAATAACCAAATTTTGGAGTTCAGAAACTGTCCCGAACCCCTATATTCATGGCCGATTTACTCCCAATGTGTTGAATATTTTTAAATTCTTTTTGAACAGTAAATTAGACAACCTAACCAAGTTTTAAATCCTGTAATTTGTTTATTTTAATTTGTTGTATGTTGTGTTTTATTCGCGGATAAAGTTGACCAAAAACTTGATTTTTAAAACCCAATTTTTTTCGAAATGGTGTGCGTTTCGCTAAACGAGGCGACTTCGTCGGGTGTGAATTGCATCAAAAGGTGCGTATCGTCAATGCGGACGTGTGAAATTTTGCGAAAGTTGATTTGGATGTGCGTGCACACCGGAATTAACGCTTATCCGTAAAAAATATCCCGTATCGGGCCCGTCTGACACTCGTTGTAACTTCGTGTGTGCTTATCATTTCGCAACGAAACTTACGCCATTGGATTCGTAGCGTTACGCTGGTCCTGTGACCCAAGTTTGGTTTGATTCTGAGAACGTTGATAAAATCCCGTATCGTGGGCCCTACGGCTCCATTTGATGGGCGATTTTATAACCGGCTCATCGGAATTCAGTTCTGGATATTCTGTTGGGTTTGTATCATCGTTCTGGACTCGTAAACACTAAGTTTGACAAATTTGGAGAAATTTATCTCTGGCATATTTCTCGGTGCGAAGTGGGCCACATGTGGACCCCGCTTTGACCTGAAACTGTCAATTCTGTCCCTATGTCCAAATTGGACTTATGGGTAGTCAATCCTAGCTATTTCATATCTTTTAAAAGTGATGGTAATGTTTATTTCAGCATCCGGAGGCGTACCTGGAGATTTTGTTGTTACCGGAGCAACTGAAGGAGTTTAAACCCCAGGCAAGTGTACCTTGCCAACTTGCAGTAGTTCCTGTTACATTATTTCCTTGAGTTCTTTCTATATATATGTACTCTTGATATGTACATATTCAACCTAGGACCGTGAGACGTTGCTTAACGTCTGAATAATATTCGGGTGTCGACGCCGTACGCGGAGTCATGTAACGTCACTTATAGAGTTGATATTATGATTCTATATTTTTGTGCTTGATTTACCAAGTACGTCATACCATAGGACCCCTGACACTTAATAAAACAGAATCTTTCCTAAACATTCATGGTGATTCTGTATAGGCTTACAGGATTCGTGACATAGATCTTGCATATACATATATATCATTGTGACTCGCTGTACTAGCTAGAGGTCATGATCTTGCGTGTTATGGACATGAGATGTCATGCACATGAGACGTATGATTACATTGGGTGGAGAGAGACACACAAGCTACAGGCTGATTACATACATATATATTTATTATTGTGGTGCTTTAGTATCTGTTCCAGAGCTTGGCCTACTACGTGATATTACCGCTACCGGCTCCCCGACACAGAGCTTGTAGTGGTCTCAGCCTGAGTACTAGTGATGCTCTCAATTGCATATCACATAGTTGGTTACATAGTTTATCCTGTTGATATATTTTATTTACTGCATTTTATTTGGCTTGAGTTATTCTTGTACCTTTCTATGTCCCCTGAGGACCTGGATCCGGATTATGTCCCCAGGTATAGCAGAGGGGATCTACCCCGAGGTATACGGGACATGAGCAAACACTGGAGAAGTACCAGCACCAGAGGACGAGGTTGTGCCAGATGATTTTTCCTGAGTATTTGCTTTATATACTCAGTTATTTCTGTTTCTAGTTTCTCTATTTTCTGTCTCGTGGATTATTGTATTAAACTTATTTTCGGGTTGTTCCCCGAAATTACTTTTTATTGAGACTTATTGGATTATATTTTTTTTTGATTAGTCTGACATTTGAGATATAATTTCCTTCTGTGGATGAGATTAGAATTAGAATGTGACATGTATCGTAGACCAATATATCTGTTTTACAGCTAAAGGACACTCTAACGGGTCCATTAAATTGGATTTGCCCATTGGAGTGTGCTGCTGGCCATTGCCACGTGGCTAGTCCCTCGGTATTTGGGGACTGGGGCGTGACATGGTTTTTGTGGTGGTCCATGCAGATCTACGACTATATTGCTTCGGTTTCAACTAAGGACCGAGCAAGCCTGCGATTAAGAAAGGATAAGTTATAGGATCTCATCCACTTGATTTATTCATCATTGACCTCTATATCGATTTTAAAATAATTTCTTGACTTGCATCCTGCCTTGATTCCCTGTGCGCCTCTTATAATTTATTTTGGATACAGAGTAATGGATTCATAAGCAAGCGACGAGACTCCCGCAGGAACACCATAAGTTGCAGTTGTCACCTACGGCGATGGAGTGACACCAGTGGGTGGAGGTCAATCAGCTCAATAAAGCAATCAAGCAGGTCAACAAATCTCAAGATTACAACGAGATGACATTCCACCACCATCGCAGTTTACTCCACTGATGCCTATTTTTCCACCAGGACAGCCTATAGACGGACATCAGATGTTCCAAATATTCTACGCAATGATGCAAGCCCAACAGCAGGTTTATCAAGAGGCCCAGCAAAGCCGGATAGAGAAGTTCTTTGACGGACTTAGCTCTGAGCTACAGAAATTAATCAGCTCCGTTGCAACTACTTCATACACGGACGTACTTGCTGCAACATGACCCATGGAGAGCGTCACCAAGAGAGAGTCCAGCCAGAAGCGGCCGCATACATTAGCACCAGACCGAGCACAGCAGGGAGATGCAAAGCGACCACAGATGAATCCACCACAGAGAGCATTTACACCACTAATACAAGTCCTTCCTACTTGTCACTACTATGGCAAGGTAGGCCATCTCGCCAAGGAATGCCGATACAGATTTGGATTATGTTTAGCTTGCGGATCCAGTCATCATTCAGTAAAGGATTGCCCAGAGCGTCGAGAGAAACACTGATGATTCATCGACCAGCCCTACCAGCACCAGCACTAGTACTCCCTAGTTGTCATTATTGTGGCAAGGTAGGCCATCTTACCAAGGAATGCCGATGCAGATTGGGATTGTGTCATGCCCCAGTCCCAAAATACGTAGGACTAGGACACGTAAGCATGCCAGCCATATGGATATGGCAACTCCAATATATGGAAACCATAACCCATACGTACGCTGTAATATGAATATCAATCCACAAGTGGTATAAAATGTATCACAAGTCACAGGGTATGATCTAAATCTCATCCACGAAAATCAATATAAATGAATAACCAGCATCTATATAACTAGATCTCAATAAGAAATATCTAAGGATGATAGTTGGATGGAAACAAATCCACTACCAACTCGAATAAAAAAAGTAAATACAATATAAGTAAAACACAACAAACACAATATAAGAATACCAGCTATCAATCACGGTTCGAAGAGAAGACATCCTCGAACATATGTAACCATCCGGATCTGCGCTCCTGCAAATACTCAAGAACAGATACATCTGGCAGGACCAGGTCCTTAGAGGGACGTAACAAGATACAGAAAAGCGAGCCAACTTGAATACAGTAAACATGCATAATATTTGAAAATAAATAAGTACGCTGTACAAGACAATCTATATGAATGCAAATAAGGACAACTTTTTGACGTATAGGCAAGGGTAGGCTACTCGATCTAATCCTCACACCTCATGCGCTCGTTAGTGGACATCATCAGCCGACATACCTCTGGGGTAGCGACCCTCGGACTCCATCAATCGACATACCTCTGGGGTAGCAACCATCGGACACGACCACCATAGTGCGTGCTAGTTACTACGGTTTACCAGAGTGGTTAAAAGCCCATACGCCTAATGATTGTCCTCTATGATACTAGGTGCCAAGTGTGTGTCAACATATCTAATATATAGTAATGACTGAAAGGAATTACACATGCAATAAATAAATAGAACTAAAATAAATATACAGAAATATACTAAGCATGCAAAATACTGTAAACAATTTGGCAAGGTATCTTGCCTGGTAAGAAAGTTGCAAGGTGTAACGTCCCGAAGTTCAACACACAGGATCAGAAGCTATGGCCGCAGAACAAATGTCTCCGGATACTGAAATAAATATCACCAACGTTCCCAGAATAAGCAAAATAGCTAAAAAGCACTTCCCTTTCGTCCAATTTGGACACAGGGGCAAAACGGTAATTTCGGATAAAAGTGGGGTCCACGTGTGGCTCACTTTGCACCGAAAAATGTGTCAAAACCAATGGTCTCCAAATTCGTCCAACTTAGTGTCAACAAGTCCAGAACGATGATACGAACCCAACGGAGCTTCCAGAATTGGATTCCGATGAGCCGATCACAAAATCGCCCGTCAAGTGGAGCCGCGGGACCTACGATACGCGATTTTGTCAACGTTCTTAGAATCAAACCAAACTTGGGTCACAAGACCAGCGTATTTCTACGAGTCCGATGGCGCAAGTTTCGTCTCGATCCGACGTGTGTACACAAAGTTACGACGTGTTCCAGAACAGGCGGATACAGGGCGTTGTCGGCGGATACGCGTTGATTTCGGTGTGCACGCACATCCAAATCAACTTCTGCGAAATCCCGCACGTCCGTATCAACGGCGCGCACGTTTCGATGAAGACCACGTGCGACCAAGTCGTCCCGTTTGGCGGAGCGTACTCAGTTCCTGGGTAAAACGGGGCATTGTTTTTCCTGTTTTTGGATCGCGGTTTGCGATCGCCACAGGACGCGACGCACCGAGCGGGTTGTACGGGCATCGAGGGGGTTACATAGTCTACGCGTCACAACTAACGGAACGGAAAACGGATCAACAAGTAGAGAGAACGGGTTACCTGAACAGGGCTCCGTGGAACGAGAATTTCTCGTGTCCGGGTGACTGTTTTGTGTCCTGTCGAGTCTTCTGTGTCCGGAGCTAGGGTGGCTTTGTCCGGGGTGCTGTGTCCGTGTCAGGGTGCGGCTGAGGCTCGCCGGGGCTTTGCCGTGGCGGCTCAGGGCTACGCCGGAGGGGCGGCGCCGACGGAGGCGGTTAGGGTTAGGGTTAGGTCGTGGTGGTAGCGTTACTCAGGGAGGAGGAAGGAGAGGACAGCGGGTGCCTCGTCGTCCGGCGGCTTCAGGCGAGAGGCGGTGGAGGAGAGTCGACGAGGGGAACGGCTGATGGTGGCTTCGGGTGGAGTTGATGGCAGGGGTGAGCAGCAGGGGGCTCGGGGAGGTATTCCGGTCGAGGGAGGAGTGAAGTGCTCGTGCGGGTGGTGGCTGACCGAGGGAGGTGGAGTTCGTGGCCGCTGCGGGGGGGAAAGTTCAGCAGCGATCGAGGGAAGACTCGGGCGAGGTGGCTGGTGGTGGTATTGTGGTGTTGGGCTTCCGGCGCTGCGGGGGAAGTTCAGGCGAGGGGGAAAATGACCAGAAGAAGGAGGAGAGGTCGTCGAGATGGGAGTAGCACGGCGGGTTCAGCAGGCTGGGCGGAGGAGAGAATGACTACGGCGGGGCTCGACTGGGGTCAGGCGGTCGGGGCGGAGATGGCGAGTTCTCCGGCGTCGGTTCAGTCGTGGACAGCGGGGACAGGGGTTCGGTGCAGCGGCTTCGACGTTGGGTGGAGAAGATGGGGGAGATTAGGGTTTAGGCTAGGGCTTAGGGCTAGGGCGGTCGGAGCGGGGCACTGCAGGTCTGGGACGGCGAGGGGATTAAGTTTCGGCCGGCGGAGTGTTCGAGGGGCTTTATAGGGCCGCCGGAACAGTGTTCCGTTTAGAATTAGGATTAGGGTTTTGGTTAGGGTTTCGGGTCCGGGTCGAATTCGATTCGGATCCGACCCGACCCGTTAAGGGCTGGGTTTGGTTCGGTTCGATTCACCGTGGTCCGGTTTGGTTTATTTAAAAGAAACCGGGTTAAATCAGAGTTTATTTAGGTTTAAATCTACAATGGTTTTTAGGACTTTAAAAATGTTTCCGGAGTCCAATAAATTCACAAAAAATTACCCTATGTCTGGTTTTCTATTTCACACCCAAAAATATTATTTTCATAATATTTTAATATTAATTAATATTATTTAAAAATCATTTAAATTCAAAATACCTTAGTTTAAATCCCCAAAAATTACAGAAAATTGGGAAAAATCCAAATTAAAATTTTCTGAAAAATCAGGGGGTTTACAATCTACCCAACTTAAAACAATTTTGTCCTCGAAATTAAACTAGGGTAGGGTCTCTCTATCAAATCTCACTTGACTACAATCTAAAGAATTCCTCTCAAGTGAACATTGCGGTCTCTATGCAACTTAGAATTTACCCATCTATCATCTAAGGCTATACATCTAAGAAAGCTATGTCCCAAATTATTTAATCATGTTATTGAATCCTCAAAGTTTTTTTTTCTTTAACACTACACATATCATCTATGATATGCCCTTAATCATTTATAACACATAGTCACCAGGTCATATGATTAGCCTATAGGGTGTACCTAGCACTATCAATGTATCACTTATTTCCAAGCACGAGGTTTCGTCTTTCCGAAATAAGGGAAGACGGAAGACAATGGTAAAGAGTTCAAGGAGGGGTAATAGAATGAAAGTATGGGAATCAAAGCGTTTAAAGGATTCAGATGGGAATTGTCAAGGCAGTTGTGGATTGAGACACTATTTGGTAATTTCTTATTCGCATGCTCACATCGGTGCAGTTATGTACTTGATATGATATGCTTTGTCGTATCTAGAGGGTAAGTATATTTGTCTACTAGTCAACTATACATCTCAATCCACGTAAAATAGTATTGCGAAGGGCGAATCAAGCGCACTATGTCTAGCTAGACCATAATACACTGATTCTGATTAAACAATTTGTATTAGTGTGGTTGATCAGGCCCCAATAACACATGTCATGAACAAGCTCGATATAAGATTAAGCTTGCAAAAACTAGGCTATAATAGCGGCATAATTCGAGGTAGCACAGAAAATATAAAGCTGGATTATGATGAGAGAAGTTACAAAATAATTCAAGTTCACAAAGAATGTAGGACTCTACAATCTCTACAGTTGTCATACTAGCTCCTTGTCTAAGTTGCTAGTCAACCAAATAGGGGCATGGACCTCTAAATTCTATCGTCTGAATAAACATTGTCGTCTTATGCTAGCATACAATTAATGCCATTCAGTTACACTTCAATAATGGATCAAAAGACTATGTGATACTAGGTTGTGAGGTATACTACCTAACTTATAACAATTGAACTACTATTGCAATTGTCTTAAGGATACCGTAGAAGCTCCTGTTAAGGTCTACGAGAAGGGGTCTTGGTACTTATTAGGGTATCCTCTTCTATTACATAGGTCATGGTCATCTTACATCTTAGTCATAGTGCTTATGGAACAAGTGTCAATAGTAAGAATAGAAGAGTTACTGGCCGTCAAGGGGAAGTGATCTAACTTGTATCGAGGTGGGGGTATAAATTACGTGATCTACAAACTAGGGGTAATCATCACAATCTAAATGAACTACTCAACTATCAGGTTCTAACTACAAGGCACATAATTCAAAATTCAAGATTACAACTATAACCTTAGCAAATTATATATCCTATCATAGAATAAAATCACTTGGTCTATAATCAGAGGTGTCAAGTGGCACGAGTTGAAAGATGAAGAATAGAAGAACAAAATTTAGTCGTCGCACAATTAGCGAACGCTAAGGTCGCAGAGGAACAAATATATGAAATTAAAATAGGGGGCTCTATATAGCATCGTGGTTTTCTAAGGAGGAGTGGTATGCTAGTTGCTATGTTCGAGTTATGATCAAGAGAAATGTTATATTTATTGCTCTTAGCTTCCTAAGGTACTGTCTGCTACTAATAAGACAATAATCTAAGTTCGTAGTTCTAATATTATCTCACCATAAGAGTTAGGTCCAGCCCTAATATTTAACCTTGGATTTCTATTGGTCCCTCAATACTAGGGTCAAACAATATGATCAAACTTCTAACTAACTCTAGTAGTATCTATACTACTCCCAAGTCCTCATAATACATCAAGGGGTAATGGTAAACCAATCTATAGATAAGGAATTCTATGGTTCACTAGATATTCTATACTTAGTGGGGTGTCTATATTCTCGTTGTATTCTTAATAGGTGTGCTACCATAATTATCATCATAATAATAGAGGTTCCTATATTCTAGCAGAAGGCTATACTCAAAGAACTATTAGGGAAGTACAGGAATCAAGCAGGATGCAATTATTCAGATAGAATGGATTGGAAGGAAAGCGAATCATAGTCAATTGTGGATGAGATCCTATACTCTATTCCTAGGTGCAGGTTTGTTCGGTACAATAACGTAACCGAGACAATATACTTTCGACCTGCATGGGCCACCACAAAAATATGTCACGCCCCAGTCCCAAAATACGTAGGAATAGGACACGTAAGCATGCCAGCCGTATGGATATGGTAACTCCAATATATGAAAACCATAACCCATACGTACGCTGTAATATGAATATCAATCCACAAGTGGTATAAAATGTATCACAAGTCACAGGGTATGATCTAAATCTCATCCACGAAAATTAATATAAATGAATAACCAGAATCTATATAACTAGATCTCAATAAGAAATATCTAAGGATGATAGTTGGATGGAAACAAATCCACTACCAACTCGAATGGAAAAAGTAAATACAATATAAGTACAACACAACAAACACAATATAAGAATACCAGCTATCAATTTCGACTCGAAGAGAAGACATCCTCGAACATATGTAACCATCCGGATCTGCGCTCCTGCAAATACTCAAGAACAGATACACCTGGCAGAGGACCAGGTCCTCAGAGGGACGTAACAAGATACAGAAAAGCGAGCCAACTTGAATACAGTAAACATGCATAATATTTGAAAATAAATAAGTACCCTGTACAAGACAATCTATATGAATGCAAATGAGGACAACATTTCGACGTATGGGCAAGGGTAGGCTACTCGATCTAATCCTCACACCTCATGCGCTCGTCAGTGGACATCATCAACCGACATACCTCTGGGGTAGCGACCCTCGGACTCCATCAATCGACATACCTCTGGGGTAGCGACCATCGGACACGACCACCATAGTGCGTGCTAGTTACTATGGTTTACCAGAGTGGTTAAAAGCCCATACGCCTAATGATTGTCCTCTATGATACTAGGTGCCAAGTGTGTGTCAACATATCTAATATATAGTAATGACTGAAAGGAACTACACATGCAATAAATAAATAGAACTGAAATAAATATACAGAAATATACTAAGCATGCAAAATACTGTAAATAATTTGGCAAGGTATCTTGCCTGGTAAGAAAGCTGCAAGGTGTAACGTCCCGAAGTCCAACACACAGGATCAGAAGCTATAGCCGTAGAACAAATGTCTCTAAATGCTGAAATAAATATCACCAACGTTCCCAGAATAAGCAAAATAGCTAAAACGCACTTCCCTTTCGTCCAATTTGGATACAGGGGCAAAACGGTAATTTTAGGTAAAAGTGGGGTCCAGGTGTGGCCCACTTTGCACCGAAAAACGTGTCAAAACCAATGGTCTCCAAATTCGTCCAACTTAGTGTCAACAAGTCCAGAACGATGATACAAATCCAACGGAGCTTCCAGAATTGGATTCCGATGAGCCGATCACAAAATCGTCCGTCAAGTGGAGCCGCGGGGCCCACGATACGTGATTTTGTCAACGTTCTCAGAATCGAACCAAACTTGGGTCACAAGACCAGCGTATTGCTACGAGTCTGATGGCGTAAGTTTCATCTCGATCCGACGTGTGTACACAAAGTTACAACGTGTTCCAGAACAGGCGGATACGGGGCATTGTCGGCGGATACGCGTTGATTCCGGTGTGCACGCACATCCAAATCAACTTCTGCGAAATCCCGTACGTCCGTATCAATGGCGCGCACGTTTCGGTGAAGACCGCACGCGACCAAGTCGTCCCGTTTGGCAGGGCGTACTCAGTTCCGGGGTGAAACGGGGCGTTGTTTTTCCTGTTTTTGGATCGCGGTTTGCGATCACCACAAGACCCGACGCACCGAGCGGGTTGCACGGGCATCGAGGGGGTTACACAGTCTACGTGTCACAACTAACGGAACGAAAAACGGATCAACGAGTAGAGAGAACGGGTTACCTGAACAGGGCTCCGTGGAACGAGAATTTCTCGTGTCCGGGTGACTGTTTTGTGTCCTGTCGAGTCTGCTGTGTCCGGAGCTAGGGTGGCTGTGTCCGGTCCGCTGTGTCCATGTCAGGGTGACGCTGAGGCTCGCCGGGGCTTCGCCGTGGCGGCTCAAGGCTACGCCGGAGGGGCGGAGCCGACGGAGGCGGCTAGGGTTAGGGTTAGGTCGTGGTGGTAGCGTTACTCAGGGAGGAGGAAGGAGAGGACAGCGGGTGCCTCGTCGTCCGGCGGCTTCAGGCGAGAGGCGATGGAGGAGAGTCGACGAGGGGAACGGCTGATGGTGGCTTCGGGTGGAGTTGATGGCAGGGGTGAGCAGCAGGGGGCTCGGGGAGGTATTCCGGTCGAGGGAGGAGTGAAGTGCCCGTGCGGGTGGTGGCTGACCGAGGGAGGTGGAGTTCGTGGCCGCTGCGGGGGGGAAAGTTCAGCAGCGGTCGAGGGAAGACTCGGGCGAGGTGGCTGGTGGTGGTGTTGTGGTGTTGGGCTGTCGGCGCTGCGGGGGAAGTTCAGGCGAGGGGGAAAATGACCGGAGGAAGGAGGAGAGGTCGTCGAGATGGGAGGAGCATGGCGGGTTCAGCAGGCTGGGCGGAGGAGAGAATGACTACGGCGGGGCTCGACTGGGGTCAGGCGGTCGGGGCGGAGATGGCGAGTTCTCCAGCGTCGGTTCAGTCGTGGACAGCGGGGACAGGGGTTCGGTGCAGCGGCTTCGACATTGGGTGGAGAAGATGGGGGAGATTAAGGTTCAGGCTAGGGCTTAGGGCTAGGGCAGTCGGAGCAGGGCGCTGCGGGTCTGGGACGGCGAGGGGATTAGGGTTTCGGCCGGCGGAGCGGGGTGTTCGAGGGGCTTTATAGGGCCGCCGGAACAGTGTTCCGTTTAGAATTAGGATTAGGGTTTTGGTTAGGGTTTCGGGTCCGGGTCGGGTTCGATTCGGATCCGACCCGACCCGTTAAGGGCTGGGTTTGGTTCGGTTCGATTCACCGTGGTTTATTTAAAATAAACCGGGTTAAATCAGGGTTTATTTAGGTTTAAATCTACATTGGTTTTTAGGACTTTAAAAATGTTTTCGGAGTCCAATAAATTCACAGAAAATTATCCTATGTCTGGTTTTCCATTTCACACCAAAAAATATTATTTTCATAATATTTTAATATTATTTAAAAATCATTTAAATTCAAAATATCTTAGTTTAAATCCTCAAAAATTACAGAAAATTGGGAAAAATCCAAATTAAAAATTTCTGAAAAATCAGGAGGTTTACAGATTGTGCTTGGTATGCGGATCCAGCCAGCATCCAGCCAGAAATTGCATGGAGCATCGAGAAGAAACACCGATGGTTCACCGATGAGCACCAATGGTTAACCAACAAGCTTTACCAGTATCGGAAGAATATCAGTTGAGGCCATCCTTGGAATCGCAGACAACACTCTTCTAGCAGGCCCAACAACAGCAGAGGGCACCACCAGAAGGACGCGGACAGGCTTTTGCGATGACAGTGGGGGAGGCACAGACTCGTGGAGTAGTAAATACGAGTAAGATTTAAGTTTTATCATAGTTATGTATTCCTAGTAATGCTTTAGCACGTGCCTGTTAGTTGCATTCCCAGCCTAAGCCTAGTATTTTGCTAGCATGAACTTGTTAGTCTAGATTAGTAACTAGTACCCAAGTTTTCATAAGCTGTAGTTGATCCTTGCTCTAACCATGCTCCTTTACTCTTGAGTTACTTATCTCTCATTACCTAGGGAATTGTTTTATTCCTTCCCTACGTGTTCTGCTTAACCCTCACCCTTATTCTCAATTTTTTCTTGTTCATGGTTCCTTTTTCTTTGTGTCGTGCTTCAACAAACATACCTTGTAAGCGGGTTAACTCTTCTGACCGGTTATGTTTTAATTTCTTAATTGTGAGGACGTAATTTTTTTAAGGTGGGTAGATTGTAAGCACCCAGATTTTTAAAAAATTTAAATAGGAATTTTTGGGATTTTTTTGTGATTTTTAATTATAGAAAATAAATGTTCTTCAAAGGATTACTATTTTTGTGTATTATATTAAATTATATTTTTGAGTGTATAATTAATAGTATGATGATGTATAATTTTTTTAGAATTTATTGGGCTCAAAAACTATTTTTAAATAGCTAAAAATATTATTTTTGGATAAACCAGACCGAACCAGACTGAACCGAACCAAACTAAACTGAACCCAACTGAACCGAACCCTACCCCTAATGGATTGGATCTATACCCGATCCCTCCAACCCATAACCCGACCTGACCCGCTAACTAAATTCCCTTCCCACCACGTACACCACGATCCGCCCCCGACCGTTACACCCACGGCCGATGACCCCACAACCCCCGTGACTCCTGACGATACCCCCGCGACCCCCGGCGACACTCCCGAGACCCTCTCCCTGTAACCGTCTCCTCTCTCTCTATATAAACCCGACCGCCACCCCCACCAACATCACCGCACCACCTTCACCATCACAACCACCGGACGACCCCGAGCTCCCCGTTGCGACCTCGACCGCCCACTGCTACCCTAGCGCTGCCGCCACCACTACCAGTACGACGACGACCCACCTCAGCAGCTACAGCAACCGCCACGGCCGCTAACGTGTCCCACCTCGCCGCCCCGTCCACGCATAGCACACCGCAGCCGACCCCTGTTCCGATGAATTTTTCTTCCTCCTCGCTGTGTCGATTCTCGAACGGCTTGTTGCGACATGTTCACTGTGTGATCCTCTCGAACCCTGTGCAATTAGATTTGGGTATTGTGTCCTGTGTCGATCGCAAATTGCTACGCGAAAACAGGAAAAATAACCCAATTTTAGAGTTCAAAAACTGTCCTAAACCTCTATGTTCATGGTCGATTTACTCCAAACCTGTTTATTATTTTTAAATTCTGCTTGAACAGTAAATTAGATAATCTAACCAAGTTTTAAAACCTTAATTAGTTTATTTTAATTTGCTATATGTTGTATTTTATTTTCGGGTAAAGTTGACCAAAAACTTGATTTTTAAAACCCAAATTTTTTCGAAATGGGGTGCGTTTCGATAAATGAGGTGACTTCGTCGGGTTCGAATTGCATCGAAAGTTGCGTATCATCAATTCAGACGTGTAGAATTTTGCGGAAGTTGATTTGGATGTGCGTGCACATCGGAATCAATGCGTATCCGTCGAAAATGTCCCGTATCGGGCCCGTTCTGACACTCGTTGTAACTTCATGTGTGCATGTTGTTTCGCAATAAAACTTATGCCATTGAATTCGTATCGTTACGCTGGTCCTGTGACCCATGTTTGGTTCGATTCTGAGAACATTGACGAAATCCCGTATCGTGGGCCCCACGGCTCCACGTGACGGGCGATTTTGTGACCGGCTCATCGGAATCCAGTTCTGGACATTCTGTTGGGTTTGTATCATCGTTCTAGACTCGTAGACACTAAGTTTGACGAATTTGGAGAACTTTATCTCTAGAATATTTTTTGCTGCGAAGTGGGCCACATGTGGACCCCGCTTTGACTAGAAACTGTCAATTCTGCCCATGTGTCCAAATTGGACGTATGGGTAGTCAATCCTAGCTATTTCATGTCTTCTGAGAGTGATGATAATATTTATTTCAGCATCCGGAGGCGTACCTGAGATTTCGCTGTTATCAGAGCAACTGAAGGAGTTTAAACCCTAGGCAAGTGTACCTTGCCAACTTGCAGTAGTTCCTGTTATATTATTTGCTTTTCTTTCTATATATATATATACTCTTGAGATATACATATTCAACCTAGGACCGTGATACGTTGCTTAACGTCCGAATAATATTCATGAATATGATGAATAAGTGTTTCATCAGTACCTTGATCAGTTTGTGGTGGTATTCGTTGATGATATATTAATTTATTCGAAGACCCCGGAGGAGCACGAGGAGCACGAGGAGCACTTGAGGATAGTTCTAGAGACCCACATGAAGGAGAAGCTTTATGGAAAGATGTCGAAGTATGAGTTCTTCCTCGATAAGGTTGAATTTCTCGGGTATGTGATTGCAGGAGACAGAATCTCAGTAGACCCGAAGAAGATATCAGAAGTTGAGTCATGGTCTATCCCGAGTTCAGTGGCAGAGATGAGGAGCTTTCTTGGATTCACGGGCTATTATCAGAGGTTTGTTCAGTATTTTCCAGGATTGCAGAGCTGATGACTAGGCTAACCAGGAAGGACGTAGAGTTCGTTTGGATAGAGGAGTGTCAGGCCGCATTTGAGGAGCTGAAGAAGAGGTTGACTACGGCTCCAGTATTGACGTTGCCATCAGGGACAAGAGAATTTTTCATATATAGTGATGCTTCGGGTAAGGGTTTGGGATGTGTGTTGCAGCAGAATGGGAAGGTAATATAGCCCCCCGTTCTCCCGGTGCGGAGATCGCGGTTAAGAAACACAAGACGGTATCATTCGATCGGGATAGATTGAATTAAGAACTCGTCCTCGTTATGGATTTGTTTCTTCGGAATCGATTCCCATATTCAGTGGACTGCGCCCCAAGGATCGGCTTAGCGGCAGAGTCAGGAGGGACCTCTCCGCTGCTATCTTTTATTGCCTCGGTTTTCGATGTCGCTTGTTGCTTTCGTGCTTTGAGTTGGTTTTGGGATTTGCTTGTTTTCTTGAACGGTTTCGATGGTTTTCATTGTTTTCATTCATTGACTTGCACTTCTATTTCGAGATGGAAAGAGAGAAAGAAGTATTAATCGAGCTGTTCGTGTGCAGGTGAACGAGCAGTAGGCGGCTTGCGAGCGGAGTCGTGAAGCGCCTCTTTCCTTCTTCTTTCCAAAATCTAAGTGAGTGGCTACCAACCCGATTAGCTAGCCCTGCTTCCAAGCTTCACTCCTTCGCCCCGATCAAACGATACCAAGTAATAATAAAAGAAACCAAGATAAAAGAGAATAGACTTGGTTCTTATGCTTGTTAATCAAATATGTGAACTGTTATCATATTGTATGCTAGTTCGTTCATAACTGTTCTATAAATCGTGCTAAGTATGGAACACCTTATATGCGCTAAACTGTTCAATGAGGCTATGTTAAATGAATCATGCAATACCGACTGTCCCGTACTACTGTTTGCCTCAACTGCATGAACTGTTAACTTAGCAACGTACTGTTCGATCACGGACAACTTGTGCACAAGGTAACTGGTTCCTACGGACGGTCGCTGGGGCACTGGCACCGATCCGGTCCGGGCGGAACCCTACTGTATAGTCAACTGTACTAGACGGAATGGCTTGTAGCACCACTATACTTTCGCTGCAAACCATTCTCGTCTATGACTAGTGTCCTTAATGGCAACGCCAGTGATCTATTGTATATTTAAACCTGTTGCATACTAACTTGTGTCTTCGTTTCAGGGAAGGCATGGTAAGTATTGTGCAGGTAATTCAGTCGGCAGGTAAAATCCACCGAACGGTGGCACGTTCATTTCAGTAAAAATTCAATATGCTGCTTACTTGTAAATGAACTAAGGCAAGATAGAAACCCACAAAATATGCATGCTTCACTAAACAACGTGTTGATTGGTATAGTCAGACTAGCTCGCCTTCACCAGCATGTTTTGATATGCTGACCCTCGTTGAAACAGGTTCTCCGCACCAAGGCGAACCGAGCGAGGAGCCGAAGTCGTCTACCCGATCCAGTCCAACTGTTGGCACATCTTCACCGCGCCCCCTGAAGCATTTGAAGCCAGAAGCTGCAACTCTTCATACACAAATGCAGCTCCGTGGCAAAGCCGTCCTCCAGCCTGGAGGTCTTTATCATTTTGAGTTTATAAAGGGATGTAATGTACAGGACTGCTATCTTATTTTGAGTCATCTCTTTTGTAAGCCGTTTGGCATATTAGTTGACTCGTTCAGGAGTTTGTAATAGATGTTCATTATCAATAAAGAGAACTTTTCTATGTTTTAAACCCGTGTTTCAATTTATCTGCGTACTCTGAATATGTGCTTGCTATGCAAATCATTCAAGCCTTGTGCGGGCGCAACTCCAGGCCCGCACGGCGGTCACGATTCGGGGGACGCCTCAAACGATTCTACGGAATCGGGTCGTGACAGGTAATTTCCTATGATACCAGATAATTACGCCCTCATTAGAAGAATTACCCTACCCATGACTTGGAGTTGGCAGCAGTCATTTTTGCTCTAAAGATGTGGAAGAACTACTTGTATGGAGAGCGTGTGAAGATCTTTACAGACCATAAGAGCTTGAAGTATGTATTTACACGGAAAGAGCTCAACATGAGGCAGCAGTGTTGGTTGGAGTTGATGAAGGACTTTGATATTTCTTTGCAGTACCATCCATGGAAGGCTAATGTAGTCGTTGATGCCTTGAGAAGGTATCCATTGGCTATGTACTTGAGAAGGGACAGACATTTATTGGCTGATCTTGATAGCTTGGGTATAGAGGTGTTAGTTCCTGGACTTGCGATACAGATGTGGGGACTTCATGTACAGTCATAGTTGATGGACCATATTAGAGCTGCACAATTCGAGGATGAGTCTCTGAAGAGCATCAGAGCGCAAGTTCAGATAGGATTGGCAAAGGACTTTACTATTGCGGAGGACGGATCATTGCGGCACGGTTCCAGATTGTGCGTGCCGAGTGGAGCATTATGCGAGGCGGTTCTTCAAGAGGCGCATCGATATCAATACTCTATGCATCCAGGTGCCAACAAGATGTATAAAGACATAAGAGAGCATATTTGGTGGTATAGTATGAAGTGGGAGGTAGCGAGCTTCATATCCAGATGCTTGGTATGTCAGCAGGTAAAGGTGGAGAGGCAGAGGCCAGGTGGATTGCTTCTGCCTTTACCCATTTTAGAGTGGAAGTGGGAGCATGTGGCGATGGATTTTGTATCAGGGCTTCCACGTTCTCCAGGAGGTAGAGATGTGATTTGGGTTATCGTAGATAGGTTAACCAAATCAGCCCACTTTTTTTATTTAAAATAGGTACATCTACGGAGAAGCTCGTAGAGATGTATGTGTGGCAGATAATCAGATTGTATGGAGTTCCTATGAGCATCGTCTCAGAACGAGATAGTCGCTTCATATCCCACTTCTGCAGGAGTTTGCAGCTAGCTTGGGCACTCAGCTCAAGTTTAGTACCGTATATCACCCTCAGAAAGACGGGCATTCGGAGAGGACTATTCAGACTCTCAAGGATATGCCTTGCATCTGTGTTTTGGATTTTGGAGGCTGTTAGGAGGATCACCTTCACCTGATAGAGTTTGCTTATAACAACAGCTACCAGGCCAATATCGAGATGTCACCATTTGAGGTATTGTATGGAGGAAGATGCCGCACTCTATTATAATGGAATAATATTGGTGAGAGAGCCTTATTGGGACCAGAGATGGCCGTGGATACAACTGAGAAGGTAAAGCTTATTAGGGATAGACTTTGGATGGCGCAGGACAGACAACAACATTGGGCTAATAGCTACCAGAGACCATTAAAGTTTGAGGTATTGGTTTTATTTGTATTGCTTATGATTTCTTTATTTTGGTTGGAGTGCTAAGGATGTATTTTGTGTTAGGTTGGCGATATGTTGTTCTTGAGAATTTTTCTGAAACGGGACACGATTCACTTTGGTGGAGGCGGAAAGCTTAGTCTACAGTACATCAGACCCTTCGGTGTTCTTGAGAGGGTCGGTACAGTGGCCTACAGACTAGACTTGCCGCCTGCACTAGAAGTAGTGCACAATGTGTTCCATATGTATCAGCTGAGACGGTATGTGGTAGATCCCAGCCATGTATTAGATCAGTCGGAGACCTAGGTGGGTCCGACTCTGAGTTACCCAAAACAACCAGTGGAGATTCTGGATCACAGGAAGAAGATGCTGCAAAACTAGACGATTCCCTTGGTACGCGTCGCGTGGAGGCATCACTCTCCAATAAAGTCTACCTGGGAGAGGGAATCCGAGATGCGCGAGCGATACCATTATCTTTTTGAGCCGTGAGGTTATTATTTCTCGCTTGCTCTGATTTTTTGTTATAGCTAGTTCCTTCCTTAAATTTTGAGGAAATTTTTTTTCTAAGGAGGATAGACTTACCACCCTCATTTTTCCAAATAGGGGTAATTTAGTCAATTTGTATATAATTATATTTAGAAATAAATATTTATTTATATTGTGCTAATATTAATATTTGTGGTTGTGATTTTTATTTATTAGTTAATGGGCTAACCTATTAATTAGACTTGACACTTGTGAACCCAATTAGACTTGTCATGATAATTTATTGAGCCCAACATGGACCAAGCCCAATAGACTCATCCCCTCTAATTAATTAGGAGGATTAGAGTTAAATTTTATTAGTATAGAGACTTTCCATTATACCCCTCCTTAATTACTTTTCATAATTAATCAATGGGGTAAATTTGGACTTTACAAAGTTGATTGAAGGAGGGAAAATCTGGCCGGCCCCAATAGGGAGAGATTCTCTCTCTCCTCTTCATTTTGCATTCTCATTTTAGATCCCCAATTAATAGATCCCCAATTCCCTTCATCCCTCCATAAACCTCTCTCAATTCATTTACATTTCCCTCTCACTTTCATCACTCAAGGAGCATTAGAGCTTAGAGTTGCAAGGAGCACAAGGAGAAAGAGCTTTGGCAAGAAGATTGTGTCCGGATCGTGTCCGTAGGAACAATTCATAGGGAATCCATCTTCCAATTGGTAAATTCTGAATTTCTCTTCATTGCAGCTTCTAAATCATGCATTTGACTCTTAGAAACACCCCAATGGCATAAGGCTACATATAGGAACAAGTTCTAGGCTAATTGGTGGTGTATTATGATTGCTACATAGAGATTTGTGTGTATTTTTGAGGAATTATGATATTGACACATCAAGTGTGTATCATGAGCCTAATTTAGTCAAATTGGACAGATCGGGGTTGAAATACTAGCTACATGTCCATAATTGGGCACGAGTAGGCCGTATCGTGATACAGTATGATACCGTATGATACAGAACCATTTTAAGTGATTCTGTGCAAGTCTCTATAATTTCCTTTTGACATTAGTTCTAATAGCTATTATTATTCATATTTGGTATGTAGAAATAGTTTTTATGAAGAATTGGTTATTTGAGCATATGATTTGGTGTGTGCGCCATGAGCTCCTAGGTATACATTCTAGGAGTTTGTTTTTATGCCTCTATATATACATATGATATATCATACATGATATTAGGTGTTTATATGGTTGTTATTATATGTAAGTATGAGTATGTGTGGACTGTTGATGTATTAGCAGTGGATGCAAGTGTGACTGTGGTATCTGGGTTATGTTCGAGACTGTGGTATAATGACTATGTTAAAGGGGATGTCTGATACTATAGGGTACTTTAGAGACTGATGCACTATTTATTGGTAGTGAGTGGAAACATTTTCTGTGTTGTGTGATATTGTGGCTGGGTGTTAAGGTGTGGGTTCTTTATAGGAGTATGTGTGTTTGTATTACCTCATTGACAGTTGAACCTGATCAGGTTGCAGACAAGAACAGAGGGGTCTCGTGCTCTGTTGCAGGTAATGGATGGGGTAATAGCAGTAAGATTGGTGTGTGCCTCTATTGTGGGGAGGCAGGCCAACAATTGTGAGATTGTGTTCTAGCTCCCATTCGAGCAGGTCAGGGCAGAAGCCAAGTACAGAGAGAACCCGCGAGACCACCAGCGAGACAACAGAGGGGACCTTCGTTACCGCCACAGTAGCAACGGTTCACTCAGCACCAGCAGCAGCTGAGAGGTGCTCAGTATCAGGGCAAACTTTTGCCATGACGGTCGAGGAGGAGGAGCTAGTCGGAGATGCCATCTCATATTTAGTCTATTTTGATTCTTTTCCTGCTCATGCTTTATTTGATTCTAGTGCTACATATAGTTTCATATTTGTATCTTTTGCTTTGAAGCATCATCTTGAGACTGAACCGCTAGCGGGGACTTGCAAGATTATGACAAGGGGTGGCATTATCCTGGTCAGTGATGTTTGCAAGGATCGGAGAGTTTCTCTGGGAGGCCGAGAGTTGAACACATGTCTACTTGTAATGCCACTTCCGAGCTAAGACAAAGTACTCAGGATGGATTGGTTGAGTAGGCACCATGCTAGTATCGATTATTGTGGCGGCAGAGTTTTGTTTCGACAAGTCACTCAAGTCCTCTCTCTTAAAACAATAAAAGCGTGCCAAGTGGCTACAATTGTGGGATGATACATAGGCGATGTTCCAACTTTATGTCTTGTATATGTGCTTCTGCTCCGGACGTAACGCTCAAAAACTCCAGAGCACACTCTACGCCTTAGCTCGCATGAAGGGGTTTCCGCACCGAACGAGGTTCATCCGCACCCTGCAAGCAATCTGGTAGATTATCAGTACATGAATGTACTGGTGGGGAGGCTTTTCGCCCGCTCGACAAATCCAAACATCATATATAGCTTCTGTGCACCATCTATTATGTTATCTTTCTAGTCTCGCCTTAGGATCAGTTTCATGGCAATGATGTAAAGCCTAACTCATGTGACAGTGCGTCGTGCGATATAAGAGTAACACGACGAGACTTACCAACTTACCATCCATCCTTCCATGTCCCGAGATAAAACCAAGTTAAACCAATTAGCACGAATATATGCAAAGAAATTCACAAAAATCGCATAAGCAAAAACGAGTGTTACGAGCAGTTTCGGTTTCAGGTGCCCGAGTTACACGGGTACTCAAGTGTGTTGCAGAAGAGGTTCAAGTGTTTAAATATGTAATAGTCTTATACTCATATCCGTTAGGTATTTAAGACCCATATGTGATGCAATAACCCGCACGCGGATTATCGCTAAGCGATAATGACTTATCTATATAAACATGAGTCGCTGGCATAGCCATAAAAGACTAGCGACTAGCATATATTATCTATATTTTCAAGTGTATAGGCTAAACAAAGAAAGGTTTATCGTAGCCACCCACCTTAGTGATGATTCACCTCGGTCGAGCGATACTCCGATCGTTCCTTTAAAAGTCTAAGTCTGAACTCCTGAAGGGCCAAGTCTGAAATCCTTTGCTTCAAGCAAGTCTTCTCGCTGAGCAAAGAGGGTCGGATTGTTGTACTTGCGCCATTTGAATCGGCTCTCTGCTTGAACGAAACTGGTTGTTACATTATACACCACTCAAAAAAAGTCTCATCCTCTAGACTTCCTGAGCGCAAACTGTTCTATTGCAAATTATTGAATCCATCTCAAGCATAACAATCAGTGTCGCATGCATGCTGGGTCTGTCTCATTGAATGACTCTATCTTTCAATCCAAGCTCTGACTGGGTCTCTACTGCGCCTTAGCGCGGAATATATCGCTTAACACGGGCTACGTTATAATCCATCTAAAATAAAGGATTAAGGACTGAGGCAAACTTATCCAAGTCATTGTACTCGTCCATGCGAATCTAACATATTCACTTGTACTAGCATTCGAGATTAGCATATCGCCAGTCTGGATCATGCACATATTAAAAGCGTCCCCCAAACATAGGCATATCAACCAACTTAGCGACAACGAAGTCCACTACCAGAAAAAGTCAATTTAGCGACGTAAAAAAACGTCGCTAAATTACAAAAAAACGTCGCTAATCACTTTTAGCGACGTAATTAGTGACGTTTTGAAGAAGTCGGAACTCAGCTAGTCGCTGAAAGGAAAAACGTCGCTAAACGTCACTATACCGACATTTTTTAGCGACATAAATGTATCGCTAAATTAGCGACGTTTAGCGATACAACGTCGCTAATTAGCGACGTGTTGATACATCGCAAAACGTTGCTAATTAGCGACTTAAATAGCGACGTTACAGCGACGTCTTTAATGACCTGGCAATAATGCCATATCAGCAATTAGCGACGTTTTTAGCGACGTTTAGCGCGTTTTTAGCGACGTCATTAGCGACGTGTAAAAATATCGCTAATTAGCGACGTATTTAGCGACGTGTATTAACGTCGCTAAACGTCGCTAAAAACGTCGCTAATTGTACAGTGAAAAAATAAAAAAATGAATACTGAATTGTTTCCAAACTATTATTCCTGTAGTTTATTAATTCATAATCTGTACAAATAGACCCGGAGCAACCCTCCGTTGAATTTCCAGGGTTTGCCGACCCCCTTGGGTTGAACACTCAACACCGGTAACATATATTTAATATGAATAATATAATAAAATTTGAAGAAAATAAAATATCCAGCAAATATCATCGTAAAAAATACAGCAAATATATATCCATATAATGAGTCGCATCCTAAATAATACAAAGAATACAAATATCCAGCAACTATACTACTGCGGATCTGTAGGAGGATGACCACCGGCGCGCAAGAAGGATAAGAACAGATCATACTGCTCTCGTGAAATTGACACTGATGTCGATGGAGAAGGCAGTAACGTCGGTGGAGCCTGTGTCGATGTAGGCGCACCAGGAGGACGTATCCGCTCCAAGTCTGCGAGTCGCTGGTTGTAAGAATCTATAGTAGACAACAGCCTCATACTGCTATGAACTATTGAATCCTGCATTATCGTCAGCCTCTCGCCCATGTATAGTTGTGATGCCTGCAGCTCCGTCACGTTGCGCTCTGTCGAGGCTCTAAGATCATTTATCAAATCTCGGAGCTCCGTGATGCTGCGGTCGAGCATATCGAATCGTGCGATGAGCGTCGGATCATCCGCCTGCGGCAGGGACTGGGGCTGCTCCTCCATCCTTCGTAGCAACTCGTCAAGGAGAGACGCAATCTGACGGTCAACGGCCTCCTGGACTCTGGCCGACGATTACGAGGGCTATGGGGAATACGCAGTTGTCGGGGAGGCCCTAGATGACTGCGTCGCAACCAGGGCGCCATAGGATCCCGTACCATAGTACGTACCCCTCTGGAGACCACCAGCTGCGGTCACCCACAGGTCGTCCGCCGACGGAGCTGGAGCGGGCTGCGAGGAAGTACCAGCCTCTCCAGCTGTAGGTGCACTAGCAGTCGACCACTCACGCAGCCTAAGATACTCGACCTAGAAAAGTTTGGAAACTCGATAATTGTCTAAGTTATATTAAAATTAACACAAAGTAAAGTAATACTTATATAGGTCTGCGAGGCCCTCTCATCAATGAGATTTCCGTCCTTGCGATGGGTGGCCAAGAAAACGGTCACCATGTTTGCATCCTCACCCCTCTGTACCTGTTAAAAATATATTATTTAGTACTGTCATTTTATCGTACTTACATTAAAATTAGAGGATTTATTTAAAAAATATACCAAACGACGAAAATGTTCCTTCATCGGAATCGAGCCACCACACCACTTGGCAGCATTCCGCCTAGCCACCTTGGCCTTCTCAGACCTTTCCTTGTAGCTCGGATCGTCGAATCTAGCCTTCATCGCAGTCCACTGCTCAGGCGTGATCCAACCTTGGATCGGGTTTCCAGCACGATCACGAGCCTTCTGGTCATCCAGAGCATCACGGATAAGCTTGGCGGCAACGGTAGAAAACAACCGCTCGATCAACTCGGCCCGGTGCGGAGGATAGAAATACGTTTGCTACAATAAATGATTTAGTAAGTGAGCATCACGGATAAGTTATATAATATGCATAAATTAGAGGATTTATATAATATACTTTTACCTGGAAGTGCGCAAACCAGAATGCCTTCCTCTCCTCCGGAGCTTTAGAGTAGTTGATCCAAGGGCCACCGTAATTGTTCCTCAAAAATAGGCCCAGGCGTCTCTGAACCGACGATGGACAATATCTATACAGAGATAATTATTTTGATCGAAAAAGTTAATATATGATGAATAAAGAAATACACGATATATATGATGCTAAACCATCTAATTGACTTACTTTGTATCGTCGGCCCAAATCTCTATCCTCGTCTCCTCCGGAGGTGCGCATGGAGGATCTTGCTGATGCTGGGACAACGTCAGCACGACCTCCTTTACATGCTCATCTGTCTCCATGGTTCCATCAGCAGGAGGAACGCTGGACGAGGGAGTACTATCATGCCTGGAACTATTCGTCCCAGGAGTGATGCCACGTAACGTCATCGCAGTCGGAGATGTGACTGATCAATATACTGGAGTACTGGGCGACGACGATCCAGAACCAACAGTAGGCAGTACCGGAGGAGTACTCTGTCTACCTCGGGACCTGCCGAATCCTCCGCGTCGTCCTGTCATACCTGATAATAACATATGATGAATATAGAAAAAACATAAATATATAGTACATTCTACAGTCAAAATATGATGCATATATTCTACAGTCAAAATGTAGAATGTACTATATATAGTACATTCTACAGTCAAAATATGATGAATATAGAAAAACACAAATATATAGTACATTCTACATTCTCACAGCATTCTACAGTCAAAATATAATACATATATTCGTTAAAATAGTACATTCTACAGTCAAAATATAGTTACATTCTACAAGCAAAATATTTTATTTTCAATCATCTTCAGAAAATTCATCTTGTTCGCCTTCCTCGTCCTCCTCTTCCTCTTCCTCCTCCTCGTCTTCACTTTCATCTACTACGTCTTCGTCTTCGTCTTCCTCTTCGGATAATTCTACATCTTCTACATTATTACTCGTGTAATGAGTAACTTCCGTTGAGTCCACATCTACAATATTTGTTACAAGAGGTAGGTCGTCCTCCTGATAAGCTATTTCGTCAATGTTAAAGGTATTTCTAGCTTTAGTCTTGCATACCGCCCACCAATCCGACCTCGCTGTCCCCCGTCTAGGATAAGTTGTGAGGTACACGAGCTGAGCCTGACTTGATAAGACAAATGGTTCGTAGCCTTCATATCTACGCTTGTAGTTTATATCCACAAGGCCATGCTTGTCAATTTTTCAACCTTGATCTTGAATCGGATTGAACCATTCACACTTGAATAGTACGATATTAGTAGGTTTTATGCCATAATTATATGTCAACTCCACAATCTCTCGTAAGATGCCAAAGAAATTATTGCCTGGATCGACGTCTTTGTAGTTCGAAGATTTGATACACAAACAACTATTTTTCGTGGAATCAAGATCCAAAAAGCTATCTCTGATAGGAGCCTTTGTTGACTTGAACCTAAACCCATTCACACAGAAACTTGGCCATATTTTAACGGCAGTAATTGGTCCTTGGCTAGAGTTCTAATAAATTCAGTCTCGGGTGTTATTAGACGATCGACCTAAATACCAAAGTTGTGATAGTAAGTTATTTGTGGTGCAAGTGCAGAAATAAAAAGTAATTACCAAACACCTTACATATGCTCTCAATCAAGAAGGAAAATGGCATCTCATTTCTTGTTCTAATTCTTCGTCTGTTATGTAGGGTCTAACCGACCTCAACTCATCATTATATGTGCTGAAAAACAATAAAGCAACTGCTGATTAGTAGCATAATAGTAGCTTATACTATTACATTGAGATGATGTAAACGTTGACGTACTAATTACTTACCCCTCTAGCTTCTTCACTTTATCCTCGTCGCAATTGAGTAATATATACAACTGAGCAGCCCTTAGCTCGTCATTCAAATATCTCTTCTTTATTTTCCCCGAAGGCTTTCCGGACGCATTGAATACTTTGAGTATTGCATCATTAGATTCCTGATATCCGTCGTCGTTTCTCGGAGCTTTCGTTCTATTAGTAGCAACATGCGGTTTGAAATACGTCGAGCAAAAGTTTGTAATCTCCTCGAGAACATAAGCTTCACAAATAGAGCCCTCAACCCGTGCCTTATTTTTTTACCTTTCTCTTTAGGTGATTCAGATACCGCTTGAAGGGGTACATCCACCGATAACCGACAGGACCACCAACACGTGTCTCATAGGAAAGATGAATTGGCAAATGCTCCATAGAGTCAAAGAATCCAGGAGGAAACACCTTCTCGAGCTTACATAGTGTTACTGCAATGTCCTTCTCTTGCTTTTCTAGACGATCGACGAGCAATTTAGTACAACAAAGATCTCTGAAGAATATGCTGAGCTCTGTCAATGGATCCCAAATGACCTGCGGTAAGAATTCCCGAAATGTAATTGGAATTAACCTCTCTATGAATACGTGACAATCGTGGCTCTTCATACCCGCCAGTTTGTTCTCCTTGAGGTCGACGCATCTTCTCAAGTTCGACACGTACCCGTCTGGAAACTTTAGACCCTGAATCCACCTACAAAGTCTTTTTTTATCCTCTTTCTCCAGTGAGAAAACTGACTTAGGTTGCTTTAACTTTCCATTCCCCTCCTCTATCAAATGCAATGCAGGACGTCTACATATTTCTTCTAAGTCCAACCTGGCCTTCGGATTATCTTTCGTCTTCCCCTTTACCTCTATTACTGTATTAATTATGTTATCAAACACATTCTTCTCGATATATATGACATCAAGGTTATGTCTGATCAGATTGGTGCTCCAATATGGCAGATCCCAGAATATACTCCTCTTCGTCCAGTTATGGGTGTGACCAAATCCGTCACACTTGTACCCCTTAGCAGGCTCTTCGATAGCACTTGGTAAATCTTTTACCTCTTCCCATATCGTGTATCCGGGCCACCTTGGGGGTGGATTGGCCTTCTCCACAACGCTCGCACGAAAAGTATTCCTGTTCCTCCGGTACGGATGATCCTTCGACAGAAATTGTC
The DNA here is from genome assembly GCA_036927795.1 of Iris macrosiphon. Taxonomy (NCBI): domain Eukaryota; kingdom Viridiplantae; phylum Streptophyta; class Magnoliopsida; order Asparagales; family Iridaceae; genus Iris; species Iris macrosiphon. The sequence goes on along the minus strand of JAYESA010000020.1, from coordinate 86,565,663 downwards.
GATGACAATCGAAGAAGCACGGTTTGTCTCCTTGTTTCAAACGGAAAGCCTTAGTACGGTCCATGAAATACGGACATGAGAGACGACCATGGGTGCTCCATCCCGATAACATTCCATAGGCCGGAAAATCGTTGATGGTCCACATAAGTGCTGTCCTCGTCTGAAAATTCTGCTTTTTAGAAATATCGTACGTGTTGGCACCTACTTCCCATAACTGATTCAACTCATCTATCAAAGGCTGTAAATACACATCGATGTTCCTCTTCGGATTGTTCGAACCCGGGATAATAATGGTTAGGAAGATATACGGAGTCTTTATGCACATCCAAGGCGGTAGATTGTACGGAGTGACGATCACAGGCCAACATGAATACTGGGAGCCCAAAAGTCCGAATGGGGTAAAATCGTCAGAGGAGAGCCCCAATATGACATTACGCGGATCCGAAGCAAAATCTGGATACTCTCGATCAAAGTGCTTCCATGCTTCTCCATCGGATGGATGATCCAATACTCCTTCGATCTGTTTCCGCCTGTGCCAACTCATGTTTTCTGCAGTCTCCTTAACCATAAATAACCGCTGCAACCGCGGCGTCAAAGGCAAGTAGTGCATCGAATCGGTAGGCTTCCTTGCACCAACAGACTTTCCTCTTACAGTGGCCTTGTAGCGATCAACACCACAGAATCTGCACGTATCTTCATCCTTGTCGTCTTTGTAGTACAACATGCACCCGTTGCGACATGCATCAATTTTTTCGTATCCCATCCAGAGCGATCTCACAATCATCTTAGATCGATATAAGTCTTTAAGCAACTTTGCATCCTCGGGCAAGATCTCTATAATCAAATCGATCAATCGATTATAGCATTCTTGCGACATGTTAAAATCGGACTTGATGCTCAATAATCTTGTAACCACCTCCAACTGTGAATGATCCTCACAACCAGGATATAGTGGAGTCATTGCATTCTCCAACAACTCCATAAACTTTACAGCATCGGCATTCGGTGCCTCCTCAGCTGCATCATAATTGTCCGGATTGAAACTAGGTCCCGCCGCATCATAATTGTCCGAATTGAAATGAGGCCCCGCCGCATCAAAAACCATGTTTACCAAGCCGTTATCGTAAGCATCGTGGTCGTGGACATCCATATACGGCTCCACATAAGGCTCCCACTCCGATGCTAGAGACACAAGTTCTCCGTGCGCGGTCCACTAATAGTAATTCGGCGTGAAGCCCTTCGAGTACAAATGATATGTGACTTCCACTTCTGGATAATATTTTCTGTTGCGACATCTCATACACGGACACTTAATTTTGGTACCGTCCATGTAGTGAGGGAACGCCTTGGCGAACTGCAGGAACTGCTGTACACCCTCAATGAATTTATCCCACACACCGCACATGTCATCAGGATGACGATTGTACATTCACGAACGATGACGCAGATAGTAATTCATATCCATTTCTAGATACTTCTGCAAAAATTTAGACAAGGTCACAAGCCATCTCATATTTACGCACTTATTTAACTAAAGGACTTATCAATGCAATAGCCAAGTGACTGATATTCCTCATAACTCACTCAATACACCTGTACTAGCACCCTAAACAATCCCTCACACTTAGCACTCCACTCGAATCCTTCTAACCTACTGTTCCTTCCAGACTTCGACTGCCTGAGCTCTGCAATCCCCCCTATTGCTGCTGCATACAACACTTCCATAACAACACACTTCCTTAGGCAGTTTATGGATGCAATAAGCAGTTGCTACTGCACAGGGTATTGGTATGTACTTTGTGGGTTTAACTTAAGAGTTTGCCACCTCTGATACCTATTGAATCACCCTTAAAAGTATTTTATGTTGTCCAAACATTACTCTAGACACATATCCATATACCCCATAATCCTAACTTCAGGCCCCAATGCCAACAGCTCAACTCCTTCCAACTGCATTCCACATGTAGTCCCCTAGCACTGCTGCTTGCTGTTCTCAGATGTGCAAGGGCACATCTCAGTGTAACACTGCAGGCCTAACTCGATACTCCCCCCTTCAATACTAAACCCGAGCCCCTAATAACCCTCTGCCTGTACTGACTTCCCTCCCCCACAACTAATACACAAATCAGTTCCAATCCTGCACTCATACAACCCTCTCCACACACAGGCACATACACTTGCCCCCATCTAGACTCATTATCTAAATCTTGGTATCCATGTTACCTTGATTCTCCCTATGACACAATACTCTAATCCGATACCTCAATGCTTAACTGATACTTAAAGTTCAACAACAAACTTTATTCTCCACCCAAACTCACATCCATCCTAGCACTCGTGTACATGAAATCTGCGGTAATGGATGTTACCTGCTTGCTAAAGAATTGACACAGCCCCTCTACTCTCTGCTATCTGCCAAGGCCTGAGCAGACCCCTTACCTCGAGCTGCTGCTGCAAGAACCTTCCCCCTCTCTCCAAGTACCTGCTATCAAACACAGGTAACTCATCCATCATACCAACATACTCAATACTACCCTATACACATGTAGACCCACATCAACACACACAAAACACACTAATGCACATGATACACTACCTAAACAACTTGGTTTGTACACTGATACCCATCTATACTCTTTAAGTTCTACATACACCAAATTCAAAAATTAAGGTGTCGTGTCGTGTCGTGTTGTGTTGTGTCGTGTCTGTGTTAGAGAGAAAGAGAGAGACAGAGAGAGGAGCTCACCGAGAAGGGGAGCCAGAGGAAGAACGCCGGAGGGAGAAGGGGAGCCGGAGGAAGGAGGCTCTGACGGCGGAGGGGGGAGGATGCGGCCGGAGGGGGGTCGCCGGGAGGGAGGAGGGAACGCCGGAGGGAGGAGGGGAGCCGGAGGGGGAGGACGCGGCCGAGGGGGGTCGCCGGAGGGAGGAAGTAGGAGCGGACGGGTTTGAAATTTGGGAGAGGGAGGGATCTGATCGAAGGAAATTGGGGGAATCAGCCCTAAATGAAAAAATTTAGCGACGTCTTTAGCGGTGTCGTTAACATCGCTAATGACGTCGCTAAATGTCTAATAATAGATATGTCGCTAAATACGTCGCTAAACGTCACTAAATGAAACATATTAGCAATGTTAAGCGACCTTAATTGAACTTATAGCGACTAATCTTTTAAAAATTGAATAAAAGTCGCTAAATGTCGCCAATTAGCGACGCCTAGCGACGTTTTTACATGGAGTGGCTAATTTATATTATATTAGCGACATTTTTCGTTGACATCGCTAAAAACGTCGCTAATCCCGCTTATTCTAGTAGTGGTCTTTGCACACGAGTTCAATATATTACTGAGTCTTGGATCGTGCACACGTTCAAGGCTTCCCTCAAACATATGCATTCAACCAAACTTAGCGATAGTGAATTCGGGCAAGCTACTCATAAAAATCTTAAGGGTTCTCGTCTTACAAATCATGATGATACCTCCAACAGGGTCAATAAAAATCTAAGTTATTTTCAATCCCACTCAAACCAAGAATTGTACTACCGTCAAGACAATCTATCCGATCTACCGACTAGCGTCCATGTCCTATCGTCAATTCTATTTATGTCAAACATAGCACACACTTACCGTTCCAAGTCTAACTCTAAGTCTTGCTGCCCCAGTTCTATGGCTTACTTAAGCAATGCTCTAAAGTCGGTTATATAAGTTCTTTCACTAGGCACAGGGTCGTCTTCCTAATTACTATGCCAGCTCACAAGGCCATAGGTATAGTTCACGCTCATGACTCATCATACAAATTTGTCGCACGATGCTCGCCCCAATTCCTAAGGTTAAACCATTATTCATTTGTACAAGATATTCTACTCAAGCTTATTTTACTCAGATTATAACCATCGAGCACAGATCATCATACACACATTTAACACATTCGTTTGTACAAGGTCCGAGTCCGTTCAGTCGAATCCATGATATATCCATGTCGCATGTCAAGCCTAGCAATTTGTATAGTCTATCTCCTTAAACATGTTTGATAGAACCCACCTATCCATTATAAGTCTAAACCACCAAGCCTTAATTTAATTCTAAATCTTTGATCTCAATCATAAACTCTAAATTGTCCAACACGATTCATGTATCCGTTCACAAAACCATCAAGCGTATCTTACTCCATGTTCTAGACTAAATCATCTACGAAGCACTTTTGATTCACTTGCATTCTCAAACTCGTCTTATCGTGTAAAATCTACTAGTCAAGACAATCCTTTAGTTCTCATGCTCCGGTCTCTCGCAAGTTCGATCATCCTCGCTGGACGTGAGATCACCACGCCAATGCTCCCGTTGGATAATCGTCCTAATCTGGGCGTGACACATGTATGACCATGGAGTTATGCTCGCACAAGATAAGAACGTCGAACACTATGGTTATTGTCACGCCCTGATCCCGCAGGGGGCCATTCGTCCTCGTTTAGGTCCTTGCGGGACCGATCGTCCTCGCGTGGGCGTGATGCCGTGCAAGCCTAAGATGCACTTGCATAAGGCCAAAGCAGAACAAGGGCAAGTAAGCTATTCAAATCGGGAGCAGCGGCACAATATTACAGAAAAGTATAGAACACAATGGCATAAGAAAACAAAATCTTTATTGATAATCGAGATGTGTTACAAGCGGCACTTGGCCGAGATTATAATTCGCTCAAGCTCTCTTTCTCTCAATTACAATGACATCATTCCATATGTCATGACCCGCACCCGGTTTAGGGGCACGAATGCGTGGGTACGTCCAGCCTATGCCGCAGCATCGGCGGTAGAACGCTGTCTAGGTCAAGTACTATCTATAAAATCTCACGCTAGTATCCAACTCCATAAGGAGACTCGGATAACACTATGAAAATATTAACAACATACTCAATCACAACTACAGCACGATAGGAATTTGAAGAAACAAAAGAATACAACACAAGTCTAATGACAAAATAATCATACCTGCAATCATTAACTTCCAATCCCCAAGTATGTCAGAACCCAGTCTACTAAGGTCACAGTCTGGAAAAATATTTCCAGTCAGGAAGGAGCAAAGTACATCTCTAAATAGCAGTTCTATATAAATGACATAAACTATGTAGCAGTTCTAGATGGAAATATACCAGATGCATGTATAGGTACGAGAAATGTACAATGAAAGAAATACTGGAAATACTGTAAGTAAATACAGGAAAAGAAACAATATGTCAATGAGCAAGAAACCTATGACTAAGTGTGTGAGTACTAGCTTTAACATGTGATCGGCTTGGGAACTTGATCAGGCTGGTTACATGTGATTAGCTATGATTCACGAAGGTCAGGCTAACCGTTGGTTAGCTATGATGCATGTAGAGGTCAGGCTAATCACACGTAACAGCTATGAGGCACTGAGATGGTCAGGCCGCACCCGACGTGAGATGTGGGGTGAGCTATGATGCACGAAAAGTTGGGTATGATCACATATCTACACTAAAATACTCCTCACCCCCGACTGGTATAGTAGATCCAATCATGGTACGCTATGGCACGGGATTCCCTAGGGAAGTAGCAAATCTCCCCGAAAATCAGTGTCTGTACATGCACAAGATAACAAGGAAACAAGTCTTGTACAAGCTACACCATGAATGAGGAATAACATCTCATGACGAGATCTGTGTATACCAACCCGTGTAACCAACGTGTCAAGAACATGGATATTTACACTAGATACAGTGAACATAGGAGATATCATAAATTAGAAACTAATCAGAGAATGTACTCGCCTTGGGTCCTTAGCTGTCAATACCAGTGTCCTGTCCCAGAGTATCGTCTGGAGAATCCGACAGTCCTGTCGAATCCATGCGAGAGCTGTATCTAAAAGGCTTTGTTCCAGCAGGAACTGTGAAACAGCATGTAAGACTTCACTTGCCACTTCATTAGAAAGTCGATCCGCAACAGGGCCAGATCTTTCCATCAGCTTCACAAGCAACAAATCATCCCCTGAGGACACTACCTCAGCATACGCAGAATCCACATCACCAACATGTAGTGAATCCATCGCACGTGACCACAATTCCCAAAGTGGTCCTCTCTCCTAACCTGAATTGTCATCTGCCAAAACTTCCGCATCTAGTTCACGAATTGTCTCTCGTCTTGCAGTTCGAGCGGTCCCATTATCTTCCCCTGCTACCCGGATAGCTTCCAGAGTGGTCTCGTCCTTTGAGGCTTGCCAAACGCTTCTTGCAGAAGGACCCTCACCAAGCCTAAATGGTCCCTGTCCTTTGTCCCAAGCTCTTCTGCTGCCTGTTTGATCACCCTCATGTTCAGTTCTAGGTGATCTACCATCAATCGATGCGCCACCTAATCCTCTCCTAGAGCCCATAAGCCCATTCCTTGAAGAACTATAAGCATAAGAATCCCATGCTTCAGAATCTGGTCTCCAAGAAGGATCCCTGCCCCTTACGCCTGATAGTATACTGTCAGACGTAAGAAACCTTTCTGCAAATGGCATCCGACTATCAACCCCCCCTGCCAAATTTTGGACCAGAATAGTCATGAAGGCCATTATACTTGTTTGCAGACCAACCAGGAGATCCATCAAACCCTAGAATCGCATTACTGCTTCTCCTCCCAGAGGACAGTGATAGATCCCGTGCCATCTCCTCAACAACTCTCTCAAGCCCGCAGACTCTGTTTTCTAATGTAATCATGCTATCATGGGATCCTCCCATGAAATCCTGCAACATGTTCATGATATTGAGTTGCTGTCTCTCTAGCTGTGATAACTGCCTCTGAATGGCTAACCAATTTCCTTTGTTGTTCATGAAGGAACCGTCTAAGTCAGTCCTAGAGATATTCAAGCGGGTTGCAAAGGGATCTCTCTGACTCTGTTCAGCTTTATCCTCAGCATCAGATGCCCTTGCTTTTGAGTCTTTAGCCCTGGATCCTCTTTGTTCTGTCCACTTGTCCTGAGTAAAATCATCAGACAATTGCAGCTTATTGTATACCCCTACTCTTTTCTCAATATTTTGATTACTAGCACTAGTGCGAGCATGAGAATCAATTGACTCATTGCCTACACTTCCATTTTCTTTTGATGGAGCCACTGAATCACCATCAATCATATTTGGCACTTCCTCCCCTTGTGAGTGAGAAGATTGCAGGCATCTTCGAGGTACCACTACTTCTACAGAACTCCGTGTTTCTAATTTTTTTGGAAGAATTCTGGATTCAACTCCTTGTCAGTCAAAGAAGGCATTCTTTTCTTCAATATACCCACTGCTTGCTCAGGTATATTACAGCCTTTTTCTTTTGAGGTAGAATCTTTGCCGGTAGGTAAAGAAGTAGCAGATAAATTTTTAACAGATTCTGGTCTTCTACAACCACTATTTGACTTTGTATTATCTACCTTCTCTTCAGGATCAATTGATTCAGACTTCTTACCATCTTTCAGATTCTCAGATATATCTTCTCCTTTTCCTATAAGTTTCTTCCATAGCTGCAATGCTTCCATTATGCTATCTCTAGCTGGCTTCACCTTATCAAAACGGCAAGCCTCGAGTGCAGCAATTATTGAAGCAGCCCCATCCATAACCAAGTGGCTTGAATGAGATGCTAGCACACTCAATGTATCAGCAGCTGCCTTACGGGTTGCCCAATCACTGTTCTCAAGACATTCACGAACGCTTTGCAGTACTAGAGACATATTCAGGGGACTGATTGCTCCTACCTGCGATAGGCTAGCCAGAACCGAGAGCATCGCCCCCCGGGCGACGGCCCCCTGCCCGCTGACCATCTTGCAGACCCGCGGGCAGATCTTCCCGTACGCCGCTGCTGTACTCCACGACCCGCGCGAGGCACGCCGCAGCCCCGGCCTGCACCATGCAACTCTGCTCCCCCATCGCCTCCATCAGCGGCCGCACCGAGGAGTCCGAACCAGGGTCCTTGAGGCGGCGGACGACGTGCGTGAGCATCTTCGGGAGGTGGGGCGCGGTCGGAGAGCTTGGAGAGAGAGGAGAGGATGCGGGACTTCAGCTCCGCCATGGCCATGGAGGAGGAGATCTTGGGTGCGGTCTTCGGGAAGGAAGATGGCATCTTGGGCGGGTTTGGTTAGGGTTAGGGTTAGGGTTTCATGGATGGGAAATGGGGGCGAGCTGGGAATGGAAGTGGAAGTGGTGAGAGACTTTAAATAGGGAGAGAGGGTGTGGGATAAAGGGTGAGGATTGACCCAATAATGAATGGCCAAGATTATATATAAATGAGTTTTCATGTGGGAAATATGAGGGCGTGAATGGGAGACGGTAACTGGTAAATTAATAGAAAAATATAATTTAAGAAAAAATGTTTTAAGAGGCTTCCAAGGCTAACTGATTAAATTAGCTACTAATCACCCATATTTCAAAACCCTAGAAAATATGTAACTTATTTATTTATTCCAAAATGGATATGAAAAATTTTATTATGAAACAACTAGTCCTTCAATAATCTTATCAAACAAATAATTTTATGATTTCAAGCCAATAAATATTCGAAGCTAGAGTATTATATATATCATTATTTATCTATTTAATTTATAAGAAAGCGATTTTTAGGAAAAATGATTTTTTTTTTATAAAAGATTTTAATCACCTTCTACAATCGAACATTGTTCAAACAATCAAATAAAAATTTCAAGGAGAAAATATTTTATAAACTTGATATTTTAAAATAAATAAAAAAATAATTATTTCGGAAATTGGAAATCGGAGGTTACACCATACATTACATCCCTTTATACAAAAGCAGCTCAAAATAATCTCGATACGGCTCAAGGCATCGACTCTAAATTTTGGGTCCTTGGGATGAGGCACGGCTATCGCTTCCTCAGACGATCCAGCACCTAAGAACAAGCAAAATGTTGGTGGGTCAGTACTTTGGAGAAAGTACTGGTGAGTATAAATTCAACGAACAGAAGCAACACTCTCTGAAACCAACACTAAGTAAGCATATGGCAAAATATTACATTACTAGTGATCTTACTACTTTTAAGTAGGTTTATTTCAAGCAGTACAGGATTATAGTCAGTTTACATCTTTTCGAAAACATGTCTTTGAAACCAGTTTGCATATTCAATATATACAAGCAAGCTATCGAGACAGTGTTCTATCGTGCAGTGCACAACATGTATCATGAGCCATATTAGATCTCTAAGGAACAAAATTTATCTCTAGTGTACTGTTCATCTCGAATCAATATAAGTGCATCAAGTGGACTATTCAATTCAATGCAATGAGGCCAGCAACATATTCAAGTAAAACAGTTGTATCTTATTTGATCATGTCGGGGCTCATGCATAAACTGCGACAAGATGTGAACAACATAAGCCAAATTCAGCCGAATAAACGAAAGATAAATCAGCCGTCCCACAAGCCATCGATATGCTTCTCCCTCAGACAAAAATGGACTTGTAGAGCATGCTAGTTGATGATGTTGTTCCATGGAAAAGCTTGCGGGTTTCGCCCCCAATAATCCTGTCTCTAAGATAATGTCAAGTGTATATTTTCGTTGACATAGAAAAATACCTTCCACACTTCGAGCTACCTTAACACCATGAATAAACCTCAACGCCCCAAGGTCCTTCATGTGAAAACATGTACTCAAATAATTCTTAAAGGCAGTAAGAGCAGCAAAATTATTGCCAAAGAGAATCAAATCGTCGACATACACAAGAACATTTATCTGAACATCGCCCTTATGAAGAGTAAAAAATGAATAGTCTAAGTACGATTGGCAAAATTCGTTCTCCCGCAAAGAAGATGCCAACTTCACAAACCAACAATGAGGCGCTTGTTTAAGCCCATAAAAAGATTTTCGAAGCCGACATAATCGACTAGGGTGTTTGGTTTGGAAACCAGGTGGTAGTTTCATATACACTTCTTCGGTAAGGTGTCCATGTAGGAAGGCATTATGAACATCCATCTGATGTAGTTTTCAATTCTTTGCGGCGGCTACCGCTAGAAAGGCACGAACAATAACTATTTTGGCAACCGGAGCAAAAGTATCAGTGTAATCAATCCTTCAACCTGATAATTTTCAAAATCCACCAAATGGGCTTTAATCCGCTCAACACTCCCATCAGAGTTATACTTTATCTTGTACACCCATCGGCTCCCCAAAGCACATTTTCCAGCCGGAAGCATCTCCATGGTCCAGGTACCACTATCCTCCAACGTCCGTATCTCCTTCTGTATAGCTTCTCGCCACCCTGCATCTTTAACCACCTCTTTAAAGGAGGTTGGTTCTGTACCTGCTGTTACAGCTGCAAAAAAATTACTGTATCCTAGAGAAAATCGGTCACAATTCAAAAAATGTGCTATAGGATAAGGAATACCTACGGAGTGATTGTACGTGGTGGAACGTTGGAAGGGAGGACTATGAGACAACTTTCGTATTATATTTGTAACAAAGTCATGGAGCTTCATAGATGGAATCTTGGTACGCATGCCACGCCCCAGTGCACCCTCACCATTCGACACTACCACCGTCGCCTTATCCTCTGCTGTCGCAGCCGTCATGGCTTCCTCCGCCACAACAGCCTCCGTTGCCGCATCTTCCACGGCGGCCTCGGTCTCAGCCGCGTTGTCCTCCACGACGGCCTCAGCCTCCACGACGGTTATCCCATCCATATGAGAAAGATCAAACCCCAAAGCAGCATCGCCCAAGACAAGGGGCGCCAGGTCAGGAGGAGACAAATCACCACGATCACCTTCAACAGAATAGGAAAACTCATTCTCATAAAATTTAACATCTCGAGAGACAAAAAATCACCAGTAGCTAGATCATACAATTTTCAACCGTTCTTGCCATGAGGGTATCCCACAAAAAACACTTTTGACTGCGAGGAGCAAACTTATCCATCTTACCTTTTTAGTTGTGGGAAAAACAAAGACAACCAAAAACACTTAATTCATCATAAGAAGGACGAGCACTAAATAATATTTCATAAGAGATTTTAATACCAAGAAGGCTCGAAGGAATTCGATTGATTAAATAACCAGCCGCCAAAATACACTCACCCGAAAAAGAAATTGGCAAATTTTCCTGAAAACGTAAAACACGTGCCACATTCAAAATATGTCTATGTTTTCATTCGACCGTCCCATTCTGCTGAGGTATATCTATACAAGATGTCTGAAACAAAATACCATTTTGTGCAAACTTTGGAATTAAATTGCCGCTTAATCATAAAAAAAATGATGAGAACATCTTGTATACTTCAGTCTTTATCAATAAAAAAAACCAAATAGCACGAGAAAAATCATCCACAATCGTCAAAAAATATCGAGCTGCATACGAAGAAGGCATAGGATACGGTCCCCAAAGATTATAATGTATCAAATCAAAAATTGCAACAGCCCGAGAGGCACTAACAGGAAAGATACCTCGAGTTTGCTTTACCTGATGGCAAACTTCACATGCCTTATTCACTGAACTACTAGAGCTACTGACAACAGGAAGTGACTTTACTATCTTATCAGAAGGATGCCCAAGTCGCTAATGCCAAATGTCCAGACAAGTCGTCTCAGTCACTACCAAGGCCTCAGTCTTCGGTATAATAAGAAAGTAGTAGAGTCCATCCCGCCGTTCATCGACGCCAATCATGGTCCTCAAACTGGGGTCTTGTATCACGCACACATTTTTAGTGATTTGTACAACACAATTCATATCATCAATAAGATGGGCCACAAAAATTAAATTGTAATATAATTGTGGTACGAATAGAACATTCGTGAGAACCACGCCTGGTGCAAGAGCAACACGCCCGTAGCACGAGGCAACCACAGTCCGTCCGTCCGTCCAGGAGTCCAACTGAATACTCCTCTATTGTCGTCACCCCCAACAATAAATCCAAATTTCCCGTAACATGATTAAAAATGCCTGTAGCAATAATCCAAGGTGCAATCGACTTACCCACCAAACGATCCTCCAGAGATTTGACCGAAGAATTACCAAGTATAGAAATAAGTTCTTGCTATTGGTCCAGAGTTAATCCCGGCACACCGTCGCCGCCTGAACCATCATCTGCAGCAACGAAGCCACGTCCTGCCACCGTCGCACGCACTTTTGCACTCCGTCCACCACCAACCGCATGTCCGCTAAATCGGACATTGAGAGAATCCCATAGTGGTTTCGACTCCTCAAAGTGGTATTGTCTTCATCACCGAAGCGTCGATAGTATGCAAAATCTACTGCACAAGCATCGATTGGATGCAATATTAATCCTCCGATTGATCATTCTCCGAAAGTTTATTGACAGACCCATCTACAAACCCAAATTTCTGTCGAGCTCGTGGAGAAAGCCGAATAGATCTCGACCATTCCTCATAATTCTTCCCACGAAACACCACTTTCGTAATTGTATTACCCAGATTGTCATTAGAACCAAGATAATACGGGGATGTGGGATCGATCCGCGATGCCGCCGGTGTAGAAGTTCCGTCGCCGCTCGTCATATCGTCGTCGACGCTCAACATACCGCCACCGCCGCCGCTCGAAGAAAACGTGTCCTAATCGTCAGGCTTTGATACCATGTGAAAAAGTGATAGGAGATAATATTCTAGGTATTTTATTCATTTATACATCCACATATCAACTTGGGGCCTAAGTCACATGGCCAATCACCATAAATACAATTTAATACCAATACCCCAATCACCATATATAGCAAGTCAATCACCATAAATGCAATTTAATGATACAATTTAATTCCAATAAAAAAATCCCCATTTATTGTTTTTTCCTTTTGATTTTTCTAAGACAATCTTCATGGGTTTTATATTTTCTTCATCGTGGATGATGAGATGCTTTAGTTTTAATGTCATGCAGGTTTTGAAATATATATTCTTTGGACACTTTTTTTTTAAATTAAAAAGATTCTATTAAATAAGTGAAAGAGCAACGGTTACATTGTCAACCGGAGAGACTATTTATAAAGCTAATTGCTCGGTGATACAAGCTGGAGGTAAGAACTAGTTTGAACATACACTGTTTTTGATGGAGAACTCTGCTAAATTATGTGCAATCCTATTTCTAGTTTTCTTCACTAAATCGAACTGGATTGGAGTTGTAGTAAGTAATTCTCTCAGGATGACTTTAGCCAAATCTTTAAGTTTCCAAGGGATGAGTGAAGTTTCGCCTTTGAAGATCCTGGTCACTGTTAGTGAGTTACTTTCAATGTTAACCATCTTTGCTTCTAGCTGGATAGCGAGTAGAATCCCTTGGCGAATTGCATGTATTTCTGCTTCCATGCTAGAGTTGAATCCAAGGAAGTTAGATGAGTACCATTGATAGAGCAGCTAGAAATTTGTCATTTGAGTCTTTGGCCACTGCAGCCACTGTAATATAAGAATATGATGTAGCTCCATCCACATTTATCTTGGTCATGATGCCTGGTTCTGGAGGTGACCAACTGGATGGATGTGTACTCAGAGCACAATTGTTGAAGGTCAGTTAAGTCCTTATTGAGCCCGGTAGTATATGAGTAGTGGAAGGTAGCTTGGTTGATGATGGACTAAATCTTCAGTGCTTCATGGTGGAAGATTCATGCACATCTAGCTTTCCAGATCGCCTATAAGAGTGCTGCTCCGAATTTAAATGCATCGTGTGATTGAGTATCTGAAAGCCAAGCTTCTAATAAGTTGTTCACAGTGAAATGGCTTTCAATCCTGAGACCAAGTGGACTAGCAAACCAAATTCCTTGAACAATCTTGCTATGTAAAAAAGTCTGAATTTTAGTTGATAATTTGTCCATCTTCCATAGTCGACGCCAGACAGAATTATTAGCTGCTACAGAGGAAGAACTCCCAATTCTTGGTGCTGGTCCATATGAGATTGTCTAGCCCTTCTATATCTCGCAGATCAATAGAAATAGTCACCTTGGCTTCCATTGTAGAGAACAGAGATTGAATGAGATCAATTTTCCATCTTCTCGATTGAACATCCATAAGGTCACGTACAAGTGTAGATCCTTGTCGTGGAAGTGCAACATTGGTAATTATGAACCCCGGTAAGGAGGGGCCTCCAGTTCATCGAGGATGTTCATCCATCCCCCCTCAGACCTTTTAATTGATGTTACAAATTAACTTGCTGCAGATGTCTAGCATACTAGACCAAATAGGAGAAGCTCTTCAAGATTTTTGCACTGTCCATAAAGAGGAGTTTTGTAGGTATTTGCCTCGAATGAGTATGACCCATAATTGTTGTAGATTCATAATGCATCTCCAAAATAGTTTACCAACTAAGGATTCATTGATCCATTCACGTTTTTGGAAGCCCAAGCCGCCTTCTCATTTCGATTGGGTGAATTTTTCCCATGCTAAGAAGTGCATTCGCCTTCCTTCGTTACCATGTCCCCAACAAAAATTTCTTTGTAGTTTGGACTGGTTAGAGTTGATGTCTTTAGGCTCCTTGTAGGTAGACATATAGTAGATAAGAATGGACCCAAGTATAGAGTTTATGAGCACCGAACGACCTGCATAGATAAAAACTTTGTCTTCCAACCATTCAGTCGATTAGAGCATTTGTCAGGGAGAAACTGGTATGCCGATGTAAGATTTTTTGTCTTTAAAAGAAAGTATCCCACATACTTGTCATCATTTCTCATAGTTGGGAGGTGTAACATATTGTTCAGTGACTGTTAAATAGGTAATTATGTTGGGAACGAAAGTGCCGAAACCGTTTCCCAAACCAGAGAGTACCTGCGAGAGAACCGAACAAAACACACGAACCAAAAAATGCCAAACACAAATCGCAGACACAGAGATTTTTGGCGTAGAAAACCTTTACGAAAAAAACCACGAGACGATCGGAGTCCAACCCTGAAAATTCTCCATTAATGGAATAAGAAATACACCGACTCCTTACAAACTTCTCACCGATCCAAACGAATTACCACAACTCTTTTGGAACAGAAAATAGATTATAACCACGAAGAAGAAAGACAACGAGAAATACCCAAAACTGATCTCCTTCTTCGAAACGGCCTCCAATCCTTCTTTTTTCTCTCCAATGTTGCAATGACATTCTTGTCTCATTTTCTCTCCTTGTTGCTATGTTTTGTTTTATTTATTAGAGAGAGATATATATTTTAGGGATAGGAGACACCTATATATAGCCTCAAACCCACAACTATCATTCCTACTATAGATAGGAATATCCAATCCAAATCCAAATCCAGTGCCATATTCCTATTATATGTAGGAATATCCAATCCAAATTCATTGAGATATTCCTATTATATTTAGGAATATCCAATCCAAATAAATTGAGGTATTCCTATTATATGTAGAAATACTCAATCCTACTCTGGGATATTTTTTACATAGGTTGGGAACCCCACCCACTCCAACAAATCTCCCCCTTCACAACTATGTGGAGGGGGTCGTCATCCCGACAATCCACCTGCTGTACTCAAACTTTTCCCTTGGTAGAAACTTTATGAACATATCTGCTCCGTTGTCATCTATATGGACCTTCTCAAGCGCTGCTTCCTTCTTGTCAATCACTTCCCGTATTCAATGATACCGGATATCAATGTGCTTGGACCAGCTATGAAATGTCTGGTTCTTCACAAGGTAAATAGCACTCTGACTATCGCAAAGTAAAGGATACTGCTCCTGCTTTAGTCTAATTTCTTGCAGCAGCTTCTTCATCCACAGCAACTCCTTGCAAGCCTCCGTCGTCGTAATGTATTCTGCCTCTGTCGTCGATAAGGCAACATACTTCTGTAAACGCAACTGCCCCGATACTGCTCCACCAGCAAACATCATCACATAGCCCGAAGTCGATCTCCTCGTATCTACATCTCCAGCCATATCAGCGTCGGTATATCCAACCAGCTTTAGCTCGTTACCACCAAATAAAAGTCTCCAATCGGCACTACTCTGAAGATATCGTAGAATTTACTTGACCCCACTCTAATGTACCCTTCCAGGATTGGAAGTGTACCTTCTAACTGTGTTTACTGCGTGAGCAATGTCTGGTCTCGTACATAACATCGCATACATAAGACTCCCCACGAGTGAGGCATATGGAACTCGCTCCATATATTCGTTCTCGTCCTCGGTAAATGGACACTGCTCCTCAGTGAACTTAAAGTGAGCCGCAAGGGGGTTACTCAATTTCTTCGACCCGTCCATCCCGAAATATTGAAGTACCCGGTGGATGTACTTCTTTTGGGACAAGTGTAGCAGCTTGGACTCTCTCTCTCGGATGATCTCCATCCCAAGAATAGTTTTTGCGGCGCCCAAATCCTTCATAGAGAAGGTCGTACCCAGTTGGCGCTTCAACTCTGCTATCCTGGTGGCATTCCGACCCACCAATATTATGTCATCAACATAAAGCAACAAAATGATAAATCATCCTCGACGAAGTACCTCACAAAAACACAATAATTTGACGTTGTTCGTGCATAGCCATGCTCCCCATAAATGACTCGAACTTCCTGTACCACTGCCTCAGAGCCTGTTTCATACCATACAAGCTCTTCCTCAACCGCCAGACCAAATGTGACTTGCTCTTCTCACAGAATCCCTCTGGCTGCTCCATGTACAACTCCTTCTCAAGATCACCGTGGAGGAATGTCGTCTTCACGTCCATTTTCTTGACCTCCAAGTCAAAACTGGCTGTCAATGCTAGCACCACCCGTATAGATGACTGCTTGACGACTGGTGAAAAGATCTCATCATAATCTATGCCATTTCGCTGACCGTAGCCATTAACTACCAGCCTCGCTTTGTATCGAGGGGAGTAGTATCATCTGTCTGCTTCACTCTGAACACCCATTGATTCTTCAAAGCCTTCTTGCCCTTTGGCAACCGCACCAGATCATATGTAGAGTTGGCCTCCAAGGAACTTATCTCCTCCTGTATGGCCTCCATCCACTCATGTCTGTGTTCGTCTTCTATATCCTATGTAAAACTTTTAGGTTCTCCCCCGTCAGTCAGTAGCACATACTCACCCGGTGAGTATCTCGTAGATGGTCGATGCTCTCTATCGATACTCCTTAACGGAACCACTGGTACTGGCTGTATATCTACAACATCCTTCCCTTCAGGAATTGCCTCCTCGGTATGATCATCCTCCTGAGGGTTACCCTGACTACCATCAGCAATCTGATAATCAAGGTTGGGAGCAACTCCATGTACTGGCTCTCCCATAACTGGATCCTCTGTAATATCCTCTGGAAACTGCTCGAAGCGAAATAACTCTAACTCAGGAAATTTCTCAGCTTCAAAAAGCATCTCAAAATCCTGAGTGTTGGTCATGGTCTGATCCTCGACGAATACCACGTCCCTGCTTCTATAGAGATTTCTTACCACTGGATCGTAGAGTCTATAGCCAAATCTATCCCAACCGTAGCCGACAAAGATGTACCGTCTCGTCTTTGGCTCAAGTTTGGATCTCTCATCCTTCGGTACATGTATGAAGGCCTTACAACCAAATCCTCGCAGGTGATTGTATGACGGCTCTTTGCCATACCATATTTTGTCAGGCACATCACCCTACAAAGGAGCACTAGGAGATAAATTAATAACATAAGCAGCTGTGTAAAGTGTCTCTCTCCAATAGCTTTTTGACAAGTTCGCTTCTGACAACAAACACCGCACCCTCTCTATTAGCGTCATGTTCATCCGCTCCGCTACACCGTTGAGCTGCGGTATCTTTGGTGGAGTCTTCTGGTGTCGTATCCCTTGCTCTCTATAATAAGCATCAAAAGGACCGATATACTCGCCGCCATTGTCTGACCGAATATATAACAGCTTCTTGTCCGTCTTCCTTTCAACAGAGGCCTGAAACTTCTTGAAAGTGGGCAATACCTAATCCTTGGTCTTTAGGCATAGACCCAAACCTTCCTGGAGCAGTCATCAATAAATATTATAAAATAAGAAGCACCACCAATAGGTTTTACCTTCATAGGACTGCAGACATCCGAGTGAATTAACTCGAGAAACATCGGCTTCCTTGAACTTGGGTAACTTTGGAAAGACATCATATTTTGCTTCCCCGCCAAACAGTACGTGCACTTCTCCAACTTAGTAGACTTTAGCCCTAGAATCACCTTCCTGTTCACCAAGTGGCTCATACCCTTCTCGCTGATATGCTGAGCCGCTTGTGCCACAACTAGTAGACGCATCAGTAGCTGCGTTAACCTCTTGTAACCCTTGTATGCTCCCTTGCATATAGTAGAGTCCGGACCTCTTGCTTCCTCTGGCAATCACCATCGAACCTTTGGAAAGCTTCTACTGATTATTCTCAAAGAGACTGAAGAAATCCTCATCATCGAACCTTCCAAATGACACCAGGTTGAAACGGATATCAGGGACATGACGGACATCTTTGAGAACAAGAACTGCACATGTCTTTGTCCTCAAATGCACATCTCCAATGGCAACCGCCTTCGACACATCTCTATTATCCATCTTCAACACTCCACAGTCGCCTATTGTGTATGTAGCAAATAGTATCATGTTCTGAGATACGTGCGCTAAAGCACATGAGTTCACCATCCAAGAGTTGTCATCACAGCGAGGTTCATAACTACCTCATCACCTACAATGATCACGTCACCTCCATGTGTCGAGGCCGCCGCTGTAGTGTTCTCACTTTGCTTCCCCTTGTCGCCCTTCATCTCTCTTTTAAGCAAAATCGTTCCGCTTGATGTGGCCCTTCTTGCCACAATGGTAACACTCCGAGTCCTTGTACTGACCCTTGGACCTTCCCCTGCTTTTGTCTCTGCCACCGCCTGGACCCCTGCTTTTACCCCTTCCGTGGCTCTCTGAAACAAATGTCTCTGAGTGGGATGTGAATTAAGTGCCCTGCGAACGTCTCCGCATCTCTTCATTCAGTACCCCGCTCTTGGCAAACTCTAGACTGACCACGCCTTCCGGAGCGAAGCGATTATAGACACTCGTACGGTCTCCCACGTGTCTGGCAATGTACACAGCAGCTATAGTCCATGAACTTCGTCGTCGAACTTGACTCCCATCGAGGATAGCTAGTCAACCATGCCTTGGAACTCACTTAAGTGATCCATAATAGACGCCCCATCTTTGTACCGCAGACCCATCATCATCCTTATCAAGAACAAATTATTTACTTCGGTCTTCTTCGCATACAAAGATTCTATCTTATTCCATAGTGTCCTCGCATGCTTAATATTGGCAACGTAGTTTTACACATTCTCGTCAACAAACTGCCTGATGTACCCCCACACCTGTATATGCTCGAAATTCCAGTCCTCTTCGGATTTGTCACTGGGTCTCTCGGAAGCAAATACCGGCAGATGCAGCTTCTTGACAAATAGCAGATCCTTCATCTTGCTCCTCCAGTAATGATAGTTGGTACCATTCAGGTTTACCATGCGCACCGGCTTCGCGTCCATCTCTCCTCCCAGTTTTTTCTGTCAACTTCTGACACCCTTCTGAAATTTCAGAACCTGGCTCTGATACCCCACTTTGTTGGGAACGAAAGTGCGAAAACCGTTCCCCAAACCAGAGAGTGCCTGCGAGAGAACCGAGCAAAATGCACAAACCAAAAAATGCCAAACACAAAGCGCAAACACAAAGATTTTTGACGTGGAAAACCCTTGCGGAAAAACTATGGAACGATCGGAGTCCAACACTGAAAAGCCTCTACTAATGGAATAAGAAATACACCGACTTCTTACAAACTTCTCACCGATCCAAACGGATTACCACAACTCTTTTGGAACAGAAAATAGATTATAACCATGAAGAAGAAAGACAACGAGAAATATCCGAAACTGATCTCCTTCTTCGAAACGGTCTCCAATCCTTCTTTCTCCTCTCAATGTTGCAATGGCACTCTTGGCTCATTTTCTCTCCTTGTTGCTATGTTTTGTTTTATTTTTTAGAGAGATATATTTTAGGGCCAGGAGACACCTATATATAGCCTCAAACCCACAACTATCATTCCTATTATAGATAGGAATATCCAATCCAAATCCAAATCCATTGGCATATTCCTATTATATGTAGGAATATCCAATCCAAATCCATTGAGATATTCCTATTATATTTAGAAATGTCAAATCCAAATAAATTAAGGTATTCCTAATATATGTAGAAATACTCAATCCTACTCCGAAATATTTTTTACGTTGGTTTGGAACCCCACCCACTCCAACAAATTCAACAAATCGGCTAAAATGAATGGACGATTTGTCAAAGTTAATGTTTTGCCCAGACCATGAGGAGAATGTGTTCAAGATGACATGAACAGAATGTAGTGAAGTATTGGTTGCATGTCCAAAGATGAATATATCATCAGCAAAGAGAAAATGGGAAATAGATGGAGAATACCTATTGATGCATATACCACGAAAAAGATCATCCCTCTCATAACAGTAGAAAAGACGGGAGAGGACTTCAGTGCATAGGATGAAGATGAATGGAGATAAAGGGTATCCTTCTGGATACCTTTACCAGACTTGAAATTGTAAGATGAGAGGAGTATTTGATTCTTGGAATGAATAATTTGTATTATGTTCAACCTCAACTTGGCCTTTAAATAGCCATTTACAACTCTAACTGAATACATAAAAGTAGCACCCTCTAACCATATTCTAACTAACAAATCAAAACAAATTAACCGCATAGAACAAACAAAATTCCTAAAGACTAGGGATTTGTTGAAATCCAAATAACAACCGCTTCAACCTCCTCAACGGGATTAACTCTAACAATTCACCCCCTAAGCCTGTTGCATGAGATTCACCTCTATGACGCCGAGCTTCTGTCTCATCTCAATGAACTTGACTCGCCCGAGCGCCTTGTTAAGAATGTCTACAAGCTGCTCTTCAGTGTTGATGTACTCGACCTCAACCATCCCTCTCTCGACACACTCCCGAATAAAATGATACCTTGTATCAATATGTTTGCTTCGGTCATGGAAGATGGGATTCTTGCTGAGGGAGATGGCGGACTTGTTGCCTACCTTAAGCATGACGCTATCGGTCTCCTTGTTCTTCAAGTCACCAAGGAGTTTTGCAAGCCAAATGCCTTGGCATGCCGCCGATGTCACGGCAATATACTCGGCCTCGCAGGATGACAATGCCACGACCTTCTGCTTCTGAGATTGCCAGCTAATGAGGCTACGACCGAGGAAGAATAACACGCCACTTGTGCTCTTGCGGGTGTCGATGTCACCTGCCATGTCGCTGTCGCTGTAGCAGATCAGCCGTTGTTCCTCCACCTTCTTTGCGTAGATACAACCAAAGAGACGTGTGCCGGCGACGTAGCGAAGGATGCGCTTGACGGTAGCAAGGTATTCGGTGGTCGGGTTCTCCATGAATCGACTCATGTAGCCCACCGCGTATGAGATGTCTGGGCGCGTGTGCACCAAGTACCGGAGGCTCCCGACGATGCTCCTGTAGGATGTGGCGTCAGTCGGAGGGGCTGAGCTCACCTTGCTTAGCTTGAACCTTGGTTCTATTGGGATGTGGCACAGTTGTAATCCACCATGCCACTATTCTCCAAGATTTTGAGCGCATATGCCTCCTGACTGAGGGTGATGAAGCCATTGGACTGCTGTACCTTAATGCCGAGGTAGAAAGTGAGCAATCCCAAGTCACTCATTTTGAACAAGGCCTTCATCTCCTCCTTGAACTTGGCAATATCTTGTGGGTCCGTTCCGGTGATGATGAGATCGTCTCCGTACACACCCACAAGTAGGCGAGCTGGACCTTTGCCGCATGTATACACAGCGTGCTCCTGTGCACTCCGGTGGAAACCAAGTGACAGTAGGCAACTGTCAAGCTTGGTGTTCCAAGCCCTCGGTGCTTGCCGCAGTCCGTACAGTGCCTTGTCAAGTTTCAGCACTTTGTGCTCCTGTCCTTCGATAACAAAGCCGGGAGGTTGGGCGACGTACACCTCCTCTTTGAGGTCGCCATTGAGGAACGTCGTCTTCATGTCCATGTGGTGCACAGTCCACCCATCATGCGCGGCGAGTACGATCAACAAACGGATGGACTCGAGGCGAGCAACCCGCGCGAACACTTCCTCGAAGTCCACTCCTTGCCTTTGCACATAGCCTTTTGCCACGAGCCGCGCCTTGTGCTTGAGGACGGCGTCGTGCTCGTCCTTCTTGAGCTTGTAGACCCACCTAAAGCCGATCGGACGGTGGCCGGCTGGGAGGTCGACGAGGTGCCATGTACGGTTCTCCTCAATGGAGCTCATCTCCTCGAGCATCGCTTGGCGCCAACATCGGTGTTTCTCGGCTTCAAATAAAGTGGTAGGTTCCTCGTCAACCATGAGGAGAAGCTCGTCGACATCGAGCTCGCGGACGGTGGTCGTGTCAAGCAAGCTCGCCAAGGTCCTGTACATGCGTAGCCCGTCGTCATCGGTGTCGAGCATGGCTGAGGTGTTGGTGGGTGGCGAGACAAATTCTACTCCACATTGTACCACCGAGTCGGATGTTTCTGCCCCGGATGCTGGCGTCAACGGCCCTGGACTGGGTGCTACTGGTATTGATGGATCGCCACCCCCGTGCACCGGCGTGCCTGCGTGTTCAATATGTGGTATAGTATACTCAACGGTAAATGTCTCACCTACGTTGTCTTGCACGCCCCAGTCCCACTTAGCTTCCTCGTCGAAAACAACGTCGCGTGTGACGTGCACGCGTTTGCCGGCGGGGTCGTATACCCGGTACGCCTTGGTGCCGGGCTCGTAGCCGATGAAGACCATGTGCTTGCTGCGATCTTCCAGCTTCTTTAAGTTCGGCTTGACCACCTTGACGTGTGCGACACAGCCGAAGGTGCGAAGGAAGTGCACGCTTGGCTTGTGTCCGTGCCATGCCTCGTACGGCGTCTTGCCGTCGACGCTCCGTGTCGGCGAGCGATTAAGGATGTTGACAGCCGTCGTGACCGCCTCGCCCCAGAACTTTCTGGGCATATCCTTTCCCTTCAGAAGACTACGCGCCATCGTGACGACCGTCTAGTTCCGGCGCTCGACGACGTCGTTCTGCTGTGGTGAGTACGGTGCTGTGAGTTGTCGTTTGATGCCGAGACCCACGCAATACTCGCCAAATGCTACAGATGTTAACTCGCCCCCACGATCAGTACGGAGCGTGCGCAGTTTGCACCTTGTCTCCACCTCGACATGGGCTTGAAAGTGTTTGATGGTTGTCGGTACTTCATCCTTCGAACCAAGTAGCGTCAACCACATGTAGCGGCTAAAATCGTCGACGAGGAGCAAGAAGTAGCGCTTACCACCAGGTGTCACCGGTGTGATCGGCCCACAGATATCACCGTGAACGAGATCTAGCAGGTTGTCAGCACGGTACTTGGTCTCCTGCGGAAATGGTGTGCGGCGCTGCTTCCCGACAAGGCAACTATCACAAATTTGATTGACTTGTTCGATCTGTGGTAGCCCGTGCACCATGTTGCGGCGAGCTAACTTCCTGAGTGCTTCGAAGTTGAGGTGGCAAAATCGTGCATGCCACCACCATGCATCGTCATTGAGTCGTGCTACTAAACACACTGGTTGTACAATATCAAGAGATAGAATGTACAGTCAGTTTCGGGCACGTTTTACCTTGGCGAGGAGGCATTGTTGACTATCTCGAATCGAGAGCACGCTGCCTTCGATCAAGACTTGGCAGCCGTTCTCATCGAGCTGCCCAAGGCTGATGATATTGCTTTGTAGCTTCGGGATGAAGTAGACGCCGGTGAGGGCGCGGTGCTCGTCGTTCTGGCATATAAACATCACCGTGCCACGCCCTCGGATGTCGACGATGGATCCGTCCCCAAACTCGATGGAACCCATGACTCCGGTGTCCAGCTCGGCGAAGACCTCCTTACAGCCAGTCATGTGGTTGTTGGCACCGGTGTCGAGGTACCATGTTTCGCCGTGGTGGTCGTCCTCACGGCCCAGATGCACCTGAGCGTGCACCTCGTCGAGTATGACGTTGTTGGTTGTGCCCACGGTGGTCTCGGCGAGCGTGTACTCCTGCGCCACCCGCAGTGCGGACTCATCGTCGTCGACTTGCGTCAGATTGGCGAGCTCATCGTGCTTCGGCTTGCGGCAGTCCTTTGCCCAGTGGTCGTAGATGCCACAATTGTGGCACTTACCCTTCTTGTCGCGCGTGCCATCGGACGCGTTGTCGTTGCCGTAGTTCTTGTTGTCGCGGCCACGACCTCTTGGCTTGCCGCGCTCTCGACCATAGCTTTTGCCACAATCGGAGTAGGCCTCACATTCCTTCCTCTGCTTCGTGCGAGATAGCCACTCCTCTTCGGAGAGGAGAAGGTGGCTACTTGTGTCGCCGGAGTTGCTGCCAAGCTCGTACCGCTCCTCGGCGGCTAGAAGACGACCGGTAAGCTCTTCAATTGACAGCTTCTTGAGATCCACTAAAGTCTCAATGGCGATTGCGACTTGCGTGTACTTGGATGGAACGACTCGAAGAAATTTTTTAACTACCTTCTCGTCGTCCATTTCGTCGCCGAGTAGTTGCAGGTCACAGACGAGTCCCGTGAGGCGCATCGCGAAGTCCTCGACGGACTCGCCGTCCTTGAACTTCATTGATTCGAATTCGGCACACAATTTCTGCGCCTTGGCCTCGCGCACGCGCTCGACCCCCATCCGCATCATCTTTACAACGTCCCATGCTTCCTTGGCAGTGTCTTTCACTGCCAGTGTCCGCAGCATCTCTGGCGGTATGGCACGGAGTATGTTAGTGCAACTTGTGCACTCATGCACAAGTGTGTGGGGGTTATTTGTTGCTGCCTGGAAGAGGTGATCGGGTTGGGGCATTAGAAGGTCAAGGGGCAACTGCAATTTCTATTGCTGACTTGGTTCAGTCCAGATTTGTTGGTGTTGTTGATGTGAAGCATGGGTATCAGCTGCACCCTACTGCAAGGCTTGAATTGGTACTCCGCAAGCTTGGGGGTGCAAGTATTAAGTGAGGATTCAATTTGGATTGAGTACCATTTAATTGGTATGGTTATTGTGTATCAGTGAGGTAATGATGAGGGTAGGGTAGCAAAGCTCGTATACAATGTAGCTTGATGTGGTATGATACATAAGTGTAGTATCAGAGTTTGGCCACTGTGTCCAGGCAGTGGACTAAGGGAAATATATCCATAAGGTGAAGGCTTGAGTGTTAGTGGATGAAGGCAGTAGTGACAGTAATCATAGCAGCAAGTTGGCTTCAGGTGTCAGGTTTGGGGTAGGTTTGGGGGTTTGGGTATCGAAGACTGGACTGATACCTTGGAGTATCAGTTGAGTGGACTCAAGTATTAGAAGTTGGGGGTATATCAGTTCTAATGCAGACCTGTGCACCACTTTAGGCAGTGTAAGCACTGCAAGGAGAGTTGGGGGATGTTGGTTCAGTTGTGATCTGCACAAGGAGGTACAACGGTGCATTGTACACTGCCTTAGTGCAAGACCTATAACATATGGAACTGTAGTAGATTAGTGGCTGTTAAGTGGGATAAATTCCTAGGCTAGTAGGTACCAAATAAAGTAATTGTGGTGTCACCCAGCTGACATGAGTTCAGATACAATTGGTATCTTATGATTAAGTTATGTAAGATATTAAGAGAAGTAATATTTAGGATGATGCTTACCTATGTACAATGGGGGTGACATTTATACACTAGTATCAGTGAGTAACAGAGTAGAGACTGATACCAAGTAGAGTCAGTAAAGAAATATAGGAAGTGTATTGTGCATCTTAAGCGGGAGCTTTTATTCCAAATTTTTGAGTGTTATATATATATATATATATATATATATATATATATATATATATATATATATATATATGCTAGTAAAGAAAACAACTAGATATAGGACTAATACTACGAAAAGGTATTAGGGATATATAAAGATAAATAAGTGTCAAGTATATATATTTCTATGAGTATATATATAATGTATCCATATGAGAACCTCTGTGTAAGAAGTGTAGGATGCCTTGTGCAACTAAGCGTGTGTGTTTTAGGGAAAGAGTGTCCTGAAGATTCTAGTGTAAATGTTTTTGTGTTTAGGTGAGTTGATTAAGTGTGTGTGAACGTGCAAACTTATTATCTTATTTCTTTTGTCCATTATTTTTCCAGGTTACATCTAAGAAAGATCAGAGACAGTGCTGGTGTGTTTATGACTCTCCATGTTACATCTGAGCCATTTTTCTTGTAGTGTGCCAATAACTCAGAAGAAATCTCATATGAAAATGGATAGTTCACTAGTAGCTTTTCCAAATATATAAGCATCAATACCTACACTCTTATGTTCCATCTTGATGATACCATTTTATTCTAGCCACCACCACAGTATACGATATTGTTGCTTCTGGATTTAGTTTTTACACTGATTGTGTATTTTTTTTTTTCACTTGGGTTGTGCTTGAAGTGCATGCCCCACGCCTCATAATACACCTATAGTCCAGGTGTGTGAACCCAGGGCCAGTCTTAGGTTCAAAAACTGATCAAAGAATGTGTGGTCCAGTTTCCATGGATAAAATTGTGTTAGTGAGGATAAAATCCAAGTTGGTC
Source organism: Iris macrosiphon (assembly GCA_036927795.1). Taxonomy (NCBI): domain Eukaryota; kingdom Viridiplantae; phylum Streptophyta; class Magnoliopsida; order Asparagales; family Iridaceae; genus Iris; species Iris macrosiphon. The sequence continues at coordinate 86,539,126 of JAYESA010000020.1, read as the reverse complement.
TTTCGAAATTTCAGAAATCATGGCGTAGACTTGTAATTTTTAAACCATTGTTGCCATTATCTATCTAAATACATTCCTCCTCCAAATCAGACAAATAATTTACCCTTATTCCTATTGGAAAGTCTACAGACAGTTATGTAAGTTATCTTGTGTTTCATTGACTGAGATTATTATGATATGAATTTTGCAGTGTCTTATAATATTGTGTACTTCAGTAGTCCAGGTCTTATTATTGTAGTCTTATTGCCCAATTGAGTTATTGTCTATGCTCAGAAGTTTTTCTTGGATTCATGTTTCAATTTTCAAGAATGTTAATTCTTTTTCTTGTAGTAATGTATTCACATTGTTTGCAGATGAGGATCATCGTTGTACAGTAAACAACCTCAAGTTCATGTTATTACGCAAGAGAAGCATATCAGTAGTCTTCGTAGCTATAGCTCAGAAGAATTAGGATAGAGAAGCACTTTGTATCTCAAGGATGTTTTCACTATCTCAAGGATATTTAAGATATTATAAAAACCATATATTTTGGTTACTTTGATATGTCGTTAGATGTTTGTGGATGTTTGTGGTGTACAAACTTTTTTTGTTAATATAAAACTGTGTATTATAGTTCTTTGATGTTTGCGATATTTTGGAATATATTGATATTATGTGTGTTTGGTAACTAGATTCTGGAATATATTGATATTGGTAAAAAGTTTCTCTTGACTGTTGCAAAACGTCAACAAAACGTCATCTCTTAACGGTTTTTAAACACCAAGAAATATTTTTCTTGACAATTTTCGCCGGTCAAGAAAGGGCTTTCTTGACAGTCATTACCCGTCATCTAGGCCACAATCATGAAATGTTTTCATTTACCTTGACGGTTTTGCGATATATTTTCTTGACGGTTTAAAACCGTCAAGACAGGCTTGTTACTTGGCAGTTTAAAACTGTCAAGAAAACAAAAAATAGAAACCGTCAAGAAAAGTGGTAACTTTTCTTGATTGTGGCCTAGATGACGGATCCAAAACCGTCAAGAAAATCCTTTCTTGACGGAGAAAAACCGTCATGAAAAGCCATTTTTCTTGTAGTGTAGAAAGATAACCTAATCTGTTGGTGCACATAACTAATGAACGTGCTTGTTTCATGGCGTGGGCGAGTGCCTCTCCACAAGTGCATTCAATGTACTGACACCTAACCAGATTGCATGCAGGGTGTAGGGAGTTGCTTGCACAGTTTCAGAGATCGCTTGACTCATTGAGGCGGCGGATCGCACTTGGCGTCTTGGAGCGTAGCGCATGGACCTGAAGCTCACATATACGGGACGTAATGTATGGAAACATCATCATCTAGAGTTTTTGATTCATGTTGTAAGCCTAGGGGCATATCCGTTGTAATGAGAGAGAGAGAGAGAGAGAGAGAGAAAGGGAGAGAGAGAGCTTGAGCGATTGTAATTCTCAGTCTAGCGCCGCTTGTAATCTTTACTTCATATCAATAAAGAGTTTGTTTTTATTCCAATACTTGTGTTTATTCAATGCTTCCGCTTGGAGACTATGTGTGCGACTCTAGGGCTTAGCTTTTCATCGGTCGGTTTTGGTGCTTGCTTTGTGCGGGTGAAACTTAGGCTATTGCGGCATCACGCCCATGCGAGGACGTTCGGTCCTGCGGGGCCGGGGCATGACAATAAGTGTATGTAACCAAGGATGAGTTGGGAGTGTTTATAAGTGTAGGTTAGAGGTAAGATACATGTGAGTATCTCAGTGTCAAGTTAGTGTACTAGTGAGGTAAGATATGGATAAGGTCAAGGTAATAGGATTAGACTTTGAGTTAGTCTTGATACCAAGGTATTGGTATTAATGCTAGTGTTAGATATCAAGATAAGGTATCTAAGATAAGAGTAATAGACTAAGGTATTGAGATATAAACCTATATATATAGTGTTATGTCATAGTATTAGCTAGTATCCCTAATTCCATGAGGTATGACCTAGAAACCTAGAGATAGCTTGGTATAACCTAGTATTAGCCAATATTAACTAATATGACTTCATAGGCTAACTAGAAAGGTAAATTGGAACCCAAAAATAGGTAGTTGACCTAGTTTGACCATAATGACTTAGAATTGACCTAGAGACCTAGTTTTGAACTAGTTAAGCTTGTTTATGATTCCAAATCACCTGTTTGACATGTAAATTCATATATAGGTCTTCAAGGCTCCGATACAGACATTGTTTAACATTTTTATCTCAGGACCACATGCGAGTACATTCTTTGATAGTTCTATTATATGATAATTACTATGATACAGGTATTTAGTAATGTTATACCTGATTTCTGACACGATGGTATAAAGATTGGTATATATTTTGGATCTTCAGTCATGGGATGTTATATTGTTCATCGCATTGATATTGGACATTGTTCATCGTATTGCTATTCGACAATGATCATTGGATTGTAACGTGTCATGGTTGGATCCATCGTACTAGCCGGGGTGGAAACGTGCTAGCTAGAGAAGTGATAAGAACCATTAGCAAGTATTGTAAATCATCGGCTACTAGATAATTATACACTTCACGTATGATTGAGCTAATTTCTCCTTAGTGTAAATCATCGAATATCCCAAGCCGATCACATATCTAACTAGTATTTCAAAATACTTAGTGTAGTTGCAGTGTTTCTTATTCAGTTCATACTTGATGATTATACTATTTTGCACCTGTTACTTATAGTTCATTACCTTTCTTGCCCTAGCTACAGTTTACCATTATTTATTTCTCTTTACTAGCCATGCCATGATATTAGTTTATTGCTTCTCATCATGTATTACATTAACTATTACTGTCTTATAGTCTTTGTCAATTAATTAGAACTGCTATGTGTTATACTCATTTCATCCTGTCTGGATAATATTTTTAGGTGACTGTTTGGAGGATTGATGTCCTACCTATTACGGACCCCAGGGAGAGGTTGCCGAGATTGATGATGTGGCTCAGGAGTAGGAATTTGTTGCAGGATATTGCATATATGTGTCATGATTCGCACCCGATGTAGGGGCACGAATACGTAGGTACGTCCAGCCCATGACGCAGCATCGGTGGTAGAACGTTGTCTAGGTCAACAATACTATCTAAACATCTCACATAATATATATAAGGTACCTGCCATGCTGTCTCAAATCCAAATGGAGAACAATATGATATATGATAAATGGCAATCAATACTTAATCACAATATAAAACTAAAGGAAGATAAAATGCACGATATGGAATATAAGAAGAGAAATATAAGTCACAATACATCACAAGTCCAAGTCCAATCACAACACAATAGTCTAATCTTAACACAATGTCTCAAATAATAATACATACTATAAGAGTCTAGCTAGAACAAATATAACATCATAATGAGCTAGCTAAGTCTCCTCAGTAGCGGGCATTAGATCCTCAGGCGACCCGCCATCTTATGGCCCGTAATGGGTGGGACACATCTTCTCTAACCAATCATCTGAAAAATATATCCAGTCAGAATTAGAGCGAAGTACAACCCAATAGCAGTTCCAATTAAATGACAAAGGCTATAAAACAGTAAATAGTGATGAAATACTAGATAAGCGGATACTAAGGAATCAGAGTATAAACTAAAATGAACAGATAACTAAAGAACAATGGAAAGCAGAATGAGAGCAGGTAAGTATGTAAAGACAGATAGAAATATGTGAACTAGAAACCTGTCAATGTAAGTATACAACCAACAGGAATAGAGTAATCTAGAAAATACAATATCTAAACTAGTATTTTGAAATACCAAGTTGTCATGTGAACGACTAGGGGTAAAATTCGGCAAACCACACGTGTCGTGTGTGGCTGCTAATATTCCAGTAAGACCATAGGATAGAAATGGTATGTCCACACGTCTCCTAGGTATTTTTCTCTCCCGACCAATACTCATGGATCCAGTCCCGACACGAAGAATCTTAATAGTCCAGAAAATATCAATAGGCTAAAAATACATTAGTCCAGTGATTCATTAGTCCAGAAGAGTCGATAGGTCTGAAACTACGTATCTCAATACAATGAATCCATACAATACCAATCCGTGTATCCAGCGTGTCAGGAAACATGTAAAGCAATATTATAAAACATGAATCATAGTAAATATTAAATAATGGAAACTATCAGAGAATGTACTCGCATTTGGTCCAGAGCGATGAATGTCAAACTGTGTCCGAACTGGTGTCGTACTGACCTATATATGAAATTCCATGTCGATATAGTGTTGGGAATCAAAATAAGTCTTAAATAGGTAAAAATAATATCTCTAGGTCAAAACTAGGTCATACTAGGTCGATACCTTGATACTAGGTTTAAAGTACCTATTGAGTTGGTTTATGAAGTCGTACTATTTAATAATAGTCAATACTAGGTTGTACCAAATTATTTTTATAATTCTAGGTAATTTCTCATACATATATAGATACTAGGCACTATATGGTCATATAGTTTAGATATGTATATAAGTATCCCACTCTACTTAGTTAATACCCCACACCTAGCTATGGACTCATATCATGTTTATTACCTCATATATTAGTACCCTCAAGTATCATAACCTACCTTGGTATCAATATCTTGATACCAACTTGACATCTTAGTTGCTATACCTAGTATCTTACTAGTATCCCAATAATTAGGGTATCCGAGATACTTACTACCCTTACCTTGGTAATTGTCCAATATAGTGATTTAAGCTTATATTTATAACTATCTATATTTATACTCATATATAATATCAACTAGTAATACCTTAGCTAATTATCTAGACTGATACTCAATACTTGGCCTATAACCCATTACCTAGGCAATACCTTAGCTCAGATTACCCATTCACTCTACCATTACTTATTATCTACTACCCTTGATATAAACACTAACCTTAATCAATTTCCAATACCTTGACTCTTTCTTATCACTAACTCATGATGTCTTATCCTAGCACTCGTTATCTAACTTGGATACCAACATACCCCTCAACCTAACTCAACTCCACTACCTTACTACTAATACTCTTATGTATCAGTCTACATTGATACCACAACTAATACCCCCAAATGTACCTACTGAATTTCTAACCAAACACCCCATCAGTGCACTGCCTTGCCTTCCTCAACTACAAGTGTAGTCCCCCCCCACCCACCCATCTCTCAACCGACCTGTCTTGACACTCTACCTCTCAAACACTCGCCTCTTGCAACTACTACTGCCCTGCCTTGCCATTTCACTGCTTGCATTGCTATTGTTGCAAGCATTTGCTGCTACTGTGTACCCTGCAACAAGTGTTGCTGCATAGGCCTAACTCCAATGCATTGGCAGTTATTGCCCAAATACACTGACTTCAAGTGACTGCACTCAGTCTCAACCAACCTCATCCTCTCACTTGTCTACTGCTACATATCCGCAAGACAACCATTTAAACAGGTGGTTGCTGCCACCACAGCAAACCCGAGCAGCTCATGTTGCTGCTGTATTGCTCCTGTTATTGTTGCTACATATCAAACATCTTCCCCTCCCCTCTATACTGGGAAACACACAACACACATGCTGTGACACACAGATGCACTCTATGTGTACAAGTGCATTGCACACTCAAAATACTTATGCCTCAACTCACCTACCAGTTCAGTCCTCACATCTCCTAACCTCATATGCACACACTTATCCCCAAACAGTAGAAAAACCTGATATGGCCTACCAACTCTGCTGTAGTCCATCATGCTCAAGCAGAGTCCTTTATTTGCACTGCCTCCCCTCCATTATGATACACACAATGAACACACAAACACAAGAAGCCCCAAGCTCATCACAAAAATCTGTAAGACACATGTTACTCCAACTAACACTCATTTGCAGTCACCCCTTCACCATGTTGCTGTGCACCATTACACACTTATGTGGTTATACAAGCAAACACACAACTGTCCCTCATTTATCACCAACACCAAACACTCCACACATTCCTCTCACAGATCACTACAAGCACAATAAGATACTCATCCACTTCCTCAACAACACTAGAATTCACACTCACACACTAGCATATAACACCTATAGTAACAAATCAACAAACACCTAGTGTGCACCATGAGTATCACACAATGATACTCATGATACCAACACCAACTTTCTCCAATACCATGATACACCATCTAATTACTATATATCATCACTAAATACATCAAATAGGATATGATACGTTTATTCTAATGCATATACAAAAAAAAATGACACAAGGGAACACCTACAAATAGAACTTACCAATTCTATCTCCGTATCATAGAATTTCATGACACTGACTCCTCGTATCCAATTGTGGACACGTATCCAGTCCCACAACCCCGATCTAAGTCTAATTAGATCTAATTTATCTCATAACACACACTTGATGTGTCAATTTCGGAATTCCTACTAATTGGATACAATACACACAATAACATTCACAATAGGGGTCCCTAGAGGTCAATTCCTCTTCATATAGGTAGCCCTAGCCAATGGATGATTCCTAATGGTTAAATGCATGAATTGGAGTCTAAATTAATGGTGAATTCAAAATTTACCTATTGGGAGATGGATTCTCAATGAAATGCTCAATGGACACAATTTGGACACAATCTCCTTGTCAATTCCTCTTCCTTTAAGTGCTCCTTGCAATCCAAACTCCAATACTTCTTAGATGGTAAAATTGAGAGGGAATTGTATGAATTGGGTTGAATTCGGTGGAGGGATGAGTCAATTTGGGAAATAACACAATTGGGATCTAAATGGGAGTAAAATAAAATGAAGAGAGAGAATGAAGCTCCTCCTTATAGTGGCCGACCCCTAGTAACCCTTCCTCCAAGCAACACTCAATGATAACAATACCCCCTACTAACTAGTCATGATAAAATAATTAGGAAGACTATATTAGGAAACTTTTGAACTAATGCAACTTAACCCATTCTCCTTAATTAACTAAAGGGAAGAGTCTAATTGGGCCTAGTCCAATTGTTGGGCTCAATTGTGTCATGACTAATCTAATTGGGTCCACTAGTGTCAAGTCCAAATAAATAGGCTAGCCCACCAACCCTTAAATAAATAACACAATACATAATAATAATTAGTAGCACAATATATATATATATATATATATATATATAATATAATGCAATCACTAAATATAATAAATACAAAATGACAAAAATACACTCATTTATAAATGTGGGGGTGACAATATGAGACTTTTAGTAGTTAGCTAGTATTGCTATATTTGGTACCGGATTTGTCTCCGACAAATATTTGAGACTTGGATGTTATTGTTGAAATTTAGATTTGTGTTGTTGTTTATACTTTCTGGTTGTGTTTTGGATTCTTCCTTTGATATCTTATCGTGCTTTTAGATTTGTGATTGGGTATGTTATTATTATATATCATTGTACTCTTTATGGAGTTGTATATTGTACGAGATTATAGTTATAGATAGATGACCGAGACAGCGTTCTACGTCGTTGTTGCGGCGTAGGCTGGACGTTACCATGTACTCGTGCCCCGAACATCTGGGTGCGGGTCGTGACAATTTTCATAGTAGCCTTTTGAGTATGATCATTATCGGACCATACATTACTAGTGTAATTTATGTACTATTTCATGATCTTATACATGATATCGTCTGGTTAACACTTTATTGTTTTTCATATATTGTGATCATTCTTGCTTAATCTGTACTACTATATAATAAGAAAAGTTAAAGCTTCAATGTGAATTTTTTCTTCTTCCAAAAATGTCCTTATTTATGTTTACTAATTAAAATTATTCATTAAATTTAGCATAGGCAGTTAGATAATTAGGTATGGAAGGAAGAAAATAAAAGGATTGTTGTTTGCTTTTTCCTAGTATTATGAAATATGTGCGATACAATTCATCTATACTAGTACTCTTAATCCAACAAGACAAACAATTGTTACCATAGTGTGGTGGTGTATGCTAACCATTGTATGTCACATTCTTTGTATTCTAGTATTGAAATTGTCCTCATTCAAAAATTGTTCACAGTTTCTTGTGACATATATATATATATATATATATATATATATATATATATATATATATAACAAATGATAAATTTTATTAGCTTCAATAAAATTATTTATTCAGTATACTCATAGTTGAAAAATGTTAATCTATGAGAATATTAGTAGCAATATTATATACTAATAATAAATAAGTAGTTGCATATTCCCCCCAAGTGATGTCTTGTCTTTGATCCTATTTAAATAAAATTCATTTTTGGTGTACTCTTAATTAAATTTCTAAATCAAGCTTAATATTAACAACAAATTTAATCCAAAGCCGTCCAAAAATGTTCGGATGACAAGTCCACAAACCTGTCGCGTGTTGCTCTCGTTTAGGCCAGTGATAGACAATTCTTGATTTGTAATACAATTAAACCTTTGTAAATAAATAACATTGGATAAAAAAATTATATCAATTTAGCAAATATTAAATAGTTTTCAAATAATTAATAATTTATTAACTTATTAAGGTTTTTTTTTTGTTTTTTCCTTAAATATTGTCAAGAGCAGCCTATACGGTCGCATAGCCGCCCCCCTCCCTCCTCCCCCCCCCCCCCCCCCCCCTCCCAATTTTTTTCTTTCAGAGTTATATAAACTTATATATTTTTTAAACATAACTTGGAAATTAACAAAAGTTTTTTTAGAACTTTATTTTGCAAAAAAAAAAAAAAAGAAAAAAAAGAAATTAGCAATTAGCAATTAGCAATTTTTTTTTTGTACTGTGATTTTTTTTTTCTAAGGGCCAATATACATTGGAGTCCACTAGTAATTTATTCATCAATCCATCATACATTACTCTGATTTTTTTGTAATCTTATTTTGAGTACATGTACGCATCCTAGTAACACTATACTGTATCAAGATTTTTAATTTACTTTTCAAATATATGTTTCGATGCAATTGATTTCTAATTTTATTTCGAGTAATTCTAGAATGCCTCTCTTTTGGTTCATACTCGACCTCCAAAATCTCAAGATCATTGTACATTGTATTTAGTTTCTTATTTTATGAACTAACAATCATATTTATTTTTTTAACCATGTAAAATTCATAATATTTTTTTTTTCAAAAGTAGATTTTACATTGTTTAATGTACTATATTATTCCATTTTATGAACATTCAACCAAATTAAACAATAATTGGTTGATTCATATTTTAGAAAAACTTCATAGTCAAATCATAACTAATATATATATATATATATATATATATATATATATATATATATATATATATATATATATATATATATATATATTTTCAAGAACCATTCGGGTGGTTTTATATTATGAAACTATCTTATGTTATATGGGTTGGATTTGGATTGAGTGGATGAGATTAAAAAGATGTAGATCTTACAATCTTTTAATTTCAACCACCCAATCTCAATTTAGTTCATGTAACATAGAGTAGTTCCATAATATAAAATTATCCGAATATATTTATATAAAAAGGTGTAGCACTCCTCTCTCTCTCTCTCTCTCTCTCTCTCTCTCTCTATATATATATATATATATATATATATATATATATATATATGACCTATAAAAATTTTATAATATATTATTTAAGCGAATTATTAATTTAGTGTATTATCCTCACGTTGGATCTATCAAAGCTATTATTTAACTGAAGTTATTAATTTATCAAAAATGTCGAGGTTCTACTGCATTGATTTATGGTTGTCTACTGGTTGAATTATTTAGGCAAATTAATATCAAATTCGATATCTAACCCAAAATATTAATTTGTGGTTGTTTATGGCATTATTATGCATGGCCTTAAAAAAACCTATGGAACTGTAAATGATTTTGGATGAAAGAATTTTTTGAAAGAATCAATTTAAAGGATTTCTACATATATTTACCGGTATTTCATGCACCACACCATGTCCCAAAGAAAGGTACCTCACGGGGAGGTACGATGTACTTAATTTTTTTTCTATTTGATATTGTTGAAAAATAATTTAAATTAAAATTTCTGTCATAGATAAAATTTAAATATGTTTTAATTCTAATTTGTTATAGATATATTTATATGTTAATTAGAATTTGTTGTAGATACTTGCAGGTAGGTACATAATATTAGTTAGAATTTTTTTCTTAGTTTCTAATTATGTGAGTATGCATACATCTTAGATGACTTATTTTAAATCGTTATTGTCTATAATATACTAGCAAATTCACGCGCGTTACACGTAATTTTTTTTTCTTCTTCTTGATATTATTGAAAAATAGTTTAAATATTTGAATTAAGATTTGTTATATATATGTTTATATTTTAATTAATTTGTTATACATATATGTGTAGGCAGTTGGATAATATCAGGAGTTAAGCTATCAATTATGATACTTTTTAAGAAATTTAATTGTAATGATTCATTTAGACTAAATTTTAATTATGATTAAGCCATTAGTTTTTGTAATTGTTTCTTTGGTATTTTTTTTTTATATCTTTACTATTATAATGCGGCTTGGAAACGACTCTCAAGATGTGTAAAAGTGCGGGCTAGTCCTGAATCTGCCACGTGTTCGGACCCGGTCAACGATCCAGACCGGCTCGGCCCACCTCCTCCGCGGGTCTGGACTGGTTCGACAAAATCGGCCCTTAAGCCCGACCCGACCCGTTGTGCAACGTTGAGAGTCCGGGCCGGTTCCGGGTTGGACCGGTCCGGCCCGATTTTTTTATTTATTTACTTTAATATATATATATATATATATATATATATATATATATATATATATATATAATTTTTTTTTCGGGTCGGCCCTGTTCCCTGTTCATTATATATATTAAAGTAAATAAAAAAACTGAAATATAAAAAAACTGAAATATATATTAAAGTAAATAAAAAAACTGAACAGTGCCAACCCAGAAATATATATATTTATTATTATTATTTTTATATAAAAAAAACCAGGCCGGCCCGGACCGATCGTGGATCGGCCCGGTCCTACCCTGACCGGGTCATGGGTCTGGGTTGGGTCGGATAATTTATTGACCGGGCCGGCTCGGCCCGCCGCTCTCTTCGGATTGAGTTCGGTCCGGAGCCAGTACGGACCGGCCCAATACACACCTTGAAACGGCTCAAGCCGTCCAAGCCGTATGTATATCCTCTATTAAATAATTAAAAATTATTAAAAAAAATTCAAACTACTGGATTTGTATTCTTAAGTATACATTTTCACATATCTATTCTTATAACGAGACTTGCAAACGACTCAAAATTGAGCCGTCTAAGCCGCATGTAAATCCTCCACTAACTATTTTCTTAAAAATTAATTAATTATTTAACTATCTAATATTATTTATTTACAACTAAAGAAATTCTAACTAAAGTGGTTAATGTGTGGGGTATTTTTCCTGGTTGCTTGAGTTTCGATTCCTAGGAACGATAGTATTTATAAAAAAATTATATTAAAATTTTTAATAAATTTTTAAGCACGTGCAATGCACATGCATGTTACTAGTAGTTAATAAAAGAAATTTTTTTTAAATCACTCTAACTAACAGAACGTATAATAAATCCTAAAATATATTCAATATTTAAATTATATTTAAACTAAGTATATTATATTATCTAAATAAACACATGTCCAAAATTCTACAAATATATCTATAATAAATTGTAATTAAAATATATTCAAGTCATATTTAAAATATTTTAATATAATTTTAATTTTGATTCAATTTTTTAACAATATTATTTTTTGTGTACATACAATGTATGCCAATGTAGCCCTAAGGCACTAGTCTAGTGGTAGTGCGAAGGGTTACCCACGGGTAGATCCCGGATTCAAATTTTTTCTTCTTCGGAATGGCTGTGTGGCTTATATATCTACGGTCCAACTTAAAGAAAGGAAAAAAAAACGGTCCAACTTAAAGAAAGGGAAAAAAAAATCTATTTGTACGCCAATGTTTCTAGTAGGGTTTAAATGGTTTATATTTTTGCGTTTTATAATAGTAGAAATAAAGACGGTTTTATTCGAAGGTTTGATTTGATTGAAGGATTATTATTTATATTAGGGATTTTATTACTTTTTTTTTTCTTCCAATCTTCCTTCTGCCCTGGGAAAGTGGAGCCTTCTCAAACCAGGAATAGAGCGGCAACGGGTGCGCTTACTTTTTTTCCTTTATTCTTTTTCTTTTCTCTGTTTATTCCTTTAGGAAAGTCACAAAGTCTCAAACTAGAATAGACATAACAAAATATCCAAGTCTATAAGTCTAGCAATAACACAATAAGTCTAAAGTATCAACAAAATGCAAATAGTCTAGAAGCTGGAGACAGATCCAGTATAACGAATAATACTAACCAAGTGTCTACTATACTAGTTAAGCCTCCTCAACAGCTGGTACTGGATACTCCTGTACTACGGTGCTATCTCAGCTAGCTCTTCAACATGTGGTCCATAATACGTAGGACATCAGTCCTCTAAATAATTATCTGGAAAAAAAATCCAATCAGGATTGGAGCAAAGTACAAAAATGTAAAATCAGTTCCAAATACATGGTAGAGCATATATGACAAGTAATAAAAAAGAATACAAGATGTATAAGTAGAAAATAAAAGTATAACTGAAATAAGAAGATAATCACGATAGTTAACTGGAAAGATAAATATAGAAAATATGGTATGAAGTGTAAGTAAGAGCACTAGTGATACAGTCTATATGATTTAGAGCACAAGTTTGTTATCTGATTGGCTTGGGTTAGACACGAATACACTAAGATAACTTATTTATACGTGAGTTATATAATTGGCATGCACACGAATACACTAAAGGTTTGATCACATAACCGACTTATACTCCCCCTCACAGACTAATATTCATGGATCCAATCATGACACATTATGCACACGAATATGATACTAGCACACAGAGCACACGAGTATAATGTGAGCATATGGAGCACAAGAGTATAATATGAGCACACAGAGCACACGAAGTTGGCATGAGCATACGGGGCCCACGAATAGATACGAGCACAAGGAGCATACGATATACACGATAAGATACAAGTACAAGGAATGCCCGATGCACACGTCAACATCTGATTTGATCCATATAATACCAGCTCGTATAATATCGTGTTAGAGTCAAATAATAAAGATCTAGAACATGTGATATATACACTATCAAGTACTGAAAACTAACAGAGAGATGTACTCATCTGTGGTCCTGAGCAAACGATGCAAATCTTTGTCTGAACTGGTGTCACACTGACCTATATATAAAATTCTATGTTATTTGGTGTATTGGAGAAATAAACATGCTTAACTAAACTAAAATGTGATTTCTATGTTAAAACTAGGTCATACTTTAAACTAGGTCAAACTAGGTCGATACCTTGATTTTAGATCCAAATCTAACTTCTAGGGTGGTTACAAGGCTAAACTAGCTCATACTAGGTGATACTAGGCTATACTTAGGTTTCTATGTTAATAACTTGAAGGTATTAGCTATGCTAGCTAATATATATATATATACATATATATATATATATATATATATACATATATATATATATATATATATATATATATATATATGTATATTAGTTATATCTATTATCTAGTATTACCTTAGTTATACTTAATTACCTAGCCCCGTATTCTAGTACCATAACTTATACTTTAGTATTATAGTATAAACATATATACCAATCCTTAACTTCAACCTCATTACTTTAGTATCAAGCTTAATTCCTATTACTTACGTAGTTACCTTAATACCTTAGCTCATACTTGGACACTTACCCCGTATCTTGACTACTAGGCAATTCCTAGTATCTTGGTACCCTGGTACCTTGATACACTCTAGGATATTCATGATAACCACTATAGTTGACACTCTAGGGGTACCCTTATGTCTAAATGATACTACACTCCCTCACTCTCATGACACGCATCACACTTGATACAACATACTCAACACTAACCAACTCACTAACAGTTACCTACACTAAGACTCCAACATGCCCTTCTAAGACTTATTGAATACCTACGATACTTAGCATAATTACCTAAACTCTATGCACTGGCTCTCACAAATCACTCACAATACTTCACTGATACCAAGCCCTCAACCCACACTCTTACTGCTGCATTAACCTACCACTGCTGCTATATTTTTCTAAGTTCAGATTTTGCACTTCAAGATACCCCCTAACACTGATATATAAACCCCTACTAGGACTGATGCTCCTAAACCGATCCCCACAGCTCTCATCTGAACACTGCACTGATACTAACTCCTTGACTCAACACACCACAACTCTGCCCCAACACCACAGACCATGAACACACCTAATTTGTACGCATTAGGATACAAAATTATCACAACAATTCGTATCCACAACACACTCACACCTCAAATGTGCCACCCACACTTGACTTACTTCCCCACATCACTGATACCCATCCATACAAGACACTCACTACCCATCTATGACTCACTAATACATCTGTTGATGATTAAACAATTCCACATGCAACTCATACTCAAGCTCTTAGCCTGGACACAAGGAAATCCCTCACTGAACACAAGTACACACATAATTGCACTCACTCTCAGGTAACTCTCGAGCTTCCCCTATTCCTCTACCTACTGCCAACTGCAGCAAGTCTCCCCAGGCAACCCCACACTCTTGCTCACTGCCTACTGATTCTATTTCAGCACATGCACTGCCTACACTCCTAACTCTGATACACCATGTACTGATACCATCAATGGCACACTCATCCTTCACACTGTTACACTAACCCCACTTGCTAACTCATCATCTGGACACCCATTGGTCCTATATGCACAACCTATTCTACATATACAACTATAGTTCCCTGTGCACAGAGCTCACATGCATAGGTTCTTACACCCAAGAATTGACACACTAAAGAACTACACACAGGTCTTGCACATCGAGTACACACAATTTCTGGTTCATGAAGGCACCCTCACACTTACACATATCTATAAATACACCAACACCAACACCAAGCTAAAACCTGAACACCTATACCCAACCCTTCATTGCCACAGCAAGCACAACAACAATAACTAATCAACGTTACCCCTGTCACATTCTCACCCCTCACCTGCATACACTCACAGCACTTGCAAACGCACACAGACACACTGGACACTCCTACACTCTTGTATCCTGAGCACAATGCACTAATGTGCACTTCTTGCACACAGGAACCTGGCAACTGCCAAGTACTGCACATTTAACGTCACCCCCACGATCATACTATCACTTGTACACACACACACACACACACACACACACACACACACACACACACACACTCAAGACCGACATCTCCAATTTACCCATATCTCACCTTACCAAAAGATATTAAGGATCCACATAACCAAAACACCTCATGTGCCAGGCCTACACCAATACCCAGATCTGAACTTCCATTCCCTGCAGCTCCTATTGATATACAACTGTAGCTCACCCTTGCACATACCTATAACACAATTTGCAATCAAATTATTTACTATGATACAAGTCATATGCCTGTCTATTATTAATTTATCATAGGTCTAGCTACAAATTATGATTTATTATACCTGAACACTCTAACTCACTGCCAACAATGCCAGCACCACAGTTGTCTCACTTACACCACTGCCCGAATTCCCCTTGTGCACAGCCACACTCGGGCACACAGTGCACTTCACACACACCATCCTTCCTTCACTTCACTTCCCTCTCAATCACACACACCACTAACTAACCCAAAACCAATTAACTACCTACACCAACAGCAACTGCTATGCCAACACCAACTCTACACGACCAACCCCATGCACCTTCCTGTCAACACATCAACTACACCTCCCCTCCATTGCCACTGTGTTGCAAGGAGACAGATTCAAACAACACCTTTAAGACACAGTGACGGATTCGACTCCATTTTTAGTGTGTCCTAGTTTATTTTGGAGTGTACGTGGCATGTCTGATACGTGTGTCCGTGCACTACACGACACAACATGGCACAATATAAATTTTGGAGTGTTTGTGCTTCTTAGAATGTCCCTAAAGGTGTCCCGAGTAAAGAATATGCGTAATATAGAATTTATATTCTGAGTACATATAATCACTGGCACAGAAAGACCCATTCTGTTGCCATGAATATGCATCTAATTGAATTAGGCCATGAATTATTTTTCTTATACAACAGATTCAACTCTAGTGTCATTCATTCATTCATTCTATTAGGATACAGTTATAACATAACCAAATAAGACAAGAAGAAAATAAGATAACAATTGGTAACCAAGAGTTAAAGACATCAAAATTTCTATAACATAACCAAATAAAAAAAACTAGTTATTAACAAGAATATCCACTAAACTATACATATAAATAATAGGTACGTCTAGATATCATTAATTTTATATAAGTGAAGCTTATACCAAGGTAGATTTGCTTCAGTACTCTTCATAGTTAAAAGAAAATACCTAATACACAGACGGTTCATGATAGTGAAGGCATCAAAATTGCTATAACATAACCAGATAAGTTATTAACTCTTCATAGTTAAAAATATGAACTCACATTTGTAAGAACGTACCTAATAGACTTACTTTGAGACGTACGGTTCATGATAGATAGTTAGAAACCAAGTCGGAGCATTGTGGGAATTAACGCAACGAAATTGGATTGTACTACAAGGAGGGTAAGGCTTTGGTGTTGTTTCCTCCAAGTCAAGCACCCTGACAATATGAACCAATTCATGTTGAGAATTTCTATATTCATCAGTGAAGTATACGCAGTTCCCTTTGAGGCCTGGCACGTCGGGGAGCAGCATTGCCCCCTGTAGGTCCAGAAACAAACATCCACCGCCCAGGTTATTGACAATCACCCACCTGTTTGCTTCGCGGTCGAACTTCATGATTTTGATGTCTTCAATAATATCAGATGTAAGAGACCTACTCCTCCTCACTCTGGCATGCAACAGATCTGATCCCCCCCTGCGAGGAAGAGCCGAGATGAGAAGAATATTGGTGCCCTCTGATATCGGGAGCTTGTTTGCAAGACGAGGTGGTTCTTGATCAGTAGAACAAGTAGTGGGGATGTCGAAATGCAGCAGCTGCCCACTCTTGAGGATCGCATAAAATATGCCCTCGTGGTAGACACCATCCATGATCTCATCATCATCATCATCATGCAGTTCATAGTCGTCGTCGTCGTCGTGCAGTTCATAGTCGCCATGGAGGGAATAAATATGGGTCCACTTGGCATCCCCTAAAGAGGTGTAGGCGATGTGTTCAAATCCTGGATGGCCCAAGTGTTCCAGGATGGCGATGGCGAAAACTGTGGAATTACCGGAAGAATTAGGGACAGCGGTGAGGACAACCTTAATGATCCCATCGAAATAGATATGGTCAGGGATGGTGGAGAAGGCGGGGAGGCGGTGATGAGCGCCGGTGAGAGGGTTCATGACTATCGGTTGGTCCATGTCGTGGAGAAAGAGGACCCATCCCTCCTTGTGTCCAACGACTGTAATAGAGGATGGAATGGTTTTCTTGTACAACATTTCCGAGGAAAAGTCGTATAAAGAGTACTGCAGTTTTTGGTCTGCTGTTTCACGGATAATAGAGAGCCATGGCCATGGCCAAGGGAGAGGGGAGGATTCTTTTGTCGCAGAGGCCCATGATCTGCAAACTGCACCGAACCGAACGTGGTCACTGATGACCAAACGTTGTGAAATGGATACGAGTAGTTCAGGGAGAAGAAGTGCCCAGTTCCTCCTCCTCTTGCACACAGTTACGAGATCATTGCCTCCCTTCTCCATTGTAACAAACTCTTGCTTGCTTGCTTCTTCTCTTGTGTACTGTGCTTGTGTCTTGGTTTTCACAACAAGAACAAAAATACACACTGTGTACAAAATCAAAATCAAAATCAAATTAAATCATATAGCACAATGTGTGCAAATCTCTGGTGTCAAAAGGTTTCCATAAATGTTCTTCTTCTTTTTTCTTTCCAAAAATTCTATTGGTTACCCAATTCTTTTGGGTGATATAATCAAATTAAATCATAGAGAGTGTGCAAGTCTCTGCTGTCAAAAGCTTTCCATAAAATCTTCTCTTCAATTTCTCTTCTCCTCCATGTTATCTTTCCATGTGTGTCCTCCATAGCCTAATAGCTGGCATGGTGCAGCAAACATATATACTAAAATTTTGGTGTCAAAGCCAATAATGATGCAAACATATCATATTTTCTATGATTCTAATCACTGATTGTTACGGAGAGATTCACGGAATCTACAAACCAAAAATATTATTCCCGTCTAAATTTAAATTTCATGATACGATACTACAGACTGCCTACTATTAATGCAAACAGTGTTGGAAGAGTACCAAATCATTTCGAGATAAATAAAGTATTTTACACAATCTTACTAAAATAAAATCACTGAGATAAAACTAGGAATAAATTTCATGACACAACTGCTGAGTAAGGACTGACTACCTACTAATGCAAATTAAAAAAAAAATTATATAAAATACTTTTATCTAGGATATCTATATCTTCTTTTTCTATATAACAATACATATTTGTATTCGATGACAAAAGATAAGAGAATAAAAAAAAGGTCGGTAGTAGTATTTCAGACCGAACATGAAGTGTCATGATTAAAAATAATGATCTTTAACAATTGTGTATATGTCATATAAAGAAGTCTCACAATAAGCGCATAATTTTAAAGATATTATTATTATATAATATAAATATTAAATATATTTTTAAATGTCTGACTTTTTCTCATGACTTGGTACAATTCCATCAATCACCCCCGAAGGATGGTTTATCTGCCAACACAGTTCTATGTCCGCACCTAACCCAAAATCCCGGCACTACTGCACTACTCCCACCATTTATTTTATTAAATAGAAGAAATAATATGTTCCCTTGGCTAGAATCAGGGAGATGGGACGGATGCCGATACCACAATTTATTTTATTTCTTAACTTGATACATAAATTTTTGAAATAATAAACAATTTCAAAAACTAATTTATCAAGGTAAGAAATAAAAACTATTTAATTCATATTGAATTGTGCTAACTCATGTGTTGTATGGTAGTGTTTTGAAATTAGAATTTTGCTAACTAACAATAATTGAAATCGTCTACCGAATTTTAAATTACTTTAGGCCTCGTTTGGTTCACAGAAAGGAAAGGAAAGGAAAGGAAAGGAAAGGAAAGAAAAGAAAATTAATTCTTTGCTATTTATTTTCATTTGAAAAACTACTATTCCTATCAATTTTCCTTTCCCAAGTGTTTGGAAGGACCAAGAAAATTAGAAGGTAAAGTGAATCTCGTTTAGTGGGTGGGGGGAACCATTTTCCCCCTATTTTCATATCCTTTGGGAATTATTTTTCTTCCCTACCATAACACAGAAAATGAATGGCTTTCCTATCCTAAGGCCATGATTCGTGAAACAAACGTTGCCTTACATTAACCTTAGTATTTATTTGGAATGATGTGTCCACCCTAAATATGAAATAAATTTTAGCTTTCAAGATATTAAAATTAATCTTAATATTATTTACTTTTTGAATAAAATTGTAAGCACCCAGATTTTTAAAATTTATAAATAGAAATTTTTGAGATTTTTCTGTGATTTTTAATTATTTAAAATAAATATTCTTCAAAGGATTACTATTTTTATGTATTATATTAAATATTAAAATATTGTAAAAATTATATTTTTGAGTGTATAATTAATAGTATGATGTTGTGTAATTTTTCTGAAATTTATTGGACTCAAAAACTATTTTTAAATAGCTAAAAATATTATTTTTGGATAAACCAGACCGAACCAGACTTGAACCGAACCAAACCAAAACAAACTGAACCCAACTGAACCGAACCCAACCCCTAATGGATTGGATCTAGACCTGAGCCCGCCAACCCATAACTCGACCCGAACCGCTAAACAAATCCCCCCCCCGCACTCCACGATCCGCCCCCGGACCGTTACACCCCCGGCCGACAAACCCACGACCCCCATGACTCCCGGCGACACCCCCGCGACCCTCTCCCCGTAACCGCCTCCTCTCTCCCTATATAAACTCGACCGCCACCCCTACCAACATCACCGTACCACCTTCACCATCACAACCACCGTCCGACTCCGACGACTAGGACGACCCCGAGCTCCCTGCTGTGACCCCGACCGACCACTGCTACCCCGGTGCCGCCGCCGCCACTACCAGCACGACGACGACCCACTTCAGCAGCTACAGCAACTGTCGCCGCCAACGTGCCCGGCCGCGCCGTCCCGTCCACGCGTAGCACACCGCCGCCGACCCGTGTTCTGGTGAGTTTTTCTTCCTTCTCGCTGTGTCGATTCTCGAACGGCTTGTTGCGACATGTTCGCTGTGTGAGCCTCTCGAACCCTGTGCAATTAGATTGGAGTATTGTGTCCTGTGTCGATCGTAAACCGCGACGCGAAAACAGGAAAAATAACCAAATTTTGGAGTTCAGAAACTGTTCCGAACCCCTATATTCATGGCCGATTTACTCCCAACGTGTTTAATATTTTTAAATTCTTCTTGAACAGTAAATTAGACAACCTAACCAAGTTTTAAACCCTGTAATTAGTTTATTTTAATTTGTTGTATGTTGTGTTTTATTCCCGGATAAAGTTGATCAAAAACTTGACTTTCAAAACCCAAATTTTTTCGAAACGGTGTGCGTTTCGCTAAACGAGGCGACTTCGTCGAGTGCGAATTGCATCAAAAGGTGGATGTGCGTGCACACCGGAATTAACGCTTATCCGTCAAAAATATCCTATATGGGCCCATTCTGACACTCGTTATAACTTCGTGTGTGCTTTTTGTTTCGCAACGAAACTTACGCCATTGGATTCGTAGCGTTACGCTGGTCCTGTGACCCAAGTTTGGTTCGATTCTGAGAACGTTGACGAAACCCCGTATCGTGGGCCCCACGGCTCCACTTGACGGGCGATTTTGTGACCGGCTCATCGGAATTCAGTTCTGGATATTCCGTTGGGTTTGTATCATCGTTCTAGACTCGTAAACACTAAGTTTGACAAATTTAGAGAAATTTTTCTCTGGCATATTTTTTGGTGCGAAGTGGGCCACATGTGGACCCCACTTTGACAAAAAACTGTCAATTCTGTCCCTGTGTCCAAATTGGACTTATGAGTAGTTAATCCTAGCTATTTTATATCTTTTAAAAGTGATGGTAATGTTTATTTCAGCATCCAGAGGCGTACCTGGAGATTTTGCTGTTACCGGAGCGACTGAAGGAGTTCAAACCCCAGGCAAGTGTACCTTGCCAACTTGCAGTAGTTCCTGTTACATTATTTGCTTGAGTTCTTTCTATATATATGTACTCTTGAGATGTACATATTCAACCTAGGACCGTGAGACGTTGCTTAACGTCCGAATAATATTCGGGTGTCGACGCCGTACGCGGAGTCGTGTAACGTCACTTAGAGAGTTGATATTACGATCCTATATTTGCGTGCTTGATTTACCAAGTACGTCATACCATAGGACCCCTGACACTTCATAAAACAGAATCTTTCCTGAACATTCATGGTGATTCTGTATAGGCTTACATGATTCGTGACATAGATCTTGCATATACATATATATCATTGTGACTCGCTGTACTAGCTAAAGGTCATGATCTTGCATGTTATGGACATGAGACGTCGTGGACATGAGACGTATGATTACATTGGGTGGAGAGAGACACACAAGCTACAGGCTGATTACATACATATATATTTATTATTGTGGTGCTTTAGTCTCTGTTCTAGAGCTTGGTCCACTACGTGATATTACAACTACCGGCTCCCCGACACAGAGCTTGTAGTTGTCTCAGCCTGAGTACTAGTGATGCTCTCAATTGCATATCACATAGTTGGTTACATAGTTTGTCCTGCTGATATATTTTATTTACTGTATTTTATTTGGCTTGAGTTATTCTTGTACCTTGCTATGTCCCCTGAGGACCTGGATCCGGATTATGTTCCCAGGTATAGCAGAGGGGATCTACCCGGAGGTATACGGGACAGGAGCAGACACTGGAGAAGTACCAGCACCAGAGGACGAGGTTGTGCCAGATGATTTTTTTCTGAGTATTTGCTTTATATACTCAGTTATTTCTGTTTCTAGTTTCTCTATTTCCTGTCTCGTGGATTATTGTATTAAACTTATTTTCGGGTTGTTCTCCGAAATTACTTTTTATTGAGACTTATTGGATTATATTTCTTTTTGATTAGTCTGACATTTGAGATATGATTTCCTTCTGTGGATAAGATTAGAATTAGAATGTGACATGTATCGTAGACCAGTATATCTGTTTTACAGCTAAAGTACACTCTAACGGGTCCATTAAATTGGGTTTGCCCATTGGAGTGTGCTGCAGGCCATTGCCACGTGGCTAGTCCCTCGGTATTTTGGGACTGGGACGTGACATGGTTTTTGTGGTGGCCCATGCAGGTCTACTACTATATTGCTTCGGTTTCAACTAAGGACTGAGCAAGCCTGCGATTAAGAAAGGATAAGTTATAGGATCTCATCCACTTGATTGATTCATTCTTGACCTCTATATCGATTTTAAAATAATTTCTTGACTTGCATCCTGCCTTGATTCCCTGTGCGCCTCTTATAATTTATTTTGGATACAGAGTAATGGATTCATAAGCAAGCGACGAGACTCCCGCAAGAACACCATAAGTTACAGTTGTCACCTACGGCGATGGAGTGATACCAGTGGGTGGAGTTCAATCAGCTCAACAAAGCAATCAAGCAGGTCAACATATCTCAAGATTACAGCGAGACGACATTCCACCACCACCGCAGTTTACTCCACTGATGCCTATTTTTTCACCAGGACAGCCTATAGACGGACAGCAGATGTTCCAAATATTCTACGCAATGATGCAAGCCCAACAACAGGTTTATCAAGAGGCCCAGCAAAGCCAGATAGAGAAGTTCTTTGACGGACTTAGCTCTGAGCTACAGAAATTAATCAGCTCCGTTGCAACTACTTCATACACGGACGTACTGTAAAACCCCTTTTTTTTTTAAAACGTATTTATTATTTTTTTATTAATTAATAATTTAAATATAGTATTTAGTGGCTAATTAGGAGAAATAGATTTTTAATAATTTTTATTTTAGGTGTTCGGGCACTTAGAGGATTTATGGGACCATCAGGAATTTTTTGAAATTTATTCCATGTAGGAGACCCCCTTAAGCAGTTGCTAGCCTAATGGTGTGCATTATTCTAATCCATGAATTTTCTTATGAGTATATATATAATATATATGTATACACAAATATATATATGTATATATATATTTAGAAAGGAAAAGAAAAGAAAGAAAAAGAATTATTAAAGAATCTACTAATAATAATAATAATACTACTAACAATACTAAAAGACTACTATTCTTAGCAAATGTTTCAACTTGCTAGCAAATTGCTAGCAAGCATTGTAAGCAGCCACTATGCAACCTTTCCTTTCCAACTAGCAAACAAAATCCGAGCCTTAGCAGCAGCCGAATTTCTTTCTTCCCCCCCCTTTTTTACACGCGGACGAACCAACCTATCTCTCTTCCTATTCATAATATATATATATATATATATATATATATATATATATATATATATATATATATATATATTATTTCATAAAACCCTAACCTAAAATATTCAGACCCCCTCTTCTCATCTAGAGCCGTCACCGCAGCCAGAGAACCCCGCCAAGCCGTCCAAACCATCCCGACGACTCCGACCTCGCGCACTGCAGATTCCCACTCGAGGCACCTTCGCTCCGGAGTTGTTTCTCGTCGACTCGCTCAACCAAACGCTGTTCCGTCTTCATCGGTATGCTCACCCCTTAACCCTCTTCCATATTTGTATAATAGCCAACCTCGAAAAACGTGTACGTCTAGGCGAAAAATAGCGTCCAAGTGGGCGCGAGCAGACCCAATTCTGGGATCGCAGAAAACTACGGTGACCACCCATATTGCCGAGTTCGTATCTCCCACCACAGAGATCCGAATTCGGTGATTCTTTTTGATATGTGTAGAACACTTGACCTAGTTTATTTTCTGTTAAATAACCCTAGATTATTAGCTGATGTGGACAGAATTAAATTCGTCACAAAACCTCGCGAACCCACTTTTTTCAGAATTCTAAAAGTTGTGAAACGGAGCGCGCCCCGCCAAACGGGACCGCCCCGCCGTGTACCAAGTGTACCGAGCGGTGCACACAGCGTAACCGGATACGTGAAAATTCGTGAGAACTGATTCGGACGCGTGTGCGCGCCGAAATCAGGCCGTATCCGCGGACACACCCCGTGTCGCAACTTTTGTGGAACTCGTGCGTATTTTGTGCACGCTTGTCAGATTGCGACGAAACTTATGTCACAGGACTCGTGGTAATGCGCTGATCCTGTGACCCAATTTTTACGCAATTCTGAGACGGTTGACCAAATCGCCAATTGGCGGGTCCCACAGTTGACTTTTTGGACAAAATTGTGTTCGGCTTATCGGAATCCACATTTGGATATACCGTTGGGTTCGTATTGACATTTAGAGTTGTTTGACCTATAGTTTATCCCATTTAGAGACTATTACCCTTGGCACGATTTTTGGTACAAAGTGGGCCACAGGTGGACCTTACTTTTACTCGAAATTACCATTTTGCCCCTGTGTCCAAATTGGACGAAAGGAAAGTGCTTTTTAGCTATCTTGCTCATTCTGGGAACGTTGGTGATGTTTATTTTAGCATCCGAAGACGTTCATTCTGAGGCCGTAGCTTCTGACTCTTGGTGTTGACATTGGGACACTATATTTTGCAGCTTTCTTGCCAGGCAAGATACCTTGCCAAATTGTTTACAGTATTTTGCATGCTTAGTATATTTCTGTATATTTATTGCATTTTTGTTTATTTATTGCATGTGTAGTTCCTTTCAGTCATTACTATATATTAGATATGTTGACACACACTTGACACTTAGTATCATAGAGGACAATTATTAGGCGTATGGGCTTTTAACCACTATGGTAAACCGTAGTATATAGCTCGCACTACAGGCGTGTATCGCGCTGGTCGCTACCCCCGCGGTATGTCGATTTTTGGAGTCTCGATGGTCGCTACCCCCGCGGTATGTCAATTTCTGATGTCCATTGACATGTGTGTGAGTTGTGAGGTAGATCGAGTAGCCTACCCTTGCCCATACGTCGAAAAGTTATCCTCATTTGCATTCATATAGATTGTCTTGTACAGCATACTTATTTATTTTCAAATTATATGCATGTTTACTGTATTCAAGTTGGCTCGTATTTTCTGTATCTTGTTACGTCCCTCTGAGGACCTGGTCCTCTGCCAGGTGTATCTGCTCTTGAGTATTTACAGGAGTACGGGCCTGGACCTGACACATTCCTTTCTGCCGAGGAGGTCTTACCTTCTGAGCATCGTTGATTATCTAGCAATGGATTCTTTTAGCTGATGCACTTCTGTCTTCACATTATTTTATATTGGAGACTTTATACTCCTCTCTCATTTTAGTTTTGGTTATAGTCTTTGGTAGTGGATTTGTCTCCACCCGACTATTATTTTCTGGATATTTCAGACTCCTTATTCTAGCTTAGTATTTCTTTTCTATGACTTGTTGTGTGAATGAGATTAGCATATCTGTGACTTGTGACATTATATATACCACATGTGAGTTTATATTCATATTACAGCGTACGTATGGATTATGGTTTCCATATATTGGAGTTGCCATATCCATGCGGCTGGCATGCTTACGTGTTCCTAGTCCTACATATTTGGGACTGGGGCGTGACAAGTTTTTGTGGTGGCCCATACAGGTCGAGTTAGCCATTTCGGTTACGTTACTGTACCGATCGGGCCTGCACCTAGGATTAGAATTTTAGATCTCATCCACACTTGACTATAACTTACATTCCTTCCAACATGTCCTACTTAAGTTCTTGCATCCTGCTTGATTCATGTACTCTTCTTAATCTTTCGTCCATCTCTTGCAGAGAGATGAATTTGAATAACGGGCATGCCGCCACCGGGGACAACACGTCTCCAGGGGACGACGACCAACCACTAGGAGTGACCCCAAAGACACCTCTTCTTTCCGGACCGGATGGACTGACTAACAATCAAATTCCATCAACTCCTTCCATGATACCTAATGGGACTTTTCCAACTCCACTAGCACCGCAAGATGGCCAAGCGCAGCTGTTCCAATTCTTCCAGATGATAATGCAAGAACAAAGGCAGCAAACAGCAGAGCAGAGGCTAGAATTTCTGGCAGCACTTGAGAGAATGGCTGCACTAGCCCCTGTACCAACCCAGGCACTAGCTTCAGTACCACAAGCTCGGGTCGGTTCAGTCAAGGACTTTGTGCAGATGGGCCCTAAGCCATATAAGGGCAATGAGAGTCCAGAGGAGACCACGAACTGGATTGCCAATACCAAAAAGTTGTTAGAGGCATCACAACTACCTACTGACCTATGGATGATAGGCGTGAGGACTCAGTTAGAAGGCAACGCGCATCACTGGTGGGAATCAATGGAGCGCCAGTTGGGTACGCGTCAGACTTGGGAACAATTCTTGGAATGCTTCGAGAGAAAGTACTTCCCGGATACTGTAACGCCCCGCTCCGAACGGTTACTTAAGAAACACTACGCTGCTTCGACTCGGTTGAGAATCGAGTCTCGGGGAAACCTTACCGAATCAACACGGACGAAGTGCAATGAACCCTTCGAATTAATCGAGCGGCTTCTATTGAAATAAGTCCAAGAGTTTTCGTTGGTTGCTTTGCTTTTTGGTTTTGTGTTGCTTTGTGTTTTGAGTTGCTTTCGATGACTTGGTTTTCATGATTTCGCCTTCTCGCTTGCGCTTTCTTTACGAATCGTAAGGGAAAGAGATCGAAGTATGCTAACCAAGTATTGTTGCATTTTCAGGACGCATAACCAAAGAGTGAACGTCGCTTAGGCTTCCCCATCTCCTCGTCCGATTCATTTGGTGAGTGGCTTAGGCCCTTCGATGAATCCTTTAAGTTTGCATGCCTAATAAAGAATCTCTAGTTCACATAAATATGCTGCCTCACTAAAAAGATAAGCTAAAAAGAGAAAGAAAGTATTGCATGCTTCAAGTATAGAACTGTTAACTTACTAGTTGCTTATGGAATGCTTAACTGTCCCTCGGGTATCTGTGCATCGAGTATTGTGGCGAGAAAACTCTGGACTTGAGCTTAATAAAGAGAAAAGAGAAAAGAGATAGACTTGTGTGCTTGGTTCATCAGTTGCATGATAGCATATTTTCCTGATAGGGCTTGCATTCATGCATTTGGTCAGGACAACTTGTGCACAAGGTTTATCTCTCGGGCGGTCCCTGGGGCACTGGGGATCGTTCGGCCGGAAGAGATCTAGATACCTAAGGCTTGTACGTCCTTGGGTAGACCGGAGACTCGTCTATTAGTGAGATTGGGCTTGTACGTCCCAACTGCTAATCCCGTGGAGGGGACCATCATATAGTTAGGGCGCATGCTAGGTTTACCTTCTTGCATACCTAACACTTGATGTCTTATTGATTCATAAGTTATTCATATGCAAATTGTGGCTAACTTGTGTGTCTGCTGCAGGGATAACCGCTCGGCCGTGGGTAAGAAATATCATATGCATATGCTAAATATTGTCTATGTTTCCTAGCATGAATTGTTAAAAAGAAACTAGACAACGAGAAAGACCACTTAATAATGCTAGCTTCATATGCTTACTTAGTGTGGATTTCTAAGGTGAGTTTGGCCACGGTCGCTCACCAGTACATGTGGTAGTACTGACCCACGTTTGTGGGCAAATATCCAGGTGCTGGGAGCGAGAGTCTGGCAAGCATCCTCAACCTGAATCAGCGTGTGCGCACTCTTCCTTAGGATTGTGTTCGTGCTGCTTCTTCCGCTGCTTACCTCTCCAGTGGGCTACTCTCCTTCTGCTAGATGTTTTGGTTATTTTGGTCCTACTACAAGGGCATAATGAAATGGGCGTTGTGGCTAGTTTTGGGAATGTAAAAAGAGTTGTAAGCCTTCTAAGGCATATTTTGTAACTCAGCCAAGCAAACACTTTGTAATCCAAGTCTTCAAGTATTCAATAAAAAGCAAGTATTTTGTGTGCTATCAAATGTGTTCTACTTTGGTTCTCTGCGTTTTACTCTGTGCCTATAAATGTATATTTTGTCTAACTTGTCTTGTGCAGGTACGTTGCCTGGTGCAAGCGCAACTTAGGCTTGCACGGCATCGCGCCCAAGCGAGGACGAACGGTTCCGTAGGGACCAAGCGAGGACGATAGGCCCTATGGGATCGGCCCCTGCGGGATCGGGGCGCGACAGGTGGTATCAGAGCATGGCTTTACGTCCTTGGCCTCTTCAAACATCGTCTTCGAAAATGATATAAGTTTTCAAGCGATTTCAAAAGTCCCGAATTTCGAAAATAGATTTCAAATCTATAAGAAGTAAATCGAGAGTATGAAAGGTCCCTAAGAGTATGAAAACCCAACGTCCCATGCAATAAGTCTATAATACGTTATGAGACTAATGCAAGCTACTCTCTTTTGCAGCATAGATGACAAGAACAGGTGCTGGTAACCCTGAGTCATCGCGCGCAGCTAGCGTGAGCGATGATCAATTAGATAGACTGATTGCAATGTTACAGAATCAAAATGATCGTCACGCTGCGCAACAAGAACGATTCGAGGCTCAGCAGCAACGAGCAGATGCTAGAGCCGCGGCACAACAAAAGCAGCTTGACTCCTTGACTCAAATTGTAACAACGCTAGCAGCGAACAGTGGTGCATCTGGCACCGCCGCAACACCTGTGACTGCCCCGACCATGCCTCAAGGCGCAGGATTAGCAGAAACAAACGAGCCTCCTCGCGCGGCCGGAAAGTCTACCTTTAAAGGCGCTGAGTTCCTGAAGTTGAACCCTCCGGAGTTTGAAGGCAGGACCACGCCGGATAAGGTGATGGACTGGATCGCGAAGATGGAAAGCTTGTTTAGCTTTGCCTCAATACCTGCGAACAAGAGGGTGGCGTGCGCAGATATGCAGTTGCGGTTACGAGCGCACGATTGGTGGGAAGTCAAGAAAGCAGACCTCGCCACCAAACATCAAGATGGTAGGATTACTTGGGGAATGTTCAAGGAAGCATTCCTTGCTCACTATCTTCCACCGGCTGTCAGGCAGAGAAAAGAAGACGAGTTTACCGAACTTAAGCAAGGGAGCATGTCCGTCGAAGACTATGAGTCGGAATTCTCCAAACTTGCTAAGTTCGCTAGCTCGATGATTCCCGATGAGGCAGCCCGCACACATCGGTTCATAAAAGGCTTAAACGATAACCTAAGAAAAGATGTTATGAACCGGGAGTGCAAAACCTATATACAAGCATTCGAGGCAGCAGTGCAGAATGAGCAGTTCACTCCGCAAAATGCTCCAGAAAGGGCACCAGCTCCTCGAAACCCTCCTGCTAAAAGATACCATGATGGAGAAAAGAAAACAACGGGCGAGCGGCGCCCAGGTCCTATATGCAATTACTGTCGCAACCCAGGCCATACCGCGAACGTTTATCGTGCTGCAAAAAGGGAATGTTTTAACTGCGGTGAAAAAGGGCATCAGGCAGTGAACTGCCAAAACCAGACGGTTCCGCCGCCATACCAGAGTGGAAACAATAAGACTGCTCGGGTTGAGACTCAGACCCCTCCGGGTCCTGCTCTGGAACCAACTGATCAGACAAGAAGGCCTAGAGTATATCAGTTGAATATTGAGCGTGATGAGAACGGGCACGATGTTGGTGAGTCTTATTCCTTTGAACTCTTGATGCTTGACCTTTGCCTCCTTGATCTCTTAAGTTTCGAGGACGAAACTTCTTTTCAGTGGGGTAGTATGTAACGCCCCGCTCCGAACGGTTACTTAAGAAACACTACGCTGCTTCGACTCGGTTGAGAATCGAGTCTCGGGGAAACCTTACCGAATCAACACGGACGAAGTGCAATGAACCCTTCGAATTAATCGAGCGGCTTCTATTGAAATAAGTCCAAGAGTTTTCGTTGGTTGCTTTGCTTTTTGGTTTTGTGTTGCTTTGTGTTTTGAGTTGCTTTCGATGACTTGGTTTTCATGATTTCGCCTTCTCGCTTGCGCTTTCTTTACGAATCGTAAGGGAAAGAGATCGAAGTATGCTAACCAAGTATTGTTGCATTTTCAGGACGCATAACCAAAGAGTGAACGTCGCTTAGGCTTCCCCATCTCCTCGTCCGATTCATTTGGTGAGTGGCTTAGGCCCTTCGATGAATCCTTTAAGTTTGCATGCCTAATAAAGAATCTCTAGTTCACATAAATATGCTGCCTCACTAAAAAGATAAGCTAAAAAGAGAAAGAAAGTATTGCATGCTTCAAGTATAGAACTGTTAACTTACTAGTTGCTTATGGAATGCTTAACTGTCCCTCGGGTATCTGTGCATCGAGTATTGTGGCGAGAAAACTCTGGACTTGAGTTTAATAAAGAGAAAAGAGAAAAGAGATAGACTTGTGTGCTTGGTTCATCAGTTGCATGATAGCATATTTTCCTGATAGGGCTTGCATTCATGCATTTGGTCAGGACAACTTGTGCACAAGGTTTATCTCTCGGGCAGTCCCTGGGGCACTGGGGATCGTTCGGCCGGAAGAGATCTAGATACCTAAGGCTTGTACGTCCTTGGGTAGACCGGAGACTCGTCTATTAGTGAGATTGGGCTTGTACGTCCCAACTGCTAATCCCGTGGAGGGGACCATCATATAGTTAGGGCGCATGCTAGGTTTACCTTCTTGCATACCTAACACTTGATGTCTTATTGATTCATAAGTTATTCATATGCAAATTGTGGCTAACTTGTGTGTCTGCTGCAGGGATAACCGCTCGGCCGTGGGTAAGAAATATCATATGCATATGCTAAATATTGTCTATGTTTCCTAGCATGAATTGTTAAAAAGAAACTAGACAACGAGAAAGACCACTTAATAATGCTAGCTTCATATGCTTACTTAGTGTGGATTTCTAAGGTGAGTTTGGCCACGGTCGCTCACCAGTACATGTGGTAGTACTGACCCACGTTTGTGGGCAAATATCCAGGTGCTGGGAGCGAGAGTCTGGCAAGCATCCTCAACCTGAATCAGCGTGTGCGCACTCTTCCTTAGGATTGTGTTCGTGCTGCTTCTTCCGCTGCTTACCTCTCCAGTGGGCTACTCTCCTTCTGCTAGATGTTTTGGTTATTTTGGTCCTACTACAAGGGCATAATGAAATGGGCGTTGTGGCTAGTTTTGGGAATGTAAAAAGAGTTGTAAGCCTTCTAAGGCATATTTTGTAACTCAGCCAAGCAAACACTTTGTAATCCAAGTCTTCAAGTATTCAATAAAAAGCAAGTATTTTGTGTGCTATCAAATGTGTTCTACTTTGGTTCTCTGCGTTTTACTCTGTGCCTATAAATGTATATTTTGTCTAACTTGTCTTGTGCAGGTACGTTGCCTGGTGCAAGCGCAACTTAGGCTTGTACGGCATCGCGCCCAAGCGAGGACGAACGGTTCCGTAGGGACCAAGCGAGGACGATAGGCCCTACGGGATCGGCCCCTGCGGGATCGGGGCGCGACAGATACTGTAAGGGACGCATTGTACGATCAGTTCCTCCATCTAGAGCAAGGGGACAAGACGGTTGATGAGTATGATGCAGAGTTTAGCCGTCTCAGTAAGTATGGCACAGTCCTAATACCTAATGACTTGGAGAAGGCTAAGAGGTTTCATCGCGGGCTGACTCAGGAGCTCCAGCACTATACTAGCTCACAGTCCCGGATCTCTTATGCCGAGTTATTGATAGAGGCCAGGATCCAGGAGGCCATCAGCAAGGAAAACGGAATTCAACAGAGAAGTCACCAAGGACCAGTAAAGACACAGCAAGGAGGACCCATTAGACACCCTTTGACACGCCAGCAACCAGATAGTGCTGCACCATATCCAACCAAGGACCCCCATACTTGTCACTTTTGTGATAAGATAGATCATATTCATAGAGACTGTCATCGTCGATTGGGGCTGTGCATGATATGTGGATCAAGTCACCATCAAACTCGAAGATGTCCTCAGCAGAACCAGAGGTCTATGGCATTAGAATCAGGAACACCGCATACACCCTCAAGTATAGAAGACCAAAGTGACCCACCACTGCTTCTACAGTCTGCACAAATGGAGGGGACTAGACCCTAGTTGATCAATCAAGGACAAGGCCAAGCACTCATTATGACAAGTATGGGAGAGCAGACACAGGAAGCCGTAGATACAGGTACGACCTTTTAGTTATAATTGTCTTTGCATACTCATGACCCCATTGTGACACAAGATCTTAGATGTACAAATAGCTGTAGAATTATATATATGGTAGTTTAGCAGTTATGAGGATGTAGGTATATTTTACCCAGGTGGCATACACGCGATGCTAATGGATGACGTGAGTAGCAGTAGTAGTATTCTTCCCCTATCCTTATCTCACCCTCTTGGGTGACTTATCTTCTCCTTTTATATTCGTTCCTTATCTCGTGCTTAACTCTTCCTATCATAGTCGTATCTTTCGTGCCATTATGAATTGTTTGATTCATATCAACCTCACCCCTATTTTGTTAGTTAAACATAAATGTGTTAGTAATGCTTGATAACTAAGGATGAGTTCTTAATATGTATATGCACTATAGCAATATTTGTATTCTTTATCAGTTAACCCTTAAGTAGCACCATGTAGCATAGTAGAAATTGTTAGATCATTTGAGGCAGGTCATACCCCTAATAGTTAGTCAAGACCCTAAGTGTTTCCCTAAAAACTTAGACTATGCCTAGGAAAGAGTTGAAGGCACTTGTTACGAACTGATGACTATGACAAATCGCCGGCGAGGTAGCGACAGTTGCCGCCAGACGATTTTGGTAGAGTAGTCGAATTACTTGCAGCCATACTGGCCAGGTGGCGTGGCAGTATTAGACTATGATACTTGACGGTTATGGGAAAAGTCATAGTTATGAGATTCTAGACAGGTATCCCAAGATTCTCGACCCAATAAATGTATTTACCTTATAAACCTAGACAATAGCTTCAAAGAATGTGACTACTAGTAGAAATTTTGTAAGTTGTGTAGTGTAGACGAGTTAGAGGATGATAAAATAGTGGATGGACAATAGATGAGAAAGTGTTAGAATGGCAAACCATGAGTTTTAGGAGTCCTACTAGATATCAATGTAGTGTAATAGTTATAGTTATCATTATGAATATGGGTTAGTGTCAATTTCGAGGACAAAATTTTTGTAAGTTGGGTAGAATGTAAAACCCCTTTTTCAAAAAAAAAAACATATTTATTATTATTTTTATTAATTAATAATTTAAATATAGTATTTAGTGGCTAATTAGGAAAAATAGATTTTTAATAATTTTTATTTTAGGTGTTCGGGCACTTAGAGGATTTATGGGACCATCAGGAATTTTTTGGAATTTATTCCATGTAGGAGACCCCCTTAAGCAGTTGCTAGCCTAATGGTGTGCATTATTCTAATCCATGAATTTTCTTATGAGTATATATATAATATATATGTATACACAAATATATATATGTATATATATATTTAGAAAGGAAAAGAAAAGAAAGAAAAAGAATTATTAAAGAATCTACTAATAATAATAATAATAATACTAACAATACTAAAAGACTACTATTCTTAGCAAATGTTTCAACTTGCTAGCAAATTGCTAGCAAGCATTGTAAGCAGCCACTATGCAACTTTCCTTTCCAACTAGCAAACAAAATCCGAGCCTTAGCAGCAGCCGAATTTCTTTCTTCCCCCCCCTTTTTTACACGCGAACGAACCAACCTATCTCTCTTCCTATTCATAATATATATATATATATATATATATATATACATATATATATATATATATAATTTTATAAAACCCTAACCTAAAATATCCAGACCCCCTCTTCTCATCTAGAGCCGTCACCGCAGCCAGAGAACCCCGCCAAGCCGTCCAAACCATCCCGACGACTCCGACCTCGCGCACTGCAGATTCCCACTCGAGGCACCTTCGCTCCGGAGTTGTTTCTCGTCGACTCGCTCAACCAAACGCCATTCTGTCTTCACCGGTATGCTCACCCCTTAACCCTCTTCCATATTTGTATAATAGCCAACCTCAAAAAATGTGTACCCCTGCGAAAAATAGCGTCCAAGTGGGCGCGAGCAGACCCAATTATGGGATCGCAAAAAACTGCGGTGACCACCCATATTGCCGAGTTCGTATCTCCCACCACAGAGATCCGAATTCGGTGATTCTTTTTTATATGTGTAGAACACTTGACCTAGTTTATTTTTTGTTAAATAACCCTAGATTATTAGCTGCTGTGGACAGAATTAAATTCGTCACAAAACCGCGCGAACCCACTTTTTCCAGAATTCTAAAAGTTGTGAAACGGAGCGCGCCCCGCCAAACGGGACCGTCCCGCCGTGTACCAAGTGTACCAAGCGGTGCATGCAGCGTAACCGGATACGTGAAAATTTGTGGAACCTGATTCGGACGCGTGTGCGCGCCGGAATAGGGCCGTATCCGCGGACACACCCCGTGTCGCAACTTTTGTAGAACTCACGCGTATTTTGTGCACGCTTGTCAGATTGCGACGAAACTTGCGTCACTGGACTCGTGGTAACGCACTGATCCCGTGACCCAATTTTCACGCAATTCTGAGATGGTTGACCAAATCGCCAATTGGCGGGTCCCATAGTTGACCTTTTGGACAAAATTGTGTTCGGCTCATCGGGATCCACATTTGGACATACCGTTGGGTTCGTATTGACATTTAGAGTTGTTTGACCTATAGTTTGTCCCATTTAGAGACTATTACCCTTGGCACATTTTTCGGTGCAAAGTGGGCCACAGGTGGACCCTACTTTTATTCGAAATTACCATTTTGCCCCTGTGTCCAAATTGGACGAAAGGGAAGTGCTTTTTAGCTATCTTGCTCATTCTGGGAACGTTGATGATATTTATTTCAGCATCCGAAGACGTTCATTCTGAGGCCGTAGCTTCTGACTCTTGGTGTTGACATTGGGACACTACATTTTGCAGCTTTCTTGCCAGTCAAGATACCTTGCCAAATTATTTACAGTATTTTGCATGCTTAGTATATTTCTGTATATTTATTGCATTTCTGTTTATTTATTGCATGTGTAGTTCCTTTCAGTCATTACTATATATTAGATATGTTGACACACACTTGACACTTAGTATCATAGAGGACAATTATTAGGCGTATGGACTTTTAACCACTCTGGTAAACCGTAGTATATAGCTCGCACTACGGGCGTGTGTCGCGTTGGTCGCTACCCCCACGGTATGTCAATTTCTGGAGTCTCGCTAGTCACTACCCCCGCGGTATATCAATTTCTGATGTCCATTGACGTGTGTGTGAGTTGTGAGGTAGATCGAGTAGCCTACCCTTGCCCATACGTCGAAAAGTTGTCCTCATTTGCATTCATATAGATTGTCTTGTACAGCGTACTTATTTATTTTCAAATTATATGCATGTTTACTGTATTCAAGTTGGCTCGTATTTTCTGTATCTTGTTACGTCCCTCTGAGGACCTGGTCCTCTGCCAAGTGTATCTTCTCTTGAGTATTTGCAGGAGTACGGGCCTGGACATGACGCATTACTTTCTGCCGAGGAGGTCTTACCTTCTGAGCATCATTGATTATCTAGCGATGGATTCTTTTAGCTGATGCACTTCTGTCTTCACATTATTTTATATTGGAGACTTTATACTCCTCTCTCATTTTAGTTTTGGTTATAGTCATTGGTAGTGGATTTGTCTCCACCCGACTATTATTTTCTGGATATTTCAGACTCCTTATTCTAGCTTAGTATTTCTTTTCTATGACTTGTTGTGTGGATGAGATTAGCATATCTGTGACTTGTGACATTATATATACCACATGTGAGTTTATATTCATATTACAGCGTACGTATGGATTATGGTTTCCATATATTGGAGTTCTCATATCCATGCGGCTGGCATGCTTACGTGTTCCTAGTCCTACGTATTTGGGACTGGGGCGTGACACGTATTTGCTGCAACACGACCCATGGAGAGCGTCAACAAGAGAGAGTCCAGCCAGAATCGGCCGCATACATTAGCACCAGACCGAGCACAGCAGGGAGCTGCAAAGCGACCATAGAGAGCATTTACACCACTAACACTAGTCTTCCTACTTGTCACTACTATGGCAAGGTAGGCCATCTCGCCAAGGAATGCCGATACAGATTGGGATTGTGTTTAGCTTGCGGATCCAGTCATCATTCAGTAAAGGATTGCCCAGAGCGTCGAGAGAAAGCACTGATGCTTCATCGACCAGCACTAGTACTCCCTACTTGTCATTATTGTGGCAAGGTAGGCCATCTTGCCAAGGAATGTCGACGCAGATTGGGATTGTGCTTGGTATGCGGATCCAGCCAGCATCCAGCCAGAAATTGCAAGGAACATCGAGAAGAAACACCGATGGTTCACCGACGAGCACCAATGGTTAACCAACAAGCTTTACCAGTACCGGAAGAATATCAGTTGAGGCCACCCTTGGAATCACAGACAACACTCTTCCAGCAGGCCCAACAACAGCAGAGGGCACCACCAGAAGGACGCGGACAGGCTTTTGTGATGACAGTGGGGGAGGCACAAACTCGTGGAGTAGTGAATACGAGTAAGATTTAAGTTTTATCATAGTTATCTATTCCTAGTAATGCTTTAGCACGTGTCTGTTAGTTGCATTCCCTAGCCTAAGCCTAGTATTTTGCTAGCATGAACTTGTTAGTCTAGATTAGTAACTAGTACCCAAGTTTTCATAAGCTGTAGTTGATCCTTGCTCTAACCATGCTCCTTTACTCTTGAGTTACTTATCTCTCATTACCTAGAGAAATATTTTATTCCTTCCCTACGTGTTCTGCTTAACCCTCACCCTTATTCTCGATTTTTCCTTGTTCATGGTTCCTTATTCTTTGTGTCGTGCTTCAACAAACATGTCTTGTAAGCGGGTTAACTCTTCTGACCGGCTATATTTTATTTTCTTAATTGTGAGAACGCAATTCTTTTAAGGTGGGTAGATTGTATGCACCCATATTTTAAAAAAAATTTAATAGGAATTTTTATGATTTTTTTTGTGATTTTTAATTATATAAAATAAATGTTCTTCAAAGGATTACTATTTTTGTGTATTATATGTAAAAATTATATTTTTGAGTGTATAATTAATAGTACGATGTTGTATAATTTTTTTGGAATTTATTGGGCTCAAAAACTATTTTTAAATAGCAAAAAATATTATTTTTGGATAAACCAGACCGAACCAGACTTGAACCGAACCAAACCAAACTGAACCCAACTGAACCGAACCGAACCCTACCCCTAATGGATTGGATCTATACCTGATCCCGCCAACCCATAACCCGACCTGACCCGCTAACCAAATTCCCCTCCCACCACGCACACCACGATCCGCCCCCGACCGTTACACCCATGGCCGATGACCCCACAACCCGACGACACCCCCGTGACCCCCGGTGATACTCCCGCGACCCTTTTCCTGTAACCGCCTCCTCTCTCCCTATATAAACCCGATCGCCACTCCCACCCCCACCAACATCACCGCACCACCTTCACCATCACAACCACCGGCCGACTCCGACGACTACGACGACCCCGAGCTCCCCGCTGCGACCTCGACCGACCACTGCTACCCTGGCGCTACCGCCACCACTACCAGCATGACGATGACCCACCTCAGCAGCTACAGCAACCGCCACTGCCGCTAACGTGCCCCACCGCGCCGCCCCGTCCACACGTAGCACACCGCGACCGACCCCTGTTCCGGTGAATTTTTCTTTCTCCTCGCTGTGTCGATTCTCGAACGGCTTATTGCGACATGTTCACTATGTGATCCTCTCGAACCCTGTGTAATTAGATTGGGGTATTGTGTCCTGTGTCGATCGTAAATTGCGACGCAAAAACAGGAAAAAATAACCCAATTTTGGAGTTCAAAAACTGTCCTGAACCCCTATGTTCATGGCCGATTTACTCCAAACCTGTTTAATATTTTTAAATTCTGCTTGAATAGTAAATTAGATAATCTAACCAAGTTTTAAAACCTATAATTAGTTTATTTTAATTTGCTATATGTTGTGTTTTATTTTCGGGTAAAGTTGACCAAAACTTGATTTTTAAAACCCGAATTTTTTCGAAATGGGGTACGTTTCGATAAATGAGGTGACTTTGTCGGGTTTGAATTGCATCGAAAGGTGCGTATCATCAATTAGGACGTGTAGAATTTCACGAAAATTGATTTGGATGTGCGTGCACATCGAAATCAATGCGTATCCGTCGAAAATGTCCCGTATCGGGCCCGTTCTGACACTCGTTGTAACTTCGTGTGTGTATGTTATTTCGCAATAAAACTTATGCCATTGAATTCGTATCGTTACGCTAGTCCTGTGACCCATATTTGGTTCGATTCTGAGAACGTTGACGATATCCTGTATCGTGGGCCCCACGGCTCCACTTGACGGGCGATTTTGTGACCGACTGATCGGAATCCAGTTCTGGACATTCCGTTGGGTTCGTATTATCGTTCTAGACTCGTAGACACTAAGTTTGATGAATTTGGAGAACTTTGTCTCTAGCATATTTTTCGGTGCGAAGTGGGCCACATATGGACACCGCTTTGACCAGAAACTGTCAATTCTGCCCATGTATCTAAATTGGACTTATGCATAGTCAATCCTAGCTATTTCATGTCTTCTGAGAGTGATGGTAATGTTTATTTCAACATCCGGAGGCGTACCTGGAGATTTTGCTGTTACCGGAGCAACTGAAGGAGTTCAAACCCTAGGCAAGTGTACCTTGCCAACTTGCAGTAGTTCCTGTTACATTATTTGCTTGAGTTCTTTCTATATATATATACTCTTGAGATATACATATTCAACCTAGGACCGTGATACGTTGCTTAACGTTCGAATAATATTCATGAATATGATGAATAAGTGTTTCATCAGTACCTTGATCAGTTTGTGGTGGTATTCATTGATGATATATTAATTTATTCGAAGACCCCGGAGGAGCACGAGGAGCACTTGAGGATAGTTCTGGAGACCCTCATCAAGGAGAAGCTTTATGGAAAGATGTCGAAGTATGAGTTCTTCCTTGATAAGGTTGAATTCCTCGGGTATGTGATTACAGGAGACGGAATCTCAGTAGACCCGAAGAAGATATCAGCAGTTGAGTCATGGTCTATCCCGAGTTCAGTGGCAGAGATGAGGAGCTTTCTTGGATTCATGGGCTATTATCAGAGGTTTATTCAGTATTTTTCCAGGATTGCAGAGCTGATGACTAGGCTAACCAGGAAGGACGTAGAGTTCGTTTGGATAGAGGAGTGTCAGGCCGCATTTGAGGAGCTGAAGAAGAGGTTGACTACGGCTCCAGTATTGACGTTGCCATCAGGGAAAAAAGGATTTTCCATATATAGTGATGCTTCGGGTAAGGGTTTGGGATGTGTGTTGCAGCAGAATGGGAAGGTAATTTCCTATGCTACCAGATAATTACGCCCTCATGAGAAGAATTATCCTACCCATGACTTGGAGTTGGCAGCAGTCATTTTTGCTCTAAAGATGTGGAAGAACTACTTGCATGGAGAGCGTGTGAAGATCTTTACAGACCATAAGAGCTTGAAGTATGTGTTTACACAGAAAGAGCTCAACATGAGGCAGTGATGTTGGTTGGAGTTAATGAAGGACTTCGATATTTCTTTGTAGTACCATCCATGGAAGGCTAATGTAGTCGTTGATGCCTTGAGAAGGTATCCATTGGCTATGTACTTGAGAAGGGACAGAGATTTATTGGCTGATCTTGATAGCTTGGGTATAGAGGTGTTAGTTCCTGGAGTTACGATACAGATATGGGGACTTTATGTACAGTCAAAGTTGATGGACCATATTAGAGCTGCACAATTCGAGGATGAGTCTCTGAAGAGCATCAGAGCACAAGTTCAGATGGGATTGGCAAAGGACTTTACTATTGCGGAGGACGGATCATTGCGGCACGATTCTAGATTGTGTGTGTCGAGTGGAGCATTGCGCGAGGCGGTTCTTCAGGAGGCGCATCGATATCAATACTCTATGCATCCAGGTGCCAACAAGATGTATAAAGACATGAGAGAGCATATTTGGTGGTATAGTATGAAGTGGGAGGTAGTAAGCTTCATATCCAGATGCTTGGTATGTCAGCAGGTAAAGGTGGAGAGGCAGAGGCCAGGTGGATTGCTTCTGCCTTTACCTATTTTAGAGTGGAAGTGGGAGCATGTGGCGATAGATTTTGTATCAGGACTTCCACGTTCTCCTGGAGGTAGAGATGTGATTTGGGTTATCGTAAACAGGTTAACCAAATCAAACCCACTTTTTTCTATTTAAAATAGGTACATCTACGGAGAAGCTCGCGAAGATGTATGTGTGGCAGATAATCAGATTGTATAGAGTTCCTATGAGCATCGTCTCAGAATGAGATAGTCGCTTCATATCCCACTTCTGCAGGAGTTTGCAGCTAGCTTGGGCACTCAGCTCAAGTTTAGTACCGTATATCACCCTCAGAAAGATGGGCATTCGGAGAGGACTATTCAGACTCTCAAGGATATGCCTTGCATCTGTGTTTTGGATTTTGGAGGCTGTTAGGAGGATCACCTTCACCTGATAGAGTTTGCTTATAACAACAGCTACCAGGCCAATATCGAGATATCACCATTTGAGGTATTGTATGGAGGGAGATGCCGCACTCCATTATAATGGGATAATATTGGTGAGAGAGCCTTATTGGGACCAGAGATGGCCGTGGATACAACTGAGAAGGTAAAGCTTATTAGGGATAGACTTTGGATGGCGCAGGACAGACAACAACATTGGACTGATAGCTACCGGAGACCATTGAAGTTTGAGGTATTAGTTTTATTTGTATTGCTTATGATTTATTTATTTTGGTTGGAGTGCTAAGGATGTATTTTGTGTTAGGTTGGCGATATGTTGTTCTTGAAAATTTTTCTGAAACGGGACACGATTCACTTTGGTAGAGGCGGAAAGCTTAGTCTACAGTACATCAAACCCTTCGGTGTTCTTGAGAGGGTCGGTACAGTGGCCTACAGACTAGACTTGCCGCCTGCACTAGAAGGAGTGCACAACGTGTTCCATATGTATCAGCTGAGACGGTATATGGTAGATCCCAGCCATGTATTAGATCAGTCGGAGACCTAGGTGGGTCCGACTCTGAGTTACCCAGAACAACCAGTGGAGATTCTGGATCACAGGAAGAAGGTGCTGCAAAACTAGACGATTCCCTTGGTACGCGTCGCGTGGAGGCATCACTCTCCAATAAAGTCTACCTGGGAGAGGGAATCCGAGATGCGCGAGCGATAGCATTATCTTTTTGAGCCGTGAGGTTATTATTTCTCGCTTGCTCTGATTTCTTGTTATAGCTAGTTCCTTTCTTAAATTTTGAGGAAAAAAATTTTCTAAGGAGGATAGACTTGTCACCCTCATTTTTCCAAATAAGGGTAATTTAGTCAATTTGTATATAATTATATTTAGAAATAAATATTTATTTATATTGTGCTAATATTAATATTTGTGGTTGTGATTTTTATTCATTAGTTAATGGGCTAACTTATTAATTAGACTTGACACTTGTGAACCCAATTAGACTTGTCATGATAATTTATTTAGCCCAATATGGATCAAGCCCAATAGACTCATCCCCTCTAATTAATTAGGAGGATTATAGTTAAATTTGTTGATATGGTATGTTGGGTGTCATATTTAAGTATAGTATAAGCACATGGGAATATCCTGAGGACATATTTGGGATGCCAGAATATGTCACAGGATATTCCATTATGAGATTATTGTCATAATGATTGAGATTATTGTATTAATGACTGTAAGGCTATATAATGCCAATGAGACAATCAATAAAATAATCAACTAATTTCAACATGGTATCAGAGCCAAGTTTCCACAAACCCTAGCCGTCACCAAGCTTCCACAAACCCACAGGAGGATTTTCTAGATCTCCTCCACCGAACTCTTTCACACCCCCCCTTCTTCCCTTCTCCGTCATTCGCAGGCCGCCCTTCGCTGTTGCTGCCCCGTCCCGCTACTACTGCGGCTACTACTGCTGCTGCGACTGCTGCTGCTGCTGCGATGGCGGCTGTGACATGCGTGCTGCCGCCTCCTCCGCACCAGCACGAGACATCGCCTAATAGGGATGCCTAGATCTGAAAAAAGGGGGGACATATTCGGATCTAGGAGCGGACGACGAGGACGAGCGTGAGTCGTAGAGCGGACGTGACGTGATTGGATAGACGACGCATCGATGGAGGAGATCATCAAGAAGCTAGATTCTGCAGAGGTGGCGACATTGATGAAGTTGTTGACGATGTCGGCTGGTAAGAATACGACATGAACGTCGTCGGAGTTGAAGCTTCCCTCCATCGATCTGAAATTAGATGGACCAGCCACCTATCTGAGTTGGTCACGGCGGGTGAGAAGAACCCTCGCGGGAAAAAACATGGAGGGGTTCCTGACGGGCGAGGCGACAGAGCTGGACGAGGGCTCGACAGGACGCGATGAGTGGAAGTCCACTCATATGGTGATCTATATGTGGCTTCTCAACTCCTTAGTCCAGTCTATTGCC
Source organism: Iris macrosiphon (assembly GCA_036927795.1). Classification (NCBI taxonomy): domain Eukaryota; kingdom Viridiplantae; phylum Streptophyta; class Magnoliopsida; order Asparagales; family Iridaceae; genus Iris; species Iris macrosiphon. The sequence goes on along the minus strand of JAYESA010000020.1, from coordinate 86,496,188 downwards.
GCCACAGTAGATGGTATTGAGATGGTGAAAGATGTGTGGGAGAAGTTGAGAAGGACCTATGATGGTGTGGGGAACAACGTACGGGTCTTCCAGATAAAGGGGGAGATTGATGACACTGTACAGGAAGAGAAGACGGTGTAGGAGTATGCCACGGAGTTGGAGCGTATGTGGTTGGATTATGATCACTCCTCAGATCGGGCGAGTTGCGGGGACCCTAAGTGTGAGGAGAGATATGTGTGTCTGCAGGAGAGGACGATGAAGTTCCTCAAAGGGCTGACTGCAGCTTTCACACAGAGGACGGCCCTATTTCTAGCCCAACCAAAGATCCCTAGCCTTGAGGAGGCTATCTCAGCCATAATCTAGGAGGAGACACGCATCAGGCTGCAAGCCGGGACAGGTGGTCCCCCTGAAGCAAAGTCAGCACTAGCGATCACCAGCTCAGGTAACACAGGATCTGAGGGAGAGCCCTGGCAGCATAACCGGCAGTGCTACAACTGTGGGGAGATGGGTCATCATCGGTATGCTTGTACCAAACCACCTAGGAAGGGAGATTCAGGTGGTGGACGAGGACCGTTCGGCAGACGAGGATATAATGGAGGACGTGGTCGTGGTCGAGGGGGTAGACGAGGCGGCCGAGGAGGTTATCGGGCGAACCTCCTGATATCAGAAGGGAACGGAGAAGCTGGTGGCACCTTTACTGTGGAGGACCAGGCACTGGAAGACATGAGGAGTAGAACAGAGGAGGCATCCACCTCATTCTTTGTTAGGGGCAACGCTGCCATGTATGCCCATCCATCAGAAGGTACTGACGAATCACTTGCCCTTGGGTCTATCTCTTCCCTTAAATCATCAGACTGGATTATCGACTCGGGAGCATCTCGACATGTGACGGAGAATGCTAGTGAGTTTTCTTTCTATACTCACCTAGCATCAGCAGACAACATTCAGACAGCTGATGGCATTTTCCAGCCAGTGGTCAGTAAGGGTACTGTTAATTGTACAGGTTCAGTAAGATTATCCAATGTTTTACATGATCCATCCTTTCCAGACAGTCTCTTGTCCATTAGTTCTATAATCCTCCAACTTAAATGCATTATTTCTTTTGATATTCCTAAGGTGACCTTCCAGGAGAAAGGGACAGGACGAAGACTTGGGACTGACACTTGGCATGAGGGACTGTGGTACCTAGATCGAGAAGGACTGGACTCAGCATTGGTATCTATGGCAGAGAAGGCTGGCATAAAAGGACTGCAGCAGAGGACTGAGGATACCTTGATACTCCATCATCGGAGGATGGGACATTCTTCCTTTGATACTCTAAGTAGTTGTATCCAGAGATTTATGCAAAAATAAATAAAGAGAAATTAGTATGTGATGCGTGCGAGTTAGGAAAACTTACTAGAAGCTCATATGTTGGCACGGGTCATAGGAGCACCTTTGCTTTTGAGGTAGTACATTCTGATGTCTGGGGTCCATGTGCTACTAACACTATGAATGGTTATAAGTACTTTGTTTCTTTCATTGAGTGTGCCTCTCGTGTTACCTAGTTATATTTGATAAAAAATAAGAATGATGTACCTGCTTATTTTCGGGATTTCCATAAGCATATTCAGACTCAGTACAAAGCAGTTGTGAAGGTACTGAGGTCTGACAATAGAACGGAGTATACCAACAGGACGCTTGCAGAATACCTGTCAGCACAATGAATACAGCATCAGACCACCTGTGCATACACACCAGCACAAAATAGAGTTGCAGAAAAGAAAAACAGACACCTTCTGGAGGTCGCAAGAAGTATGATGATCGACATGAATGTCCCACAGAGTCTGTGGGGGCATACAGTGTTGACAGCAGCTCAACTCATCAACAGGATGCCCTCGAAGGTCCTCGGATGAAAGTCCCCATGTGAGGTATTGCAAGGCAATAATAGTGGGATACTCCCACTGAAGGTGTTTGGGTGTGTGTGTTTTGTGAAGGACAACAGGCCATCAGTTGGGAAACTTGACCCTAGAGCGGTCAAATGCATCTTCGTAGGCTACTCGACGACCCAGAAGGGGTATGTGTGCTGGAGTCCAGTAGAGAAGAAGAAGTTTGTCAGTATGGATGTCCACTTTCGGGAGCATGAGCCATACTACCGCCAGGACGGAACTTCACACAACACGTCTAATACTGTCAGTATTAGGCGAGAGGGGGAGATGGAGAACTTGGTGGTAACCGATTTAGAAGTTTGGCATGGAGGCACGCAGAAGGGACAAGAAGGTGAAGGTGTTAGGCCTACGACTCAGGGAGAGTTACTTACCTACAACAGGAGAGAGAAGCAAACTGCAGGACCAGTACCGACAGTGCCAGTGCTAAATCCCTTGCCTGCATTCGTCCCAACTCCTGAGGCACCGACACCAACCCCCTTTAGGTGATACCCCCTCCTTCACAAGATATCATTCCTCCTACTTCTACTCCTCCCACACCACTATCTGTAGGGAGGACCACTTGCAGCAATGCAGTAAATCCTCCAAACATATATGGTTGGAATATTGCTCAGTTTGTTTCTTATGACCATATTCCTTCTTCTTATGGAGCATTTATAGCATCTTTGGATAGTATTATTGTACCTAACAATTGGCAGGTTGCCAAGAACGATCCAAAGTGGAAAGCGGCAATGCACGAGGAGTTGGGAGCTCTGGAGAAGAACCACACTTGGGAGCTTGTGAGACTGCCAGAGGGGAAGAGAGCAGTTGGATACAAGTGGGTCTTTACCGTGAAGCAGAACCCAGATGGACAGGTTGAGCGCTACAAAGCTCGACTAGTAGCCAAAGGATACAGTCAGACGTACGGCATCGACTATGACGAGACCTTTGCACCAGTTGCAAAGATGAGCACTGTCAGGACTATGATTTCTCTGGCAGCGAATGGTGGATGGAAGCTACACCAACTGGATGTGAAGAATGCGTTTCTTCATGGAGATCTAGTGGAGGAGGTGTACATGGAGATACCACCAGGATTTGGCACCAATCAGACAGTAGTCAAGGTCTGCAGGTTGAAGAAGTCCCTTTATGGACTGAAGCAGTCTCCTCGAGCGTGGTTTGACAGATTCAGAAGGACGATGATAGGGATAGGATATCAGCAGATCAATGCTGATCATACTGTGTTCTTCCGTCGGAGTGGAGGCCACATCACCATGCTTGCGGTGTATGTGGACGATATGATTATCACAGGAGATGATGAGCAGGAGATCGCCCAAGTCAAAGGAAAGCTTGGCAAGGAATTCGAGGTGAAGGATCTCGGCCTTCTTCGGTACTTCCTTGGGATTGAGATTGCTCGAGAAGCAGAGGAGATTGTTCTCTCTCAAAGGAAGTATGCACTGGACCTTCTCACAGAAACTGGAATATTGGGGTGCAAACCTGCAGCGACACCAATAGATCAGAGGTTCAAGATTGATGCTGAGGCTGGAGAACCATTTGATCGGGACAGATACCAGAGACTGGTTGGCAAGTTGATCTATTTGAGCCACACACGTCCTGATATCTGCTTTGCAGTAAGTGTGGTGAGCCGCTACATGCATAACCCACGGAAGGGTCATATGGATGCAGTGTACCAGATTCTGAGGTACTTGAAAGGTGCTCCCGGGAAGGGACTAATATTCAGGAAGAACAATCACGTGAGCATCGAGGGCTACTGTGATTCTGACTGGGCTAGTTGTGCTGATGACATGAGGTCTACCTCGGGATATTGCATATTTGTAGGAGGTAACTTGGTGTAATCACCTGAAAATTTTAGAATTTTAAAACTTAATTTTCTGAATTTAATTAGCATTTTCTGTAATTTTTAACAAATTTAACTAAGGTAATCTAATTTAAAATAAATTTTTAAAAGATATTAAATAATATTAATATGTGATAAAAATTATATTTTCTAGTGTAAAATTAAAAACCGGACATAGGATAATTTTTCAAGAATTTATTGGACCCCGGATGGATTTTTAAAGCCTTAAAAACTATTGATTTAAATAAACCAAATTAATTAAACCCGGTTTACCCGAACCCAATATTAAACCGAACCGGACCGGCCGGTCTACCCGAACCGGCCCAACCCCCTTAGCGGGTCGGATCCGGGTCAGACCCAACCCGCTTGGACCCGCCCGACCCGGACTAACCCTAACCCCCAAATTCACAGAGCCCCGACCCTTCACCTGCCGGCGGCCGTTTCCGCCGCCGTGGCCGCCGGCGACCGTCCCCATTCACCTCCCATGGAACCCCCGCCTCTTCCCCTTCGACTTCCGGCCAACCCCCGGCCGTCCCTCTCCCCTAACCCTCTATATAAACCCGAGCCTTCCGCCGGAAACCCCCTTCAAAACCTTTCTTCTCCGGCGAGCCCTGTGACTCCGGCCATCCCCCTCCAGCATCTGACCAACCGGCGCCCTCTGCCGCACCTCTGAAACCCGACGCCGCGTCCAGCACCACCCGCTGACAACCCTGCCGTACCTCCAGAACCCCGACCCGACGCCGAACCCGACTCCAGCGCCTTCCGCCGCCCTTCAGCACCGATCCGGCCGCCCACGATATGCCGACATCCCCAGACCGACTCCGGCGACCCCTCAGCTGTCCAGCAAGTCTCCGGCGGACTCGGACACGATACATAACCTGTGCCCTAGTCAGGACACGGCCGGACACGTCCAGGACACAGAAGACTCGACTCGGACACGCGTGAATCGGACTTTTTGAGCCATGTTCAGGTACTCATAACTTTCTTCTCGCTGCCCCGATTTCTATTCCGTCAGTTGTGACGCGTAGGCTGTGTGACCCCCTCGATGCCCGTACAAACCGTTCGGTGCATCACGACCTGTGGTGATCGCGAACCGCGATCCAAATACAGGAAAACCAACTCCCTGTTTCACCCCGGAACTGAGTACGCTCTGCCAAACAGGATGACTTGGTCGCGTACGGTCTTCACCGATACGTGTGCGTCGTTGATACGGACGTACGGGATTTCGCAGAAGCTGATTCGGATGTGCGTGCACATCGGAATCAACGCGTATCCGCGGACAACGCCCCGTATCCGACCTTTCTGAATCTCGCTGTAACTTAGTGTACACACGTCGGATCGAGACAAAACTTGAGCCATCGGACTCGTAGCAATACGCTGGTCCTATGAGCCAAGTTTGGTTCGATTCTGAGAACGTTGACAAAATCGCATATCGTGGGCCCCACAGGCTCCACTTGACGGGCAATTTTGAGAACGGCTCATCGGAATCCAATTCTGAAAGTTCTGTTGGGTTCGTATCATCGTTCCTGAATTATTGACACTAAGTTGGATGAATTTGGAGACCTTTGACCCTGACCCGGTTTTCGGTGCAAAGCGGCCCACATGTGAACCCCGTTTTGTCCAGGAAATGTCATTTTTGTCCTTGTGTCCAAACTGGACTTAAGGACAGGCATTTCTAGCTATTTCATATTTTCTGAGACTGTTGGTAATATTTATTTCAGCTTTTGGAGGAGTATTTACAGAACCCACGGATACAGGGACCGCTACTGGTATTCCAACCCCAGGCAAGTGTACCTTGCCAAATTATGTAGTATTGTTATTTATTTCCTTGCTTATTTACATTATTGTGTATGCTTAAACCTAGGACCGTGTGACCTACTTAGCGTCCGATTAATAGTCGGGTGCCAACCCCGTACGCGGAGTTGGGTACGTCATTTAGAGATGGACATTCGTAACCCTTTACATTCTCGTACTTGTTTATCAAGTACATTATAATCCAGGACACTTGACACCATACATATGACAGAATCTTCCTGAGATATTCATGGTGATTCTGTGTAGGATACAGGATTGACATAGACATTATATTCTTAGAGATTATGACTTGTTGCATTAGCTATGATCTCACGTGACATGGACATGAGACGTTATGGACATGAGACGTGTGGTTACATTGGGTGGGGAGAGACACACATGCTACAGGCTGTTTTATATATATCTACTACTATTGTGAGGTTGTAGACTCTCGAGCAGAGCTAGACCCATTACTTGTTATTACTGCTACCGGCTCCCCGACACAGAGCTTGTAGCGGTCTCAGCCTGAGTACTAGTGATGCTCTCAGTTGCATTTTTACATAGATGGTTATGTAGTTACCCTACTTGTTTCATTTACTATTTCACTGCATTTATTTTGGCTTGTATTATTTGTACCTTGCTATGTCCCCTAAGGACCTGGATTATGGATGATGTCCCCAGGTTTAGCAGAAGAGCATTATCCCGAGGTTTATGGGACAAGAGCTGAAGCTGTACCAGAGGCTGTTGCTGGAGTTGAACCAATCTTAGAAGAAGAGGTGATGGCTGAAGACTTTTCTTGAGTATATGTTATTTGTACTCATCAGATACTTTATTTTGGACTCCTTTGTTCTGGTCTGTTGAACCAGTATTTTAGACTGTTATCGGGTTGTTCCCAGAAATACTTTGTTGAGACTGGATGTTGATGAACTTTCCTTATGGCTGTTGTTCTTATTATCTTGTGTGTGGATGAGATTAGTTTTGACTTGTTGTTGTAGACCTATATTACAGCTTAAGTATGCCCTGATGGATCCATTAAATTGGGTTTGTCCATCGGTGCGTGCTGCTGGCCATTGCCACGTGTCTAGTCCTTTGGTATTTTGGGACTGGGGCGTGATACTTGGTCTCCTGGAGGAGTAAGAAGCAGTCTGTGGTGGCCAGATCGACAGCTGAAGCAGAGTACAAAGCTATGGCCTTGGGAGTTGCAGAGCTGCTATGGTTGAAGAATATGCTGGTGGAGCTGAAGCTGGATCAAGGAGGCAAGATGAAGCTGTGGTGTGACAATCAGTCAGCTATTAGTATCACCAACAATCCAGTACAGCATGACAGGACCAAACACATCGAGATTGATAGATTCTTCATCAAAGAGAAGTTGGATAGTGGATTACTAGAGCTTGGCCATGTTCCAACCAGGGATCAAGTAGCAGATGGACTAACCAAGGGACTCACCTCAGTGAGCATGATTAGAGGATGTGACAAGATGGGCTTAGTGAATATCTTTCACCCATCTTAAAGGGGAGTGTTGATATGGTATGTTGGGACCGTCCCGCTGTGTACCGAGTGTACCAAACGGTGCGCACAGCGTAATCGGACATGTAAAAGTTTGCAAAAACTGATTCAGACACGTGTGCGCGCCAGAATCAGCCCGTATCCGCGGACAAACCCCGTGTCGCAACTTTTGCGAAAGTCGTGCGCATTTTGTGTACGCTCGTCAGATTGCGACGAAACTTGCGCTACTGGACTCGTGGTAACTCGCTGGTCCTGTGACCCAATTTTTACGTAATTCTGAGACAGTTGACCAAGTCCCCAATTGGCGGGCCCCACGGTTGACTTTTTGGGCGAAATTGTGTTCGGACCATCGGAATCCACATTTGGATATACCGTTGGGTTCGTATTGACATCTAGAGTTTGTTTGACCTATAATTTATCCTATTTAGAGACTGGTACCCATGACACGCTTTTCGATGCAAAGTGGGCCACACGTGGACCCCACTTTTACCCGAAATTACCGTTTTGCCCCTGTGTCCAAATTGGACGAAAGGGAAGTACTTTTTAGCTATTTTGCTTATTCTGGGAATGTTGGTGATATCTATTTCAGCATCCAGAGACATTTGTTCTGAGGTCATAGCTTATGGTCCTGTGTGTTAGACATCTGGACGTTACATTTTACAGCTTCTTGCCAGGCAAGTATACCTTGCCATTGTACTGTTATTTATATTTCAGATATTGCATGCATCTTTATTTTCTGTCTTTAGTTCATATATTTTAACTGTATATAAAATGCACGCGACGGTGTCGTCGCGGTATATTTTTATTTATGTATTTGCATTGACCTTGTTTATGATACTACCCCATTATCATGTAGCATCATTAGGTTCATTGGCCGTGACACAGTTGTTGCACGAGTGTGAGTCTCATATAGATCACGGACTGCGTGACAGGTCTGGCCTCCTGTACGTATGGGCCGTGCGTTAGGGATAACTGCTAATAAAAACTTTGTATGCTAGAAGACTTAGCAGTTATTAGAGATCCATGGACATAGCTTATTGTAGTACGGTGGTCCCATCCTTGTTCTTGTTTGGTTGTAGGATTGGGCTAGGGTACTAAGAATAGGCTATGAACCAAATTGTGTCATGGATGTGACATGCTTAGAGCATGAGGTGGGGAGAACAACAAGTACCGCATTTGAGCTCCTTTGCACTTTTCTCCTATGCGTCCGGATTCTCCGCCGGAGATACGGGTGATGATGACCACTATATATTATGTACTATCAGGCGGGCCACCGTCGTTCAAAAGACGACGTGCCTTTTAGGCCCCTGGATCTCCAATAGAGAACCATGCCAAATCCTAGTTTTCAGCCAGATAGCTCACTTGTGGGAAAAGTTGTTCTTAACTGCATTCACTTAGACGGTTAGGCGACCATTGGATATTTATTTCAGTACTTTATTGGCATGCTTTTATGTATCTTGTTATGTCCCTCTGGGGACCTGGCCCTTCCAAGTGTATCTATTCTTGAGTATTCGCAGGAGCACAGATTCGGATGGTTACATATGTTTCGAGGATGTCTCCTCTTCGAGCCCCGTGATTGTTAGCTGGTATTCCTATAATGTGTTGTACTTATATTGTATTTGCTCTCACATTCGAGTTGGTAGTGGATTTGTTTCCACCCAACTATCATCCTTAGATACTTCTTACTGAGATCTGGTTTCATAGATACTGGTTAATTATTTATATTTGATTTTCTGTGGATGATATTTAGATTATATCCTGTGACTTGTGACATATGTTATACCACTTGTGGATTTAATATTCATATTATAGCGTACGCATGGGTTTGGTTTCTATATATTGGAGTTGCCATATCCATGCGGCTGACATTCTTACGTGCCCTAGTCCTACGTATTTTTGGGACTGGGGCGTGACAATGACACACAGATGCACTCTATGTATACAAGTGCATTGCACACTCAAAACACTTATGCCTCAACTCACCTACCAGTTCAGTCCTCACATCTCCTAACCTCAAATGCACACACTTATCCCCAAACAGTATAAAAACCTGATATGGCCTACCAACTCTACTGTAGTCCATCATACTCAAGCACAGTCCTTTATTTGCACTGCCTCCCCTCTACACTCCATTATGATACACACAATGAACACACAAACACAAGCAGCCCCAAGCTCATCACAAAAATCTGTAAGACACATGTTACTCCAACTAACACTCATTTGCAGTCACCCCTTCACCATATTGCTGTGCACCATTACACACTTATGTGGTTATACAAGCAAACACACAACTGTCCCTCATTTATCACCAACACCAAACACTCCACATATTCCTCTCACAGATCACTACAAGCACAATAAGATACTCATCCACTTCCTCAACAATACTAGAATTCACACTCACACACTAGCTTATAACACCTATAGTAACAAATCAACAAACACCTAGTGTGCACCATGAGTATCACACCATGATACTCATGATACCAACACCAACTTTCTCCAATACCATGATACACCATCTAATTACTATATATCATCACTAAATACATCAAATAGGATATGATACGTCTATTCTAATACATATACAAAAAAATGACACAAGGGAACACCTACCAATAGAACTTACCAATTCTCTCCGTATCATAGAATTTTATGACACAGACTCCTCGTATCCAATTGTGGTCTCGTATCCAGTCCCACAACCCCGATCTAAGTCTAATTAGATCTAATTGGTCTCATAACACACACTTGATGTGTCAATTTCGGAATTCCTACTAATTAGATACAATACACACAATAACACTCACAATAGGGGTCCCTAGAGGTCAATTCCTCTTTATATAGGTAGCCCTAGCCAATAGATGATTCTTAATGGTTAAATGCATGAATTGGAGTCTAAATTAAGGGGTGAATTCAGAATTTACCTATTGGGAGATGGATTCTCAATGAAATACTCAATGGACACAATTTGGACACAATCTCCTTGTCAATTTCTCTTCCTTCAAGTGCTCCTTGTAATCCAAACTCCAATACTTCTTAGATGGTGAAATTGAGAGGGAATTTGTATGAATTGGGTTGAATTCGGTGGAGGGATGAGTCAATTTGGGGAATAACATAATTGGGGATCTAGATGGAGTAAAATAAAATGAAGAGAGAGAATGAAGCTCCTCCTTATAGTGGCCGACCACTAGTAACCCCTCCTCCAAGCAACACTCAATGATAACAATACCCCCAACTAACTAGTCATGATAAAATAATTAGGAAGACTATATTAGGAAACTTCTGAACTAATGCAACTTATTCCATTCTCCTTAATTAACTAAAGGGAAGAGTCTAAATGAGCCTAGTCCAATGTTGGGCTTAATGTGTCATGACTAATCTAATTGGGTCCACTAGTGTCAAGTCCAAATAAATAGGCTAGCCTACTAACCCTTAAATAAATAACACAATACATAATAATAATAATTAGTAGCACAATATATATATATATATATATATATATATATATATATATATATATATATATATATATATATATATATATATATAATGCAATCACTAAATATAATAAATACAAAATGACAAAAATATACTCATTTATAAATGTGGGGGTGACAATATGAGACTTTTAGTTAGTTAGCTAGTATTGCTATATTTGGTACCGGATTTGTCTCCGACAAATATTTGAGACTTGGATGTTGTTGTTGAAATTTAGATTTGTGTTGTTGTTTATATTTTGTGGTTGTGTTTTGGATTCTTCCTTTGATATCTTATCGTGCTTTTAGATTTGTGATTGAGTATGTTATTATTATATATCATTGTACTCTTTATGGAGTTGTATATTGTACGAGATTATAGTTATAGATAGATGATCGAGACAGCGTTCTACGTCGTTGTTGCGGCGTAGGCTGGACGTTACCATGTACTCGTGCCCCGAAAATCCGGGTGCGGGTCGTGACAATTTTAATAGTAGCCTTTTGAGTATGATCATTATCGGACCATACATTACTAGTGTAATTTATGTACTATTTCATGATCTTATACATGATCATATCGTCTGATTAACACTTTATTGTTTTTCATATATTGTGATCATTCTTGCTTAATCTGTACTACTATATAATAAGAAAAGTTAAAGCTTCAATGTGAATTTTTTCTTCTTCCAAAAATATCCTTATTTATGTTTACTAATTAAAATTATTCATTAAATTTAGCATGAGCAGTTAGATAATTAGGTATGGAAGGAAGAAAATAAAAGGATTGTTGTTTGCTTTTTCCTAGTATTATGAAATATGTGCGATACAATTCATCTATACTAGTACTCTTAATCCAACAAGACAAAGTGTGGTGGTGTATGCTAACCATTGTATGTCACATTCTCTGTATTCTGGTATTGAAATTGTCCTCATTCAAAAATTGTTCATAATTTCTTGTGACATATTATATATATATATATATATATATATATATATATATATATATATATATATATATATATATATAACAAACGATAAATTTTATTAGCTTCAATAAAATTATTTATTCAGTATACTCATAGTTGAAAAATGTTAATCTATGAGAATATTAGTAGCAATATTATATACTAATAATAAATAAGTAGTTGCATATTCACCCCAAGTGATGTCTTGTCTTTGATCCTATTTAAATAAAATTCATTTTTGGTGTACTCTTAATTAATTTCTAAATCAAGCTTAATATTAACAACAAATTTAATCCAAAGCCGTCCAAAAATGTTCGGATGACAAGTCCACAAACCTGTCGCGTGTTGCTCTCGTTTAGGCCAGTGATAGACAATTCTTGATTTGTAATACAATTAAACCTTTGTAAATAAATAACATTGGATAAAAAAATTATATCAATTTAGCAAATATTAAATAATTTTCAAATAATTAATAATTTATTAACTTATTAAGGTATTTTTTTTGTTTCTTTAAATATTGTCAAGAGCAGCCTATACGGTCTCATAGTCGTCCCCCCTCCCTCCTCTCCCCTCCCAATTTTTTTCTTTGAGAGTTATATAAACCTATATATTTTTTAAACATAACTTGGAAATTAACAAAAGTTTTTTTTTAGAACTTTCTTTTGCAAAAAAAAAAAAAAAAAAAAAATTAGAAATTTGCAATTTGCAATTTTTTTTAAGTACTGTGATTTTTTTTTTCTAAGGCCAATATACATTGGAGTCCACTAGTAATTTATTCATCAATCCATCATACATTACTTTGATTTTTTTGTAATCTTATTTTGAGTTCATGTACGCATCCTAGTAACACTATACTGTATCAAGATTTTTAATTTACTTTTCAAATATTTGTTTGGATGCAATTTATTTCTAATTTTATTTCGAGTAATTCTAGAATACCTCTTTTTTGGTTCATACTCGACCTCCAAAATCTCAAGATCATTGTACATTGTATTTAGTTTCTTATTTTATGAACTAACAATCATATTTATTTTTTTAACCATGTAAAATTCATTTTTTTTTTTCAAAAATAGATTATACATTGTTTAATGTACTATATTATTCCATTTTAGAAAAACTTCATAGTCAAATCTTAACTAATAGAAAACAATAATTGGTTGATTCATATTTTAGAAAACTTCATAGTCAAATCATAACTAATATATATATATATATATATATATATATATATATATATATATATATATATATATATTTTCAAGAACCATTCGGGTGATTTTATATTATGAAACCACCTTATGTTATATGGGTTGGATTTGGATTGAGTGGTTGAGATTAAAATGTGTAGATCTTACAATCTTTTAATTTCAACCACCCAATGTCAATATAGTCCATGTAACATAGAGTAGTTCCATAATATAAAATTAGCCGAATATATTTATATAAAAAGGTGTAGCACTCCTCTCTCTCTCTCTCTCTCTCTCTCTCTCTCTCTCTATATATATATATATATATATATATATATATATATATATATATATATATATATATGACCTATATAATTTTTATAATATATTATTTTATAAATTCGGGGAATTATTAATTTAGTGTATTATCCTCACGTTGGATCTATCAAAGCTATTATTTAACTGAAGTTATTAATTTATCAAAATTGTCGAGGTTCTACTGCATTGATTTATGGTTGTCTACTGGTTGAATAATTTAGGCAAATTAATGTCAAACTCGATATCTAACCCAAAATATTAATTTGTGGTTGTTTATGGCATTATTATGCATGGCCTTAAAAAAACCTATGGAACTGTAAATGATTTTGGATGAAAGAATTTTTTGAAAGAATCAATTTAAAGGATTTCTACATATATTTACCGGTATTTCATGCACCACACCATGTCCCAAAGAAAGGTACCTCACGTGGTGGTACGATGTACTTAAATTTTTTTCTATTTGATATTGTTTAAAAATAATTTAAATTTAAATTTATGTTATAGATAAAATTTAAATATATTTTAATTCTAATTTGTTATAGATATATTTATATCTTAATTAGAATTTGTTGTAGATACTTGCAGGTAGGTACATAATATTAGTTAGAATTTTTTTCTTAGTTTCTAATTATGTGAGTATGCATACATCTTAGATGACTTATTTTAAATCGTTATTGTCTATAATATACTAGCAAATTCACGTGCGTTACACGTACAATAATTTATTTTTCTTGATATTATTAAAAATAGTTTAAATATTTGAATATATTTGAATTAAGATTTGTTATATATATGTTTATATTTTAATTAAGATTTGTTATACATATATGTAGGCAGTTGGATAATATCAGGAGTTAAGCTATCAATTAGGATACATTTTAAAAAAATTAATTGTAATGATTCATTTAGACTAATTTTTAATTATGATTAAGCCATTAGTTTTGGAATTGTTTCTTTGGTATTTTCTTTTACATCTTTACTATTATAATGCGGCTTGGAAACGGCTCTCAAGATGTGTAAAAGTGCGGGCCAGCCCGAAAGCCGTAACGGGTCCGGCCCGGTCCAACCCGGTTCGGACCCGGTCAACGACCCGGACCGGCTCGGCCCACCTCCTCTGCGGGTCTGGGTTGGGTCGGCAAAATCGGCTCGTAAGCCCGGCCCGACTTTTTATTTATTTACTTTAATATATATATATATATATATATATATATATATATATTTGGAAATGGTAATTGAATATAAAAAAATGAGATTACAACTCAACTGCATCCACATCTCACTTTAAAGCGGTCTCTCGCCAATGCTCCAACCCCCCCAATATTATATATATATATATATATATATATTCGTGTCAGCTCTGTTCCCTGTTCTTTATATATATTAAAGTAAATAAAAAACCTAACAGTGCCGGCCCAAAAAAAATTATATATATATATATTTTATATAAAAAAAATCAGGCCGGTCCGGCCCGATCGTGGATCAGCCCGGACCTAGACCGGTTCGGCCCGGTCCTGCCCTGACCGGGTCATGGGCCTGGGCTGGGTCGGATAATTTATTGACCGGGCTTGCCCGGCCCGCCGTTCTCTTCGGATTGAGCCCTGTCCGGACCGGACCCGGTCAAACCCCAGTTGACCCAGGTTGCGGGCCTGTACGGACCGGCCCAATACACACACCTTGAAACGGCTCAAGCCGTCCAAGCCGTATGTATATCCTCTATTAAATAATTAAAAAATAAAAAAAATAAAAAAAATCAAACTACCGGATTTGTATTCTTAAGTATACATTTTCGCATATATATTCTTATAATGAGACTTGCAAACGGCTCAAAATTGAGTCGTCTAAGCCGCATATAAATACTCCACTAACTATTTTCTTAAAAACTAATTAATTATTTAACTATCTAATATTATTTATTTACAACTAAAGAAAATCTAACTAAAGTGGTTAAGGTGTGAGGTATTTTTCTTGGTTGCTTGTGTAACGCCCCGCAACCGCATGGTGCGTTACGCTGAGTCAGAATGAATGAGGCAATAGCTGGTTACATTTCAATTTATTGGATTTGGCAACAAGTATTGATTTGAGTTGGTTTTATGTGCAAATCGCTAACGGAGTTCGATGGAAAATAGGTGTTCGTTCAGAACAGTACTGGGATAGCTGGATTGGAGCAATAATGCCGTATTCCTTAGTCCGATCGGTCGAATGATTTGGAGAGCACTGCTTGCTCGCACGGTCATACCAGTTGAGTAGATCGTGCTTTGCATCGGACCACGGGTTCAAGGGATCGGCCGTATCGGCAGGACATGATGCTTAACGGAATCAAACTTGGTGAGTGGGCTCTGTCCTTTCTCCTCTACTCCTTCATACCTAATAATATAGAAAATACGTAAAGGCTTGAACACTTGGACTGGAACTTGGGATCACTACACTGAGGCGTGCATAGAGTGTACGTCGTTTGCTTGGATATGATTGTGGATTGAATTGGTTTTCGCGTATGGATAGATGGAGCTAGAGTTGGAATATTATATTTGGGGCAGTTGGAGAAACAATTGGAATTATGCTTGGACAGTTGGAATATCTTGGTTGGAATATCGGGAATTCGGACGAGCGAGCGTGCATCCGTGCACGAGTATCACTTGGACGCTTTGTCAAGCAAAGCGTACAGTTGTGGTTCGAAATCGAACAACTGCATCGGCGAGGGCATTGTGCCACTGTTGGGGAATTGTGCCATGGAATTATTCTGAGCGAGGGGTGTTGCACCAATTGAAAATACTGTATCGAGAAGCGGCATTGTGCCTATGGAAATAACTTGAAATTTGTGCCTTGGGCTATATGTTGGAGAATGGTTATGAATATTTGGTTGGATTTTGGTTGGAATGAGTCTAGGATCGCCTTGGGCTATATGTTAGATAAATAGCTTTCGCGTGTCGTTTACCTCTTGGCTCTACACGGTGCCGCATTGGATGTTTCATGCAATAAGTCTATATATTGCTGGTTGTGGCTGTATGTTGTGCTTCATTGCGTTGCTTTTGTTGGTTTTTATTAGATCGCATAGCATCGTTAGGCGTTGTTGCATTCATGCAGCAAGTTGGGTGGCGTTGTTGCATTTGTACAACAAGTTGAGAGGTGTGTCGTTGCTTTGGTTGGCCTTGCTTGTCATTCGGGGAGTTTCTGATTGCATCAGTGGATCAGTTGGTTGGCAGATGAGATTGGTTATGCGGCATGTTGTGAGTAGAAGCATTGGATTGAGAAAGGATCGTTGCACGAGTTGCTCGTGTAGCGAATGTGTTGGATGGAAGTTTAATTTTTGGCTGGGTATATCACATAGAGCATTGGCTGAGCAGGTTTGAGTTTGGCTTGGGAATATCAGGATAAGTTTGCACGAGTTGCTCGTACAGCAAATGTGTGAAACAATTGGGTATTAGGTTGGATTATTTGGAAGAGAGCTCGATACACGGGATTGTTCGTGTTGCGAAAGTATCAGACGGTTTGAGAATAGTTGGAAGCATTGAGAATGGAACATAGCACAAATTGCATAGCGAGATTGATGGAAAGTGCTGGATAGTTAAAGCATTGGCTGAGTTTCATGTCAGACTTGAGTTGGGGATGGTAGGATCACGCATAAGGGATAGCTCGAACGGATCTTTGGTTTGTGCAAAAGAATCATAATGCGAGTAGCAACTTGATTCAGAGTGGTATATGGGATACCACATAGTGAGCAAGGCATTGAAATATTTTGGATAGACATCAATGGAAATTGTCTCAACGGACTCGGTAACAGGAATATAAGTTGGTTGGTGCACATCGGCTGAGTTGGAAAGAATAAAAAATGGAGCACGCGAATATTGAGTTGAGCATATCGAGAATGGACTTATGCAAATGAAAGTATCGTTGGACTTGAGAGCATAGGCAAGATCGGAATAAACAGATGGACAGAGTGTTTGGAAATTTGAAGTATTGAGGCAGACCAAGCATTACAAATAATTAAGATTGTTCAGATGGAAAGCCGAATACCAGAGTTCGCTTGCACGATTTGGAAGTTCGGTGGAGCATTCTTGGATGCAAAGAGAGTTGAGCATGAGGAACAAACATTTGGGATACGCTTGAGCGAAGCGATGGGCGAATCGAAGGATAGTGAGCACGGACTACGAATTTTGGAAACACATCAGAGCTGTTGGTTGAGCAATGAAACACAATCTTGGTTTGGAGGGGCAATGCGATGGATTCACACGAACTTAAAGTATTTTGGATATTGGTGATTGGGAAGCTTGACTCAGGTTTAGCAGAAGTGAAATTTGGCAAAATGGTACAACAAGGGTAGACGGATTCTTCGGAAGACATAAACGGGCATGAGGCAAGTCTAGTTTATGTTGAGTCAGATTGGAAGTTAACTTGCAGTACTGAGGTGGATTGAGGCAACAAGTATAGGCAATATAGATTTGAGATTTATGTTGGAACTGATGCACGAGTCATTGAGAATGTGTGGACTAATCAGAACATAGAGAAAATCAAGACGGGCTAAGGAATGGAACGAGAGCAAGGATTGTGGCGGATGGACTTTTGAAGATAGCTAAATAAAAGAGCAACATTGGAGCAAAAACTGTGTTGCTTGAGCAAGTTGGACGTGCATTATGAAACATGGCATACGAATAAGAATTGGAACAAGTCTTTGGTTTCGGAAATCATTGCAAGTGGTAGTACGATAAGTTGAACTTGGCAGTTCAAAAAATTTGATGGATTCAGGACAGAACGACGGATTGATGGAAGACGGTTTCAACGAGCGCAGTTCTCGAATTGTGGCTTGGATAGATAGTAAGACTCTAGGTGGTTAAGCGGTATTTGGTTGACAGATCGTCAAAGGTAGTGCATGAAGTGCTCAGATTCGGAAGTTCGCTCGGATGTAATGGTTGGATTATGGCTCAGATTTACAGAGGAGATATAATATGGTTCATAGTAACTATCCATCGTGATGACTTACAATTATCGAGCGTAGCTTCGGGACAGCTGACCCTAGCGACTTGACCGCCAAATCAGGGATTAATATTGTAGACCCATAGAACGACCCTTGCGATATCGCATTTGGGAATGCGTCGAGGGCAGATGTGAGTAGTGTGTGTTGAAGATTGGCCTATTGACTGAGTGTTGGATTTGAGAGATCATTGGGATAGCCTTCAGCTGAAGATACAGCCAGGAGATCGGAGCGATGGTGGAAATGGCCTAAGTCAACTGATGAGATTCAGAGTCGCAAATTTTTGAAGATGGCATCGCCTCTGACTCGTCGTGTCCCGGAAGGGAATAATATTCATATGAATTGACGACTGTGAAACTAGCTTGTGAAGTTAAAGCAGCGGCTCGTTCAGATCAAATTATTGCAATACTGGAAGGGACATATGTGCCTCAGATTTACAAGATGCATCAAAACTTAGTCTGTGATGCGTGCTCGTACAGAAGGCAAAGGTGATACCCTGTGCTTCGAGGCAGTAGAAGCAGCGCGAAGAACTATTCCATGCGCAACCTAGGAATTATGGCGAGTGTATCCATGTTGAAATCGTGGTGACACTATCCCTTTGGCATGGCGACGAGATCTTCGTGGATCACACGAACCTCAATATAGATGTTCACCCAGTGAGGTATTGAGATTGAGGAAAAGGTGTTGGGCAAAGATGATCTAAAAGCAAAGTTTGATATTTGGGTAAGTCACCTAGCTGGGGTAGTATCAGTTGAGATGATTGTTCGGTGCAAGAGATAATATTTGGAGATGGTGCTAGTGTGGATT
This sequence comes from Iris macrosiphon, assembly GCA_036927795.1. Classification (NCBI taxonomy): domain Eukaryota; kingdom Viridiplantae; phylum Streptophyta; class Magnoliopsida; order Asparagales; family Iridaceae; genus Iris; species Iris macrosiphon. The sequence goes on along the minus strand of JAYESA010000020.1, from coordinate 86,477,404 downwards.
CAGAAATAGTTGGATGAATTGAGTTGGAACACGAACTAAATTGAGTCAAGTGGGAAATCATCATACTTGAGGATAACGCTTGTGCGAATATATTGGAATAAAAGTCAGGATTGGTTCAATTGGGAGGAAAGCGAATGGATGCCTCGGACATAAAGATACCCTTGTAACGGGTCCAAATTCGCTATCGCTAAGCTCGGCTAAAATACATATATTTCAGGGACGCCTTAAATATGTGTATGATCCAAAACTAAGCGATATGAGGAATTCATATTGAGATGCAAGAAGGATGTGGGAATATGGAATTTGTGCGAGCGTTCAGTGCAAGCGAGATGCTGAGTTAGGATTAAGAGAATGTGAGTTGCATGGAGCAGATTATGAATTTGATTGCAGCATGCTAGTAAAGAATGGATACTAGTATGGTTCGGGGATGAACTTGATTCTAAGTGGTATATTATGTAACGCCCCGCAACCACACGGTGCGTTACGCTGAGTCGGAATGAATGAGGCAATAGCTGGTTACATTTTAATTTATTGGATTTGGGAACAAGTATTGATTTGAGTTGGTTTCATGTGCAGATCGCTAGCGGAGTTCGATGAAAAACATATGTTCGTTCAGAGCAGTACTGGGATAGCTGGATTGGAGCGATAATGTCGTATTCCTTAGTCCGATCGGTCGGATGATTTGGAGAGCACAACCTGCTCTCACGGTCATACCAGTTGAGTAGATCGTGCTTTGCATCGGACCACGGGTTCAAGGGATCGGCCGTATCGGCATGACATAATGCTTAACGGAATTAAACTTGGTGAGTGGGCTCTGTTCATTCTCCTCTACTCCTTCATGCCTAATAATATGGAAAGCACGTAAAGGCTTGAACACTTGGACTGGAACTTGGGATCACTACACTGAGGCGTGCATAGAGTGTACATCATTTTCTTGGATAGGATTGTGGATTGAATTAGTTTTCGCGTATGGATAGATGGAACTAGAGTTGGAATATTATATTTGGGGCAGTTGGAGAAACAATTGGAATTATGCTTGGACAGTTAGAATATCTTGGTTGGAACATCAAAAATTCGGACGAGCGAGCGTGCATCCGTGCACGAGTATCACTTGGACGCTTTGTCAAGCAAAACGTGCAGTTGTGGTTCAAAATCGAACAACTGCATCGGCGAGGGCATTGTGCCACTGTTGGGGCATTGTGCCATAGGATTATTCTGAGCAAGGGGTGTTGCACCAATTGGAAACACTATGTCGAGAAGCGGCATTGTGCCTATGGAAATAACTTGAGATTTGTGCCTTGGGCTATATGTTGGAGAATGGTTATGGATATTTGGTTGGATTTTGGTTGGAATGAGTCTAGGATCGCTTGGTGGGGCGAGAATGCTCGATCCTCTCGTCATACCTACTTGGTGTCTGCATGTCACAGACAACCTGTGTTGCACGGGGTTTGGTCTCCTTGAACGGGAAGGCTCCGGGGCACCGAGACCGTTCGGCCATGGGGGAGACAACTTGGTAACGTGCCTCGGGCGCGGTACCGGCGGTTTAATGCGATTCAGGCGGGTTCGCTACTTAGCGCTGTTTCGAGTAGAACCGCATTTGATCAGTCCGATCAACGTCCTTTATGGCTTGGCCAGTGACTTCATATAGATAAGAGTTGGTTTGCTTTACTTTGGTTGGTTTGTGCTTTCGTGTAGGCGCGACCACCTTGCCTCGGCAAGAGTGTGCATATCGAGATTGGATTGTAAGGTTTGGATTGAGGATGGATTTTGAGGCTTGGGAATGGTTCGATAGTTTCTCGTGTTGCTTGGGTTTGAGTAGGACGGGTTGCATGCTAGTTTCCTTCGAGTTGGTTATATATTGCTTGTCTATTGGCTTGAGTTGAATGCTTGCATGCTTAACTTGATTTACAGCTTTCCTTAACATGTCATTCCAATGCCATGAAATAAATCTAGGATTCAACTAGAAAGATCACCATATAACTGTTTGCATTCACTTGTTACTTAGTGTCGGCTTAGACGAGTGGGTTACCCCGCTCACCAGTACGGCTGTGTACTGACCCACGTTTGTGGGCATTATTTCAGGTACACAGGTGTAGTGGCGCTACTTGGATATACGGGACATGATGTATGAACTGTAAGTACCATTTGTGGGCTAGAGAAAGAGCAAGAGTATTACATCGCCTTTGTGGCATTTCATTTGGACCCTATCGAGAGCTTCGCCGCGTATACTCTGATGTGTGCTTGGTACACAATACTTGACTTTCGCTACAACTTGGTCGTTTCGATGATAATTTTGGTGTTTGACAACATCGCCTTGTATGAGCGCAACTCCAGGCTCGTACGACATCACGTCCCGATGAGAACGATTGTCTTGCGGGAGAGCTGCAACATGGTGATTCACGTTCAGCGGGGACTATTGAACTTGCAGGAGATTGTGGCGTGACAGCTTGAGTTTCGATTCCTAGGAACGATAGTATTTATAAAAAAATTATATTTAAATTTTTTAATAATTTTTTAAGCACGTGCAATGCACATGCATGTTACTAGTAGGTAATAAAAGAAATAATTTTTTTAAATCACTCTAACTAACAGAACGTATAATAAATCCTAAAATATATTCAATATTTAAATTATTTTTAAACTAAGTATATTATATTATCTAAATAAACACATCTCCAAAATTCTACAAATATATTTATAATAAATTCTAATTAATATATATTCAAATCATATTTAAAATATTTTAATACAATTTTAATTTTGATTCAAATTTTTAACAATATTATTTTTTTGTGTACATACAATGTACGTCAATGTAGTCCCTAAGACACTTGTCTAGTGGTAGTGCGACGGGTCACCCACGGGTAGGTCCTGGATTTAAATCTTTTCTCTCTCGAATGGCTGTGTGGTTTATATATCTACGGTCCAACTTCGAAAAAGGAAAAAAAAAAAAAATCTATTTGTACGCCAATCTTTCTAGTAGGGTTTAAATGGTTTATATTTTTGCGTTTTATAATAGTAGAAATAAAGACGGTTTTATTCAAAGGTTTGATTTGATTGAAGGATTATTATTTATATTAGGGATTTTGTTACTTTTTTTTTCTTCCAATCTTCCTTCTGCCCTGGGAAAGTGGAGCCTCCTTCTCAAACCAGGAATAGAGCGGCAACGGGTGCGCTTACTTTTTTCCTTTATTCTTTTTCTTTTCTATGTTTATTCCTTTAGGAATTTTTCTTTTCTTTTCTCTGTTTCTATTCCTATACGAAAATTGTAATCTATTTCCCTTTGATGACCTTTGTTAACGTTCCCCCTCTCATAAGAAACAAGAAGAGAACTGGTTTCCTCGTTACTGTATATTCATATTAGGAAATTATTTGTTAAATCTCCTATTTCGTTGAGGTATACTTGATTCTTTCTACTTTGATGTTTACCACAATACCTGATATGATGCGATACAGACATCGCTAATAAGAAATGTGGTAGAGAGAATTGACTTAGAATTTAGAAGAAAAAAAAACATTATATGAAAATTGCCAAAGAAGAATTATATAACATTTTAATGGTACCTTGACTTATAATTTCAAGAGGACATTATATAGAAATCACCAAATAGAAAAGTGGCTATAGAGAATTGAGCGCAACAATATCTAGGTTTTAAACCCATTAACTTACCTATTGGACCACCATTTAGTTGTTTATTTTATAAGAAAATTTTAAGTATTTAGTAGGACAGACATAAGCATACATCATGAAATAGAAAGCTTAGGGTGGGTCTGCCCCTGTTCCAGCCAAGATAGCTATATGCATGGAAGGGTCGTACCTTGAAATCTAGACGATCAGTTGACAAGTAGGTGACAAGATCCCATCCGCGATTGATCTGAAAGTGGATAGTATCTAGAGTAATCTGACATTTCCATGTCAATTTGAAGAAGAAATTTGAAAGTATAAGAGGAATTTGGGGAAGAACAACTAAAATTCAAATTAGATACTCTGATGAGCTCCACTACAGAGGACTCTACTGCAGACAGTCTGATACTCTCTGATGCAGGTAAGTATAGGGGCTCTGATGAACTCTGTACTCCATTGCAGGGTGTAGGCTTCACTGCATAGTGCGGACTGAGGTAAATGAGGCCCCTAACAGTAGGGTAGTCCTACCTTTTTGCTATACAATTTAACCTCATGCAACCAAAAATATTCTCCAAGATCCCATGACTATAAAGTGTTTAGGCAGAGAGCTAAGATGATAGACTTTGGTACGGTACTTTTTTTCGGGTGTATGTCCTTATCCTTCCTACTTTTGGACTGTCATCTACTTGGATGATTGAAACCAGTTGGCCAAAATGCTCTCATAAGAAAGCTGCATACATAGGTGTGTACCGTGTGTGGCTGATGCGAGCGATATTAGCAATGTTTTCGGTAGCTCCATTACCTCAAAGAAAAGAATGACAGTAAGAATATCGGTAGGGACAACATGTTTAAAGTTGGACTTGCGGAAGGCCTACGACTCAGTCAACAGGGATTTTGTGTGCCACATTGTAACACCCCGTTCCGTTCTAGCGGACTGCCGTTTCAAACGGCAATAGTGCAGCTGTCCCGACCCGCTTTGCCTCAAACGAGAAGCAAAATGATATCCAGACTTGTCCCTACAGGAATTCAGCTTAGGCTTTCAGAGGCTCGCTTGACGTATCGCTCTACCGAGGCGAATCATCGCTAAGGTGGGTGGCTACGGTGAACTTGTCTCTACTTAGCCAGCACACATAAAATCTGGAATGATACATGCTAGTCGCTAGGTGATTCACCCCCTGCATGCTAATAAATCCAACGCACCTAGCTAAGGGAATAATCCCAACTCATATTGCTTGCTAGAACATGGAAAATGAAATACTGCTTATATTCAGACCCTCGCATGCTAAGTCCCTAACGGTTTCATCTCTCGGCTTACCTTCGGGTCCGAGCAAACGTGCCTGCTTATGTTCCTTAGAAATGCATGCTTGTCTGCTTGAATGTTACCGTGTTTTCATCCAAACCCCGGGAGACTACTACGTAGTCGTTCCGTGCCTGAATGAACCTGCAAGTATCCGGGACCGTTAGGTCACCCAAGGCAAATCCCCGAACCAGGGGAATGCATCAAGACAAGTTAAATCACCGTACAGAATCATGATTCAAGCATCTTCTGTACTCGTGCACTACTGTACTACTATTCTACTGTACCACTGTACTCCTGTTCTACAGTACTCGTGTATCTCGTGAAATTGGAAAAGACCCTGACCTGTATGTCGCGGACAACTCGGAAACGAGGCATAGTTCCACGGACGGTCTCCGGGGCACTGGGGCCGCTCCGATCCGGATGGAACTCCATTGTTTCAGCCTACTGTACTGGACGAGATAGTGTGCAGCGCCCACCGTTCTTTCGCTGCATACCATCCGCTCCACGGCTGAACTCTACCGTGTAGTCTACTGTACTAAACGAGATGGCTTGTAGTGCCCACTGTACTTTCACTGCAAACCATTCTCGTTTAAGACTAGTGTCCTTAATGGCTATGCCAGCGACTCATGTTCATATAGATAAGTCATCCTCGCTTAGCGGCTATCCACGTGCGAGTCACTGCATCGCATTAAATGAACAACTGAACACCTGAACGATCATGTTAAAACGACCCTCGTGATTGCATATGCTATGTCCCTGAATGTTTATACTTGCCCGTGCTTGAATTAACAATGTTTGCCTCAATGTTTGCCTTGGACAGGGAAGGAGATGATAAGTTGGTAAGTCTCGCCGTATTTCCTCTCATGTTGCACGGCGCACTGCCACACGGATTAGGCTATTCAATATTTGCATGAAACTGATCCTAAGGCAACTAGTAAGACAACTTAATAGTTGGTGCACGAAACCTGTATTACGGTTTGGATTTGTCGAGCGGGTGAGTAGCTTCCCCACCAGTGCATTTAATGTACTGATAATCCACCAGTTTGTATGCAGGGTGCGGGAGAACCTCGTTCGGTGCGGATGCCTCCTTCGTGCGTGCTAAGGCCAGGAGTTCCCTCTGAAGCCTTGCAACGGTGCGTCCGGGACAGAAGCACATATACAAGACATAATGTTGGAACATAGCCCGAACTCGCCTGGACATCGCCTGTACAATCTTTCCACAGTTGTAGCCACTTGGCACGCTTTTACTGTTTCAGATAGAGAGGCTTGAGTGACTTGTAATCTTGGCTATACGCCGCCTGTAACACTTGTTCATATCAATAAAAGAGCTTGCTTTACTTCAACTTGTGTTTCAATGCTTCCGCTATATTGTCGACTCAGTGAACCTGTTACCGATCGCCTATGCGTTCATGACTCCGCTGCACTCGGACAATCTGTGCGACTCTGTGGCTTAGAACTCTTACCGCCAGCCAATGAATCACGGCCTTGCACGGGCGCGGTTCACGCTCGTGGGCATCACGCCCGGATGGGTCAAGCGATCGTTCCGCGGGAGCGCTGGCGAGGGTGATTCCCGCCTAGCGGGAACGGCCGATTTGCCTGCGGGAGATCGGGACGTGACATAGTGGTATCAGAGCCTGGCTTCTACGCCTTTGGACTTCAATTCGATATCTCTGTTTCGAAAGCTCGTTCGTGGGTTATGTGCACGTTCTCTCTCAATGCCTCGATGGGATGTTCCAACAATAAGTCTAAATACTTTCAAAATGCATTTTGAATGATATGATTGCTTGTCTGGTTGTATGCTGCGTGTGACCTTTGTGCCAACCTGTGCGAACCCTTGAGAGTATCGCTAGTAGCTTGTCCGATTTCACTAACTCTAAGTTTGGTTGAATGCATCTATTCAAGGGACGCCTTGAACTAGTGCACCATCCAAGACTTAAGAAAAGGTGAAACTCGAGTGCTAAGACTTCGCTATCACTGAGCTGGTTGACATGCTCACGCTAGAAGTGCATTTCGAAAGTGCGCACGATCCAGTCTAAGCGATATGCTGATTTCGACGCTTGTGCAAGTGAATATCCAAATGAACAAGTACAACGACTTGTCTAGGATTGCCTCAACCCTAGATCACTGCTTGTCCTTAGTAAGTCTCGAGGACGAGACTTTTTCTAAGTTGGGTAGGATGTAACACCCCGTTCCGCTCTAGCGGACTGCCGTTTCAAACGGCAATAGTGCAGCTGTTCCGACCCGCTTTGCCTCAAACGAGAAGCAAAAGGATATCCAGACTTGTCCCTACAGGAATTCAGCTTAGGCTTTCAGAGGCTCGCTTGACGTATCGCTCTACCGAGGCAAATCATCGCTAAGGTGGGTGGCTACGGTGAACTTGTCTCTGCTTAGCCAGCACACATAAAATCTGGAATGATACATGCTAGTCGCTAGGTGATTCACCCCCTACATGCTAATAAATCCAACGCACCTAGCTAAGGGAATAATCCCAACTCATATTGCTTGCTAGAACATGGAAAATGAAATACTGCTTATATTCAGACCCTCGCATGCTAAGTCCCTAACGGTTTCATCTCTCGGCTTACCTTCGGGTCCGAGCAAATGTGCCTGCTTATGTTCCTTAGAAACGCATGCTTGTCTGCTTGAATGTTACTGTGTTTTCATCCAAACCCCGGGAGACTACTACATAGTCGTTCTGTGCCTGAATGAACCTGCAAGTATCCGGGACCGTTAGGTCACCCAAGGCAAATCCCCGAACCAGGGGAATGCATCAAGACAAGTTAAATCACCGTACAGAATCATGATTCAAGCATCTCCTGTACTCGTGCACTACTGTACTACTGTTCTACTGTACCACTGTACTCCTATTCTACAGTACTCGTGTATCTCGTGAAATTGGAAAAGACCCTGACCTGCATGTCGCGGACAACTCGGAAACGAGACATAGTTCCACGGACGGTCTCTGGGGTACTGGGGCCGCTCCGATCTGGATGGAACTCCATTGTTTCAGCCTACTGTACTGGACGAGATAGTGTGCAGCGCCCACCGTTCTTTCGCTGCATACCATCCGCTCCACGGCTGAACTCTACTGTGTAGTCTACTGTACTAAACGAGATGGCTTGTAGTGCCCACTGTACTTTCACTGCAAACCATTCTCGTTTAAGACTAGTGTCCTTAATGGCTATGCCAGCGACTCATGTTCATATAGATAAGTCATCCTCGCTTAGCGGCTATCCGCGTGCGAGTCACTGCATCGCATCAAATGAACAACTGAACACCTGAACGATCATGTTAAAACGACCCTCGTGATTGCATATGCTATGCCCCTGAATGTTTATACTTGCCCGTGCTTGAATTAACAATGTTTGCCTCAATGTTTGCCTTGGACAGGGAAGGAGATGGTAAGTTGGTAAGTCTCGCCGTGTTTTCTCTCATGTTGCACGGTGCACTGCCACACGGATTAGGCTATTCAATATTTGCATGAAACTGATTCTAAGGCAACTAGTAAGACAACTTAATAGTTGGTGCACGAAACCTGTATTACGTGTTTGGATTTGTCGAGCGGGTGAGTAGCTTCCCCACCAGTGCATTCAATGTACTGATAATCCACCAGTTTGTATGCAGGGTGCGGGAGAACCTCGGTCGGTGCAGATGCCTCCTTCGTGCGTGCTAAGGCCAGGAGTTCCCTCTGAAGCCTTACAACGGTGCGTCCGGGACAGAAGCACATATACAAGACATAATGTTGGAACATAGCCCGAACTCGCCTGGACATCGCCTGTACAATCTTTCCACAGTTGTAGCCACTTGGCACGCTTTTACTGTTTCAGAGAGAGAGGCTTGAGCGACTTGTAATCTCGGCTATACGTCGCCTGTAACACTTGTTCATATCAATAAAAGAGCTTGCTTTACTTCAACTTGTGTTTCAATGCTTCCGCTATATTGTCGACTCAGTGAACCTATTACCGATCACCTATGCGTTCATGACTCCGCTGCACTCGGACAATCTGTGCGACTCTGTGGCTTAGAACTCTTACCGCCAGCCAATGAATCACGGCCTTGCACGGGCGCGGTTCACGCTCGTGCGGCATCACGCCCGGATGGGTCAAGCGATCGTTCCGCGGGAGCGCTGGCGAGGGTGATTCCCGCCTAGCGGGAACGGCCGATTTGCCTGCGGGAGATCGGGGCGTGACACACATTATGCTCGCCATGGGTTTTGATCTTGCCTGGGTTGACAGGGTTAAAGTCTGTATATCTTCTCCTACGTTCTCGGTTCTTGTTAGAGGACAACCATATGGCTTCTTTAGCAACAATAGAGGGCTACGGCAAGGAGACCCGCTTTCCCCGTACCTGTTTACCCTGGTGATAGAGTATTTTACATGCGTCATGGATGTGTCCGTCCATAGGCAGTCGATTGTTCCATTGTGAAGGCGGATTCAGCCACAGGTTTTCCATCTCATTTATGCTGACGACTTATTGGTTTTTATGGTGCCATCGAGGAAAGGGATAGAAAGTTTGACGACGATCATAGAGCTGTTTGGAGATCACACGGGACTGCAACTAAACAGAGATAAAAGCATGGTATATTTCAACCGGCACTGCTAGGAGAAGGAGGAACAAGCGATGATGCTTGGAGTGGAAAAAGGGGAATTACCAGTAAATATCGGGGGATTCCACTATAGATAAATTATGCTCGTGAGACTGAATGCTAGAGTCTGGTAGACTACACGCAGCGTAGGTTGGAGGGGTGGCATGCCCAGAGTTTATCTTTTGAAGGTCGTATAGAGCTGGTGCGCTCCGTCATATATGCCATAGCGATGTTTTGGCTTCAAACAATTATGCTTCCCTCGGCAACTATTCGGCGGATAGAGAAACTGTGTGCTAGTTTTATATGGAGAGGTGGTATCCATGCCATTGGCTGGGAGACACTGTGTAGGCCGCGAAAGGAGGGAGGGGTCAGTTTACGCTCACTGTGTGTCCTCCACGACATAGCGGGCCTCAAACAGACTTGGAGATTTTTAAGTCAGGACTCATTATGGGTAGTCTGGATGAAGGAGAGATACTTGAAGGACCAACCCTTCTGGGGCCTATTAGTCAACAACAATGACTCGATCACTTAGAAGAACATATTGTTACATCAAGATAGGTTGAAGGGTCTCATTTCCAGTCATGAAGGATGGCGAAACTACGGATTTGTGGCTGGACCCATGGATAGCTCATCAGAGTCTGGTCGATCGCGTTGGATGGAATACATTTGCTTTGGAGGAGCGGCGGCCCAGGGTCAGCTCCATCCTTCGAGATGGGGTGTGGAAGCCAGAGCTTCATCTCGCCGCAAGACAATTGAGGCAGGAGATTTGTGGGGTGCAGTAAGACTCCAATGGTGCTAGAGCAGATTATTGGGTCTGGACAAAGACTGGAAAGCAGCAATTTTCTCACTCAGTGGTTTATGAGGCTATTCGGGTTATACACCCGCATTTGGAGTTAGCACAGTTTGTTTGGACCAAAGGGGTAGCGACTAAAATGCAACTTTGTATGTACAAACTGAGCATGAGGAGGTTGCTTACTCTTGATCGATTACATCGATTTGGAGTACAGTTGGAGACACAGATGTGTATATTATGTCTGCAGGAAGTGAATCATCGAGTCATTTGTTCTTTATGTGTCCGACCACATTATCCATCTGGCACAACCAATGCATGAAGCTCCATATGAGGTACAGGGCCCACATGATTGGAAGGAGGAGGTGGGCGATATCATGGCTGTCACGACCCGATTCCGTAGAATCGTTTGAGGCGTCCCCCGAATCGTGACCGCCGTGCGGGCCTGGAGTTGCGCCCGCACAAGGCTTTAATGATTTGCATAGCAAGCACATATTCAGAGTACGCAGATAAATTGAAACACAGATTTGAAACATGGAAAAGTTCTCTTTATTGATAATGAACATCTATTACAAACTCCTGAACGAGTCAGCTAATATGCCGAACGGCTTACAAAAGTGTTGACTCAAAATGAGATAGCAGTCCTGTACATTATATCCCTTTACTAAACTTCAAAAGATATGGACCTCCAGGCTGGAGGACGGCTTTGCCACGGAGCTGCATTTTGTGTATGAAGAGTTGCAGGCTCATGACTCCAAAATGCTTCAAGGGGCGCGGTGAAGATGCGCCAACAGTTGGACTGGATCGGGAAGACGACTTCGGCTCCTCGCTCGGTTCGCCTTAGTGCGGAGAACCTGTTTCAACGAGGGTCAGCATATCGAAACATGCTGGTGAAGGCGAGCTAGCCGAACTATACCAATCAACACGTTGTTTTAAATGAAGCATGCATATTTGTGGGTTTCTATCTTGCCTTAGTTCATTTACAAGTAAGCAGCATATAGAATTTACTGAAAATGAACGTGCCACCGTTCGGTGGATTTTACCTGCCCGTCTGAATTACCTGGACAATACTTACCATGCCTTCCCTGAAACGAAGACACAAGTTAGTATGCAACAGGTTTAAATATACATAGGATCACTGGCTTGATGCCACGAAGGGACGGGTTATAGTCTCAAGACACAAATGATATACAACGCAGGTGGCGAGCCCCGCTGCATAACACTTTGCCCCATAACATACGACTATACATACGTTCCGTCCGGATCGGATCGGTCCCGGCGCCCCGGTGACCGTCCGCGGAACTCATAACATACCTTGTGCACAAGTTGTCCGTGATCAAGAGCACTCATAGAATTAGTTCCATAGCATAACAGTTTTGCATAGTCATCCTGACAGTTTATTTCATAACAAGCATATATTTCCATACTTAGCACGATTCATAGAACAGTTATAAACGAACTAGCATACAGGATGATAACCGTTCATAAGTTTAGTTGACAAGCAATATTTCCAAGTCTATTCCCTTTTTATCTTGATCTCTTTTATTATTACTTGGTATCGTTTGATCGGGGCGAAGGAGTGAAGCTTGGAAGCAAGGCTAGCTAATCGGGTTGGTAGCCACTCACTTAGATTTTGGAAAGAAGAAGGAAAGAGGCGCTTCACGACTCCGCTCGCAAGCCGCCTACTGCTCGTTCACCTGCACACGAACAGCTCGATTAATACTTCTTCCTCTCTTTCCAATCTCGGAATAGAAGTGCAGTTCAATGAACGAAAACAATGAAAACCATCGAAACCGTTCAAGGAAAACAAGAAATTTCCAAAACCAACTCAAAGCACGAAAGCAACAAGCGACATCGAAAACCGATGCAATAAAAGATAGCAGCGGAGGGGTCCCTCCTGACTCTGCCGCTAAGCCGATCCTTGGGGCGCAGTCCACTGAATATGGGAATCGATTCCGAAGAAACAAATCCATAACGAGGACGAGTTCTTAATTCAATCTATCCCGATCGAACGATACCGTCTTGTATTTCTTAGCCGCGCTCTCCGCACCGGGAGAACGGGGCGCTACAATGGCTGAGAGACAACGGGGATCCCAGTGGTACAATGTAGCAAGGATAATGCTGGTTGCTACTGTCTGGCATACATGGAGGGAAATGAATAATAGGGTTTTTGAGCATTTGGTGACACCTGTTGTTGGGATCATTCACAACATAGAGTATGATGTTAGAATAATGGGGCATATACAAGCTCCATAACGAGGTCGAGTTGTAATTAGTCCTTTATTAATACAATTACCATTCTTCCAAAAAAATAAAAAATAAAAAATAAAGTACACATACTACCGGTATCTTGCGTTTTTTGAATTTGTCATATAGCCATGCCAAGTACAGGTAATGTTGTGCCCAGTACTCGTACCCATACTTATACTTCATCGCTAGCAATAGTCTATACTGGTCCCCTTTAAAACATTTTAAAAACATGATGGAAGTTCATAATCATTTGAAGGAAACATTTTTTTAGTAACATAGAATATGGACCCAGTAGGTTTGCAAGAGTGTTATTCAAATGGTTACTGCTAATAGGGCCGTCCTGATTCGAGATCCTGAAATGTAATAGGAATAGGCAACTTCTAATTTGCATTACAAGGATGACACTGGTGGCGGTTTGGCTAAAGTTGGAGGTGATTGGCACCGCATGCAGTATGGATCGAAGTTGGAGGTAGCCGACGCTGTATGTGGCGTGGGCCACAGTTGGATGTGGATGACACTACGTGTGGCGTGAACCCAAGATACAGGTGGCCTAACACTATATGTAAAGATCGGAGTTGGAGGCAACTCATGTTGTAATTGGAGGTGGAAGTGGCTGACGTTGTGCACCACTTAGGTTGAAGGTGGAGGTGGCTGCTGTTGAGGCATCCTAGGTCACAGTTATAGGTGTTTAATGATGGAGGAAGCCTGGATTAGAGTTGTGGATATCTAATGTTGTATGTTGTCTGGACCTTAGTTGGAGGTGGTCACATTAGTGACAGTCTGGTAGGAGTTAGTGGCCTCATTGTATACAGGACGCTGAAGTTTGAGGTTTGTCAAGACAGAGCATGCCTCTAGACCGAAGATAGAAGTAGTATAAGGGTATCCTCGGTCGGAGTTTGGAGGTCATGGCTGGAATTGGAGGATCAGACCTGACTTGTAAGCTCAATAAATTATCTCCTTCATTATAATAAAAGAAAGAAAAAAATCTTGATAAAGCAAGGAGAAAGGGAAGACAAACTGATGTATGGAGAATAAATTGTATATCTTAAGGAAGCTTGAAAGATTACATCAGATGCATCTAAATTTATTGACTCAGAACATAACAAACACTCCTAAAAGGACTCACATGAAATCCTACCAGAAAAGAGCAAAATGCTCTTTTATTTAGCAGTGCACTACAGACTTAGTCTGTAACAGAAATTGACTTAGTCAATAATAAGAAAACTGACAGCAACTTGACGTAGTAAGATGCACTAATTAATAAGACCCCCCCTTAGCGCATACTCACGATTAATAATTCCAAGAGCAGCTCTAAAACTCTCAAATTTAGGCTTAGCTAAAGCCTTCGTGAATGTCTGCAACTCTCACCAGTATGAATTCTTTTCAACTCAATTTCCTGATTCAGCACTCTCTTAAAAGTGGTGATGGACTTCAATATGTTCTGTTCGCCCATGAAAGATTGGATTTGAAGAAAGTCTGATGGCACTCTCATTGTCACACTCACATTGAATATGGACAGCATAATCAATCTTACCAAAGATGTCTTTCATCAAACACTTCAACCAAATGCATTCTTGTGCAGCCATTGTTGCTGCCATATATTCCGCTTCAATGCTAGACAAGGCAACAGTAGATTGCTTCTTGCTGCACCATGAAGAAACAACACCTGAGCCAGTACTAAAACAATACCCTGAAGTTTAACGATGATCATCTGCATTATCCGCCAATCACCATCAGTAAATCCTCTCAACAAAAAATCATTACCTTTATTGTACATGAGCCCATAATCAAGAGATCCCTTTTTGGCAACATCTAGATGTGGAGTTTGCATAAACTGAGAGATGGCACCATCAAAATATGCATTTTCCGGTCTTGTGATTGTTAAGTAAATTAAACTACCAACAAGTTGTTGAAACCTTCTACCACCCTTCAACGGTGTTGAGAGGATTTTGTTGTACTTTATAATCTTTGAGGTAATCTAGCTGTCTTTTCTCCTGCTTACCATTACGGGTCGGTTCGGACGAACCTATACCTGTTACTCACATGGACCGGCCAAAGGGAAAGACACACAAGATCCGGCTAGGGTTGTCCATATCTAGCCGGCGGTATTATTTGACAATATTATTAGTAATATTAGCAATAGTTAGTTTCTTTTCAAGGAAGATATTATTAGCAATATTGCTAATAATGTCTTTCCTTGAAAGGAAAGATATTACTTGGCAATATTATTAGTAATATTATTAGCAATAATTAGTTTTCTTTCAAGTAAGATATTATTATCAATATTGCTAATAATATTTTTTCTTTTAAGGAAAGAAATTACTAGTAATATTATTAGCAATAATTAGTATGATTTAGTTTTTTTTTCAACAAATTATGGTTAGCAATTGTAGCCATCCTCTATCTATATATAGAGGTGGTAATTCTCTTGAGAAGATTATCAAAGAAAAGTTTAATAAAAAACATTGGCGGTACTTCTCCCGATCTGAGAAGCGCCCGCGCATGCGACAAGGCGCAACACCAAGGCCGACCAGTCACAAGACCAGACGGTTTCTTCATCGTCTTCGTCCCATCGTCCAGTTACGCGTGCCTTCGCTAAGCAAGAAGAAGCGCGTAATAAGTTGGTATCATAGCAGTTCTATCCTCCCGACCTCATGGCGCCTACACCACCATCCAACGACGAACGCCTCCTTCGACTCGAGGCCACCATCGACGCCATCCGCAAGCGTCTCGACGCCCAGGCCGAGAGTACCGCTGCGACCCACACCTCCATCGCCGACCTCATTGCAAAAATTAATACGTTGCTCGCGAACTCGACAACCACCACAACCGGCCACGATACCTCACCCCCTCGCAGTACCAGCCCCCCTTGCAAGGCCCACACGGCAGCGACAACCCACAGAGGGGACATCCTCACGCCGACGACAGGCCACCCCGCGGGCCTGACAGCCCCCCCGCGGGTCCTCCCCCGCTTCGACAAACCCACCCGGGTCCTCCCTCCACCCCAATACGACCCTCCCCTCCACGAGGAGTTTATTACGGCGAACCCCTGCGCGGGGATCCTTTCCGCAACAACTACTACCGCGACCCCTTCCGCGACAACGACAGATACCGCCGCCCGCCCGACCCTCGCCACTTCTACGAGGGGGCCGAACGTCGTGGAGGCCGAGGCGACGTCGGCGAGGAACGCTGGCTACCGCGCTTTCCACGTCTAGACTTGCAACCTTACGACGACACCAACGATCCTTTACTTTGGGTGCGTCATTGCGAACGGTTCTACGAACTCTACCGCATTCCAGCGGAGGAGCGAGTCCTGATGGTGGGACTCAAACTTGATGGTGAGGCTCAGTCTTGGCTCGACGGATGGCAACGATTGGTAGGCTGGATCGACTGGGGGCACTTCTATGGCGAGCTTCTCATCCGATTCAGCATTCCCATGCATCGTGGGGCGTTGGAGGATCTCATATCCCTCAAGCAGACGGGCACGGTCTCGGACTTCAACTGAGAATTTCAATCCCTGCTGTCTCGAGTTCCACGTCTGTCCAGCGATTAGGAGATCGACATCTACATCTTCGGCTTGATGACAACCATGGGCCAGGATGTGCACCGCGATCGGCCGTTGACCCTCGCAGACGGAGCATAGGTGAACGGACGGCGGCACCACAGCCGTTTCCGGAAGCCTCAATCGCGGTGGGCAATTCCCGTCCGCGTGCTACGCTGCACCCCAACATATCTTGGATTATCAATTATTAGATGATGATCCTTCGCATGTAGGTAGCGAGCCCTACCGAAGATCTCGAAATACATGTGTTAGTATGTCAACACTTATTGCTCTTGTTCCCCCTAGGCCGAACAGGTCCCGGTGTCCCGGCAACCGTTCGAGGAACCAAACCTTGTACGCAAGTTGTTCGTGACCATGCAGTGCATGAACAATTAACTATAAAAAATATGTATGGTACAAAAACTGAAATAAAAGCAAATATAAATCTCTATTGTACAACCTTTCATACTCGCGATATCCAAACTTTTATTTGATGTTCAGATTGGCGATCCATTTGTCCCAAATATTCCGTGATACCGCACAACATCTATACCACTTCCCAATTCAGGGATTTCTATCTTGGCGATTCAACGGTCCCAAACCTTTCCATATTTCTATCTTTGAAAACAACAATAAAATAATCCACAAGATAACATACAATATTTACAATATTATACATGATAACATAATAATACTATATGCCATATTCCTATAATAACAGTTCATTATTCCATGTTCTATGATAGTAAGTTAATATTAATGACATTACTCTCTTTTATCTTGGTTTTTTTAACTTAGCATTAACGAAGTCATGGCATAGATACAAAGACTAGTAACATCTATTTATTAAGTAATAAGGTAAATGAGAGAATGATCAAAACTACTAATAATTTGACAAATAGCCTTTCATCTCGAACACCAAGATATCTGCGCGATTCTTTTGCATGAATCTAAATCCAACAAGCCCTTCGAGCCAACAAATCATCCCAATGTCCGGCACGGAGCGGGACATTACATAATACATCACTCAAAAAAAGTTTCATCCTCGAAAACTTAAAAGAACATACTCCAACATCTACATCAACTGGCCAATGAAGAATCATCTTACTTATCTCTGATTCAAACTCACATGATGGTTCCTCGACTGAATGGCCATCTAAACATGCAGATCAAGGCCCAAAATAGTACGAAACACCTTTTATTTATGATCAACACCTGAGCAAATCCTTTGGCACGGAACAAATATATCTGCATGAATCTCTCTTGTTATACCTATGCACTACTTTTCCAATCCATAGTTGCACCAACTTACTCAAACAGATTAATTCAGTGAACTCTACGAAGCATCTTCTTTTTTGTCCAACTTGAACACGCCTTGCATGACTTTCCATCATTTTTCTATAAATGCAAGTTCATTCATGCCTTAACCAAATCTATTGAACCACTTATACCACCAGATTTGATCAAATCATTTCCAAACTTTTACCAACATTCGCTGCCTCTATTCATAGCATATCCTGAACATAATCAAATTTCAAAAACTCATTAGACAAAATATCACTCGCAAACCTAAGTTGCAGACACAATCAAACCTACCTAGATATTATACTATTCTATTTTGAATCATGAACATAACCAAAACCAACTAGATCCAATTTTCATAAAGCATTCATAATGCAATTTACCAATCAATACTAATCTATCTCAAGTTCTTATAAGTATTCCAAAAAATTTATCACATTGTCTAGACTTTTCCAACTAATATCATTACACTCAAAAGCCAACCGATATCTCCATTTAAATTCCAAGTGTTACACCTTACACAATCCAAACCGTTATTAAGAGATCAATTTCAACTATCAAATAACTTGTCAAACCTGACTGCATCAAAGTTCCAATCACAATTATATATCTATACTCAATTATAGAAGAATTTTACTATCTCAAAAACTATCGTTGAATCAATTCTACGTTCCATCTCTTAAAAAAATTCTCAATCCAAGAGGCAACTTAACCAAATTTGAATCTCTTTACTATGTATACATCACTTGTACTCTTTTCAATATAATCACAATTTCTGTTAACATTGTTCAATTTCAGTCTTTGTTTCAAATTCTAGAGAATCTATCCACACTCAAAGTTAGTTCCAACAATATCATAATCTAACCAACGAAAATCAATCTCCAAAATTCCAGTCAATATATATAATCATCATCAATTAGCTCCCAAGGTCAATCCAAGATCAAGTTAATTTAATCCAAGAATCATACTACCATCAATCATTTTTTCAAGCGCACGATTTTGAATCACAATCCAATAATAAGAAATCGACCCACTAAACCTAAATACAATCTTGTTCTTCCAATCATAACAATTCAACAAAATTTCCAAGAACCAAATCATCTCTTAGGCTTATCTCCAAATTGCCACAATTTCACTTATATTTTTATCGCAATCTACGTTAGCAAACTCTTCTTAAAATCATTCTATCGATCCCTACCACTCAACATTGGGACGTCTGTCTAACCACTAAGTCTACCTAACTCATCAGACATACTTAAATATCATGATAACCTATCTCCGACGAAGGATAGAAATCATTGCAGCTAAACCATGTCCTAAGACCAAACCTTTACCCAACAAATCTATGGGACACTACCTAAAATGCAAAAAATACTTATAACTCAAAACAGCTAAAGAACCAACATAGAACAGCCTGCTAACATAATCAAAATCCAAAGATCGAAGTCTATCTAGCAAGTCTTTTCCTAGGACTACTATGCCCAACAATCATCCTCGGCTATATCAGAATCGATGAAATCAATGTAAGAAACTCCTATAGTCCAAATTCTAAATCTATACGACAAATTTTTACCAATCCAAAGTCATAAATCTCAATCACCAATTCCAAGTCGTAAATCTCAATCACCAATTTTCATCCATAATACATCAATCATAAGTTACTCCCAATTCCAATCTAACTTGTACTCTATTCTATGCATCATATTCACTAGTAAACTTAAAACCAATCAACATGTCAAGGCATTCTTGTAGTCACCAATTGTTCTAATTCTACAAATCTATTCCAGCCAAATTATAGGTCGACTCAACAAAATCTCCTAATCCATTAATCTTGTCACCCCGAATTTAGAAACAAAATCACTAGTATTCTCACATCCGCTAAGCCGAGTTTAACTTTTATCCATTCATGTCATGCTCAGAGTTATCTAACCAAGTCATGTGATACATTAATACTACCATTCAAGTCTATACAACTAATATCTAGCAAGATATATAATTCCACGATTCATCATGATACAAAATCATCATTCGTCCAACCACAATATTCATGAGTCAACGTCTGTCAATATTCGATATACCTCAGTCCCATCAACTATATGCATAATCAAGAAAACATCCATTTGCTAACTCCAATATGTTTTAACCAATGATATATGCCAAACTAGATATAAGATCAATTTAGCTTAGATTATCTTAGGTCATCGAACAATAATCTTAATCCTTAGGAAGTTAGGGCCAATCGCATATGCTACAAAGAAACTTTCAGTTGCACCACAAATTCCTTTCACTCAATTTAGAAATTAATCTAATTGATTCAAGTCGCAATTCAATACTCATTCCACATTAATTTTTCAGTCAAGCCATCTATTTCATAAATTTAAATCCTTATTCAATACTATCTTAATCTGCCAAAAATTATTCTTGAACATATGAACCAATTCAACAAGACATTCAAAAATCATATCAACTAGGCATAAGTTCTAATGATACCTTATACTACCGCATCCATTACTTAGAGACTCATCGATATCAACATCACTAAATCAAGCCTACACCCCTAGGGATACCTAATACACCACTCAGGAATTTAAGCCATTAAGTTCACAAACATAGCATCCACCTTACTGTCACTCGGTAATTACTTGAAATCCATTTGCAACCATTCCACTTGAACATCATAAGTCATTTTCATTAAGCACACTTCCTTCAATACTCACAACTTACTGCAGTATCATCTAACATCCAAATTATCCTTTCCAAACATATTGCCTTATAACTAACTCAACCCATTTGCTGCTACTTTTCGAAACCATCATTTATCAACAAAATATGCAAATCAGAAATCATAATATATATATATATATATATATATATATATATATACTTGTTGTATGGAACATTCAACATAATGTTAAGAAGTTAGGGTCAAAAGACTTTTGATCACATTAGTAACTTAAGAGTTGAAGAGAATCAATTGAGGGTCCAAGAAAGTAAAGTCGTGCTCTGATACCATTATGTTATGCCCCGGTCTTTAAGGAATGACAGGTTCGAGCAACTGGGGAAGCACATTAATTTTCTTGTGGGGGGATTATGTGAGATGGGTGCGGTGTGGCCCGGTGCGGGTGCATTGCGGCCTAGGTGCGGGTACGGTGCGGATGCGATGTGATGCGGTGTGGATGCGATGGAGTGTAGTGCGGTTGCAATGCAGGTGTGATGTGGAGCAGGTATGGGGCCTTCAGGCTATGTATGTAGGCCTTCGGGCCAACTTACCTTATATATATATATATATATATATATAGAAGAAGGTAAATAGAATTGAAATCGCCAAAAATTTACAAAACTATAATCCCACCCAGAGTACAAAAGAAATCATCTGGGATCAAGGATATCTATGTTATATTCAATGTTTCTTTGTACAATGTATCTACTAGTGGTAAGGCCCTCAAAGATACGTCTGTTTCGTTCCATCCACACGTGCCAGACCACAATTCTGAATCTTAGTCGTATCCGTCTATACGTTTCTGCCCCTTTACCCTTCTGAGCTTTGACTTCATTCAGGATAGACTATAGATCTCTACTGTATGCGTTCCTCAGCCCAAGAATGGTGCGATGGTGATTCCAAATCTCCCAAACGTAGTTGTACGAGAAGAGATGATCCCTGGAGCGCATTCTATCCCAAATCTACTCAGGCGATCCCTGGTGAGCAGGCGATTACGAATCATTTTATAGAGGCATAAGGAAAACTTGACCGCTACTCCTTTTGTCCATACCACTTTCGCCCAGTCCACTTCTTCAGATCTTGGTCTGATTTTGTGAGAGCCTTCCGGAAGCAGAATGAGCCTTTTTTCATGCCCTCCCAAACCCAGTAGTCCTCCTTGCCTAACCTATCAATGTTAACTGTTCGAATCTCCTCCGCATGAGCTGCCTCGTTTAGATGATCCTGAAAATTCCAATCTCCCTCCTGGATAAGGCAGCTAACCGATTCTGTGGATCCCCTTGGTTCATAAATATGCCAGCCTTCCCTCTCAATCAGGCTTCTTTGGTTGATCCAAGGGTTATGCCATAGGCTAGTTTTGTTCCCCGAGCAAATAACCCTCGTGAGCCTAGGTTTCACCATGCCTCTCAGCCGTAGGAGCAGTTTGACTGTCACCGAAAAGTTATTCTTGGCCCCGGCCGACTAGAACTTACCCTAAGGAAATACCTTCCTCTAATCCAGTCCGCCAATAAAGACTTGCCAGAGATAAATTTTTAAAATAATTTGTAGGTTGCCGTGTCTCTAAGTAAAGTAAGCGATCTTATTCCGACACCTCCCTCTCTCTTGGGTTTGCCCAACTCTTCCTAGCTGATCGTATGTGTCCCTCCTTTCTATAGAAAGTCTGCACACATTCGTTCAATCTTTTTAACAATACCCTTCAGAATCATGATAGCCTGTGTTAAGCGTTATATTAGGTAGTGGGCTTAAGTCCCACATCGGGTAGAATAATAGAGAGAGGGGTCAGTCTCTCCTATATATATGTAGTCTTTCTCATCTATGAAATCATTCCATTATTCTAATTCTACATGGTATCAGAGCCATAACCTCTCTCTCTCTCTCTCTCTCTCTCTCTCTCTTTCTCCACAAGAAAAAAATTCTAACCCTAGCCGCCCCCGCAGCCGCCTGCCCCCCCTGCCTGCCTCTGTCGCCGCCCCGCTGACTCCCGCCCCCCCGCTCCGCCAGGCCCCCTCTGCAAGCCTCCCCCCCCAGCTCTGCCAGGCCCGCCCCCCTACCCCTGCCCGCCGTCGCCGCCCCCCCGACCCTGCCGGCCCGCTATGCAACCCAAAACCCAAAATCCTAACCCTAACACACCTCTGCGGCCGCCTTTCCTACTTCCTGTGTAAACCCTATTTAAAAAAAAGGTCATATATCGAAGCCAGAGGGTAGACATTAATTTGTTTGCACGACCTCTGTTTCTTGATTACGACTTCAGGAGTGTATATCGAAACCAGATGGTAGACAATGATTTGTTTGCACAACCTCTGTTCCTAGATTACGACTTCAGGAGTTAACAAAGAGTAGACAAGTTGATTGTTTACGTGGATCTTTGTTTCCTTCCTACTCCGATATCCGCATCAGGATCTATACAGAGAGTTACTTGGATTACTTCTGTGTCCTGGCGTGCATGATTCCCATACGATCTTTCCATGCACGTGCCGGTTCTGGCCACGTTGATAGCGCACTGGGAAAGTTGA
Organism: Iris macrosiphon; assembly: GCA_036927795.1. Taxonomy (NCBI): domain Eukaryota; kingdom Viridiplantae; phylum Streptophyta; class Magnoliopsida; order Asparagales; family Iridaceae; genus Iris; species Iris macrosiphon. The sequence continues at coordinate 86,454,782 of JAYESA010000020.1, read as the reverse complement.
TGTGATTATTGTGGTTGGAAATAATCAGCGACGGTCGAATCAAGAGCATTATGACAACCTCTGAGGCGGCTAGCAGTAATACCGGTGTCGAAAACGTATTGGCGGGATCAACGGGCACTGGCACGATGATCTCTTCGATTCGACTCGTCGATCGACAGTTGGATGGGCCAGACGGATACTCAACATGGCAGAAGCAGGTTGAGAATACACTTCGGCGTATGCGGTTGTCCAAGCATCTGACTGACAACCCTCCAGAGACGATTGATCCCATGTATGAGCAGTGGGAGACGGATGATAGTCGACTGTTTACCCAGTTAATGAACTCTATGGAACAATCGGTAGAGGACATGGTTCAAAATACGAACACAGTAAAGGACCTATAGGAGGTCATAGCGATGACGTTTGATGAAAAACGCGAATTGTCTCGTATCTACGACTCGGTTGTCGGCGTCTACCGGATAGAATATGGCGACAAGTCTCATAAGGACCACTTTCGAGCTATGGTCGATGAAGTTGACCGTATATTACCTCTGATGACGGATATCAATGAAGCGAGGGCTCAACGTGAGCAGCTTCATGTGATGGCATATCTTGTCTCTCTCCGTCCTGATGCAGACTCAGTTCCCTCTCAGATCATTGCTGGAGCTGAGATTTTATCTCTAATGGAAGCTCATTTTCGTGTCCTACGGGTTGCAAAGGTTGTACAGACCTCTCCAAATGATGCTCCTGTTGATCGATCTTCTCTTGGTGCCACTCGTACTGGATTTCATGGTGGTCGTGGTGGACGACGTGGTGGCCAAAATGGTGGCCGTGATAGTGGACGAGACATTGGCGGTCGTGATGGAGGTCGACTGCGCAAATGCTTCAACTGTGGCCTACATGGTCATTTCCAGTGGCAATATACTAAAGCTCCTCCCGCCAACGTTATCTCAGATACTCCTGAACTTGGCGGCCGATCCGTCCAAATGACTGATGAAGCATATGCAGACTTTGTTGAGTTTCAAGCTCAACGTCTAGGTGAAGCTTCCACTTCTGGGTCTACCACAGGGTACTCAGCGGCATGTGTGGTACAGTCGAAACAGTGGGTCCTTGATTCTGGTGCGTCTGCTCACTTGACAGGCGACACAGGTTTGATACGAAACTATGTACCGATTGGCCGTATGTCTAATATTACATGTGCCAATGGTGGTTCGCTGACAGTCCGTGAAAAAGGATTTGCCCGTCTTTCTTCGGGATTGTCACTACATTACTACATACCCCTGGAAACCCATTCAGCTTACTCTCAATTAGTCGAATTACTCGCGATATGCACTGCTCGGTAACATTCTTTCCTGATGATTGTGTTTTTCAGGACCTAACGACTGGATGGACTATCGGTAGGGGGCATGTGGTTGGAGGCTTGTACCTGTTTGATGAACCTTCCTCTGTTGCCTGTGCTGGTGTGAAACTTGTTCCTTTTGAGTTACACTGCCGGTTAGGACATCCATCTGTCCAAGCACTCCAGAAAATGTGCCCATCTTTGGATGTTTCTTTTCATTGTGAGTCATGTAGCTTGGCAAAGCATCACCGGGTTTCCTATTCGGTTAGTCAGCATAAAATTGCTTCCGCTCCCTTCGAGTTAGTACATTCCGATATTTGTGGACCTTGTCCGGTTGAATTTGTAATGGGATTCAAGTACTTTGTTACCTTTGTTGATGATTACTCACGTGTCACTTTTGTTTATCATAAGAAAAATTGTTCCGAATTATTTAAAATTTGGTGCAATTTTCATGCAGAAATCAGAACACAATTTGGTGTTCCGATTAAATGTGTTAGAAGTGACAATGTTCGTGAGTATATGTCTCATGACTTTGTGTCCCATTTGTCTTAGAATGGTATCATCCACCAAACATCATGTCCTTACACACCATAAAATGGTGTGGCTGAATGCAAAAATCATCATCTCTTAGAAACAATGCATGCTCTTATGTTCCAAGCACGTACTCTAAATTTTTTGTGGTCGGATGCCATTCTTACAGCTTGTTATCTCATTAATCGCATGCCGTCGTCTGTCCTCAATGGTGATACTCCATTCTCTCGGTTATATCCCAAACGAGAGCCATTTCCTCTACCTCTCCGAATATTTGGTTGTTTGTGTTATGTTAGGGATACCCGACCAACTCTTTCTAAATTAGATCCCAAGGCTATCCAATATATTTTTCTTGGGTATCCTAAGGATCAGAAATGGTATCGGTATTTTTTTCCTGTCTTGAAGAGGTATTTTTTTTTCTCGGGATGTTACCTTTGTTGAAATCGAGTTTTCTCTACTTCTACAAACTACATGACCAGTGCCCCAAGTTTACCCAGAAGATGACTTCTTGTTGCTCTCGGTTCAAGCACAACAACCCACTGTTAGGCTGCCTCCTCTATCGAGCCAGTGCTTCAGTCCGACGGTCCGCAAACACCGATTCAGTCAGCAACGCCGTCGTCCAATCGCATGTCGTAGATACTGCCCATGGTAACAGACTCAGCACCGCCGTTGTCCGATCGATCGTCGCAGATCATGGTCATACAGTCATCCTCCTCTGGCTCTCCTAATTCGTCTCTGCCTTCGGCTCCGTATGTTCCACCAGCTCGACCTCGTCGTGCCTGTCGTGATTATCCCTTGTATGTTGAAAACTACAAAGAGCTTGCGAGCCACACTCGGTCCTTAATAGCTACTATTGATGGGATTCGGATTCCCAATTCTGCCGAGGAGGGTCTCAAACATCCCGGTTGACGTGCTGCTATGGATGAGGAGATGATTGCGCTTTAGGAGAAGCATATTTGGGACTTGGTAAATTTGCCGTCTGGTAAACAGGTTATCGGTTGCAAATGGGTGTTCACGATCAAAGTGAAACCAGATGGCACCCTTGATCGACTAAAGGCTTGTCTGGTGGCTAAAGGATATTCTCAGACTTATGGTGATGATTATTTTGAGACATTCTCCTCAGTTGCCAGGATGACCTCTGTACGCGTACTCTTGGCCTTAGCTGTTTGCTGTGACTGACCGCTACTGCAGCTGGATATCAAGAATGCCTTCCTCCACGGGGACCTAGATAAAGAGGTATATGTGGTGCAACCTCCCAGGTTTGTTGCAAGGGAGGGTAAAGTGTGTCATCTGAGGAAGGCCCTGTATGGTCTCAAACAATCACCTCGTGCATGGTTTAGTCGGTTTACATATGTGGTCACTCAGTTTGGCATGAGTGGTTTGGTCGGTTTACAGATGTGGTCACTCAGTTTGGCATGAGTCAATCGAAGGATCACTCAGTATTTTATCGACAAACATCGGCGGGGAGGATTCTACTTGGTGTTTATGTTGATGACATTGTGATCACAGGAGACGACCGTTAGGGCATTGCGGGGCTGAAGAAGTTTCTGGGAGAACAGTTTCAGACCAAGGATATGTGACCATTAAACTACTTATTGGATGTTGAAGTTATACGGTGAAAGAAGCACATTGTCATGTCACAGAGGAAGTATGTGCTAGACATACTGAATGATGCAGGAATGATGCAAGCCAAAGGTGCAACGTCGCCAATGGACCCAGGAGAAAAGTTACTCCCCGACGAGGGGGTCCTGATGACGAATCCGGATCAATATCGTCGAGTGATTGGAAAACTCAACTACCTGGCAGTTATTACTCGTCCATATATTTTCTTTGCCGTCAGCGTTGCGAGTAAATTTTTGTCTTCTCCACGAGTTCCACATTGACAGGCAGTTCTCAGAATTCTGCGCTATTTAGTCAAGAATCCTGGAAAAGGAATTCGCATGGAGAACCAGGGACATACAAATGTTGAGTGTTTTACTGATGCTGACTGGGGTACCAGCCCGACAGACAGACGGTCTACGTCTGGTTACTCGGTATTTATTGGCGGAAACTTGGTATCGTGGAAGAGTAAGAAGCAGTGTGTGATCGCACGATCAAGTTCCGAAACAGAATATCGAGCCATTGCCCATGGCACGGCAAAAGTGTTATATCTGCAGCATATGTTACAAGAGCTGGGAGAAGAAGCAGGATCTAAAGCAGCAGATATGTTGTGTAATAACCAATCTGCTATGCATATTGCTACCAATTCTGTATTTCATGAAAGTACGAAGCACATTGAAATTGATGCCCATTTCGTCCGTGATGTGTATAAAAAGGGAATGATAAAGTTCCATCACGTGAGGACCGGTGATCAGATAGCCGATATCTTCACGAAATCTCTTTTGTGTTCTCAGGTACAATTTTTGTGTAACAAGCTGGGCATGATTGATATATATGCTCCAACTTGAGGGAGGGTGTTAAGCATTATATTATGTAGTGGGCTTTAGTCCCACATCGGGTAGAATAATAGAGAGAAGGGTTAGCCTCTCATATATATATGTAGTCTTTCTCATCTATGAAATTATTGCATTATTCTAATTCTACAGCCTGGATCCAGTACATCGCAATTACCGAGATGGCATATCTGATTAGTTCAATACGTCCCCTCAGCCTGGCTTGAGTATAGTTGAGTATGCCTTCACAATCCGCGTACGTGACATAGTTGATAGATAGACGTGGCCTAAGTATTTGATCGAAAGCGTGCCCCCAGGAATGTCCATCTTCCGTAATCATGTATCCTTATGTCCGCAGGTCCGATTCAGAAACATCTGTCTTGTTTTTATTAAGCTGCAGTCGAAACCACCTTTCCATATTATAGAAAATACTTGTTATAGCGTCAAGCGACCTGTTCGTCGGTTCCACAAAAACTAATAGGTCATCTGCATATATGAGATGAGAAACAACTGGAACCGTTTTCCTAAACAACGGGGTGACCTCTCCATCCATGACTGCCTCGTCCAGCAATCACGTAAGGAATTTCATCACCATAGCGAAGAGATAAGGTGAGAGCGGATCACCTTGTCGCATGTCCCTGGAACCCTTGAAGATTCCTTTCGGTTGCCCCCGTATCAAAATCGAGAAAGAGGGGATGCAGACACACTCCATCACCCTATCCACCCACCATTTGTCAAAGCCTATGCAGAGCATTATATGGCATAAGAAGTCCCGATTCACCATATCATACGCTTTTCTTAGGTCCAATTTGAGGCATACTTTATTCCCCCTGCCTATTGAAGCCCCTAACCATTTCATAGGCTAGCAACCAATTCTCCGATATATACCTACCTTGGATAAGGGCAGTTTGATTCGGAGAAATAAGTTCCTGCATAATTGCCCTCATACAGTCACACATCAAGTGGGTGATGATCTTGTAGAGGAAGTTGCAACATGCTATAGGCCTGTAATCACCTATGGAGGTAGCCCCCTCCACCTTGGCTATCAGGGTGACAAAAGTATGGTTAAATTCCTTAAGAAGTTTATTTGAGTCGAAGAATTCCCTGATCGCTAGCATGACATCATTTTTGATAAGGTTCCAATGATTTTTGAAGAAAGCAACTCCAACCCATATGGACCAGGAGATTTGTTGATGTCCGCCTTTTTGCAAAACTTTCTTCTCTTCCATTGATATCTGCTTCCGCAGGGTCTGATTATTGTATCCCGTAACCAACTTCTTGAATTCAAAATGGGAAAATCTAGTCGGGTAAGAGGATTGATTGTAGAGTTCCTGGAAAAATTGGATCGCTTTATCGCCTACCCCATTCGCATCAGTGATAAGCATTCCACTCGAATCGAGAAGACCTTGAAAGACATTCCTGTGTTGCTTAGCTTTCACTGTGGCATGGAAGAACTTAGAACACCTATCTCCATCTCTCAGCCAGTTACATTTCGCCCTCTGCCGGATATGGAGCTCATCCAAGAATATCTGTGATCGTAGTGATTCTTGGAGCGCAACTTCCTCCTGGGTGAAATCAGAGTTGAGGGGTTCTGAATGAACCTTCTGTTGGATATCAGTAAGCCTGGCTTCGAGATCATGGAGAGGCAGAGGAGGCTTCAACCTGTTCTAGTCCTTTAGCCAGTGTTTGGTAGGTTTAAGCAAGGAAGCAAGCTTGAATTGGACAATTTTTTTTACAGCGGTACCCAACCAAGGTGAACCTCTTCCTCATATCCCTCTACATGAGACCACGGATTGTTGAACCTAAACGGTCTACCTTTGAAAACCGGCTGGTCAGCCAATCTGATCACAATAGGTGAGTGGTCGCTAGTACCTAGGGCCAAGCATTCTGCGCGGAAAGTTGACACATATCAAGCCATCGGTCATTGCATAGAGCACGGTCAAATTGTATGAAGATACAGTTGCTGATAGTCCTATTGTTCCACGTCCATATATGGCCAGTCTTGGCCAGTCTTGGCCATACAGCTATGTCTAGAGGTTAATAGGCAACTTCGAAATTCTGCGAGGATAGCATCTTGCACTGGCTTACCGCCTTTATTATCACGGGCGTATAGGGTAGCATTGAAGTCTCCCATAACTACTAGAGGCCATATGCCCCCTACTGTGTTGCTAATGACTGTGATCTCATTCCACAACCTAAATCGCTGCATCCGGTCATTATGCCCATAAACTGTCCCGACCACAATTTCAAGACCTCCTTTATTTATGAATTTGATAGAGATCATCTGGTCCGAACATTGGATCATATTCCCTTGCCATATCCTAGTATCCCACAAGACCCATACTCGAGTCATATCTCCATAATTCAGATTGTGAATGCAGTTCCAACGAACGCAGTCCGTGCTTCCACTTCCATTTAAATCTTCCGCCTCTTTGGTAGGATGGCCACCTTTAGCTTCATTCCGTTTCCCCAAGAGCTTTGATTTGAGCACACTCAAAGGTTCCTACTCACCAGTTTCCATGTTGGAGGTATCCTTCCTATTACTGCTCTTTTCCCTTATAATGGTATGATCTTTTAGGTTAGTGTTCCCTACCACAGTGTCCTGACGGATAACAGGGCCTTGTTGCTGGACATTGCTAGGGGGTTCCGCATCCGGCGGTAATATGTCCAAAGCTCTGACAGGTACGGCAGCAAGGCAGTACCCATTCATATTCAACTTTCTGGAATATAAAGTTCCCTAAAAGAAGCTCGATCTCTAATTGGTCTGGTGTATATATATATATATATATATATATATATATATATATATATATATTTCCAATCATATTCTGCATCCGTATCCAACTATACTATACTACCTCGACACTCATATCAAATATGACACGTCCATGTTTAGGTCCCAAAGAGACCCTAAACATGGTTGAAAGTGATTTTATATGGTTGTGGTCATGCAACATAATTGAGTTATGTGGAAGTAATATTTCTTTGTATCAATTCTATGCCTTTTTAGAAAGCTTATTACTACCCCAAATATGCACATTGAGCAATTATTGATATTATTAAAATCCCATGTGGAAAATATGGATAAAGATATGTTTTCATTGTGTTATATAAATGTTTCCACATTGTACTCATATCCTAAATTTTTTTTCTTTCAAAATAAACTATATTTTAAGTCAAGACCGTGTCCATATTAGAATCCGAATCTACGCAGCCTAGGTTGCTATAGTTTTTGTAGCTGCCAACTGGTTAACTTTTCATCCTTAGTTACAGTAACTCGACCAACCTGCAGCAGTCTACTAAACACTGTAACTGAGAGTTACCGCAACTCATGGAACCATACGTTGAGCTACATGCAGCCTACAGAAGAATGTAAGTTGATGTCAGTACTACCCTGTAATGTATGTGTATGCACAGTTAAAGGTGGTCTGGAGGGAAAGCAGTAATGGTCATTATAGTATGAGTTGCCGTAAAAGGCAAAGAGTGGAGGGTGGTGAAGTAAAAGAGAGAAAAAGCATATGAGTGCAATTGAACACCCCCTCCAGTCAGTCATTTGCATGGAAGCATTTCCCTAGGAGAATCAAATCAGCCCACCTTCTCTTTCTTTTGCTTTGTTTTCACAGTTCACCACTGCCCCCTCTCTTTAACTCCCCCCGAGAGAATTGAGGACATATCATCCTATGGTTTTGAAACCCCCCATAATTAATACCATGATGGAAAGAAGTGATAGATAGAGAGAGCTAAAGCTAAAGTTACAATGGTTCAAAATAAAAACCACAATGGAGTCAGAAAAGGAAAAGGGGGAGGGAAAAAACATGACAAATGAGACATCTCTATAGCAAAAGGGGTAAAGATGGTCAAGAACTTCCTCGAAGACCTAGTTCTATTGCACTATCTTTATTGAAACCATCAGTTTTCCCTTTTACTTGCTTGCCTTTCCTTCGGAATTTTATTTGTGAATGCTTGGAAGGAAATAAAAATAGATGCTGTCATTCACCCTCTCCAAAAATTCCTTGAGCTCCCTCAACTTGCGCTGAGAGAAAAGAAGAAGAGGATCTTCAAGTTTACATTGGTTACAGCCCACAACCCTCCCATAGTTCTGTGCTTATCTTACTTTAGGCTCCTTCACTTAGACAGTTTAGGTTCCTTTTTTCTTTTTTTTTTACTTTTCCCTATATACGTCATTTTTGTATTGCCCTGTTTATATATATATATATATATATATATATATATATATATATATGAAAAGAGGTAATTTCATTAAATAGAAAAATAGTACATCAGAATCATACTACTGAGGTAGCCCTATTGGCCCCATCAACTTTACATCATGCTCAATATTGTGAAGAATCCCGATATCCGAGGTAACAATGCCCCAAATATCCGATTGTGTTGTTCCTTCCATACATGCCGCACATACGCCGCAATATATATATATATATATATATATATATATATATATATATATATATATAAAATAATAATAATAATAATAATAATAATAAATGACTGAAGCAAAGGAATTGATTCATAATTTTCATCCTATATGTATATTTAATATAAAATGAAGCAAATGGCCTGTTAAACTTAGCTTTCATTAGTTAAAAGGATAATGATGTGAGCAGCCCCTTTGGATCATGAATAATGAAATGATGGCTAAATTGCATCTATTTCCATATTTAGTACTTCTTCAGCAAAAAATGGTTGATATACAAAAGATAATTGTTTCGAATTTGGGGGATGGAAAATGGACCTTTCGTGGAGTAAATTTGATTCTACGTACGAATGTTTGACAAATGTCTATTGATTACATATCAACGGTTTTGGAGATTAAAAGAATATTCAGTAAGAGATATTTGAACAAGCAACGGCTAGTTTTTCTAGTTATTAATTTGGAAAGGAAGCATGAAAGGTCTAGTTGAAAGCTTTGAAGATAATTGGTGGGTCTTCATGTCATAGGTTTTCTATTATCTGGAATATTCACTTGGTCTGGTGAGATTTATATTATGTGCTCCTTGTTCCTTCTTATCCCATCCTAGGTCAACATGATCACAATGCTCATGTTGAGCTCACGTGGACTCATCTTCGTCGTGCCACCTCGATATCGCCGGTCCTGTTAGAACCCCTATAGGTTGCTACTTTTCTATTATTGTGTAGGGGACTAGAGAATTAATATAGTGCAGGACGTCCAATTGTGATTGGAAATTTCTTTTGTCAAGTAAAATTACTCCACCAATTGGAGTAAGTATTTAGTGAAAATGCTGCCTCTATAGGTTCGATGACCAAGGAAAAAAGCTTCTAGGTGTGAATCTATTGCCCTTTTGAATTATTGTTAAAGAGAAGGGAGGTGATCAGGAATAAAAGATTGGAAATAGTTTTTTTGCCAAATATTGGAATTTATTCTTGTGTTTGGTAGAGGAAACCACATCATCTACATAACTATTTGGCATCTAAGAGCATCCACAGTGAGAGAGGTTTGAATTGAAGTGCTACATTTTGACTTTAGTCAAATTTTGTAGCACTTGATGGCTGCAGTGGACACTTGTGCATACTTAAAAATTGCTAGAAAGCTATAAGACACTCCAGATTTGGAGCGTGTCCTAGCTCCTCTATATTAATTGATGGGCCTATCAGAAGTAACCAAACAAGAAAGAAAAATAAAAAGAGAAAAGAGAGGAAAAATATTACCAAATAGGGAAAGAAAATAAAGAGGAAAAAGAGGGAGAAAAAAGAGGAGATTAATTTGAAGTGTTTATTTGGAGTGTACCATTGTGTGCCAATATCATTTGGACACTCCAAAATTAAAAAAAATTACACCATTTTTAATAATTTGGAGTATGTGTTTGGAGTGTCTCCACTGTGGATGCTCTAAGCCATGTACCACTCAGGGAAGGCAATATCTCGCAAGTGGTGTCCAAATTTATAAAACTCTTTCATGTTATTATGGAGTTTATTCTACTTTCTTCCCTACTCTAAATGTCTATGCCAGTGATCACAATTAGTAAATATGTAATTTGACTAGTTATGATTGTGTATAATATATAATCAAACCCAATGCCATTACTTATTTTTAATGCGTAACCAAATCACATGATGTGAGTTTTGCAGATTTAATCTGGAAATCAGTACAATGTATGAATCAAGCTTTTTGTTGGAACCTGAGAATCTTGTAATCGTAGAGTTCTACTAATACTAGAATTTTCAAATATCATGACCATCTTCTTTACCTACAAGGTATTTCCCCCCAGCTTTTGCAACCAAACCAAACCAAACCAAACCACTAGCAGATATGCAGAAATTTAAATGATTAGAACTACTAAATCAAGATAGATTTACATGATATATAGATTTCTGTTAGGAGAATATCCAAACACACCTTTGGGTAAAATTAGAAATACTGATTCTATTAGCTAAGAATCATTTTGGTGATTCCGTATTGTCTATTGCATCCTAGTTAGCACTTTCTTATTTTAGCCAATAAATGTACTATGTAGGATGTTAAAAGGAAATCTGAAAGTTGATCTACATTTAGAAAACCAATAGAAAATAAATTCCCCAATTAAAGCCTTATAATTCGTAGCTAGGGCTAATAATAGTTTGCAAGTATTTCAAATATTAGGGAAGGAATTTATAAGAAGATTGATTATATTCCCTCATTTTGGTGCTTGGTAAACTAGTAGATTTTTTCTACAAAAGCGAATCTATACTTGTTTATGCTAATTCTGCAATAATTCATTAAAGGAAGATCTGCCTTGAGTAGGAAATCGTTAACATCTATCCCCCACTTAATACCTCCACTAATGTAAGCATCATTTTAGCAGTAAGTAGCATTTTATGGCTTTCTACAAACAGAGATGTAGGCGGGAACCAAGTAAAAGGAATGTTGGGGTGGGGGTGGGGGTGGGGGAAGGATAATTAGCTCAAATGAGGGTGCACATGCACTTCATCCTCCTCTTCTTCTTCAGTGTCTAAAAAGATGTAGTAAAGAAAGCTCTTTAAAACTGTCAATAGTTTTTCCATCTTTATCATTCCTATCAATGCCCTTTCTCTTCTTTTAGTTTTCAGTGATTCCATTCCATTTTTCAAGAAGAGAAATCCATTATTAGTATTGTTAAAAGAAAAGAAAGTGAGAGAGAGAGAGAGAGAGAGAGAGAGAGAGAGAGGAATGAGAGGAGAACACCCCCGGGCCTCCACACACAAATTTTGATTCTCAATTATTGAAGGCCAGGGCAAGTATAAAATGGCCACCCCAGCCCATTGAACATAACCACACAAGCAACACTCCATTTCAAGGCCACAGGCACTACTCCCATCTTCATTCCGTCATCAGTTTCCGGTAAGCACCGCCTTCTCCATCTCCATCTCCATCTCCATCTCCATTGAGGCAACCTCTTTTTTGTTCTACTATACATGGTCTCAAAACACTTGGTGCTAGCAATACAAGATCTTTCATTCATCATCATCCTTCTTTCCCTTCATAATATTTTGATAAGAATCCTTTCGCCACCTTCTACATCTCCATTGTCTCTGGCTCTATGATCACAAGCACTCGTTGCTAGTGTTCTTTTATTAGTTCTTCAGTATGGTTTCTTCTTATTTTTCTGGCTTTCGATTCTTTTACGGCCGGGTTGTTTTTCTTCTTTGTATGAGCTTCTAAAACCTATTTCCATATAGTATTTCTATGGATTGAATGAATAATTAAAATACAGGAGTTTATTGTTTTGCTGCTTCTGCTCTCTTCTTCTAAAATCTACTGTGACTGGCAACATCTCTTCTTATAGGTTTTTTTTTTTTTTTATCGAGGTTTTTGAGTTACTAATCATCAATGTTGGATGGCAGGACTCGAGAAGATGAACAGGAAGCCAGGAGACTGGAACTGCAGGTCATGCCAGCACCTCAACTTCAGCAGGCGCGACTCGTGCCAGCGCTGCGGCGACCCGAGGGCGGTCGGCATGGCCGCGGGGGGCGACCGTTCGGAGTACGGTAGCTTCGGCGGCGGCGGCGGCGGCGGCCGCGGAGGGGGGTCGTCGTTCGGGTTCAGCGGATCCGACGTCAGGCCCGGGGACTGGTACTGCCAGTGCAGTGCCCACAACTTTGCCAGCCGCTCGAGCTGCTTCAAGTGCGGAGGCTTCAAGGATGAGTCTGCGGTCACCGGAGGAGGCGGAGGCTTCGATGGCGAAATGCCTCGAGCCAGGGGAGGCTTTGGATTCGGTGGTAGTGGCGGCGGGGCTGGTGGTGGTGGTGGTGGCCGTGCTGGGTGGAAGTCTGGTGACTGGATTTGCAACAGGTTTAATTACCTCCTATTTCGGTTTTCTATTGTTCAAATCGCGCTTTTAAGCAGAGTCATTTGACCGCCAAGAAAAACTCTCTCTCTCTCTCTCTCTCTCTCTCTCTAGTATTAGACGGTAGTTCAAGCATATACTTGCACTCTTTCCTGCTGCTTTTTCTGGCAAAAAAACAAGCTAAAGAAGCTGGCATGAGAAGATGTCGAAGGAAAGGACAAAGGTCACATTGACTGTGGTTTGAGTACTTGTCCCCATCCTACCTCTTTCTAAACTCATTTGCCCCTCTCTTGGATAGAATGGGTTAACCGGAATCAGCAACTATGGTCTCACAACCAAACATTGATGTTAATTATATGTGGAGAACACATTCTTAAAGAAAGGCTCTCAAACAAGCAGGAACAATAGATTGGAAATCTAGTTTTAAGTACAAACTAACTGCTATCTATATTCAGAGGATCTCACATGGTTTTTAACCTTAATTAATTACTCATAAGAACCAACAAGGTCATCATATATATAACAAAGGAAAGGGATATAGCATTCTTTTCTTTCTTTTTTGTTGATGTTGCTCATGTTAAGCTTATTAATCTCCTGCTAACGCTATCATTGGACAGGTCTGGCTGCAATGAGCACAACTTTGCTAGCAGGATGGAATGCTTCCGATGCAATGCACCTAGAGATTCTGGTAACTAATAAACTTTATCATCCTTGAGATTGTTGTTTAGTTTTATGAATGCTTTGTTGATATTTGTAGTTGTGTAATATTTGATAGTTGTGTTCCCTGACACATAATGTTGTACTTTCAGGCACTGAAGTCTAAGGAGATTTGGCAAGAGAGAGGAGATGAGATGATAATATAGTAGTAATCCCCAAGTTATTACTAGTTTTGCTACCAGCAGCAGCACCAGCAGCCAACTTTGCTTCTTCTTTTTTTCTTTTTCTTTTTTAATGTTGTGAATCCCACTGGTGGAATTAAGGCTCTGAAATGCCCTTGTTTCCTTGTAGGACTAGTGTCCTTTCTTTTTTAGTTCCTTTTAGTTTGCGTTAAAAAAGTTGTGTTTGTACTGCCTTCACCACCTTCCCTTGCTCTTGACTTGAATTATAATCAACCCCTGTAGTTTGTGTTGACTACTGGAAAATTATGTCTCTGTATGTGGTATAAATGGAGATGTGATATATTTCTAGCTAGCTAATTGCCTCTAGTTTGATAATATAGTTCTTTCTAGTGATGACGGGATATATTCTCATGCTCATAATGCAGTTGGTCCAAGGAGATATGACCATTTAAGTGGTCTAGCAAAGTGATATGACCATCATCTGTCTATATATGCTTCACTTACAATTGATGCGTGGGAGATTGTGGACATATTAATGCAGATTCAAGGAATATGTCTCACTTTCATATCTAAAGGGGATTGAAACTCTGAATGGGACTCATATTGGAATATCAAGAAACCTCAGAGAATTTGATGGATGAGAACTACTTGCCTGCTAATATGAATGGCTACCCTACAAATTTCAAATCAGACCAAGAGATATATAATAATAATTTTAGGTTATTTACAATAACATTTTCTATGTTTCATATATCTTTCTTATTTTAAAAATAATTACATAGACCTCCCTTATGCTTTATGTTTTAAGGATGGTTAGTGTAATAACCCTTTACGTAAAATACATGAGAGGTCCGTATAATAGACATAAAATATATGAGAGGTTAATGTAATTATTTTCAAAATAAGGAAGGTCCGTGTGATAAACATAAAATAATCCATAATTTTATTTGTTGACAATTTACATGATGAAAATGCTACCGTTGTGCACTTATCAAGATAAGCATACATTTCTGCATGAATTTATCTTATTTTTGTCCAAGCATCCTGTCATTCTTCCATTAGTTTTCATGTTGATGAACCTTGCTAACTCTCATAATTGTATTCATAATAACAAACTTTTCCTAGCATCATACTTTGTGTACCCCCAGAGTAAGAGAGAACTAGTCAAAAGTAATCTTACACATCCATCGAAGTTTCTTCCACCCTCCACATTCATTACCTTCATCTTTTTGCTAGATTCCCATCCCTCATCCTCTTTAAGCTAAGCTTTATGTTCTTTCAACTTTCCTCCAGCTTTTATCAATAGCTTGCAAAGTGAAGAGATTAATTATGCGGCTGTTTGTTTTCTCTTCTCTCCCATATGACATTGTTTACTACTTTTAAAAACAAAAATTGTGTTTCTAACTTTTGGCACTCTTCACAGTAATGCATGTTTTTAATATATATATATATATATATATATATATATATATATATATATACTAGTAAATTCACGTGCGTTGTACGTAAAATAAATTTTTTCTTCTAAAATTAATATAAAATTATTTAAATATATTTAAATTAAGACTTATTATATATTTTTTTATATTTTAATTAGATTTTGTTATATATTTGATTATATTTTAATTATAATTAGTTATGTATATATTTCTACTTTTCATAAAGAGTCTTGAGACGGTTAGCTACGTAATATTATCTAATTATAAACAAACATCTCTTGTAACTTATGTGGTTAAGGTGAGAGGTATTCTCTTAAGTTGGCTGAGTTTGAATCCTTGTAGTGTATTTATAACAAATTTAACTTTTTTATCAATTTTTTATGTAATATTAATTTTAAAAAATAATTAATTGATGATGATATGAATACGACTTAGACGACTCACTTTTGAACCATTTTGAAGCCGCCTTTTATATATATATATATATATATATATATATATATATATATATATAGAGAGAGAGAGAGAGAGAGAGAGAGAGAGAGAGAGAGAGAGAAAATTAACCATGAATACTTCCCTAGAGAGAAAAAGAAGTTACATTATGAGCCATCATGTCCGGTACGATGTTTTTAAGGACCCTGGGCTAAGACTGAGAATGAGACCCCCCCTACAAATTCCACAATTTATTTCATTTCACTTAACTATCATAATCAAAAGAAAAAACTTAATTAAGCAGTTGATAACCAAGATAAACGATTCACATTTCCACAAAAACAAATATAAGCAATTCACATTAATTCAAATTTCATTAAAGGTACAACTTTTTAAGCCAAGATTCAAATCCACTAAAATAAAACAAATGCCCAAAGGGTGAAACACCAAATACAAAATGGAACATAAATTTAGCTCTAGTAATCATTCAACAAGTATCTACATAAGTCAATTCTACCATCAACCAAGTTGGTATTTACATATAGAGTTGAGTTACCTTAGCTTGGTGTCCTTTGCTTATCAAATTGATTAAGAAAACAATTTATGAACAACAAAATAAATCAATTTGGGATTTATGTGAACACCTTTAATGTCGATGAGAAAAATCATAGGATAAGTAAAAGTTAAGAGGTTTCACCATTTAGGCCATGAAACCAATGATTCAATGAAAAATAAAATTTATGTACATGTAATTTAGATTCTTAGAATGAAGGATAATTTGTTTCACAACGCACAACTAATAAGCAATATCTTAAATTTCAAAAGAAACTACATTATACTTAAGACATCCATCCTACTCATGTCAAATCATGAGCCATAAAAGAATGCTAGAAATCACAAAAAACACACATATTAATTGCAATATGATATGGGAAATTCAAAACTCTAAGAAGAAGTGCTATTGACCACATGCAATTATAATTTAACATATTTACAGAAGATGATACAAATGCATATCAAGTGGACACAAGAAACACAACAGAACAAGTGACAAAATGATAATAAAGTTGATACAAAACGAGGGGTTCCTAATCGGAACAAGCATCAGATTCCTATTTATGAAAATCATAACATTTAATTATGAATAATTAAGGAGTAACATCTTAAAATTAGCCTTACATATACTTTCGGTCATTCAGTGGAGATTGGAGAGCAGAGGCAAGTGAACATACTCAAGAGAACAAAAAAGTTTGGTGTCCTTAAAAAATTTGGACTAAAACTTATATATAATTGGATAAAAGGTTTTTAGTGTCCCTCAAAAATTTAGGATTTGACCAATTCGCTTTGCAAGATCAGCCTTGTGAGCCATAAGGGTCTGTCTGATGTTTAGAAGTAGAAGAAACCCCAAGAATCGTCAATAACATTAAGTAACCATATTGTGAGACACAATAGAATTCTTATCTTCATTATTTGTATCTGGCTATTTGTGGTAGAATTGTTACGTCCTGCTCCTACAATAGAATTCTTATTCTTATCTCCTTTACCTTCATACTTTAATATATAAAAAAGAACTATTATTAGTCATTATTTCTATAATCCATAAGATTATTAATGCTAAGTAAAATAATAAGAGATAAAAAGAGTAATCTTATTATTGTTAACTTGTTATATAGAAATATGGAATATTGTACTATTGTTACAAAGAGATAGAAGTGTGAAAAATGTATATGACCATTGAGTCGCCAATATAGAAATCTCTGTATTGGAAATTAGACAAGAGTGGTAATCCCTGTATTGAGAAGTATGGAATTATGAGCGATAGCTCGAGGAATATGGTGATACAAAAAGAATATGTTGCATAGTTATTTCAAGTTTATGGTATAATGCATGTCGTGTTATATTTTAATAGCTAAATTGCGTATGAATGCATAGTCATAGATAACTTATACACACGGTTTAGTTCCTCGAATGTTATCTACGACCACGAAATTGATTCTACCTAGGAGAAATAGGGATAACTGGTGTTGGCGTACAAGCTCAAGTAATTTAGGACTTCTAGTGGGGCTCGCTACCTACACTGAAAGGATCGTCATCTTACCATAAATAGTCCAGAATGGTGCGTTACCAGTGACCTTCATATAGTTAGGCTACATGCTAATGAAAAATATTTTGCAGGTCTAATAATTGATGCAAGAACGAACTTATGACACATTTATATATTACGAATGCCAACACTTGATACAGGGACAGACTCGTGGCTCACATATTTATATTTATGATGTAGGAACACACTTTATGACACATTTATATATTATAAATGTTAATATTTATTTTGTAGGGTAGGGTGGGGGACTTGGGTAAGATTTATTGTGTTAGTGACAAATTTTTTGCTTCATAATATATGTTTTTGAATTGTTAAGTGACTATAAAGAAAATAGAAAGATCAAATTATAACTATATGTTCCACATGATTATTATGTTGGTTTAGGTGAGTCAGGTTGAGATTGCTCACTTGTATATTCCCCAATGTGATACAACCTCCTCCACAGGTGCGAAAAATTGCTTGAACATTTTGAGGTATTTGTATCTCATTTGGCAACTTAAAGTTATTCTTCCAGAGGATGTTATCTTTTTTTTTATACAGGACAAAACGTATAGTTTGACAAGTTGTAATCCATGTAATATCATTCTTTATAATAAGATCCATATATAGTTTGTAGTCGAGTTGTTCTTTTATCCTAAGAGCCATTATAAATTTTACTACAATTGACAATAAAGAGAATCGTTTTCACATATCTTGTATCTATCAATTTTTTGCTTATTTCAGCTGAAATGACTTTATTTCTGAGATATTTTATCAACAATGCTTGTTCTTGCCTTGTACATGTGCAATTCAGAGAATACGTAAATATATATATATATATATATATATATATATATATATATATATATATATACTGTCCAAAATTGGGTCAAGCTATCTATGAATATATATGATTATATTTGTCAATCTACAAGAATACGTAAATAAGAATGGACAATATGCACCATGTGTACACCCTATAATACACTTGTCTGAATAGACTCGAAAGAAATAATATGAGTCTACAAACACTAGTCTATTAAGTAGAGTACAAAATAATAGGATCATATGTAATTAAGGAATGTACTGGACCAATCTGAAATGATAAGCATTAATAATTCTTCGGTAGAAGATTTGCACAATCAACATGAATAACCTAGAAGGGAACCAAGTCTTGAGAATGAAGTAGGGAGATACAAATAACGTACCAATAATAAATACTGAATATAAATATGCAAAGACTGATCTAACCATTTATTTGAATATAATTTTGAGTATAATGGTCACACGCAAGGACTCTGTGGATAAGGGGATAAACAGGTAGAAAGTGTACTTATCCGAGTCACTAGCGACCATCAAATATATATAGGATAACGGGTAACAAGTAGTGCTCATTCAAGTCACTAGTAGCCATCGTGTAACAAGAGAGTATAAAAGTAGGCCTTATGCTTGTAAAAGTGTCCCCCCATCCAATGCTACTGCCTAAGTCGATTCTACGACATGTTCAACCATAACTACTAAGTCAATAAAAAATATCTCTGATATCAAGCATGAACTATACTAACACACGTATCGAACATATTGATTATTAGTCGGATACGAGAGTATGTGCCCTATCATGAATAACACAAATCCATGTCATATACATATCATGGTCATAAGGGATATGAGAATATTCTATAAATATTTGTGTGATATCCTGCTCCGTGTGGTGCATTGGGCTGGTTTATTAGTTCGAAGGGCCTGGTTGGACTTGGATTAATGTATATATATTGGTGTTTGAGGCGAAGGCTATTCGTCGATGGTGGATGATTTTGATCTTTCTCTCCTTTACCTTCACACTTAATAAAGTGATGTTACTAGTCTTTGTTTCTCTATAGCATGAGTTTGTTAGTGCTAAGTAAAAATAAACCAAGATAGATAAATGAGAGTAAAGACATTATTGTTAACTTAATGTTATAGGACATAAAATATTAAATTATTGTTATAGAAATATGGAATATAATGATGTTGTATAGACTTGTATAATATCGTATTGTTGTTAAGTTATCATATGGAATATAGTACCATTATTATGTTATCATATAAAATAGTGTACTGCTATTATTGACATGTAGATTATCGTACTATTGTTTCATGATATAATTTATTGGAGAAATGTTTGGGACCGTTGGTTTGCCAAGGAAGAATTCTTAGATTGAAAAGTAAGTAGATGTGTTAATCCTTGGACTGGGAAGAATGGTACGAGCGATGGCTTGAGGAAGTATAGAAATAGAAAGAGGATGTGTCTTATAGTTATTTTAATTTATGTACCATATATATTTTATATTTAACTATTCACGTATTTATATGGTCATTAGACAGCTTATGCACAAGGTTTAGGTTCCTCAAACGATTATCGAGGCACCAGAACCATATCGCCCAAGGAAAAACCATGATAATAAGTGACAAGCACATGTATTTTGGGACCTTCAGTGAGGCTAGCTACATATACGAGAAATAATTATTGTTTTACCATGCATAGTCCAAGATGGCTTGTGGTGCCAGTGGTCATCATATCGTTAGGACATTGTCATGCCCAGTCCCAAGAATACGCGAGACTAAGATACGTGACAATGATCAGCTATGCACCAAGCGGACTCCACCCCAGCTCAAGTACGTATATGCTGTATAGGTCACAACAACTATCCCTGTAAAATATCTAAATATATCCAAAAAAACTATCTATAAAATAAAAATGGTTATTTATACTAATTAATATTTATTACATGGGTACCCCTACTTTTAAACTAATTGCAATAACCTCCCTTACTTTTTTGGTTTATTACACAATGTACCCTTACTTTAAGATAAAAATAAAAAGCTATAACACTAACTATCCCTATTTTTAATTTTTTTCTAAATGGAGGGGTAGTCATTGTAATTAATTTAAAAGCAGGGGCACCTTGTGTTATAAACAAGAAACTTATGGTTAGTTAGTGTAAATAACCCAAATAAAAACTAACAAAAAAATATGGCGGAAGAACAATCGAAGAAGGTAATATCTAAGTATACCTGAAATAGAAGAACTAGTCCCAAAACTCTCATAAAAGCATCTCAACAAATAACCTGGAAAGAGACTAGGTCCTCAGAGGGACGTAGCAAGATAAATAATATACATGTCAAATGATAAACAATAAATACCAGCTAGTGAACACCAAGTAATTCATGGAACAACTACTCCTAACAAATCTATGTGAATGCAGTTGTGGACAACATTCACACAGGGGCTTCCATAACAAACAAATAAAATAACATACAGCCGCAAGAAGTGCTCTTCAAAGTTATTATCAGCCAACAAGTACAAAATAAATAAATTTTAGCCCTTACATCTAATGACTGTCCTCCCCACAAAATGATATTTTTGAGTCAAATCCATGAAACGTCCAGTCAGTCTCTAATAAGTAAAGGGTCCAGTAAATCATGTACACAATATCAGGTAGGGTCACCTAACATGCAATGCAACACACAATTTGTGTATCTCGTCTAACATGTG
Source organism: Iris macrosiphon (assembly GCA_036927795.1). Lineage (NCBI taxonomy): Eukaryota > Viridiplantae > Streptophyta > Magnoliopsida > Asparagales > Iridaceae > Iris > Iris macrosiphon. The sequence continues at coordinate 86,433,891 of JAYESA010000020.1, read as the reverse complement.
TCAACAGAAATAATCAAGTAGCATGGCATGGAAATGATAGTAACAAAATAGTAAGAGCATGGAAGAAGACCTATATGAAACATGTAAATACTGAGTATCAAAATAGGCAAGGTAACTTGCTAGGAGTGCCTCCAAGCATGTTGAGTGTGAGACCAATGTCTAGCCAAGTCTATCCATAATCCAACAAATCACACTCCACATGAATATCTACCAACAAAGACTACGACACACAAATCGAGACAAGTTGATCAACCATGGGGTTAACGATCTTATCTCAGTGATCCATATGGTTACTTCATCAATTTCAGTGATACAAGATCACTGGAATCGACGAATCTTGATTTCACCATACAAATTTTGAAATATAAACATGATACCAAATTATTACAAATAATGGTAGTATAAAAAGAATAATTTGAACAGACGTCACCGAATGATGATACATACATTACTAATGAGTCCTAAAGGGTCGAGATACTAAGAATATCCTACCCATAAGTCTAATTTAGACACATGGACAAAAATGACACTTTTGGGTCAAAACGGTATCCGCTAGTGAACATGCTTTACACCAAAAAATGTGCCAAAATTAAATTCTCCAAATTCAGCATATTATAGGTCAAACAAATCCTATATGACGATATAAAATCAATGGTATATCCAGATTTGAATTCCGATTAGCCGATCACAAAAATGCACGTTGATTTGGATCATAGGGCCACGAAACGGTGATCTAGTCACAAGACAAGTCAATTGCTACAAGTCCAATGGAACAAATCTAGTCGCGAAACGACGAGTGTGCACAAAGTAATTGAGAAAATTTAAAAAGTCATGATAGGTCAATTTTTGACAGATACAGACCAAATTTGTCGTGCACACGCGACCAAGGTAGAATCCTTGGATTGGAAAGTAAGTAGATGTGGTAATCCTTCGACTGGAAAGAATGGTACGAGCAATGGCTTGAGAAAATATAACAATAGAAAGTGAATGTGTTGTATAGTTATTTTAATTTATGTACCATATATATTTTATAGTTTAACTGTTCACGTATTTATATAGTCATTGGATTTCTCAAACAGTTACCGGGGCACCAGAACCATGTCGCCCAAGGGAAAATTAGGATAATAAGTATCGAGCACAGGTGTTTTGGGACCTTCGGTGTGGCCAGCTACATGTACGAGAAATGATCACCATTTTACCATGGATAGTCCAATATGGCTTTTGGTGCTAGTGGTCGTCATTTATGACACACTTATATTTTATGACACACTTATATTTTATGAAGATTATATGCTAAAATCAATCAACTTGTAGGCCTATCTATCTATCTATCTATCTATCTATCTATCTATCTATCTATCTATCTATCTATCTATCTATCTATCTATTTGTAGGGCCAAATTTATGACACACTTTTATTTTATGAAGATTAACAATTAATACAAGGACAAATTTGTAGAAGCATAAAAAAAATCCAGGACCATGCGTTAGACTCCTAAGTTAGTAAAGTCAGGCCACATACACTCAAACACCAAGCGAAATGGAGCCTAGGGCATATACAACCCAAAAGCAACAAAATTATTGTTTATGCGGCAACGATAATGACCCTGAGAGCATGGGGGTTGATTCCCTTCCTAGGTGCGGAGTTTGCTTCGACGCGTTAAGGTGTTGGAGATCAGATTGGCTATCTAAAATCTATTAAATCAATCATACAAAATTATATCATTCACCAAGCCAAGTCCAACTAATATATATTCGTGTCATCCAATCCATCTATAGTCCATAAAACTAGAATCCAGGAAGATAATATAATTTAACAATTCAACATGCTACGTAATTATCATTCGTCCAGCCACAATATTCTCGAGTCAATGTCTATCGATCTTAGACACACCTCAGTCTCGTCAAATAAATGCATTACTATGAAACATCCATTCACTAAACTCCTATCTATTTTAACCAATGTTATTTGTCAAATTAGATATCATATCAACTTATTCCACACTTAAGATAAAATTAGCTTAGACTATCTTAGGTCATCAAGCAATAACACTTCCACATCCTTAGGGTCATCTTCAAATGCTCTAATAAACCTCCAATTATACCACAAATTTTTTGCATTCAACTTAGAATTCAATCCAATCGACTCAAGTCATAATTCGATATATATTCCACATTGATTTTCTAATGAAATCATCTATTCCATAAATTTAAATTCGAATCCAATATTATCTTAATATGCCAAAAATTATTCTTGATCATCCAAACCAATCTAATAAAGACATTCAAAATTATATCAACTAGGCATAACTCTAAACTGAGACCTCTCACTACCCCTATCCAATCTCGATAGACTCATCGATATCAACATCATAAATCAAGCATACACCATTAGGGATATCCCATACACAACTCAGGGATCTAAGCCACTAAGCACACAAATATCTATCCTCCACACTCTGAGCTAGCATCCCTCTGGATAATTTCTTACCATGGTGGCTCCAATGACTTCCAATATAACATCAATTTTACTTTCACTCAATAATCACTTGAAATCAAATTGATATCATTCCACCTGAACATCATAAGTAATTTGTATTCATTAAAGTTAGGCACACTTCCATCAATACTAACTAACCAATGCAGTACCTCTACTGATATCCCCTAATGATAATCTAATATCCAAAATATTATTTCCAAAAATCTTGTTCTTACATACAACTCAAACCATATGTTGCTGCTCTTCGAAGCCAATACTAATCTACAAATATTCACATGAGATTCATAATATATATAGACTTATTGTACGAAACTTTCAGCAGAACATCAAGGAGGGTTAAAAGAAAATCAATCATGAAAGAAACTTAGAGTTGAAGAGAATCAATGAGGGACCAAGAAAGTAAAGTCGTACTTTGATATCATAATGTCATGTCTTGATTTCGCAAAACCGAAAGTCGCCGCTAGCATGATGTCGTACAAGCCTAAATTCTACTAGTGCAAAGCGAGAATAAAATATGCTTGATATAACATCTTATAATATAAAGCAATTATAATAAAAATAAGCAGACAAGTTGAATAGACATAAGATATGCAAAAAATAATTCTTTTTATTGATAATTTATATCAGAATTATAACGACTTGAGGCCAAAAGAATAATTCAATTACAAACACTGGATCTTATTACAACGAACGATGCCATAAGGCTTATAATTCATGAAACTAATACAATAAATATTGTTCCATACATTATGTCCTTTATAAATAAAAGATAACATCTCCAGCCGAACAGCTTCAAGTTGCCAATCGAGCTCCAACGTCTCAGCACGTCCAAGCGACTCCCTATAACCATGAAGTTGGGAGTCAGTACACTGGAGTGGTCTCTAACCAACTTAACTTAAACCAACATGGTAATCAAGTAAGAGCAGATAAAATTATTAGGTGATCTTTTTTTTCTTGCCTTAGGATCAGTTAAGAATTCATTAACAGTTATATATATATATATATGAGCATAAGGTGTCATAGGTTAACAGTTTTTTTTTTTATATATATATATATATATATATATATATATATATATATATATATATATATATATATATATATATATATATATATATATATATATATATATATATATATATATTATGACTCGATGTACTAGATAGTGGTCTTGATCTTGCGTGTTATGGATATGATACATGAGGTTACATGGGAGGGGAGAGTATAAATCGTGCTATGGGATGATTTATCATAGTTTGCCTTAGTCTCTGTAGTAGAGCTTTGGTGTTTTATATAGTTTTCTTTAGTTTCCATGACACGGAGTCTTTAGTGTTTACATAATTTTCTTTTGGTCCCATGCCATGGGGCCTTTAGTGTTTGCACAGTTTGCAGAAGTGTCTATTGAGATCTTTTGTGTTTCTAGCATGGAGTACGAGTGATGCTCTCATGTGTGTGTGTGTGTGTATGTGTGTGTTTATATATATATATATATATATATATATATATAATGGGTAAACGAGATATGAGCCATATTGCTCATATTTCTACTTGAGCCATGCACACGTGGACCAATAGGAATAGACTCCTACATCCCATGTGCACTAGCACACTTGATTACTATTGGTCCACATGTGCATGGTGTAAACCCCCTCACCAAAAATAGATATTTTGTGTATATTTTATATTATTATATTTATTATAGATATTAAATTTCTTTAGAGTATTCTCTTAGTTAATTAGAAAATAAATTTCTTCATATATTTACTTATATAAATATTTATTTAGAATTATTTTAGGTTATTTTAGATTTTTGGAGATTTTTCTAGAATTTTTGGTAATTAAAACTTAGGAAACATAAATTTCTTGGACTTTTATGATTTACTATACGACCATACTTGCATGTTGTTCCTACCAAATATTTATTTTAGTTTAAAATATTTAATTATATTTTTCTGCAATTTATTTAGAATTTTAAGAAATTTATTTAGATTTTTAAAATTATTTAGGATTTATTTGGATATATATAGTCTTAATATTAGATAGATGCTAATTTAGTGTTAATAGATATTAATAAGATTTTATAAATTATTTGTATTATCTTTAATTATATTTAAGATTATAAATTATTGAGATAAATTCAAAATATATTTTAAATTAATTCAAATCTTGAACCTACTAGGAAAGCAACTTCATGCATATCCTATCATTATTTAAATTCATCATAATCCTATCCAAATTAACCAATCCTAGTCGTATCTAATTAAGTAGTGTCCACCATTATAAATACCTCATCCTTCATATTTTTCTTTCCCAAATTTCTCTCTTTTTCGTCCAAAAATAGTCAAAATTTGTCATAAATTTAGCCTCATTTTCTACTAGTTATGACGAATTAAAAAGACGATATCTCCTAGCTCCGGACTCCAAACGCGCTCCAGTTTTTTTTGTTAGAACTATATCAAGGTTAGTTTTATGATGATATAAATTATTTTAATAATTTATGAAGCTATTTTTCCAAAAAATTCTAAAAGTGTCAGCTGTCCGAAATCAGACGTATTTTGGTATTTTTGAGATTACGGGAGATCCCGAACTCGAAATTATGAACCGTTTGAAGTTTCGGAAAGCTGACATGATGAAATTACATAAAATTACTTTTTCAGAATTTAATATGCAAGTTTAATCTACTGTAAAATTTGTGCAACATAGACGTAAATAGAAAACCACATAAAACTATCATCTATTCGCCCTTGTGGCCATAACTCTTTACCGACTTGTGATTTTATAAAATCGTCGATTATGGCGTTCATGTAGTGCTAAAATCTATAGGATTTTATAAACAAATCCAGGATTTGAGTCGGTTGACTTTTTGGTCAACGGATTGCCTCGATTTGCGTGTCACAGATCACAAATTTGTAAAGTTAATTTTCTTTGGACCAAAATTAGGGTTTAACAATAAAATCAGATTATAATAAGATTAAAATACTATTTTAGGTTATTTTATTCAGAATTAAAATAGATTAAATGGAGGAACCTATTTACCCACTTTTGTAACCTAACTTGTTTAATTTATGTGACGGGTAGATCGGACGACGCCTTGAGTTGGGACTTCATCCTTTTCAGACCAGGCAAGATACCTTGCCAAATTGCTTACAGTATTTTGCATGCTTAGTATATTTCTGTATATTTATTGCATTTCTGTATATTTCTTGCATGTGTAGTTTTCTTTCAGTCATTACTATGTATTAGATATGTTGACACACACATGTCACTTAGTATCATCGAGAACAATCATTAGGCGTATGGATTTTTAACCGCTATGGTAAACCATAGTAACTAGCACGCACTATGGTGGTCGTGTCCGATGGTCGCTACCCCCGAGTATGTCGATTGATGGAGTCCGAGGGTCGCTACCCCAGAGGTATGTCGACTGATGATGTCCACTGACGAGTGCATGAGTTGTGAGAATTAGATCGAGTAGCCTACCCTTGCCCATACGTCAAAAAGTTGTCCTCATTTGCATTCATATAGATTGTCTTGTACAGCGTACTTATTTATTTTCAAAATATATGCATGTTTACTGTATTCAAATTGGCTCACTTTTCTGTATCTTGTTACGTCCCTCTGAGGACCTGGTCCTCTGCCAGGTGTATATGTTCTTGAGTATTTGCAGAAGCGCAGATTCGGATGGTTACATATGTTTCGAGGATGTCTTCTCTCCGAACCCATGATTGTTAGCTGGTATTCTTGTATTGTGTTTATTGTGTTGTACTTTTCCATTCGAGTTGGTAGTAGATTTGTTTCCATCCAACTATCATCCTTAGATACTTATATTGAGATCTAGTTATATAGATGCTGGTTATTCATTTATATTAATTTTCTGTGGATGAGATTTAGATTATACCCTGTGACTTGTGATACATTTTAAACCACTTATGGATTGATATTCATATTACAGCGTACGTATGGGTTATGGTTTCCATATATTGGAGTTGCCATATCTATACGGCTGGCATGCTTACGTGTTCCTACTCCTACGTATTTTGGGACTGGGACGTGACATATTTTTGTGGTGGCCCATGCAAGTCGAGAGCATATTGTCTCGGTTACGTTACTGTACCGAGCAAGCCTGCGTATAGGATTAGAATATAGGATCTCATCCACTTATTTATCACTCCCTTGATTTTATTTCGCATTCTTATTTGATTGCTTGCATTGCATCTTGCTTGATCCCTTCTCAACGTCAATCTCCTCTCGTGCTTGATAGGGGTTAGGAAGATGACTTGTACTAGGTATATACACTCTAGTATTCAATAACACTATTAGTTAAATTTTTGTAAGTTTGGTAGTATACCTCATAATCTAGTATCACATAGTCCTTCTGACCAATTAATGAAATATAAATGAATGACACCAACTATAGGCTTGCATAAGAAGATAGTGTTTATCTAGACTATAGAAATTTAGTGTTTATCTAGACTGTAGAACTTAGAGGCTCATACACCCATTTGGTTGACTTTAGACTTAGACAAGAAATTAGTATGGCAACTGTAGAGGCACAACACCGGTCTTCTTGGTGAACTTAAATTATTCTGTACCTTCCCCCATCATAATCAAGCATACTTATATTTTTTGTACTACCTCGACTTATGCTGCTATTATAGCCTAGTTTTGCAAGCTTATTCTTTTATTGAGCTTGTTCATGACATATGTATTATTGGGGGTCCACACTAATATATTGTCTAAATCAGAATCGGTGTATTATGGTCTGATCAACCGTAGTGCACTTGGTTCGCTCTTTGTATCACTACTCTATTTGGATTGAGATATAGTTGACTCAACTTGTTAGAAAAATATACTTGCCCTCTAGACTGGTCAGAGCATATCATGTCAGGTACCTAACTGTTCTGATATGAACATGCGTATAGGAATTTACCAAAATAAGATTTTCATCCACAACTGGCTTGGCAACTCCCTTTCGAATTCTCTAATCCCTTTGAATCACGTACTTATATTCTATCATCTCCTCCTTGAATTCTTTATTGTTGTCTTCTGTCTTCCCCTATTTAGGAAAGACGAACGTTCATGCTTAGTATAAGTTTGATATACGGATAGTACTAGATATACCCCATAGGCCAAGCGCTCATGATGACAAATAAGGAAGCGCAGGCACAGGAAGTCGTAGATACATGTACGACCTTAGTTATATGTGTCATTGCATACTCATGACCCCCTTTATGACACGAGATCTTAGGTTCATAGTAGACGTAGAATTATATAGGTGTTGGTTTAGCAGTTATGAGGATATACTGATATTTTACCCAGATGGCATACACGCGATGCTAATAGATGACGCGAGTAGCAGTAGTAGTATTCTTTTTCTATCACCATCTTGCCCCCTTGGGTGGCTCATCTTCTCTTCTCTATCCATTCATTATCTCGTGCTTAATTCTCCCTATCGTAGTTACGTCTTTTTTATGCCAATATGAATTGTTGGTCTACTTCGACCCCATCCTTAGTTTTGTTAGTTAAAACGTAAATGGGTTAGTGAATGATTAATAACTATAGGATGAGTCCTTAATAATAACCCTTATGTATATGACCTATAGCAATATCTGTATCCTCTTATTATTTTAAAAACCATGTATAGCATCCCTTAGGCTAATAGGAATTTGTTAGACTGTTTGAACTAGTTTATACTTTTAATAGTTTTATAAGTTAGTCAAGACTTTAACTGTTGCCCAAAAACTTAGACTATGCCTAGGAAAGAATTGAAGGCACTTGTTACGAACTGACAACTATGACAAATCGCTGGCAAAGTAGCGGCAGCTGTAGCTAGACCGTTGTAGTAAAGTAGTCAAAGTATTTGCAAACATATTGGTCAGGTGGCATGACAGTATTAGACTACGATACTTGACGGTTACAAAGAAAACTCATGGTTGTGAGATTCAAGACAAATACCCCAAGATTCTCGACCCAATAAATATATTTATCTTACAACCTAGCCAATAGCCTCAAGAGACTGTGACTACTAGTATAACTTTTATAAGTTGGGTAGTGTAGACGAGTTAGAGGATAATATGATAGTATATGGACAATAAATAAGAAGTGTTAGAATGACAGACCATGACTTTTAGGAAGCACTGCTAGATAGCTATGTAGTGTAATAGCTATACTGATTATTATGAATATGGGTTAGTGTCAATTTTGAGGACGAAATTTTTGTAAGTTTGGTAGATTGTAAACCCCCTCACCAAAAATAGATATTTTGTGTGTATTTTATATTATTATATTTATTATAGATATTAAATTTCTTTAGAGTATTCTCTTAGTTAATTAGAAAATAAATTTCTTGATATATTTACTTATATAAATATTTATTTAGAATTATTTTAGGTTATTTTAGATTTTTGGAGATTTTTCTAGAATTTTTGGTAATTAAAACTTAGAAAACATAAATTTCTAGGACTTCTATGATTTACTATACGACCATACTTGCATGTTGTTCCTACCAAATATTTATTTTAGTTTAAAATATTTAATTATATTTTTCTGCAATTTATTTAGAATTTTAGGAAATTTATTTAGATTTTTAAAATTATTTAGGATTTATTTGGATATATATAGTCTTAATATTAGATAGATGCTAATTTAGTGCTAATAGATATTAATAATATTTTATAAATTATTTGTATTATCTTTAATTATATTTAAGATTATAAATTATTGAGATAAATTTAAACTCTATTTTAAATTAATTCAAATCCTGAACCTACTAGGAAAGCAACTTCATGCATATCCTATCCTTATTTAAATTCATCATAATCCTATCCAAATTAACCAATCCTAGTCGTATTTAATTAAGTAGTGTCCACCATTATAAATACCTCATCCTTCATATTTTTCTTCCCCAAATTCCTCTCTTTTTCGTCCAAAAATAGTCAAAATTCGTCATAAATTCAGCCTCATTTTCTACTAGTTATGACGAATTAAAAAGATAATATCTCCTAGCTCCGGACTCCAAATGCGCTCGAGTTTTTTTTGTTAGAACTATATCAAGGTTAGTTTTTTGATTATATAAATTATTTTAATAATTTATGAAGCTATTTTTCCAAAAAATTCTAAAAGTGTCAGCTGTCCGAAATCAGACGCATTTTGGTATTTTTGAGATTACGGGAGATCCCGAACTCGAAATTATGAACCGTTTGAAGTTTCGGAAAGCTGACATGATGAAATTACATAAAATTACTTTTTTAGAATTTAACATGCAAGTTTAATCTACTGTAAAATTTGTGCAACATAGACGTAAATAGAAAACTACAGAAAACTATCATCTATTCGCCCTTGTGGCCATAACTCTTTACCGACTTATGATTTTATAAAATCGTCGATTATGGCATTCATGTAGTGCTAAAATCTATAGGATTTTATAAACAAATCCAGGATTTGAGTCGGTTGACTTTTTGGTCAACGGATTGCCTCGATTTGCGTGTCACGGATCACAAATTCGTAAAGTTAATTTTCTTTGGACCAAAATTAGGGTTTAACAATAAAATTAGATTATAATAAGATTAAAATACTATTTTAGGTTATTTTATTCAAAATTAAAATAGATTAAATGGAGGAACCTATTTACCCACTTTTGTAACCTAACTTGTTTAATTTATGTGACGGGTAGATCGGACGACTCCTTGAGTTGGGACTTCATCCTTTTCAGACCAGGCAAGATACCTTGCCAAATTGCTTACATTATTTTGCAAGCTTAGTATATTTCTGTATATTTATTGCATTTCTGTATATTTCTTGCATGTGTAGTTTTTTTTCAGTCATTACTATGTATTAGATATGTTGACATACACATGTCACTTAGTATCATCGAGGACAATCATTAGGCGTATGGGTTTTTAACCGCTCTGGTAAACCATAGTAACTAGCACACACTATGGTGGTCGTGTCCGATGGTCGTTACCCCCGAGTATGTCGATTGATGGAGTCCGAGGGTCGCTACCCCAGAGGTATGTCGACTGATGATGTCCACTGATGAGTGCATGAGTTGTGAGAATTAGATCGAGTAGCCTACCCTTGCCCATACGTCAAAAAGTTGTTCTCATTTGCATTCATATAGATTGTCTTGTACAGCGTACTTATTTATTTTCAAAATATATGCATGTTTACTGTATTCAAATTGGCTCACTTTTCTGTATCTTGTTACGTCCCTCTGAGGACCTGGTCCTCTGCCAGGTGTATATGTTCTTGAGTATTTGCAGGAGCACAGATTCGGATGGTAACATATGTTTCGAGGATGTCTTCTCTCCGAATCCATGATTGTTAGCTGGTATTCTTGTATTGTGTTTATTGTGTTGTACTTTTCCATTCGAGTTGGTAGTAGATTTGTTTCCATCCAACTATCATCCTTAGATACTTATATTGAGATCTAGTTATATAGATGCTGGTTATTCATTTATATTGATTTTCTGTGGATGAGATTTAGATTGTACCCTGTGACTTGTGATACATTTTAAACCACTTATGGATTGATATTCATATTACAGCGTACGTATGGGTTATGGTTTCCATATATTGGAGTTGTCATATCCATACGGCTGACATGCTTACGTGTTCCTAGTCCTACGTATTTTGGAACTGGGACGTGACATATTTTTGTGGTGGCCCATGCAAGTCGAGAGCATATTGTCTCGGTTACGTTACTGTACCGAGCAAGCCTGCGTATAGGATTAGAATATAGGATCTCATCCACTTATTTATCACTCCCTTGATTTTATTTCGCATTCTCATTTGATTGCTTGCATTGCATCTTGCTTGATCCCTTCTCAACGTCAATCTTCTCTCGTGCTTGATAGGGGTTAGGAAGATGACTTGTACTAGGTATATACACTCTAGTATTCAATAACACTATTAGTTAAATTTTTGTAAGTTTGGTAGTATGCCTCATAATCTAGTATCACATAGTCCTTCTGACCAATTAATAAAATATAAATGAATGACACCAACTATAGGCTTGTATAAGAAGATAGTGTTTATCTAGACTATAGAAATTTAGTGTTTATCTAGACTGTAGAACTTAGAGCACTACCAGAAAAAGTCAAATTAGCGACGTCTAAAAACGTCGCTAAATAACAATAAATCGTCGCTAATTAGGTTTAGCGACGTAGTTAGCGACGTTTTAAATCAGTCGGAAAACTCCAAGTCGCTAAAACCAAAAACGTCGCTAAACGTCGCTATGCCGACGTTTTTTAGCGACTTTAATGTGTCGCTAAATTTAGCGACGTGTTGCGACGCCAAGTCACTAAACAGCGACGTTTATAAAAGTTGCTAAACGTCGCTGATTAGCGACGTTTTTTGCGACGTTACACCGACGTCTTTAATGACCTGGCTATACTGCCATGTCAGCAATTGGCGACGTTTAGCGACGACTTTAGCGACGTCATTAGCGACGAACTTAGCGATGTTTTTCAGCGTCGCTGAGTAGCGACGTAATTAGCGACGTAAATTAACGTCGCTAAGCGTCGCTACACGTCGCTAATAACGTCGCTAATTTTAAATTTTTTTTTTTCCAGAATCAAACATTGGTGATTCCCTGCAGTTTTATATCATCTTCATCATACACACCAACATGATTCAATCTAGTTAACTATATAATCCAATTAAATTAAAAACCACAAGAAGTATCAATCCAATTAAATATGGATAACTATATAATCCAATTAAATTAACTAAAAAATTAAAGACCACAAGAAGCATCATACATCATGTCTATTGTTGAAGTACCAATAATTCATAAATAATAATAAAAATAACTAGACTACTACGGATCTGCAGGAGGCTGACCAGCGGCGCGCTTCAAGGATAACAACTCCTCATACTCGTCCCGTGGAATCGACACCGATGTCGATGGAGAAGGCAGTAACGTCGGTGGCGGCCGTGCCCGCTCCAAGTCTGCGAGTCGCTGGTTGTAAGAATCCAGGGTAGATAACAGCCTCGTACTGCTATCACCCATTGAATCCTGCATCCTCGTCAGGTTCTCTCCCATCGATAGCTGTGACGCATGCATCCTCGTCAGCTTCTCGCCCATCGATAGCTGTGACGCCTGCAGCTCCATGATATTGCGATCATTGGAGGCTCTAATATTATTTGTCAATTCTTGTAGCTCCGTCATGCTGCGGTCGAGCATATCCAATCGTGCGATAAGCATCGGATCGTCCGCCTGCGGCTGGGACCGGGACTGGTCCTCCATACTTCGCAGCAAGTCGTCACGGAGAGACGCAATCTGACGGTCAACGGCCTCCTGGACTCTGGCCGACGACTGCGAGGGCTGCGACTGCGAGGGGTGTGTGGAATGCACAGCTGTCGGGGAGGCCCTAGATGACTGCGTCGCAACCAGGGCGCCATAGGAGCCCGTACCGTAGTACGTACCCCTCTGGAGACCACCAGCTGCGGTCACCCACAGGTCGTCCGCCGACGGAGATGGACCGGGCTGCGACGAAGCACCAGCCTCTCCAGGTGTAGGTGCACTAGCAGTCGCCCGCTCACGAAGCCTAAGATACTCGGCCTAGAAAATGTTTGGAAACTCAATAATTGCCTAAGTTATATTAAAATAAACACAAAGTAAAGTAATACTTACATAGGTCTGTGAGGCCCTCTCATCAATGAGATTTCCGTCCTTGCGATGGGTGGCCAAGAAGACGGTCACCATGTTTGCATCCTCACCCCTCTGTACCTGTTAAAAATATATTTTTTATTACTAAACTTAAATATTTTTTCCAAGTACCATTTTATGGTACTTATATTAAAATAATATATTTTAAAAGAAAAAATATACCAAACGACGAAAATGTTCCGTCATCGGAATCGAGCCACCACACCACTTGGCAGCATTCTGCCTAGCCGCCTTGGCCTTCTTAGACCTTTCCTTGTAGCTCGGATCGTCGAATCTAGCCCTCATCGCAGTCCACTGCTCAGGCGTGATCCAACCTTGGATCGGTTTTCCAGCACGATCACGAGCCTTCTGGTCATCCAGAGCATCTCGGATAAGCTTGGCGACAACGGTAGGAAAGAGCCGCTCGATCAACTCGGCCCGGTGCGGAGGATAAAAATACGTTTGCTACAATAAATAATTCATTAAGTTAGCATCACGAATATGCATAAATTAGAGGATTTATTTAATATACTTTTACCTAGAAGTGCGCAAACCAGAATGCCTTCCTCTCCTCCGGAGCCTCAGAGTAGTTGATCCAAGGGCCACCGTAGTTGTTCCTTAGAAATTGGCCCAGGCGTCTCTGAACCGACGATGGATGATATCTATACAGAAATAATAATTTAGATTACTAAAAAAGTCAATATACGATGAATAAAGAGAAACACAAATATATACTAAACCATCTAATTGACTTACTTTGTACCGTCAGCCCAAATCTCTGTCCTCGTCTCCTTCGGTGGTGCGCATGGAGGATCTTGCTGATGCTGGGACAACGTCGGCACGACCTCCTCTACATGCTTATCAGTCTCCATGGTTCCGTCAGCAGGAGGAACACTGGACGAGGGAGTACTATCACGTCTGGAACTACTCATCCCAGGAGTGATGCCACGCAACGTCGTCGCAGTCGGAGATGTGGCCGCTCGATATACTGGAGTACTGGGCGACGATGATCCGGAACCAACAGTAGGCAGTACCGGAGTGGCACTCTGTCTACCTCGGGACCTGCCGAATCCTCCGCGTCGTCCTGTCATATCTGATAACAACATATGATGAATATAGAGAAACACAAATATATACTACATTCTACAGTCAAAATGTGATACATATCTCAAAGCATTATACAGTCAAAATATAATACATATATTCGTTAATGTCAAAATGTGATACATATCTCAAAGCATTTTACAGTCCAAATATAGTTACATTCTACATGGAATATTTTATATTTTCAATCATCTTCAGAAAATTCATCTTGTTCACCTTCCTCGTCCTGCTCTTCCTCTTCCTCGTCTTCACTTTCATCTACTTCATCGTCCTCTTCGGATAATTCTACATCTTCTACATTATTACTCGTGTAATGAGTAACTTCCGTTGAGTCCACATCTACAATATTTGTTACAAGAGGTAGATCGTCCTCCTGATAAGCTATTTCGTCAATGTCAAAGGTATTTCTAGCTTTAGTCTTGTATACTGCCCACCAATCCGACCTCGCTGTCCCCCGTCTAGGATAAGTTGTGAAGTACACGAGCTGAGCCTGACTTGATAGGACAAATGGTTCGTAGCCTTGATATCTACGCTTGTAGTTTATATCCACAAGGCCATGCTTGTCAATTTTCCAACCTTGATCTTGAATCGGATCGAACCATTCACACCTGAATAGCACGATATTAGCAGGTTCTGGGCCATAATTATATGTCAACCCCACAATCTCTCGTAAGATGCCAAAAAAATTATTGCCCGGATTGACGTCTTTGTAGTTTGTAGATTTGATACACAAACCACTGTTTTTCGTGGAATCAAGATCCAGAAAGCTGTCTCTGATAGGAGCATTTGTTGACTTGAACCTGAACCCATTCACACAGAAACTTGGCCATATTTTTACGGCAGTAATTGGTCCCTTGGCTAGAGTCCTAATAGATTCAGTCTCGGATGATATTAGACGATCGACCTAAATATCAAAGTAGCGATGGTAAGTTATTTGTTTTACAAGTGCAGAAATAAAAAGTAATTACCAAGTATCTTACATATGCGCTCAACCAAGAAGGAAAATGGCATCTTATTTCTTGTTCTACTTCTTCGTCTGTTATGTAGGGTCTAACCGACCTCAACTCATCATTATATGTGCTGAAAAATAATGATGCAACTGCTAATTAGTAGCATAATAGTATCTTATACTATTACATTGAGATGATGTAAACGTGGACGTATTAATTACTTACCCCTCTAGCTTCTCCACTTCATCCTCGTCGCAATTGAGTAATATATACAATTGAGCAGCCCTTAGCTCATCGTCATTCAAATATCTCTTCTTCATTTTTCCCGAAGGCTTTCCGGATGCATTGAATACTTTGAGTATTGCATCATTAGATTTCTTATATGCATCGTCGTTTCTGGGAGCTTTCGTCCTATTAGTAGCAACATGCAGTTTGAAATACGTCGAGCAAAAGTTTGTAATCTCCTCGAGAACATAAGCTTCACAAATAGATCCTTCAACCCGTGCCTTATTTTTTACCTTTCTCTTTAGGTGATTCAGATGACGCTCGAAGGGGTACATCCACCGATAACCGACAGGACCACCAACACGTGCCTCATAGGAAAGATGAATTGGCAAATGCTCCATAGAGTCGAAGAATCCTAGAGGAAACACCTTCTCGAGCTTACATAGTGTTACCGCAATGTCCCTCTCTTGCTTTTCTAGACGATCAACGAGCAACTTAGTACAACAAAGATCTCTGAAGAATATGCTCAGCTCTGTCAATGGGTCCCAAACGACCTGCGGTAAGAATTCCCGAAATGCAATCGGAATTAACCTCTCCATGAATACATGACAATCGTGGCTCTTCATACCTACTAGTTTGTTCTCCTTGAGGTCGACGCATCTTCTCAAGTTTGACACGTACCCGTCTGGAAACTTTAGACCCTGAATCCACCTACAAAGTCTACCTTTATCCTCTTTATCCAGTGAGAAAACTGACTTAGGTTGCTTTAACTTTCCATTCCCCTCCTCTATCAGATGCAATGCAGGACGTCTACATATGTCTTCTAAGTCCAACCTGGCCTTCGGATTATCTTTCGTCTTCCCCTTTACATCTATTACAGTATTAATTATGTTATCAAACACATTCTTCTCGATATGCATGACATCAAGGTTATGTCTGATCAGATTGGTGCTCCAATATGGCAGATCCCAGAATATACTCCTCTTCGTCCAGTTATGGGTGCGACCAAACCCGTTGCGACATGCATTGATTTTCTCGTATCCCATCCAAAGCGATCTCACCATCCTCTTAGATCGATAGAAGTCTTTAGGCAACTTTGCACCCTCGGGCAAGATCTCTATAATCAAATCGAGCAGTCGATTATAACATTCTTGCGACATGTTAAAATCGAACTTGATGCTCAATAATCTTGTAACCACCTCCAACGGTGAATGGTCCTCACAACCAGGATATAGTAGAGTCCTTGCATTCTCAAGCAACTCCATAAACTTTGCAGCATCGGCATTCGGTGCCTCCTCAGCTGCATCATAATTGTCTGGATTGAAACTAGGTCCTGCCGCATCATAATTGTCAGGATTGAAACTAGGCCCCGCCGCATCATAAACCATGTTCACCAACCCGTCGTCGTAAGCATCGTGGTCTTGGACATCCATATACGGCTCCACATAGGGCTCCGACTCCGATGCTAGAGATACAAGTTCTCCGTGCGCGGTCCACTGATAGTAATTCGGCGTAAAGCCCTTCGAGTATAAATGATATGTAACTTTCACTTCTGGATGATATTTCCTGTTGCGATATCTCACACATGGACACTTAATTTTGGTACCGTCCATGTACTGAGGGAACGCCTTGGCGAACTGCAGGAACTGCTGTACACCCTCAATGAATTCATCCCGCACACCGTACATGTCATCAGGATGACGGTTGTACATCCACGAACGATGACGCAGATAGTAATTTATATCCATTTCTAGATACTTCTGCAAAATTGACAGTATGTATCATATAAATTATTACATGCAAAATTAACTTCTGTGTCTGTGTCAGTGTCCGTTATGGGAAAAGCAGTATATATATATATATATATATATATATATATATATATATATATATAACATTACCCAAATAATATCTTAATACCACTTTACTACTATACCTTAACCCACTTCTGTGTCAGTGTCCGAATTTTAGTGTAGTAGGCTCCAGCCGAAGCCAATAAGTTTCTTGAGATGCATGTCCTTAATGATGCATGCTGCGATGATATCTTTGCTCCATTAGAGGCTCTTCATACTGCTAGCTAGTGATTTCAGTAAGTGTTGAAATTAATCCTTTATTTATTTAAGCTGATTTGTAAGTTTCGTTTAGCTAATTCAACTGTTATAGTCATATTATTTAGACCATTAGGCACTTCTTGAAACTGGCAGTAGGGTGAGGAACTGAGATACATAACTCCGCAGTACTTTGCTTTCGGCAATTAACCCCTATATATATTGGGAGTGGAACGAGGAAGTAGCTAGAGCTCAAAATTCTTGGGGCACAATTAAGGACGGTTGCTTAGATCATACACTTCCTGGTCGAATAATTGGCGTTCTAATTAATTTGATCACATGATCAGTTGTTGTACGAATATTCAGGAATTAGTTCTAATTTGTTCACCCAATGTACGTAGTCATGACATATGAACATGGATTCAATAATAGCCATCATTTCTTCCCCTCCTCCATTGGACCAATGAATAGTAACCACAAAATCAAACAATTAGTATGTATGTATGTATGTATGTATGTATGTATATATATATATATATATATATATATATATATATATATATATATATATATATATATATATATATATATATATATTGCAAAAGTGCAAATAAATACACTTATGTTCTTTCTTTCTTATTCATCGATCCATATTATTTATTTATTTTATACTTGAAAGAAGAAATTAAAATCTGATCTCTACATGATCGCACATGCATGAACATTGTCAAAAAATCTAACCCTAACCCTAACCCTAACCCCATGTCAAAAAACCTAACCCTAACCCTAACCCTAACCCTAACCCCATGTCAAAAAACCTAACCCTAATCCTAACCCTAACCCTAGGTCCAGATCAGTGTCTGTGTCAGTGTGTGTGTGCCGTGTCTGTGTCTGTGTCAGTGTCAGTTTCAGTGTGTGTGTCGTGTTTGTGTCAATGTCACATGTGTCCTGTGAGAGAGAGAGAGAGAGAGAGAGAGAGAGAGAGAGAGAGTATACCTTGCCGGAGTAGTCGCGGTCGACGGAGCTGGGGGGGGAATTTGTTTTCGAATCGAAATTTCAACTGACGGGGAAAAATAAAACCGACCCCTAATTAACCAAATTTTAGCGACGTTTAGCAACGTCTAATAAAAAATGTCGCTAAATTAAATATTTGCGACGTAAAGGACGTCGCTAAACACGTTGCTAAATATTTTGAGTTTAAATGTCGCTATATACGTCGCTAAACGTCGCTAAATTAGACATATTAGCGACGTTTAGCGACCTTAATTGAACTTATAGCGACTTATCTTTTAAAATCGTATTAAAAGTCGCTAAACGTCGCTAAATGTCGCCATTTAGCGACGTCTAGCAACGTGTTTATAATGAGTCGCTAATTTATATATTATTAGCGACGTTTCTTTTGACGTCGCTAAAATAC
Organism: Iris macrosiphon; assembly: GCA_036927795.1. NCBI lineage: Eukaryota > Viridiplantae > Streptophyta > Magnoliopsida > Asparagales > Iridaceae > Iris > Iris macrosiphon. The sequence continues at coordinate 86,414,996 of JAYESA010000020.1, read as the reverse complement.
GTCGCTAATCCCGCTTTTTCTAGTAGTGGAGGCTCATACACCCATTTGGTTGACTTTAGACTTAGACAAGAAATTAGTATGGCAACTGTAGAGGCGCAACACCGGTCTTCTTGGTGAACTTAAATTATTCTGTACCTTCCCACATCATAATCAAGCATACTTATATTTTTTGTACTACCTCGACTTATGCTGCTATTATAGCCTAGTTTTGCAAGCTTATTCTTTTATTGAGCTTGTTCATGACATATGTATTATTGGGGGCCCACACTAATACATTGTCTAAATCAGAATCGGTGTAAACCATAGTGCACTTGGTTCGCTCTTTGTATCACTACTCTATTTGGATTAAGATATAGTTGACTCAACTTGTTAGACAAATATACTTGCCCTCTAGACTGGTCAGAGCATATCATGTCAGGTACCTAACTGTTCTGATATGAACATGCGTAAAAGAATTTACCAAAATAAGATTTTAATCCACAACTACCTTGGCAACTCCCTTTCGAATTCTCTAATCTCTTTGAATCACGTACTTATATTCTATCATCTCCTCCTTGAATTCTTTATTGTTGTCTTCCGTCTTCCCCTATTTAGGAAAGACGAACGTTCATGCTTAGTATAAGTTTGATATACGGATAGTACTAGATATTTCCCATAGGCCAAGCGCTCATGATGACAAATAAGGAAGTGCAGGCACAGGAAGTCGTAGATACATGTACGACCTTAGTTATATGTGTCATTGCATACTCATGACCCCCTTTATGACACGAGATCTTAGGTTCATAGTAGACGTAGAATTATATATGTGTTGGTTTAGCAGTTATGAGGATATACTGATATTTTACTCAGATGGCATACACGCGATGCTAATAGATGACGCGAGTAGCAGTAGTAGTATTCTTTTTCACCATCTCGCCCCCTTGGGTGGCTCATCTTCTCTTCTCTATCCATTCATTATCTCGTGCTTAATTCTCCCTATCGTAGTTACGTCTTTTTCATGCCAACATGAATTGTTGGTCTACTTCGACCCCCTCCTTAGTTTTGTTAGTTAAAATATAAATGGGTTAGTGAATGATTAATAACTATAGGATGAGTCCTTAATAATAACCCTTATGTATATGACCTATAGCAATATCTGTATCCTCTTATTATTTTAAAAACCATGTATAGCATCCTTTAGGCTAATAGAAATTTGTTAGACTGTTTGAACTAGTTTATACTTTTAATAGTTTTATAAGTTAGTCAAGACTTTAACTGTTGCCCAAAAATTTAGACTATGCCTAGAAAAGAATTGAAGGCACTTGTTACGAACTGACAACTATGACAAATCGCTGGCAAAGTAGCGGCAGCTGCAGCTAGACCGTTGTAGTAAAGTAGTCAAAGTATTTGCAAACATATTGGTCATGTGGCATGACAGTATTAGACTACGATACTTGGCGGTTACAAAGAAAACTCATGGTTGTGAGATTCAAGATAAATACTCCAAGATTCTCGATCCAATAAATATATTCGTCTTACAACCTAGACAATAGCCTCAAGAGACTGTGACTACTAGTAGAACTTTTATAAGTTGGGTAGTGTAGACGAGTTAGAGGATAATATGATAGTATATGGACAATAAATAAGAAGTGTTAGAATGACAGACCATGACTTTTAGGAAGCACTGCTAGATAGCTATTAGTGTAATAGCTATACTGATTATTATGAATATGGGTTAGTGTCAATTTCGAGGACGAAATTTTTGTAAGTTGGGTAGATTGTAAACTCCCTCACCAAAAATAAATATTTTGTGTGTATTTTATATTATTATATTTATTATAGATATTAAATTTTTTTAGAGTATTCTCTTAGTTAATTAGAAAATAAATTTCTTGATATATTTACTTATATAAATATTTATTTAGAATTATTTTAGGATATTTTAGATTTTTTGGAGATTTTTCTAGAATTTTTGGTAATTAAAACTTAGAAAACATAAATTTCTAGGACTTCTATGATTTACTATACGACCATACTTGCATGTTGTTCCTACCAAATATTTATTTTAGTTTAAAATATTTAATTATATTTTTCTGCAATTTATTTAGAATTTTAAGAAATTTATTTAGATTTTTAAAATTATTTAGGATTTATTTGGATATATATAGTCTTAATATTAGATAGATGCTAATTTAGTGCTAATAGATATTAATAAGATTTTATAAATTATTTGTATTATCTTTAATTATATTTAAGATTATAAATTATTGAGATAAATTCAAACTCTATTTTAAATTAATTCAAATCCTGAACCTACTAGGAAAGCAACTTCATGCATATCCTATCCTTATTTAAATTCATCACAATCCTATCCAAATTAACCAATCCTAGTCGTATTTAATTAAGTAGTGTCCACCATTATAAATACCTCATCCTTCATATTTTTCTTCCCCAAATTCCTCTCTTTTTCGTCCAAAAATAGTCAAAATTTGTCATAAATTCAGCCTCATTTTCTACTAGTTTTGACGAATTAAAAAGACAATATCTCCTAGCTCCGGACTCCAAACGTGCTCCAGTTTTTTTTGTTAGAATTATATCAAGGTTAGTTTTATGATTATATAAATTATTTTAATAATTTATGAACCTATTTTTTTTAGAAAATTCTAAAAGTGTCAGCTGTCAGAAATCAGACGTATTTTGGTATTTTTGAGATTACGGGAGATCCCGAACTCAAAATTATGAACCGTTTGAAGTTTCGGAAAGCTGACATAATGAACTTACATAAAATTACTTTTTAGGAATTTAAAATACAAGTTTAATCTACTGTAAAATTTGTGCAACATAGACGTAAATAGAAAACCACAGAAAACTATCATCTATTCGTCCTTGTGGCCATAACTCTTTACCGACTTGTGATTTTATAAAATCGTCGATTCTGGCATTCATGTAGTGCTAAAATCTATAGAATTTTATAAACAAATCTAGAATTTGAGTCGGATGACTTTTTGGTCAACGGATTATCTCAATTTGCGTGTCACGGATCACAAATCCGTAAAGTTAATTTTCTTTGGACCAAAATTAGGGTTTAACAATAAAATCAGATTATAATAAGATTAAAATACTATGTTAGGTTATTTTCTTCAGAATTAAAAAAGATTAAATGGAGGAACCTATTTACCCACTTTTGTAACCTAACTTGTTTAATTTATGTGACGGGTAGATCGGACGACGCCTTGAGTTGGGACTTCATCCTTTTCAGACCAGGCAAGATACCTTGCCAAATTGCTTACAGTATTTTGCATGCTTAGTATATTTCTGTATATTTATTGCATTTTTGTATATTTCTTGCATGTGTAGTTTTCTTTCAGTCATTACTATGTATAGATATGTTGACACACACATGGCACTTAGTATCATCGAGGACAATCATTAGGCGTATGGGCTTTTAACCACTCTGGTAAACCATAGTAACTAGCACGCACTATGGTGGTCGTGTCCGATGGTCACTACTCCTGAGGTATGTCGATTGATGGAGTCCGAGGGTCGCTACCCCAGAGGTATGTCGGCTGATGATGTCCACTAACGAGTGCATGAGTTGTGAGGATTAGATCGAGTAGCCTACCCTTGCCCATACGTCGAAAAGTTATCCTTATTTGCATTCATATAGATTGTCTTGTACAGCGTACTTATTTATTTTCAAAATATATGCATGTTTACTGTATTCAAATTGGCTCGCTTTTTTGTATCTTGTTACGTCCCTCTGAGGACCTGGTCCTCTGCCAGGTATATCTGTTCTTGAGTATTTGCAGGAGCGCAGATTCGGATGGTTACATATGTTTCGAGGATGTCTTCTCTCCGAGCCCATGATTGTTAGCTGGTATTCTTGCATTGTGTTTATTGTGTTATACTTTTCCATTCGAGTTGGTAGTGAATTTGTTTCCATCCAACTATCATCCTTAGATACTTATTTTGAGATCTAGTTATATAGATGCTGGTTATTCATTTATATTGATTTTCCGTGGATGAGATTTAGATTATACCCTGTGACTTGTGATACATTTTAAACCACTTGTGGATTGATATTCATATTACAGCGTACGTATGGGTTATGGTTTCCATATATTGGAGTTGTCATATCCATACGGCTGGCATGCTTATGTGTTCTTAGTCCTACGTATTTTGGGACTGGGGCGTGACACATGGCTCATGTAGGAATATGCGCACTATGTTTCATATCCCGTTTAACCATATATATATATATGTGTGTGTGTGTGTGTGTGTTGCTTGACATAGTAAATCTTATCAAATGCTACTATCATTTCCTGCATACAATATTATTATTCATAATATATAAATGGGTCACAAGTGTGTCCATGCATCAATTGTTAGCCTTCATAAAACATAAATGTGTAATGATCATCCCTACAAATAACCAATAGGACTGTAAGCAGATTGGCATTAGCATGCAACATAACTATATGAAGGCCACTGACACCACAAGCCATCAGGCACTATATCATATTATACGGCTGCTTTTCAACAAGGGGTAGTGAGCCCCCTTGAAAGTTTTTGAATCACCATATATTGTGATGAACCCTTCCATTACGAGTAGTTAGCCCTATTGAATGTCCCACAATACCCCATGCTAGTACATCAGCACATCCCCATAATTTTCTCCTATTTTGAATCAGTCTCGGTGCCCTCAAAGACCTTTCGTGGAAAGTCAAAAAATGTGGATAATCCATGACCATGCAAATATGTGAGCGATTAATTATAAAACATTTAAATAGTACAAAAATTAAAGTAACTTTCTAGGGATTACCATATTTACTTACTTCCTAATTCGAGGATTACTACCATTTTGACTCAATGTTTCCAAATATTTCTCCATAAATTCTATCTCTGAAACAACTATATGATATCCACTTGTCGATAACCGTAATACAATATTCTATATGATAACATAACAATAGCACTATATTATATAATTTATATCAATAGTGCTATATTCCATATTTATATAACAATAATTTAATATTACATGTTCTATAACAATATTAACAACAATGATATTACTCTATTTTATTTATCGTGGTTCTTTTTTACTTAGCATTAAAAAATTCATGGCAAAGAAAAACAAAGACTACTAACATCATTTTATTAAGCGTAAAGGTAAAGGAGATGTCACTCCCCATTCCCGATATATGTATTTGGGATAAATTAGTTTTTCTGCTTATATTAATTCTTGCTTGCTTGGTGATTAGATCGCATGTCATGGAGACTAGACCTATTCTTTGGTTCAATTAGACTTATGGTTTAATTGTTGGGTTGGTTGGGTCATGAGTGAATCCATGGTCTAAGCCTCAGCCCTAGCATATAGAAGCTAACTTCTTTCTCTCTTCCCTCATTCTCTTATTTTCTTTCATTATTAGGAAACTATACCTTGCATTAGATGGAGAAACCTCTTGATTTTAATTATTGCCTCTCCTCTTGTATTTTATTAGTCTAATATATGTGTATTATGGTTCTTAATACTTTTAATACTTGGAGTTTTCGGTTTTGATGACTAGAGATGAGTAGATCTACATTTAAAGTTTAGGGTTTTTATGGGTTTGATGTTTTTTTGTGGTTTTGATCTACTAAAACATTATATTTTAGAAAATTAGTTTTTGTGGTTGATGGAGCATATTATTTCGAGCATTTTGGCTTTTATTTCACTTGATTCAAAGTTAAAATAAAGTTTTTATGGAGAAAATAAGTTTTGGATTTTTGGAGCTTTTCTGCCATGGCTGAACTTGCTGTCTGAAGAAGACGAAGTTCTCATGCGGCCAACACCATATGCGACCAAGACTTCTATGCGGCTTGATCCTTATGCGGCCTGGACTCTTTACCGTATAACCAATCAACATGCGTCTATCTTGTTGGATGCATGACTGACCATTACACAAAGTGTTCTGGAGTTAAGTGACATAACTCCTAACGTTTTGTTCGCCGGACGAATGAGAAATTCGCTAAGTCCAAAGAGAAATATGCGGGCGAGTGACTTATGCGGCAAGCAGAGTATGAGGCCACTTTCCCTTGGACACATGACTTTGAAACCTTGGCACATCTTTCTATAATTTTGTCTTTTTTTCCTGACATATTTTATAGCCGATCACATCCATCACTTTAGTCACTTATCTGACACATCACTTTGACACTTGTTCCAAGAGTGGACTTTTGTCCGGAGCATGCGGCTTGGAGGAGCATGCGGCCTCGGATCGTATGTGGCCTGAGGTAACATGCGGCTTGGATGAGTATGCGGCCTGGGATAATATGCAGCCTGAGGTAGCATGTGGCCGATAGTCCATGCGGCACCCGTCTCATGTACCAAGGTGTGCATACGGCTTAGCTATTTTTATTTGGAATATTTCTTTGTTCTATGTGGTTGGTCTTGATAATTGCTTGTGATTGATCCTAAGGAAGAATTGACTTAGTAATCCGACCTTGTGCTAGACATGGTCATGTGCTAGAATTGACTATGTCATAAATGACTAACCAACTATGTGCATAACATGAGCTACATTTCCCAAAGTGATAAGGCTCATATGACCAACTATAAGTTTAGTAATTAGACCCGATTTCTTATATCTGTGTTGATACAATTACTATGTGCTACATGTACATGTGTTATAAGGTGCACTGAGGTACGACCATATCATAATGAGCACTGAGGTGCCACATAAATTGCTACGTGCTATAAGATTACATATTTTGGGTTATACATCAGGAATGCCTCATATATTACGTGATATGTGATATTATTATATTATTTCTACCAGCATGGGCATAGTATGTGGGTCAACTACCAAAGCATGACTAGGACTTGGTTGATTATTGCATCACGCTCGGGTGAATCTAGTTTGAGCTACCAAGTAACAAAGTGGATTCGTATCTAGCGTGGACCGTACTACGGTACGACATATAGGGGAATTGATCATGTGACCATGCCATGGGATTCCAAACTTAACCATAGGATTAATTTAGGCAACTAAAATTTATTGAGCATTGGGAGGGATAAAATCTCGAGATTGTGCACATTAGCCATCTCAAACAAGTGTCATGATGTGCAAGACTGACCTCCATGGATATTGGTCACGTCCGCACTAGTTGAAGGCAATATCCAAATACTTTTATTGTACAATGCGTTCTATGTAATCTTAGCACAGTGGCCTTACGAGGGGTCTGTGCATAATATACAATGTGCTATGCGATACTATGGCTCGGTTGGCCCCGCTAATCAGCTCACGATCTGAGAATTTCTCTTATGCATCCAATCTGAGATAACTTAGACTCCATAGTAGAAAGCCGTACAAATGATTAGTCGTTATATGACTGGACTTGGTTGTGATTGTATTATTCTTTTAGTAGTCTATGGACATGAATTTTCATAGTGTGATGATTCAACCCATGTCCTTGTTTGGTTGTAGGGTTGGGCTATTATGCTAAGATAAGCTATGGACCGAAACTACAAAATAAAACCTATATTTGTACCCTATCTTTTGCTTTAGGTTTTGTCTCTCCATTTTTCGTGCTTTCTTTATAGTACTTGCTATTTGGGGTCTAACCCAACTGGTTTTGCATGGTCAGGTTTTGAGACAGTTCCAGAGGATCCAGCTTACTCTCCCCTTCTTGATGGCATGTACTAGGCGGATGGTCGCTGAAGGGCACGAGTGGGTTTCTTCTTTCCTGCTCGTTATCATATATTTTACACTTTTGGGCGTTTAGCCACCTTCACTTGTTAGCCGTAAATCTGGATATTTAGTTTTTTTACATGATTGTAATTATCAGACTACAGCTGATCATGGTCATGTACTTTTGCTACTCTGCCAGCTTTTTAATTTTGTATAGCTGGTTTCCAGAATATTGTGGCAGGACGTTTGAGACGCCTTATTCCTTGTCATATATGTTCTATGTTTACTATTCTTATTTGACTGATTGAGATAATAGATGCTCTTTATAACCCTAAGTGACTTGATTGTAGCATGCACCCCATTGTTTAACTACAGTCGTGATCGTCGTACGACGTATAGTACCTTGTACTGGCTAGCTGGCCATGTCCGTCAACTTATTTCGGTACTGGGGCATGACAAGATTTTAGTGGTGGCCCATGTAGGTCTGTGTTTACAGAATTGTGGGGTATTTATGGTTATAGGAGTCTCAATCAAACATGTGCCTTTAAAAATCTGAATTCGTTCTTCTCGAAGCCTTGCTTGACTATCGAATCAATTATTTCCTTCATCGTTCACGTCCTGTTCTTGATGTTTATTGTCCTTTCTTTATGGCTTCTTCAGTTACTAGAGCAGCAGGCATGGCAAAACAGGGTTCCCCTGGGCAATAACAGAAGGTAGCGCCTACCTAGAGTCAGATCTGGATAGAGCTAGTAATTGAGTAAGCTAGCACCGTAGAACCGAAAGTTGGGCATGTTGAGCCACAACCCCTGAGATCCCCGTACCCCCAGTAGTACCAGCAGTACCAGTGGTACTAGACACTCTGGCATTACTAAAGATTCTTCGAAGAATTATGGCTACGCAGCAACATCAGATGGCAATGCAATATCATTAGTAGTTTCAACAGCAAGAGCAAAATGTCTTGTTAAGTCAGGATTTACAGACGGTTCTAGAGAGAGGAAGAATGACTGATTCGGGGTCATCGGTCAGATTTTTCTGACTTAACCAGAGATACTTTGACGGCACGGAGGACGCTATCACGGCAGATACATGGCTCCAAGACATCGAAGTTATTCTAGCAGCGACAAAGGTTCCGGATGATGAGCAAGTTAGCCAGGTCCGACTGCAGCTTCAGGACCTTGACCGTGGCTGGTGGGTATCAGTGGAAGTCAGCTTGAGGCAACCTATCACTTGGGATAATTTCAGGGCTAAGTATTTTAGAGTTGTCGCATAGTATGAGCTCCAGCAGAGGTTTATCGGTCTTAAGCAGGCCGGTAGGACTGTAGATGGATATGCAGCAGAGTTTTACATGATGAGTATGTTTGCTCCGACTATGGTAGCTATGGAGTCGGATAGAGCAATGCGATTCCAGTAGGGACTTCACCTGGAGATTCTGTAACTGGTAGAGAGGCACGACTACCAGACTTATGAGGAAGTGTTGATAGCAGCCAGAAGGCACGAGTTGACCATACAGAGATTGTTAGCAAGGACATGAGGCCAGAAGAGGTCTCATGCTCAGGTTGGAGGAGGGGCAGCACCCCGAATGTAAGCACCATCCCCTGGCGTTCGTATCTATGACTCTACACCATGAAGGGCGGCAAATTCAATAATAATAGTTCCAGCTCGGCAGCAGCAACATCGTCAAGGAGCACAGGTAGGTTGAACCTACTATGGAAAGGGAGGCCATACTAGAGACGTATGTAGAGCAACAAATGGGCTTTGCATAAAGTATGGTGATTCAAGCCACAATATTGCTAATTGCCCAATAATACAGAGGCAAGGAGGGCCGGCTCAGCAGTTTGCGGCACTACCAACACCAGGGTCAGTGTAGTAAAGAGGACCAGCAATAACAACACGACCGGTGGCTCAGCGTCCATTATTGACGCAGGTACATTGTTCTGACAGAGGGACTAGTAGTAGGGCTAATAGAGGCCACAACAGTGTTATCAAGGGAGGCCATAACAAGGAGCGCAACAAGGCCAAGGACATGTATTCACTTTATCACTAGAGGAGGCCTTGGCATCAGGTGATGTCGTGGAAGGTAATATTTTTGTCATATCTTTTCCTGCAATAACATTATTTGATTAAGGAGCTTCGCATTCATTTGTATTTGCATAATTTGTGACACGTATTGGATTGGAGTTCGGGGCATTGCCAGAGAGGTTGAATATACTCACTGGTAATGGGCTCGTAGAAGTTAGTAGATTGTGTGTATATCCATTCATAGTATGCGGGTGTTCATTACCCGCCATGTTGATCGAATTTCCTATGGTAACTTTGATGTAGTTCTAAGCATGGACTGGCTGAGAGATAATTATGCTACGATAGATTGCCATAGGGATATAGTATTATTTAGTATCCCAGGCACGGAGGATTTTATCCTTGAAAGAATCATGAGGTATCGATGTGAAGACAGAGTTACAGCGGTGGTAGTAGTAGTAGTAGTAGTAGTAGTAGTAGTAGTAGTAGTAGTAGTAGTAGTAGTAGTAGAAGAGCAGATTCTTGGGGTAGTCCAAGAATTTCTAGATGTCTTTCCTGATAAACTTCCAGGTTTACCCCTATTATGAGATATGGAGTTCTGTATAAAGTTGATTCCGGGGGCTGGACCAATATCTTGTAAAGTTTACCAAATGGCACTATCAGAGATAGACATATTATATCAACACATAGAAGAGCTGAAGGTGAAGAAGATCATTTGAACCAGTGGATCACCTTGGAGAGCGCCAGTGGTTCTAGTGAAGAAGAAAGATGGGTCATCCTAGTTATGTATCGACTACAGACAGCTGAACGCAGTGACAGTGAATAACAAGTATCTGTTACCAAGAATCGATAATTTGTTTGATCAATTGAGCAAGGCCATATTTTCTCCAAGATCGATCTTCGATCATGATATCATCAAGTAAGAGTCCGAGAGCTAGACAAACTCAAGACAATATTCAGGTCATGATATGGGCATTAGAATTCTTAGTTATGCCATTCAGATTAACAAATGCTCCAGCGATATTTATGGATTTGATGAATCAAATTTTCTTGCCGTACTTAGATCAGTTCGTGGTGGTATTTATAAATGACATTCTTGTCTATTCCAGTAGCAAGGAGGAACATGAAGAAAAATCTTCGGAATATCTTGCAGATCCTGAGGGAGCACCAGTTATACGCGAAACTCAGAAAGTGTGAGTTTTGGTTGGATCATATATCATTCCTGGGTCACATTATTTCAGGAGCATGAGTGACAGTAGATATAAAGAAGGTTGAAGCCATAGAAAGTTGGCCAATTCCTAAGACATTAGCCGAAGTACATAATTTTTTCGGCTTGGCAGGATACTACAGAAGATTTATGTAGATTTTGCAAGGATTTCAGCACCATTGACTCATTTGACACTCAAGGAGGCTAAGTTTGATTGGTCAATAGAGTGCCAGACTGCATTTGAAGAATTGAAGAAGTGACTAGTTTCAGCAACGATTCTCACGCTTCCAATAGGTTTCAGAGGATTTATAGTATATTGTGATGCATCTGACAAGGGAATAGGATATGTATTGATGCAACATGGAAGGGTGATAGCTTATGCATCTCAGCAGCTTCGAGATCATGAGAAGAACTATCCAACTCACGACTTGGAATTGGCAGCAGTGGTATTTGCCCTTAACTATGGAGGCACTACTTATATAGTGATCGGGTAGAGATATTTACGGACCAAAAAAAGTCTGAAATATGTATTTACTCAGAAGGACTTGAATATAAGTCAGAGGAGGTGGCAAGATTTGATAAATGACTATGATATAGAACTTCAGTGTCATCCAGGCAAGGCTAATATAGTAGCAAACGCACTTAGCCGGAGAGGTGGCGCATTCATGTTGATATCATAACGACATATATTAAAGGATCTTCAAGAAATAGGTATTGAGGTAGTACTTCCGTATGACACAGGGATTTTGGCTAGCTTGTAAGTACAGTATACTTTGGTGGAGGGAATCAAGGTAGCTCAGACAGAGGACCTGAAGATGAAAAAGCTACGGAAAGAATGTGAGTCTGGTCTCAGGAAGGAGTTAACGATTCATGAAGAAAAGACCCTTAGATTTGGGAATCGTCTTTGTGTACCAAGTGGAGATATTTGTCAAGAATTTATGACTGAGGCACACCGTTCTCTCAGTATTCAATATATCTAGGAGGCACCAAGATATATCAAGACATCAAACAACACTTTTGATGGAATGGGATAAAGCAAAATATAGCCCGGTTTGTCTTTCGATGTTTGATATGTCAACAAGTGAAGGCCAAACAGCAAAGACTGGCAGGATTATTACAACCACTTCCTATTCTGGAGTAAAAGTGGGAGCATATCACAATAGACTTTGTGATTGGTTTACGTAGATCCCTGACTGGCCGTGATGCAGTTTGGGTGATAGTCGATCGTCTTACGAAAGTAGCTCATTTTCTTCCTTTTCGAGTAGGATAACCTACAGAGCAGTTGGCAGAATTGTATATGCGATAAATAGTAAGACAGTACGGTGCCCCAGTGAGTATTGTATCAGATCGAGAACTCGGTTCAATTGAAACTTTTGGAAGAGCTTGTACCAGAGTTTGGGTACTAAGTTGAGGTTCCGTACTGCTTACCATCCTTAAACCGACGGGCAATCAGAGAGAACCATCCATATGTTGAAGAATATTTTGCGAGCATGCACTTTAGATTTTAGAGGGTCTTGGGAGGATCACCTTCATCTCATTGAGTTCTCGTACAACAACAGTTACCAAGACAGTATTCAGATGGCACCCTTTGTCACGCCCCGATCTTCCGCAGGCTATTTCGGCCGTTCCCGCTAGGCAGGAATCACCCTCGCCAGCGCTCTCGCTAAACGATCGCTTTGACCCATCCGGGCGTGATGTCGCACGAGCGTAATCCACGCCCGTACAAGGCCATGGTTCATTGGCTGGCGGCAAGAGTTCTAAGCCACAGAGTCGCATAGATTGTCCGAGTGCAGCGGAGTCATGAACGCATAGCGATTTGGTAACAGGTTCACTGAGTCGATAATATAGTGGAAGCATTGAAACACAAGTTAAAGTAAAGCAAGCTCTTTTATTGATATGAACAAGTTTTACAGGCGGCGTATAGCCGAGATTATAAGTCGCTCAAGCCTCTCTCTCTGAAACAGTAAAAGCGTACCAAGTGGCTACAATTATGGAATGATTGTACAGGCGATGATCAGGCGATGTTCACAACATTATGTCTTATATATGTGCTTCAGTTTTGGACGCACTGTTGCTTCGGAGTGATCTTCATGCCTAAGCACGCACGTTGGAGGCATCCGCACCGAACGAGGTTCTTCCGCACTCTGCATACAAACTGGTGGATTATCAGTACATTGAATGCACTGGTAGGGAAGCTACTCGCCCGCTCGACAAATCCAAATATGTAATACAGGTTTCGTGCACAACTATTAAGTTGTCTTTCTAGTTGCCTTAAGATCAGTTTCCTGCAAATGTTGAATAGCCTAACGTGTCGGGCAGTGCGCCGTGCGATGTTTGAGAAAACACGGCGAGACTTACCAACTTACCATTTCTCCTTCCCTGTCCAAGGCAAACATGATTAATTCAAGCAGAAATATGTATAAGCATTCAGGGGCATAATATATGCAACACGAGTACTGTTAATTCAAGATCGTTCAGGTGTTTAGTTGTTTCTTGATGCGATACAGTGCCTCGTACACGGATAGCCGCTAAGCGAGGATGACTTGTTATCTTTGTTTGTTTTTACCAGCAAGCATGCAACAAGTTAAATACAAGGCGATCACTGGCGTATGCCATAATGGACGGTATAGTCTTGACGAGAATGGTATGCAACGAAATACAAGGGGCGCTACAAACCACTCCGCCGAACAAGAGACTATTTAGTCTTTGACGAGAATGGTGTGCAATGAAAGTACAAGAGGCGCTGTATGCCATTCCGCCGAACAAGAGACTAAGAACAATTAGTCTCGCCCGGACCAGGACGATGCCAGTGCCCCAGCATCGCCCGCTAGACCATCCCTGTGCACAAGTTGTCCGTGATCGAACGACGTCTCGGGTAAATTATCCATTTACATTCGTGGGGCAACAATCGTACAAGACAAGAGTACAAGACAAGAGTACAAGACAAGAGGCAAGCTGTTGAGGCAATAATAGTACAAGACAAGATATATTGCCTGTTTTCCATTCTCTTAGACGGTCTGAACAATATCCTGTATGACAGGGTGTTGGCCTGGCTTATGTTACAAGTATTGAGTCAAGGCAACATACAAGCAGACAAGCACACGTTCTAAGGAACATAAGCAACACGTTTGCTCGGGCCCGAAGGTAAGCCGAGAGATAAAATCGTTAGGGACTTAGCATGCGAGGGTCTGAACATATAAGCAGTATTTTATTTCCATGTTCTAGCAAGCAATATGAGTTGGGATTATTCCCTTAGCTAGGTACGTTGGATTTATTAGCATGCAGGGGGTGAATCACCTAGCGACTAGCATGAATATTCCAGATTTTATGTGTGCTGGCTAAGCAAAGACAAGTTTACCGTAGCCACCCACCTTAGCGATGATTCGCCTCGGTAGAGAGATACACCGAGCGAGCCTCTGAAAGCCTAAGCTGAATTCCTGTGGGGACAAGTCTGGATATCCTTTGTTTCTTGATCGAGGCAAAGCGGGTCGTGACAACTGCACTATTGTCGTTTGAAACGGCAGTCCGCTTGAGCGGAATGGGGTATTTCATCCTACCCAACTTAGAAAAAGTCTTGTCCTCGAGAATTACTAAGGACAAGCAGTAATCTAGGGTTGAGGCAATCCTAGACAAGTCGTTGTACTTGTTAATTTGGTTGTTCACTTGCACAAGCGTCAAAATCAGCATATCGCTTAGACTTGATCGTGCGCACTTTCGAATGGCCCCTCTAGCGTGAACACATCAACCAGCTTGGTGATAGCGAAGTCTCAGCACTCGAGTTTTACCTTTTCTTAAGTCTTGGATGGTGCACTAGTTCAAGATGTCCCTTGAATAGATGCATTCAACCAAACTTAGACTTAGTGAAAATCGGACAAGCTACTAGCGATACTCTCAAGGGTTCGCACATGTTGGCACAAAGGCCACTCGCAGCATACAACCAGACAAGCAAGCATATCATTCAAAACGCATTTTTGAAAGTATTTAGACTTATTATTGGAATATCCCATCGAGGTATTGAGAGAGAGCGTGCACATAAACCACAAACGAGCTTTCAAAACAGTGATATCGAATTGAAGGCCAAAGGCGTAGAAGCCAAGCTCTGATACCAACATGTCACGCCCCGATCTCCTGCAGGCTATTTTGGCCGTTCCCGCTAGACGGGAATCACCCTCGCCAGCGCTTCCGCGAAACGATCGCTTTGACCCATCCGGGCGTGATGTCGCACGAGAGTAATCCACGCACGTGCAAGGCCATGGTTCATTGGCTGGCGGCAAGAGTTCTAAGCCACAGAGTCACACAGATTGTCCGAGTGCAGCAGAGTCATGAACGCATAGCGATTTGGTAACAGGTTCACTGAGTCGATAATATAGTGGAAGCATTGAAACACAAGTTGAAGTAAAGCAAGCTCTTTTATTGATATGAACAACTGTTATAGGCGGCGTATAGCCGAGATTATAAGTCGCTCAAGCCTCTCTCTCTGAAACAGTAAAAGCGTGCCAAGTGGCTACAATTGTGGAATGATTGTACAGGCGATGATCAGGCGATGTTCACAATATTATGTCTTGTATATGTGCTTCAGTTCCGGACACACCATTGCTTCGGAGTGATCTTCACGCCTAAGCACGCACGTTGGAGGCATCCGCACCGAACGAGGTTCTCCCGTACCCTGCATACAAACTGGTGGATTATCAGTAAATTGAATGCACTGGTGGGGAAGCTACTTGCCCGCTCGACAAATCCAAACACGTAATACAGGTTCCGTGCACAACTATTAAGTTGTCTTTCTAGTTGCCTTAGGATCAGTTTTATGCAAATGTTGAATAGCCTAACGTGTCAGGCTGTGCGCCGTGCGATGTTTGAGGAAACACGGCGAGACTTACCAACTTACCATTTCTCCTTCCCTGTCCAAGGCAAACATGATTAATTCAAGCAGAAATATGTATAAGCATTCAGGGGCATAGTATATGCAACATGAGTACTGTTAATTCAAGATCGTTCAGGTATTTAGTTGTTTCTTGATGCGATACAGTACCTCGCACGCGGATAGCCGCTAAGCGAGGATGACTTGTTATCTTTGTTTGTTTTTACCAGCAAGCATGCAACAAGTTAAATACAAGGCGATCACTGGCGTATGCCATAATGGACGGTATAGTCTTGACGAGAATGGTATGCAATGAAATACAAGGGGCGCTACAAACCACTCCGTCGAACAAGAGACTATTTAGTCTTTGACGAGAATGGTGTGCAACGAAAGTACAAGAGGCGCTACATGCCATTCCGCCGAACAAGAGACTAAGAACAATTGGTCTCGCCCGGACCGGGACGATGCCAGTACCCCAGCATCGCCCGCTAGACCATCCCTGTGCACAAGTTGTCCGTGATCGAACGACATCTCGGGTAAATTATCCATTTACATGGTTGGGGAAACAAGCATACAAGACAAGAGTACAAGACAAGAGGCAAGTTGTTGAGGCAACAATAGTACAAGACAAGATGCATTGCCTGTTTTCCATTCTCTTAGACGGTCTGAACAATATCCTGTATGACAGGGTGTTGGCCTGGCTTATGTTACAAGTATTGAGTCAAGGCAACGTACAAGCAGACAAGCATGCGTTCTAAGGAACATAAGCAACACGTTTGCTCAGGCCCGAAGGTAAGCCGAGAGATGAAATCGTTAGGGACTTAGCATGCGAGGGTCTGAACATATAAGCAGTATTTCATTTCCATGTTCTAGTAAGCAATATGAGTTGGGATTATTCCCTTAGCTAGGTGCATTGGATTTATTAGCATGCAGGGGGTGAATCACCTAGCGACTAGCATGAATATTCCAGATTTTATGTGTGCTGGCTAAGCAAAGACAAGTTTACCGTAGCCACCCACCTTAGCGATGATTCGCCTCGGTAGAGCGATACGCCGAGCGAGCCTCTGAAAGCCTAAGCTGAATTCCTGTAGGGACAAGTCTGGATATCCTTTGTTTCTTGATCGAGGCAAAGCGGGTCAGGACAGCTGCACTATTGCCGTTTGAAATGGCAGTCCGCTTGAGCGGAACAGGGTGTTACACCCTTCGAGGCATTATATGGGAGAAAGTGCTGGTCACCATTGGCATGGAATGATATAGGTGAGCAAAAGATGTTAGGCCCTGAGATAATCACATAGATAGTAGAGGTTATCAAATAGATCAGAGAGTGACTCAGGGTTGCGCAAGATAGGCATCGACATTGGACAGATCAGCATTGTATGACTTTAGAATTTTGTGTCAATGATCACGTATTTTTGCGGATTTTGCCAACCCGCGAAGTCATTAGATTCGGGGTCCGCAGGAAGCTTAGTCTACGATACGTAGGTCCGTTCAATATCCTCGAACGAGTAGGCGATGTTGCTTATCGTCTTGCTCTTCCACCTTTCCTACGTGGGGTGTACGATGTATTTCATGTATCTCAGTTGTGTAGGTATGTTTTGGATCTGAGTCATATCCTCGATCACTCTGAACTAGTCATTGGTACCAACTTGTCTTACGAGGAGCAACTCGTATCCATATTAGACCGAAGGGAAAAGGTGCTCAAGAACCAGACTAGTTCTCTAGTCCAGGTTGCCTGGGGCCATAACTCTTTAGGAGAATCGATGTGAAAGCACGAGGACAATATTCGATCTCGGTACCTGCACTTATTTAATTTTGGAGGTATATTCTTTCTTACGCCTTCATATCTCGGATTCTGTGATCCTCGATCACCTATGTGTTATGATATTGCTTTGCTTTATTATGAATGATTGCTTGCATGTTTAGATTAGCTTGTAGATTAGTATCGTGCTTGTTCTGACTTCTCTATCAATACTTGGATTCGAATTTCGAGGACGGAATTTTTCTAAGGTAGGTAGAGATGTCACTCCCCGTTCCCGATATACGTATTTGGGACAAACTAGTTTTTCTGCTTATATTAATTCTTGCTTGCTTGGTGATTAGATCGCATTTCATGGAGACTAGACCCATTCTTTGATTCAATTAGACCCATGGTTTAATAGTTGGGTTGGTTTGGTCATGAGTGAACCTATGGTCTAAACCTCAACCCTAGCATATATACGCTAACTTCTTTCTCTCTCTTTCCTCATTCTCTTATTTTTCTCTTTCCTTCATTATTAGGCATGTACACCTTGCATTAGATGGAAAAACCTCTTAATTTTAATTATTGCCTCTCCTCTTACATTTTATTAGTCTAATATGTATGCATTATGGTTCTTAATACTTTTAATACTTGGAGTTTTTGATTTTGATAGCTAAAGATGAGTAGATCTACATTTAAAGTTTAGAATTTTCATGGGTCCATGTATTTTTTTGTGGTTTTGATATACTAAAACATGGTATTTTAGAAAATTAGTTCGATTATTTTGGCTTTTGCACTTGATTCAGAGTTAAAATGAAGTTTTTATGAAGAAAATAATTTTTGGGTTTTTGGAACTTTTTTGCCATGCCTGAACTTGATGTCTGGAGAAGACGAAGTTATCATACAACAAGCACCATATACGGCATGATCCTTATGCTACCTGGACTCTTTGTCGCATAACCAACCAGCATGCATCCATCTTGTTGGATGCATGACTGACCATTACATAAATTATTCTGGAGCTGAGTGACAGAACTTCTTGTGTTTTGCTCGCTGGACGAATAATAAATTCGCTAAGTCCAAAGAGCAATATGTGGCCGAGTGACTTATGCAGCTAGCAGAGTATACAGCCACTTTCTCTTGGACGCATGACTTTGAAACCTTGACACATCTTTCTATAGTTTTGTCCTTTTTTCCTGACACACTTTATGGCCTATCATATCCATCACTTCAGTCACTTCTCTGACACAATACTTCGACACTTGCTATAAGATTGGACTTTTTTCCTGACACACCCTTATCCTTGTTTGGTTGTAGGATTGGGCTATTATGCTAAGATAATTTATGGACCAAAATTACGACACTAAACCTATATTTATGCCTTATCTATTGCTTTAGGTTTTGTTTCTCTATTTTCGTGCTTCCTTTGTGGTACTTGCTATTTGGGGTCTAACCCTACTAGTTTTGTATGGTCAGGTTTTGAGCCAGTTCCAGATGATCCAGCTTACTTCCCCCTTCCTGATGGCGCGCACCAGGCGGATAATCGCTGAAGGGCACGAGTGGGTTTCTTCTTCCCAGCTTGTTATCATATATTTTACTCTTTTAGGCGTTTATCCACCGACACTTGATAGCCGTAAATTTAGAAATTTATTTTCCTTTACATGATTGTAATTAATCATATAACAACTGATCATAGTCATGTACTTTTGCTACTATGTCAGCTTTTTATTTTTGTACAGCTGGTTTCCAGAATGTTGTGGCAGGGCGTTTGGGACGCCTTACTTTTTTGTCATATATGTTCTATGTTTACTATTCTTGTTTGACTAATTTAGACAATAGATGCTCTTTATAAACCTAAGTGACTTGATTGTAGCATGCACCCCCTTGTCTAGCTACTCGTGATTGCCGTACAACGTATAGTACCTTGTACGAGATAGCTGGCCATGTCCGTCTTCGTATTCTGGTACTAGGACGTGACATAAAAGAATGATCAAAACCATTCACCATGAAGAATAGCCATCGGCTCGAACACCAAGATCTTTGTATGAATTCAAGTCTAACCAGACTCTTTGAGCCAATAAAGCAGCCCAATGCACCGTACGGAGTGGTGCATTACAAGTGTTAGTATCTTAGATATGCATATTGCTTGTATTGTTCCTCTTATCACTTATATTATAGTTTCCATGTTGTAGTATATCTCTTCTTACTTTGATTATGTTTGAATAGTACATATGTCTTATTGTTTAACTTTACTGTATTATATATTTGCTCAAATCCTTACTAGATAACCAATATTGATGTTTTCCATGAACAAAAGTTGTATAAACTGTGTTACAAACTTTGAAAAAGTATAAAAATCCTATACAATAATCTAAGTACAAATTTTTTGGGGAAGTAGTAGCTTTGGATATCTGATATACAGCCGATCATTTTACTCCTTAGACCACTAAACACACAGGAAAGAAATGCTAAATCTCGATCACTAGAGAACTTGACAGCAAGAAGGCTCTAGCAACTCGCACACAAGACTTTTATACTTATAGAATGACACTGATTCCATATTTATAGCACTTGAAATGGTTATTTGAACATGCACGCACAAAATGAGCAATTTGCACTGTATTTTCTATTTTGTGTGCGCACATTTGGTAACTGTTTTAAGTGCTATAAATATGGAATCGGTGTCATTCCAGAAGGACAGAAGTCTTGTTTTCTAATTACTAGATCCTTCTTACTGTCAGGTTCTCCAGTGATCGAGACTTAGCATTTCTTCCATGTATGATTGGTGGTCCAAGGAGTAAAGTGATCGATTGCAGACCAGATCTCCATAGCTACTATTTCTGTATAAATTTTGTATTTAGATTATTGTATAGGATTTTTGTACTCTTTTCAAAGTTTGTAACACAAAGTTTATACAAATTTTGTTCATGGCAAACAAAATAGTGACTTTGCTGGGGACGACCTTCTTCTCTGATGAGAAGGTAGTGGCTCAACTTGACACAACGCTGGTTGGCACAATGCAAAAAATGTTTGTTGTTAAATTTGACCAATATGCCTATAAAGAAATGCTCTCCGGGGGATATTCAACACCCTCACCAGTGGCCAAGCCGAAGAAAGTTCTCAAGACTTGGCTACCAAAGCCCTGTGTTTCTTATCCCAACATCACTGATGACAGGAAAAAGAAAGCGATGAGTTCTACCAACGAGGAGCAACTCGTTGATAGCCCGACTCCCTCGATTCCAGTCTATGATTCAGTAGAAAACATCCTTGGCTGAGCCACAGTGCTCATCAAGAAAGGAAATCATAGGGTTCTCTCAACAACAAGTTTGGTGTGAACTGTCCCCACCTTGATAGAGGAATTCAGCATGATGCCAACGGGGTCGCTCATAACCAAACAACTAAGCCTATGCACGTTTAGCGCAATATGCAAAGAAATTCATGCCTGGACTCTGCGATCCAACACAACTCTTAGGGAAAGAAAAGTGCATGCACACACTCTTCTTTCTACAATAAATGTGGAAAATGAGCCTTCCGAACTCCATGAGATTTGAAGATGGGGACTCCTAAGGCCCCATGCCCTGACTTCTGTTCATGCGTACATTCTCAACTGCAAATAAGGATTACTCGCACAGAAGATGGAAGATTATGCACGGCACAGCCTGAAGCTCCTGATTGTGTGCACAATGTTCAAGATTTACGAATTATGTACGCATAATATACAAAGGCAAAACATGCCTTCTTCTTTCCTTCCTCCTTCTGATTTACGTAATATTCTTACGCAAAAGCGTAAAGAAAGAGAAACTATTATTTCTTCAATGGCACCTCCAAGTGAGCACCATTGTCACTGTCTTAACATTGTAATTAATTGTTATTATTCAAAAGAAATTAAATTATCTACTAAACGGTCTGTGTTTGACCGATTCTACTATACTTCATCGACTAGACATCGTTCTGGAGGACGAAGTAAACATCAAGATGGTGAGGAGCTTCCCTTTGCTCCTATTTATCTGGCATTGAGACTCCCCCACAGCGGGAGGCGTTCAAGACGAAGTATCTCTATGTCATCAGCCAACCAAAGAATAGTCGACCAACTCGTTGAATCCTTTGAAGGAGTATATCAAACTAAAAATTCCCGAGGGAGAGAACTCCCTCATATGAGGAGTAGTCATTCTTCAGAATCTGAAGCAGACTTCCCTGGGGGTAGCCTACCTTTTACATCCGAGACGAATAGTGTAGACTCTAGTTACATAATCCAATCTACTACTCCTTCGGTTGAACACAAAGTAGTCAGTATATATGCCATCGGTGATGAGAATGATGCCACTACATCTGAAAGCACTGAACAATGCCTTAACACACTTGAGGCCACAGTAAAAAATATACATACCATGATGCAGAGCATGTATCAATTCTTGACGGTTCAGAATGTCGCCACGGCCACACCAGTAGATGTGGCCATAACCGTACCTATGCAACCACCTCTGGGTAATGCAAACCTAGATACCGACCTCAATAACGAGTCAGCAGTGCTAGTGCCTAACTCTTTTAGTGTTGGGGGTGGGCCTATGCCAGTAACGCTGGGAACTCAACTAACATCTCTTTGTCAGCTGCACCGCCTTAGGCTGACAATACATAAGAAGCCATCCGGGAGTTGCGTGCTCGTTTAGATAATATAAATAGTAAGAAAAAGCTCCAAAATCTTGGGATAAGACATTCTTATCCCCCTGAGTGGAATAATATTATTTTTCTACCCACATACAAGCTACAGTCCATGATTTCATTCGATGGAAAGAAGTCACTCCGTTAGTTCTTGAATTAGTTTGAGTTTATAACACAGAATCTTCCACGGCATGATGCCTTACTTACCAAGCTATTTATCGGAGCCCTAACCGATGTGTCGTATGAGTGGTCTTGTAGTCTCCCGGATAATAACATCACATCATTTGACGATCTTCGACGACTATTCCTCTCTCGATTCTACAATGGCAGGATGGATATGACTATGTCAGCCCTCATTGACATGGCTCATAGGAAGAAAGAACCGACACGTGATTTCATAGAGCGCTTATGGAAGACAACTTTGAAGATGCCTCCTAGTATCCCTGAGTCTGTACTCATCGACACTTGCAAGCAAAATTTGTTGCCATTAGTGAAACTCTGTATAGGCACAACCCAGTTTGAAGAGTAGTCTACATTTATTGCAAATGCTGATATTATAGAGAAGAATGCAAAAGATATTAATATGTTGGGGATTAAGCTGTCTGGCTCTGACGATCGGGTAAAGCGTCCCCAGAACAACAACAACCATAATAGTAAAGGAAATGAGGCCCTTGCTATGAATATATCCAAACGAGTTCCCTCCCCGCCAAAGCAAAAGGCTCCGGAGAATCCGAAGCCCAGAGAAGAGTATTCCTTCGATGATGAAGATATTGTCAACATCTTCGATGTTTTGATGAAAAGCAACAAGCTGAAGTTGCCCTACATCAGACGGCTAGAAGAAGAAAATGGGACGAACGATCCGAAATACTGTTTGTACCAATGATACTTATATCATCCTACAAAAGATTATTACGTATTGAAGAGGAAGATACAACAGCTGGTAGAAGCTAAGGCTATCACACTCCATAATAACGAGAAGACAGTCACTGCAAACCTGGTGTCCCTGTAGTTTGGTGACTTCCCACCGTAGGAAGTTCCAGATGGTATTATGCTAATAATAAAAGCAACAATGAAGATCGTCAACCTTCCGCCAGCGTGTGAAGAGGCAAAGGGGTTGGTCCCTCTTACCACCCCACAAGAAAAAGTCATCTGGGTTCAT
This sequence comes from Iris macrosiphon, assembly GCA_036927795.1. NCBI lineage: Eukaryota > Viridiplantae > Streptophyta > Magnoliopsida > Asparagales > Iridaceae > Iris > Iris macrosiphon. The sequence continues at coordinate 86,391,704 of JAYESA010000020.1, read as the reverse complement.
CTTGACATCACCAAAGAGATAGAACAAGAGAATTCTCCTTCCAGTTCCAAATCTAAGAAGAAGGACAAGTCTTGTCACATGATCCTTCTTTCTCCAGTCTCCGAAGAAGCAATTACTAGAGAGACTAGGTCTAGCAAAACCTACTTCCAGACGTATGGACTAGTCTAATAGGATGCTCCTCTCATTTCCTTTTCTATTGCTGCCCTAACTGCTTCCAAAGCAGTTCTGTCAAAGCCTACCACAGCAGACAAAGCCAAGATAAGTCTTTAAAGAAGAATCTACCTCAAGGACTTGATAAGCTGTATAACTTCAATATATTGGCACAACTTGCCAATATGCCGGTCCGGCTTTCCATCTTCGAGTTACTTCGTCTTTCAAAGAAAAATCGTGATGCATTGAGCGAGGTGCTGATATATGTTGACTCGTACCTGACCCAGCTTAAGATGTCGGTCGTAGATCTCGTGGCATGCACCAATTGCCACCGTATGATAGAGAAGATCCCTAACATCACCTTCTCCTAAGAAGATATATTACAGGAATATAATCATCACGATAGATAGCTGTATTATGCTGGTTACATTGCTCTATCAAAGTGAGATAGATACACATAGATCTAGGCTCGTCTCTCAGCATCATCCCTAGGATCTTGCCGCGAGCTCTGAAGATTTTGATGCATAATTTGTCAATGACCAACACGACAATCTTAGGCCTCATTTTTGCAAGGAGCCACCCCCTTGGGATAATATGCCTGACAATTCAGATAGGCGATCTTCGAACTGAGGTCACATCTTATGTGATAGACTCTCAAGTATCTTACGACATTCTGCTCGGATGCCCTTGGATACACGAGAACATGATACTACATTCTATCCTGCACCAATACTTTAAGTATGTGGACAATCAGGGTGTCACGCCCCAGTCCCGAAATACAAGGAACCAGGCCACATGGCATGGCCAGTAAATATAGTCTAGAATATAATTCCCAATTTAGTGGCCCATCTAGACGTTTTACGCTGTAAAAGTATACTAATAAATATAATATATGTCATAATACACATGGAAATAATATATAAAAATAAACAATATGTATCATGGTCTGCAGCACACTACCATATATGTCCGAATAGACTCAAAAATGAGCAAAATGAGTCTATAAATACTAGACTATAATTGCAGATAATAAGCCATAAGAAGATAATAGATGAACAGAGTAAGAACATAATATAATACCAAATAATAATACATGTATACAAGAAGACACCCATCAGTAGCTCCATATCATAATGTCAATCAACTCTATAATCTGGCAGGGAACCAGGTCCTTAGAGGGACGTAACAAGATACAAGAAAAATATGCCATAATATAAATACTGAAATAAATACAATGGTGGCATAACCATCTATGTGAATATACTTTGAAAACAACTTTAGAACATATGGGTAGGATCATGAAGGTAATGGCTTAGCCCCTGGTTAGTGCCGATATATATATTGCCATATATTATCAACCGACACAGCATAAGCGCTAGTGACCATCGCCTGATATATATATATATATATATATATATATATATATTTATATAATGTTTAGAGAACATTAATGGGAAACATGAAACATGAAACATGAAACATGAGCATAAGACCACCCCACAGTTCTCCCCTGAAAAACTACGGTAGTATAAACGGATGTTCTATACGTCCTACTAATTGTTTTATCCGCCCAATATCAATGTACATGGCGTGACTATGTCATGGACATCTAATATCTACAATGTAACTCACTAATTAACTAGACACCCTTAGTTACACAATATACCATCACACGAACCATTCGCATCGATATCTAGTCGAGTATGAAGCTCGTTTCCTAGCATGCTCTCGTCCTCACTCACTGTTTCATGAGATGTTTAAGTGTCAAGGTCTAGCAAGATAAAAAGATATCTCCTCAAAATTCAGGTAAGTCCAGTAGTGACTAAGCCTAGATACAAGACCAAACATCGACACCTTTGTCGACTACAACCAAGTTATTCTCAGATGCACACAACCACATTTTATTCAGGGAAAAGCACATAAGCATCAATATTTAGGTTTAAAAAGTAAAAACAAGGTAAGGTATACTTGCCTGGAACTCTGAAATAGTAAAGCTGTGATCTTGATCCCGTCTCTGAAGTTGAACAGTCTGGAATGCCTATATTATACATATAATAATATCAGTAATTATTCTAGAGTTGTTACATATGCACAATATTAATAACCATACAAACTTAAGCTAGAATATGTCATTAAGGCTTTTGTATAAATAAGAGAACTAGTTCTAGGACACAAGCCAAATTGTTTACCCTAGAGGTTTATCCAAACTGTAACTTAACTTGGTTCCTATTCTACTACGTGACACATGTTTCTAAAGTTAATCATACTAAGTTTTAGTCTCAAACAATGATCATTAAGACTTCAAAATGGAAATTTACTAATAAATATCCAATAATGTGTACTAAATTCTAGGTTGAAGTCCCGGGTCACCAACTTACTAACTAAGGTTATAACATTATGTTTGAACTATTTCTAGACATTCATAACACATAGGTATATTTCACAAATAAGGTTAACTAGGATTGTTCCTACAACTAGTCAAGTTTGACTACAAGTACACTAGTGATTGGCAATATCTGTAACTTGTCAGTTTGGACAGTACCAACCCCAAATAATTATTCCTATAGTCTTCTAACCTTACAAATATTATTCTAACATATTTTCGTACATCATATATATGTCCATTTAGAATATGATAAGCTTTTAAAGTCCAATACACCCAAACTATGATTTTTGGTCTCTAACTAGTATGTCGTGTATGCTGAAATTAAAGCTATCAAAACCTACTGTTGGATAACAACTAACATGCAAACATATATTTTTCCACCACATAATAGGGAGTATAAAATGTGGTTCAAAGTTGGTTTTATTCCAAGAAAAATTTGCACATAAAATTATAATGATTTTCATGAAATGACAAATAATTTTAATTCAAAAATTTTCTAAACTATGCCAAATAAATATATTTTAACCAAACTTTCACATAGAATTAACATGAATTAATTATGTGGAATGATGGGGTTTAAGTTAAAGTTATGATTGTGAAGATTTTGTTCAAAAATAGTAAAACTTTACAAATAAAATATCGCGCACAAAAAGATGTCGATGTTCTTAAGTTTAACTAAAATGAGGCAAAATACAAGGTTTCTACCTAGGTAAACATATTTCTCATGGTTTCTACCTAGGTAAACATATTTCTAACATGTAATAATTATAGAATACATTAGGGAGATAACATGGGTAAATATTTCTGAAAGTTTCATGCACAAAAAGCGAGTTTAACATGTGTAAATAGGTGTGCGAATAGAAAAGGACAAAACTGAAACTATGAACAAAACTCGTATGCATCATCTTTTAAATTGTTTTTTTCAACTTTTAATTATGGTTTCTACCCAGAGTATTGATGTATCTAGTTTTACCCTAAGTTATGAATCTTAAAATAAAGAAATACTTGTGGTACTTACCTATTTACGAAATACGGATAGCGTCCTTATCGCCAAATTCAGACTGCACACTCCGCGAAGAACATTCTCTACGGAAGGAAAGATGGACGGACAAAAAATATAGAAAATCATATATGTGCATGACGGGAATTGACAGAGGTTCGTAACAAAAATTTTTGGAAGCCTTTTACTTAGCGGTTTGGGGTGTGCGCCTCGTACTTTGCACAACTCGTCCGGACAACACATATTCTGGACACTTCATTGTGCGACAGCAATTAGGGGACTTACAACATCAAAAACTATTATGGGAAAAATATGGTAGGATATCTAAGAGGTAGAGGATGATTTTTGTGGAAGATTTGAAGAGATTACCTACTGTTTTGAGGGTGCATTACACTATGAAAGTCGACCGATTAAAGCAGTCCTTCATAGAATATTTTGCTGCCTATGTTGAGTTGTGAGAGTGTGTTGGAGTAGAAAACTAAATGTATTGTATGGAAATGGATTATGGGACTGTAGGGGGCAAGGTAGGATGTTTGTGGCTGATTTGTAGGAGATTTGGAGTAGTGGGGAGGTGGTTTCTATAACTTACAAGAGGTATGGGCTGCATGTAAGGGGCAGCCAGGACTGGTCTGAATTGATGGATATGCACACACCAATATGTGCATAGTTTAGGTCTATTAGGGACTTGGTTGGGGTCCCTAGGCACTCTACTTTGTTTGGGCAAAGTTTTAGCTCCTTTGGATTAGATTTGAGTAGGTTAAACTAACCAAAACCATGCACTAGTCCAACCTAGCCAAGGCTGAATACACACTTGTTTTAGTGCACCTAAACTACCAATAACATGTTACACATTATTAAAACTAAAAATATTATTCCTTAATTATAGTACTATATATATATATATATATATATATATATATATATATATATATATATATATATATATATATATAACACTCAAACATTATATATACAAACTGCATTAAGTAAACTAACCAAATAAATTTTAATAGATTTTTTTTTTTTTTTTTTTTTGGGGGGGGGGGAGGGGTTTACATTATATCCAACTTATAAGAACTTTTTCCTCAAAATTAAAACAAGCTTGTTAGAAAAGAATAAGATATTTCACTAAGGAAGAACGATAAATACGACTTGTCGTATCATATTCCCAATGTTAAAGATAAAGCACGATATAAAGATAAATAATTCAAAGCATTGGAAAAAAATTTAGTATGCAAAGTCATACCTTGATTCTCGAAAGATGGGAGATATGGCTACCAAAGGAATAATAGTTTGACATCATATCTAAGAACAAGGGTACGCTTAGTTCAAGGCGCTACCCAACTTATAAAAATTCAGTTGGCAGTGGAGACTATAGTCATGATCCTATTTATAAGAATTTTAGATGATATATAATCCAAGAAAATACAAGAATAATAGGTACGTTTGAACTTAATCAATGGCTCCTTATTAAACCTAGAATCACCCTAGTGCCATTGTTTATTACTCTATAAGGGGAAGTAAATACAACACTACAGCTATATATGTCATGTCTTCAATAAGTCAATAGAAAAGGACTTGTCTGATATAACTAGGATAAGGTGGTACAGAGGAATTCAATTATCACCTATCATGGATACCAACGAGACAAGATCAAGGAATTCATGAAAAGAGGAATTTGCAGTTCAGGATTAAAAAAAAATGATATGCTCACGAGGTAATTTCATAGAACTGTATTTGAATGTAAGGCACGACTAACTAGACATAAGGAGTATTAAGTCATGGTGACTGGGTCAAAAAAATTATAAAATAAGAAGAACTGGTACCTACGTACGGTGATATGACCATTAAATACAAGGGGGGTTTTAATTAATGAGTTGGTTTTCAAATTTATGGCATGATTAGGGAAGGAACAGATACTCTACCACATCAACTAATTAAAATATTTTATCACAACAACATAGCAAGACTATAATTGCATATAAGATGAGTAATAACAATTTAAAGGACAGTGGTACAATTAGTTATGAATTACACATCAGATAACCAGAACAATCCTAGATTTATGATGATCAAACAGATTAAAGAAATTGCACTCCTATCCATACTATCATATAGTTTAACTATTTTGGTTTCCGAGGATAACATCTGTTTCAAAAAGAAAATATGACTAACCAATTCAAACCGGAACCTATCTTATATCGCTTTATGATTCTTATAACTTAAATCACAACCAGTTCACTCACTCATGCGGACAGGTTTCTTCAAGTGTCTCCCCAACCACATAGTGTTATATTACTGGATATATAAATTACCCAAGTTTCTAACCTTCCAAAGTCCCTAACCAACCTTGATTCTTGGAAATTTTCAGCATAATCCTTAACTTCTTGCCTTTATTTATTTATAAGCAACTCCATCACTAACACTTTCCTTTCTTCGGTTCACAACTCAATTTCTAGGTACACTTTTAACGATCCATTTAAGGATACCCCAATTCCATTTTTATCCTCCTATTGCAACCTCAAAATTTTTATCTTTCTCCTTCTCTAAGGCCCTTTCACTGCTTATTTGTCTCTTAAAAATCTTCAATCAAAATCGTAATCATGGATCTTAAATAATCTATAGTACTACCAACTTATTCTTGCATTACCAAAACTTGTATTAATGTGGATTTCTAGCATTCTTATCATTCATCACAAAATTATATCATCTATTTTTTTCAAGCTAACCTTCTCATTCTTTCTTCGAGTCTCAAACTCTGAGACCAAATTTATAGCTACCCAACTTTCTCCAGTCATGCACTCTCCACAAACATTGTTACGTCATCATAGATAAATTTTTTTTAATCCTCATCTCAATTTATCTTATGACACTCCTCTATTTCCATTTTTTTTCTCTTCAAATAAAATTTTCTTGCAATTTTATCCTTGTCCCTCTTCAATTATTATTTTCATACATAGTACTACTATCGTTCCTTCCTCTAAATAACCATTATGTGTACTTTAATCCAATAATACTGCTCTAACTACAATCCCTTTGGGATTCTTAGCCAACATGTATCGGGCAATGGCTTAACATACTATTGTAGAAGCATAAAAAGTACGCCTATGAAAGATGTCATCTTCGATGAAGTGGTAGCGTACTTGCCCCAAGTTCAGTGAAGCAGTAGCGTACTACCCTTCGAATTCCAAATAATGAAGAAGTGGTGCACTCCATATGCTTTACTTCAGCGGTGTATTCCATATACTCCATCTTAGTAGCGTACTCTACTTGCTGATTATTCAATACAACACAGTGGCGTATAATGCCACCATTCATCCAAGCATCAAATGAGACAAACCTCATATTTGACAGTCTAACACAGCAGTGGAAACAAATACGACATTTAATGCATAAGATCATTTGGCATGCAGATGCAGGTTATCGTTTAGAGACCGAGTAAAGTTGCCACTTCATTTTTTATATGCCGACCTTCTAGTTTTGTCTCAGTGCACCAAGGTTCTTACCTTTCCACAACACGCCAAGGCCATTACTTCATTAGAGTATGCCAACGTTGTCATGGTAAAAGATGCCTCAACCTGATACAACAAGGCATTAAATACAAATAATTTCTAGCACGCCGACCCAATTATCATTTTGTGATCAAGGTTGCTACCTCAGTTCAAGTACGCTACTAATGCCACTTTGCTATGATACAACAATAATGTTAATTCGAATAGAGTACGCTATTGATGCTATCTTTTTCGAATACGCCGACTTGGATACTCTAGTATTAGTACGCCAATGGTGCTACCACTCACTGAGTATGCGAACATTGGTCCTTCGACTTGAGTATGCCTGCATGGTTATCCCCTCAGGTATATGCTAGTATGATCATTTCTTCAGATGTATGCCAACAAGGCTACTGCTTTCAAATATCATGCCGGTATTAGTATCCGATATTGAGCGGTTATGGTGATGTATCACACATGCCATATCCTTTATGAACGTGTACAAGTAACTACCCTCATAGCCTAAACCTTCCCCGCATAGGAAGCTACATGTCGAGTAGTCAGTGATTTGTGCACCCATTATCTAAAACATAGGATGCACACCCTCAGAACATGCGCGTAAAGTAGCAAATACCATGGATATTTCATGTTTGTACGTACACTCTTCAGTAACCGTTCCTAGTGTGGGAACAGTATAAATATGAGATCGTTGCCATCTCTGGAGGGCTTCTTTTTTTTGGACACTCAAGAACAGCAGAATAGACGCAAAAGCTTTTTGTGCCCTTGCTGCCATGACTTTTCTACTGCTCAATTCTCCGAGTTGTTCATAACATTCTCATATTTCTTCGTCACCGTCGTGTGGTCCAAGGAGTAAAGTGATCGACCGCAGATCATATCTCCATACCTATACTTCTCCTGAACAATTATACTTAGATTATTGTTTAAGATCTATTATACTCTTTTTCTTTTAATAGTTTGTAATACAAAGTTTTGATTAAAATTTTGTTTATGGCAAACAAGATGGCAAATCTGCTGGAGATGGCTTTCTCCTCTGATGAGAAAGTGATGGCTCAACATGATGCTTCTTTGATTGGCACGACGCAAAAAACTTTGGTCGTGAAGTTTGACCAACTGGCTTACGAAAAATGCTTAATTCTGGGGGTAGTGCTCACCCCTCGTCTGCACCCTAGTTGGAGAAAGTTCGCAAGATGTGGATACCCAACCCTCGTGCTACTTATCCTGAAGTTGCTGACAACAAGGGAAAGGGCATTTTGTCCTCCCCTAGCGAGGACTCTCTTGACAATAATGTCAACCCATCTCCGATATGTTAAATGGTAGAAAAACCCCTTTGCCACGCTGTTATGCTAGATAAAGAGAATAAACTGCGAACGTCTCACAAAAAAAAAAAAACTAAAGAATGAAGCTTCCTTCCCCTGGCAGAGGAAATCACTATGATTCCAAGGTGGTGGTACATTCCCAAGATACCAATCCTACACATGCACAATATAACATACAAAGCAAAAATGACAAGGTTACTACCCCTTGTCCAAACAAAAGTACGCGCACACATGTGCTCAATACTAAACTGCCATACCTTGATTTTTATTAACGTACGAAGCATAAGTCAGTGAAGGATCCTCTTCCACTTATTCAGATTATGTATACGAAAGATGGAAATTTACGCATGCAAAGGCATGATGCTTCTTCCTCCATTGCAATATGTCAACGTATGCCACAGAGGACAGCCACCCAACACAGTACAACACTTTATACACAAGGCACCCAAAGCTTATATCCCAAGTCAAATATGCCATATAAAAAGACAGAGAATGTATTCCTCTTATTCTATCCTTCCTTCTTCTGACTTACGCAAAATCATTGTACAAAAGGGTAAAGAAATAAAGTCTTCTATGTCATAAATGATACTTCCTAACGAGCAGTGTTACGATTGCCATAAGGTTGTAATTAATTATTGCTGTGCGTCAGCAAGATGGTCTGTGTTTGACCAGTTAACTTATATCATGCCTCCCAAACATCGACCTGCGAAGCAAACGGACAACTAAGAACATGAAGATGGACCACTCTTCGCCCTAGTATACATGGCCTCGAATTTTCCTCGTGGCGGGAGATATTCAAAACAAAGTTCTTTAAGAACGCCCAGTCAGAAGAGATTTGATAAACTTGTTGATTCCTTTAAGGGTGTATACCAAAACACCCATTCCAGAAGACGAAATCCCTCCATTCGCGAGAATCTTCATTCCTCGGGATTTGAGACTAGGGGTAGCAATTCTCCCAAATTTTAAATAGATAGTGTTGAATCCAATTACACAATGCTTTCCACCAAGTCCTCTGTAGTACACAGAGAGATTAGTGTCTATGCCCTTGGTGACGAACAAGATGCTTTCCTGTTAGGAAGTACTGAGCAACGCCTCAACTCATTAGAGGATGCACTACATGATGTACATACTATGATGCAGAATATGCATCAGATGATGATAGTCCAATATTTTGCTACACTGACACCTATCGAAATAGCTACATCCGTTTCGGCATAGCCTATTCCGGGGGTAGAAATTCTCTCAGGCAATGCAAATCCTGAGGTGGTCCCCAATCAAGAGTCAGCAGCACCAACTCTTAATCCCCTTAATAATGGAAGTGGATTTCCTCCGGTTGTGATACCAGTTCATTAAACATCTCTACAATCAGCCATATCACGTGAACTTGAAGATCCTCTTAAAGCTATTCGATAACTATGTGCACAGTTCAACTTTTAAAAAAATAAAGATCAACTTCAAAAACTAGGGGTAAAGCAGCCTTATCCCCCTCATTGAAATAATGTTTCTTTTTCTCCTAAATACAAGCGTTATTCCATGGTCCTGTTTGACGGGAAGGCGCCAAGTCAATACATCAACTACTTCGATATGATGACGGTGCATTTGTAGAAGGATGACGCTCTCCTCACCAGGGTATTTATTGGGTGCTTGGTCGGCATAGCTTATGATTGGTACCACAGTCTACCTGATAATTGCATATCCCTATTTGATGACTTGAAGTGTCTCTTTCTTTTCCAATTTTATGAGGGAGGCATGGACATGACTATGTATTCGTTCATTGACATCAAGCAAAAGGAGAAAGAATCTGCTCGTGAATTCATAGAACGTTTCAGGCAAAAAACTCTGAAGTTGCCCCCAGATATTCTAGACTCCATGTTCATTGATACTTGTAAGAAAAATCTGCTACCTACAGTAACACTCTTGACAGGTCCTATTCAATTTCACGACTGGACGATGTTCATTATAGGAGCTGAAGCTGCCGAATGTAGTTCCAAAGTTACTCGTCAACTAGAGCTATAATTGCCTAATGCCGAAGATAAAGGGAAGCGTCCCTTCAATAACAACAATAACAACCGAAATAACAAGGGAAAATATGCTCTAATTGTGAATATTTCAAAATGGGCTCATTTTTCGCCGAAGCAAAAAGCCCCTGAAGTTCCAAGACCCAAAGAGAAATATTCCTTTGATGAAGATGACATCAACATTTTAGATTGTTTGATGAAAAGCAATAAACTTTAGTTGCATGATATCAAACAACCAGATGAGGTTGGTCAGACAGACAATCCAAAATATTGTTTATATCATCGATATATACACCACCCAACCAAGGCGTATTATGTACTAAAGAGAAAGTTACAACAGTTGATAGACTTCAAAGCAACCACTCTTCATAACGATGAGAATACTATCACTTCTAACTTGGTCTCTCTTCAATTTGGCAATTTTTCAGCTCAAGAAGTCCCCGACGGCATTGTTCCGATACCAAGGGCTGACGTAATGGAAATAGTCAATCTTTCGCCAACTCGGAGCCAAACAGAGGGGTTGGTACTCATTACTACATATCGAGGTAAAATTATGTGGGTTCATCCGGACCTACTAGTAGATCTAGAGCAGGAGGCGATATCTTCCAGTTCTAAATCCAAGAAGAACCAGAGGAAGGTCAGATCCCGTCGCATGGTTCTTATCTCTCTAATGTCTAAAAAAGAAGCCATGATCGGCTCTAGGTCAAAAAAGGAATATCTCAAGAATTATGAGGCTATCCAGGAAGAAGCTCCCACTACTCTGCCTGCTTCTATAGTTCCTATCACTACAGAACCAGGTCCGTTAAAACCTACAGCAATAGATAAAGAAAAATAAAAAGAGGTTCGCTTCGACAAATCTCTGAAGAAGAACCAACCTCAAGTACTTGAAAAGCCGTATAATTTTGATATACATCATAGTTCGCCAATACTCCAGCCCGGCTTTCCATATTTGTGTTACTTCGTCTATCAAAGAAAACTCGTAAAGGTTTGAGCGAAGCATTAATACATACAGATTCTTGCTTAGCAAAACTCAAGACCCCTTATGAAGAGCCTATAGCATATCCTCAGTGCCACAGTGTGATAGAGAAAATCCCTAACATAACCTTCACGCATGATGATATGTCGCTTAACGATAACCGTCGACGAACAGGCGGTTGTGCTCCGGAGGAACGGTGGGAAGAAGGATGGTGACGTTGAACAGTAGATGGGAATAGGGTCGGCTGTGGTTGGGTTTAAGAAATAGGAAAAAAAAGAAAAGTAAAGTAATACTATTTATATATATAGGTATAGAGTTTGGGTTGACCTAGAATTAGGCTTGGTCAAAGCCCTCTTAGGATTGGGCCTTGCCATGGATATTTCAATGGCTAGGATTTAAATGGATTTAAAAATGGAAGGCTAAGATGCATTGGTTCAAGGTTTTGAGGCCATGGTTCAAAGAGGTTGATGTTGAATTGTACACTTCCAAAAATTATAAAAAAATACACATGAAGGGAAAATGGATTTATTTACGTGTCGTATCCAACGGGCTGGATACCATAATGCACTTTTGCACAAAAATGCCCAACAATTGGAAAATTACACAAAGTGGGGTTTATGGTTTAATTTAATTAAACTAAATGCAAATGGTGTTCTAAAATTAATTAGAAGTACAAGGGGCTGAAATCAAGTGGGATACAAGTATCATGAATGAAGTAGACTTAGAATAGAATATTACCCTAATTTGGGTAGCTCAAAATGGGTCTAGATTGTGTCTCCAATTTTGATTGGAACACACAAGGATACAAGGTTTGATTTATATAGAATTAAACAATAGCCGTCTGCGACGAATGTTGTGCGACTAAAATAAAGCATAACAAGACATAGTTATGAGTCACACAAAGATCAAAATAATAGTCTGGCACGTCTTGGACAAGGGTGTAAAATCTGTTGGAAGACAATGGCTAGTGTTATATTCTAATTATTGAAGCAACGGTAAAGTACAATAATCAATAAAATCACAATAATTTAAAGATAATTAAATATCACGCAATTATTTATACATTAATTATGAAAAGACAAAATACCCCTAATCTGAAATTTGGGGGTGACAAGTCTACCCTCCTTAAAAGAATTTTGTCCTCAAAAATAAAAATAATTTAGCACAAGAACAAACAATCAAACAAAGAATTATACCTCAAGTCTCGAAGAGATACGAATACTGCTCGCGCATTTCGTCCTCTCTTTCCCAGGTTGACTCTCCTGGAGAGTGATATCTCCATGCAACACGAACCAAGGGAATAGTCTGGTTTCGTAATACCTTCTCTCTACGATCCAAGATCTCAAAGGGCTGTTCAGGATAGCTGAGCGTCGGTCCAACTTTGATCTCCGAGTGATCTAGTACGTGACTAGGATCTGACACGTACCGTCTTAGCTACGACACATGGAACACATCATGCACTCCATCTAGAGCAGGCGACAAGTTCGGTCTATAGGCCACTGTACCGACCCTTGCAAGAATGCTGAAGGGCCTGATGTATCATGGACTAAGCTTTCCGCCTCTACCAAAATGAATCGCGCTCCGTGTCAGAGAAATCCGTAGGAACACCAAATCGCCAACCTAGAACAAATACTCTTAACACGCAATCTAAAACAAAACAATCACAAACCAATAAAACAAACCTATACCTGAAACTCTAGGGGTCTACGGTGGCTATCGGCCCAATGCCGCTGTCTGTCCTGCGCCACTCGCAGTCTATCTCTGATAAGTTTTACCTTTTCTCCTACATCCACGACCATTTCTGGTCCTAACAAAGCTCTTTCTCCAACATCATCCCAAGATAACGATGTACGACATCTTCGTCCATATAAAGCTTCGAAGGGTGACATCTCAATACTGGCCTGGTAGTTGTTGTTGTAAGCAAACTCTACTAGGTGTAGATGATCCTCCCAAGAACCTCCGAGATCCAAAACGCAAGTGCGTAGCATGTCTTCAAGAGTCTGAATAGTCCTTTCAGACTGCCCGTCTGTCTGGGATGATACGCGATACTGAACTTGAGCTGAGTGCCCAAGCTAGTCTACAAACTCCTCCAGAAATGGGAAGTGAAACGACTATCCCGATCTGAGACAATACTCACAGGAACTCCATGTAATCTGACAATCTGCTGTACGTACATCTCTGCTAACTTCTCTGTCGATGTACCCACTTTGAAAGGTAAGAAGTGGGCTGATTTGGTCAACCTATCCACGATGACCCAAATCGCGTCCTTTCCTCCTAGAGAATGTGGAAGTCCTGAAACAAAGTCCATAGTCACGTGCTCCCACTTCCACTCTGGAATGGGTAAAGGTTGAAGCAATCCTCCTGGCCTCTGTTGATCTGCTTTTACCTACTGGCACCCTAAACATCGGGATACAAAGCGTGCTACCTCACGCTTCATACCATACCACCATACATGCTCCCTCAGATCTCGATGCATCTTGTTGGCTCCAGGATGCATCAAGTACTGAGAGCAATGTGCCTCCTATAAAACCTCTTCACGCAGCTCTCCACTTGGCACACACATCCTCGTGCCATGTCGTATAGATCCATCATTCGCAATAGTAAAGTCGTCAATCAATCCTGTCCGAACTTGTGCCCTGATACTCCTCAGAGTCTCATCATCATATTGTGCAGCTCTAATTCTATCCATCAGCTCTGATTATATCTGCAATCCCCATATCTGAATCTCAATGCCTGGAACTAGTACTTCAATTCTTAAGCTCTCAAGATCGGCCAATAAATATCTATCTGTAGTCAAGTACATAGCCATCGGATACCTACTCAAGGCATCGACGACTACGTTGGCCTTTCCTGGATGGTACTGTAATGAGATATCAAAGTCTTTCATCAATTCTAACCACCTTCTCTGCCTCATATTCAGCTCCTTTTGTGTCAATACGTACTTTAAGCTCTTGTGGTCTGTGAAGATCTCCACACGCTCTTCGTACAGATAGTGTTTCCACAGTTTTAGAGCGAAGATAACTGTTGCTAACTCCAAATTATGAGTGGGGTAGTTCTTTTTATGAGGGCATAATTGTCTTGAAGCATAGACAATTACTTTCTCGTGTTGTTGAAGAACGCATCCTAAACCTTTTCCTGAAGCGTCACTATAGATAGTGAATCCATCTGTCCCAGATGGCAACGTTAAAACTGACTCTGTCATCAATCTCTTCTTCAGCTCATCAAATGCGGCCTGACATTCCTCTGTCCAGATGAAATCTACATCTTTCTTGGTCAGCCTAGTCATTGGTTCTGCAATCTTGGAGAAGTCTTGTACAAATCTTCTGTAGTATCCTACTAGTCCGAGAAAGCTCCTGATCTCAGCTACCGAACTGGGGGGAGTCCATGACTCCACTGCTTCGATCTTCTTTGGGTTAACTAAAATTCTGTCACCCGTTACCATATGTCCAAGAAATTCAACCTTGTCAAGGAACTCACACTTTGAAAGCTTTCCGTATAACTCTTCCTTCCTGAGAGTCTCCAAGACTATCCTCAGGTGCTCTTCGTGCTCCTCTGGGGTCTTCGAATACACAAGAATGTCGTCAATGAACACCACTATGAACTTGTCAAGGTACTGATGGAATACCTTGTTCATCAAGTTCATGAATACTGCTGGTGCATTGGTTAAACCAAATGGCATTACTGTGAATTCAAACTGGCCATATCTGGTCCGAAAAGCTGTCTTCAGTATGTCTTCTCTCTTTACCTTCACTTGGTGATAGCCTGACCTCAAGTCTATCTTGGAAAACACCTTAGCTCCACTCAATTGATCGAAAAGATCATCTATCCTCGGCAGCGGGTATTTGTTCTTGATAGTGAGGTTGCTTAGAGCTCTGTAATCGATACACATGCGTACCATGCCGTCCTTCTTCGTTACAAACAATACCGGAGCTCCCCATGGCGATGAACTGGATCTAATAAAACCTTTGTCCTGCAGCTCCTCAACTTGCTTCTTCAGTTCTACTAACTCGTTGTTGTTGACTCTATAGACATGTTGCGAAATAGGCTCCGCTCCTGGTATCAAGTCTATAGAGAATTCAATATCTCTTTCTAGCGGAAAACCTGACAACTCCTCTGGAAATACATCCAGGAACTCTGCTATCAGTGGATGTGGTAACTCCTCTTCTTCCATCCTGGCTCCACAAAAGTGCCTCTGCTCTGCTTTGCTGCTCCTCTGGCGACCTCAAACTCTGGTTCTCCTGGTGGTCGAAATACTACTCTGCCTCCGTGACAATTTATAGAAGCATGGTGTTTACTCAACCAGTCCATTTTGGGTATAATATCCTATCCCGGAAGTGGCATGACGAGTAAACTCACGCTCAACTCTCGGCCTTCCAATGACACTCTCCGATCCTTGCAATAATCATGGACTAGGATAATGCCTCCTTCTGTCGTGATCTTGCAAGTCCTATCTAATGGTTCCATTTCTAATTGATGCTTAAGGGCATAAGATACAGATACGAAACTATGGGAAGAGCCAAAATCAAATAATGCAAGTGCTGGAATAGAATCGAGAGAAACTGAACCTGAAATCACATCTCCAGCTGGCTCGGCCTCCTCAGTAGTCATGGCGTAAGCTCATCCCTGTGGTGCTCCTCTCTGCTGCTGCTGGTGCTGATCAAACTTCTGCTGTTGTGGTGGAAGTGGAGGTCCTCTCTGCTGGCCTCCTGGTACAGTAGGTACTCTGGCTGGTCCTTTCTGAGCGGCTGCTCCACCCTAACAAGCCTGAATAAATGGGCAGTCCCTAAGCTGATGTGCTGATGATCCACAGGACAAGCAAGTACCCAATCTTCTCCTGCAGATGTCTCTAGTATGTCCCATCTTTCGGCAATACGCACACTGGGCAACGAGCTGATTCTGTCTCTGTGGCTGTTGCTGCTGGATGTGTCCTCGGACTGGTGCCTGTTGCTGCTGATGCTGTTGCTGGTACGGCCTCTGTTGTTGTTGAAAGTATGGGTGCTTGGCCGGTCATGTGTTACCGCCTTTCGCTCTAGAAGTGTCGCATCCTCTCTTGGGCCTGAGGTCCAAGTCATCTTCAGCAATCTGGACATCCATCAGAATACCCTCGAATATTACGGTACGTTGTCCCGAAGTACGAGATTTGATCTCTCTATTCAATCCCTTCCTGAATTTTTGTGCTCTGTCTCTGGGAGATCTAATCATCGATGGCGCGAATTGACTCAATTGATAAAACTCTGCAGCATATTCGTTGACTGACATGCTTCCTTGGACTAAGTCATGGAACTGACTTTCCAATGCTCCCAAAGCTATGTCAGGAAAGAACTTCTCCTTGAAGAGCTTCTTGAAGTCCTTCCAAGTAAGTCCTTCAACAACGAGTCTCGGCTCTGTACGATACCACATCAGCGCAATATCAAACATCTGACTGCCAGCAGAATTTGTGCTAAGCGCAAGTTTCTCTCTCTGTCCTCTAACCAATCGTCCGCATAGAGTATTCCTTCTGTGCCTTTGAACTCTCGAAGCATCATCCTCTTAAAGTCCACTTTGGTACCTGGTCTCTGGTGTTGCTGACCAGGATGCTGTTGTTGTCGTGCTACTCTCTCCACAGCCTGGAGAGCTACCTGATGAGCATTCTCCATGCTCTCTCTTATCATCTCTGTCTGCGCCTGGTGTGCCTCTGCTTGCACTCTCTGGGCTTCAGCTTGAATACGTTGAGCTTCTGTTGTTACTCTCTGGGCCTCTAACATGCTCTGGATAAGTGCGAACATCTGTGCCCCGTCAGTGCGTACACCTCCGGGAATCGGTGTCGGTGGTGGTAGAAGGTTGTCCGCCATAGCTGGGGCAATCCTCTGAACTGGTGGAGTAGGAATCCCGTTAGTTGCAGATACTCCTACATGAACAGGAGATGTAGGAGGAACTCCAGATGTCTGTTCGTCAGGTCGAGAGGTAGCAGGCCACTCTAAAGTTGATGCTCCCGCTCTCAGAGATCTAGTCTGCGACGGCATCTTGAAGACAGATCGAAAAGAATCAATTAAGGTGATAGATACGATATCATCAAAGAAGGACAGTAAAATTCTAAAGGAAGCAATCAATTAGAATAGCATTGTGAAGATCAGAATTTTCTAGTGTGATTGAGCATACTCTCATCCTAAATCCTATTTCCTATATCCTATCGCAGGCTCGCAGTAGTTCAACTAAGTTGTCGCACTACCACGATATCACATAACTTGCGAAACTAGACCTGCATGGGCCACCACTAAAAATGTGTCATGACCCGCACCCGAAATAGGGGTACGAGTATGTGGGTACGTCCAGCCTACGCCGTAGCATCGGTGGTAGAACGCTGTCTAGGTCACAATAACACTAATATAACTCACAACCTGTCAATAATATCAATCTCCATAAGGAGGACAATATACATCTCACAATATCTTATAATGTAAACTCAATCACAACAACTATAAGAGTATAAAGGCAAGATAACAGATAAGAAGAATGACATAGTCAACACCATGTCTCAAAGTAAGGATAAACCACAGTCTAGCTGTCCAACATATAGTCTCCACAAGTCTCAACATAAACTAAGAATGAGTCTAAAAATAAATCAATAAACCTCAATAAGTCTCAGTGCATAAGATAAATACTGTCTAGATAACTGCAGGTAATGTCTCTTCTAAAGGAATAGTCTCCTCTAAAATCTATGGTGTATAGTCTGCATCTATACCGGTTCATAGTGTGTGGTACAAAAATCCTCAAGATCCTCTAGAAAAAAATATCCAGTCAGGATTGGAACGAAGTACAAATACTAACAACAGTTCCACATATATTGACAAAAACTATAACACAGTGTAAAGAAATACAAGACAGATATGAATACAGGCAATAAGAATACTGGAATGAGAAATACTGGAATAAAGAAATACTGAAACATCATCATTAATATACATTTAGCAATGAAATAGAAATACAAGTGCATGCTAGAACAATGATCTAGAATATAATGAGTACTAGAACAATAACTAGAACATGTAGAGATGCTAGATCAATATACTAGAGATACATGTCAAGAACATCTAACTAAGTGTGTAAAACATCAGCATATCATGTGATCGGCTTGGGACTGATCATGCTTGCTATGTATGACTAGCTATGATTCATGTAAGGTCAGGCTAACCATCCGGATAGCTATGATGCAAGTAATAGTCAGGCTAATCATACATAACAGGCTATGAGGCATGTAATGGTCAGGCTGCACCGACGTGAGGTATGGGTGAGCTATAATGTAAGTAGAGTTGGGTATGATCACATAAGCTACTAATATTTCCCTATTTCTCCAGCTAACACGATGGATTCCAAATCACGACTCCTCGTGACAGGTCTCGATAATGCCAACTCGTGTAAACAACAGTGTCAGAGTCATGTACGCTATACAACTAAAATTATAGAGATAATCAATATAATGGAAACTGTCAAAGAATGTACTCGCCTGTGGTCCTTAGCTGGCAGTACCAATGTCCTGGTTCTAAGGTATCGTCTGAATGATCCAACAGTCCTATAGACATATCATATAATACAATATTGCAGCAGATATTACACTAACACACAATCAAAATATATTGAACTCAGGGCTATGCTAGGTATAACACTGGTCAACTAGGGTCAAGTGTGCATCAAATTGCACGGGTGTCGCGTCTGTTATTGCTGTGCAAAATCAGACAGTAAAAATACGGGTCTTGCCAGTACGTCGGTGTACATATGGCAGTCTGCTATCATGCTACATGGTCACAGGTCAATGTAACTACGGGGTATCCGTGGTTACACTCGGGTCATCTAGTACATCGACATATAATACATATTATGGACTAACATATACAATAATACTAATTAATTACACCTATAATAGATATATGTATAGGCATACTTTAAATAGAATTAATACTTTGTACATATATATTAAACATATTTTAGGGAGATATATACAATACATATACATATGTATATATACTAATTGAGATATATACTATATATATATATACCAAAATATATTTAAACCTATACTAATACATGTAGCATACATATATACTAATTAGGTTCATATACGTTATGGATATATATATATATATATATATATATATATATATATATATATATCGATATACACATAATAACCATATACGTATACCAATACTAATACGTACATACATACACACCAATTATATACCTATATACCATCATACGCGTATACTAGACATGGCTAAATACGTATGCATACAAAGATAAAATATGCGTGTGCGTGTACGTGTACATGTACGCGAGAGGGGACTCGAACCTGGGTACGTGGGATGAGTCGTGCGTGTCGAGGTCATTGCGGAGTGCTTGGTTCAGTCGAGTTGGTTGGTAGCGGGTTGTCGATGAGTCTGTGCAGCGGGTCGTCGGCTTCAGGCGAGTCGACGTGCTCAGCGGGGTTCGCGGCGCTTCTGCAGGTATCCGGTCGTTGATGAGAGGCGGAGATGAAGGCAGGATGGTGTTGGGCTTCTGGTGCAGTGGTGCTGGCAGGGTTACTGGCGGTTCAGGCGAGGGGCTGGAAGCGTTTGGCAGTTCTGAGGAGTCAGGGACGATCGTCGGCTTCGATCAGGCGGAGGGATGGTTGGTTCCGGCGGGAGATGCGAGCGGGAAGGTCGTGGGGGTTATCATGTGTAGGCAGGAAGTTCGACGGAGTCCGACGGGTTATCCGACAGGTGTAGGTCGACGAACAGGCGGTTGTGCTCCGGAGGAACGGCAGGAAGAAGGATGGGGATGGTGAACAATAGATGGGAATAGGGTCGGCTGTGGTTGGGTTTAAGGAATAGGAAAAAATGAAAAGAAAAGTAATACTATTTATATATATAGGTATAGAGTTTGGGTTGACCTAGAATTAGGCTTGGTCAAAGCCCTCTTGGGATCGGGCCTTGCCATGGATATTTCAATGGCTAGGATTTAAATAGATTTAAAAATAGAAGGCTACGATGCATTGGTTCAAGGTTTTGAGGCTATGGTTCAAAGAGGTTGATGTTGAATTGTACAATCCCAAAAATTATAGAAAAATACACATGAAGGGGAAATGGGTTTATTTACATGTCGTGTCCAATAGGGTGGATACCTTAATACACTTTTGCACAAAAGTGCCCAACAATTGGAAAATTACACAAAGTGGGGTTTATGGTTTAATTTAATTAAACTAAATGCAAATGGTATTCTAAAATTAATTAGAAGTACAAGGGGCTGAAATCAAGTGGGACACAAGTGTCATGAATGAAGTAGACTCAGAATAGAATATTATCCTAATTTGGGTAGCTCAAAATGGGTCGAGATTTTGTCTCCAATTTTGATTGGAACATACAAGGATACAAGGTTGATTTATATAGAATTAAATAATATTCGTCTGCATCCAATGTTGTGTGACTAAAATGAAGCATAACAAGACATAGTTATGAGTCACACAAAGATCAAAATAACAGTCTGGCACGTCTAGGACAAGGGTGTGAAATCTGTTGGAAAATAATGGCTAGTGTTGCGCTCTAATTATTGAAGCAACGGTAAAGTGCAACAATCAATAAAATCACAATAATTTAAAGATAACTAAATATTATGCAATCATTTACACATTAATTATAAAAAGACAAAAATACCCCTAATCTGAAATATGGTGGTGACAACATCAAAAGATATCTTACAAACTCGCCAGTTCTAGTGCATCAAATCATAGAAAAACTATTTTTTTATATGTTCGAGCAATTGATCATTCTCTAGGAGATCTTCTCGCACAGAAGAATGATAAAGGCCATGAGCAAGCAATCTACTATCTCAGTCGTATGATGATCAGCGCTGAGCATAGATACAATCCTGTAGAAAAAGAATACTTGACTATGATATTCGCGATTCAAAAGACACGCCACTATGTGACAGGTCAAACTATTCATGTCATATCTAGAGTAAATCCTTTTCGGGTATTGATGACCAAACCAAGCACACTCAGTCCTCGACTGGCTACATAGGCAATATTGTTATCACCTTATGATATGATATATGTCCCACAAAAAGCGGTGAAGGGTCAAGCACTAGCCGATTTCCTAGCAGGTCATCCTGTATCTGAGACCTCCAAAATGTATGACGAGATTCCTGACGAAGTCTTATAATCTGATATGGCGATGAGAGATAACACCTGGCAACTATTCTTCGATGGTGCTTCAAGAATAGGACCCAAAAGAAATATCATAGCAGGAGCAGGCATAGTCCTAGTATCCCCTGATAAACTACTGATTCATCGCGTGTATTCTCTCAGTGAACCATGTTCCAATAATGTGACAGAATATAATGCCTTACTCATTGGCCTCTAATTAGCCAAACAACTGGATATAGAGTACCTCGAAGCCTACGAAGATTCCAAACTAAAACTCAATCAGATTAGGGAAGAATACGAGGTTCGACAAGAAGATCTCATCCCTTATCATCAAGCAACAATTGAATTAGCTCTTACCTTTAAAGAGTTTTTCATTGAGCATGTGCCTCGATTACAAAATATGAAGGCAGATGCTCTTGTGGATTTCACAGTATCGTTGGCCATTCTTCTGAAAAGACAACATTTGTCACGACCCACACCCGGTGTAAGGGCACGAGTACGTGGGTATGCCTAGCTTACGCCGCAGCATCGGCGGTAGAACGCTATTTAGGTCAACAATACTATCTAAATATCTCATACAATATATATAATGTACCTGTCGAGATATCTCAACTACCAAATGGAGGATAATATGATAATATGATAATGATAAACAATTCTCAATCACGATAATAAACTAGAGGAAGATATGACACGATATAGAATAGAAAAAAAGAAATAAAGTCACAACACATCACAAGTCCAAGTCTAATCTCAATACAAGATCTCAATAATAATACAATACCAAAGTATCCAACTGACATATACAATATTATGAATGAACTAGCTATGTCTCATCGACTGTTGATACTAACTCAACAGACTCTACGGGTGCTAACTCAACTGGCTCGCCATCCTGTGGCCCGTAGTGCGTAGGACACCAGTCCTCTAATGAATTATCTGAAAAATATATCCAGTCAGGATTAGAGCAAAGTATAACCCAAATAGTAGTTCTAATAATTGACAACAACTATGAGACAACAAAAAACAATGAAAATAAATGATGATAGTAACTGAATTAACATATATTACGAGAAAGAGCATCATGGTAAATAATGGCAAGAAGCAGAGAACAATATGGTGAGGAATAATAATGTAATAAACTGGAATAAAGGAAACAATATAGTAAATGTGCCTTGGAATACTAGTAAGATAATGTGATTGGCTTGGGCCTAACACGGGCTATATAAAAGGCCAGCTAGCGTGATCACGCATGAGTTGCATGAAGTGCTAACTATCATGGGCTACACTAAATCATGGTCTATAAGGTATGATCACATATCCATTAATACTTTTCCAACACCCGACTAGTTCACAGATCCAAATGACGACATGTTATAACACATATATCACACTACTCAGTCTATAATATCATGCACTATGATTACGGTCTATATAATCACTAAGATATCATGGTAATCACTGAGTAATCATGAAGCACGACACGGTGATCACTGAGTCATCACGATAATAATATCTCATGACTAAGATCCATGTATACCAATCCGTAAAACCATCGTGTCAGGATCAAATATCTCAATACTAAATACATAAAATATAAAGGCTATCAAATAAGGAAGCTATCAGAGAATGTACTCGCCTGTGGTCCTGAGCAAATGGTATATCTCAGTATCCGAGCTGGTGTCATACACACCTATATATATAATGTTACTTGAGTGTAAAAAATAAGAAATGAGCTAAATGTACTAAATCTGATCTTCTTGGCCATTTCTAGGTTACTCTAGCTAAACTAGGTCAATCTAGGAGTTTACCTTCAATCTAGGTCCAACTCTAACTTCTAGGTTGATTATAAAGCTAAAATAGGTAAAACTAGGTTATATCTTGGTTTCTAGGTTCAACCTTAAAGATACCACTAAACTAGCTAATAACACTAGGTAATATATGTAACATATGTACTGGTACTTATATATACAACTTACTTTATACTAGCATTACCCAATATCTAGGATTAATTTAATCATAATTACACTACCTAGCAATATATATATACCTTAAACCTTAAACACATTCTAGTTACTTGAGTACCTTGATGCTCAATTCTCAAGATACTCATCCTAAGGTCACACAATAGTCAAACTTAACTACCCTGAAGTCATATTTGAACATGTGAACTTCTCCTCTTCAAAACCTACTACAAGTATCCAATACTCATTGCAATTCCTTAGCAATCTATCCTTGAGTCTACTGCCAAGCACACTGGTGCTCATAGACCTACAACAACTCAAGTTGCATCCTCCACCTATGTGCACACTATGTAGATGACTGCATCCTGAATAGACACAGTGCCCCAAGGCATGTTGCCCGATCCTGAACACAGTATTGCTTGATTTCCCCTAACTGCAACCAACCTCATATCTGTACTTGTTCTCGAGCAACACCACAATAGTAACAATACCCACTACTGCTACTAGCCCAAGCTTCCCCTACTTGTTGCTAGTTAAATACCAACACCAACAAAAATCTGCACACACCATTACCCTTCTCTGATACCAATCTGAAATCATAATCTTGTGCACACTAAATATACTTATAACTTCTACCTCTAGTACACCATGTACCCCACAGAATCTGCTATCAAAACCCCCACCTACCTTACTAGAACACCAACATACTACCCTATACTAACTCCTTGGCACTAAGATACTTAAATACATACCCATACTTTATACACTCACTGACACTAATCCCAATTGTGTCTCATATATACATACCTATGTACCTACCTCTTATCTTCCATACTACATATACTCATGGGTACATTGACCCACTAACATGGCACAATAACACCCTTACAACCTGTTGCAACAATAATATACAATCCTTCATTAATCCACTGAACTCAATCCTATAATCTACTCCTACATGTAACAAGTATGCATATTACAGTACTTGCAATAAAGTACCCCATCACTGTACACCTGACACTCATACCTTACCCTCATAAGTACCTGCATTCATGAACACTTCATACAAAACACACACAAACACTCTCCGTAACCTACATTAGAACAGACTTGCTGGCATTTCTGTAACAAGAGATGTACTCAGCTATGCAATGCTCGACCCCAAACTGTAGGTGAAACTGCAGAAACCCCCTGCCAGATACCTGAACCCGAGTTTAGTTACTTCCTACAGTACGCTGTACTTACTGCCTGATGCTCTCTAAATTGAGCCTCACCAAGTCCTCAACTCCAATATCAACACCAACTCCCAGATACTAACATGCATCATTGGTACATGTTTTATAGATATTATCCATCCCCCATATTATACTCCTGTACCAATGCAGCATGCACTGTCTATGAATTGGCACACTCGAGCATGCTCAACTAACTGTCCCTCACTTGCCTGTGTTTTATAGATGCACAAGCCTCTATCTATACACTCTATACTAAATCATATACTAACCCCCACATACACTAGTAATAGGCAACATATCAAACACTTGACATGCAATCTACGATACTCTATAATATGTACCCAAATAAAATGCCAAAACTCCCAATATACCACAATAATTAATCCTACATATTAAATACACTTTTCATAACTAATGCAACTTGTTATAATAGGAATTAAAGATAATTCATACAAAACACCCAAAATAAATCCCGTATCACAACGTATCACTAGATACTATGATACGCTCTACTCGTGTCCAATTGTGGATACGTATCTAGTCCCATAATCCTGATCTAAGTCTAATTAGATCAAATTGGTCTCATGACACACACTTGGTGTGTCAATCTCGAAATTCTTCCTAATTGGACATAAATTACCAGGTATAATTTATAATACAAGTCATATGAACCTAGTTCTTGATCCTATGGGTAGCCCTAAGTCAAGGGATGATTCCTAATGGTTAAATGTATGAATTAGAGTCTAAACTAAGTGGCAGATTCAGAATTTATCTATTGGAAGATGGATTCCCAATAAAATGCTCAATGGACACAATCTCGTTGTCAATTTCTCTTCCTTCAAGTGCCCCTTGCAATCTAAGCCCCAATGCTTCTTAGATAAAGAAATTGAAAGGGAATGGGTGTAAATTAGGTTGAATTTGGTGGAGGGATGAGTCAATTTGGGAAACAACATAATTGGAGATCTAGAATTAAAATGAGAATAAAGTGGAGAGAGAAACTCTCCCCCTTAATAGTGGCCGGCCCCTTACTCCCACTCCAAGCAACACTAAAAGTCTCATCTACCCGCACTAATTAGTCATGAGAAATTTAATTAGGAAGGGCTATATTATGATGCTTCTAATTCTATATGAAACTAATCTAATCTCCTTAATTAATTAAGGGAATGGGTCTAATAGGCCTAGTCTAATATTAGGCTCAATTGTGTCATGACAATCCAATGGGTCCACTAATAATAAGTCCAAATAAAGTAGACTAGCCCACAAATAAATAATTAAATAGCACAACACCATATAATTAATTAGTATCACATAACATAAATATTAAATCGCTAAATAATAAATATGCTAAATGACAAAAATACACTCATCTAGAAATATGGTAGTGACAATATTCGATCACTTTGATGACTTGAGAGTTATTCTGTGTAAAGAACAACTTATAAATTGAATAATATTTTGTCATAAAATAAACCTCTACGATCAAGATTGGAGCAATCCTTTTATAGACTATGCTGCTTATGGGATACTCCCAGAAGATCCGAAAGAAGCTACTTCTATCAAGAGACGTTCACTTCGATTCTATTATGATGCCTCGTCCAAGACGTTATATCGTCGTTCATACGATGGACTGCTATTGCGTTGTCTTTCTAAGGTTGAAGCAAGACAATTACTTTATGAAGCTTACGACGGTATCTATGGAGCACATCAACCAAGTCTTAAACTACAAGATCATCTCAGGAGGATGGGTTATTATTGACCTACCATGGTAGCGAAAGCAGTAGATTATGCTCGTAAATGCTGAGCATGTCAGATCCATGCTGACTTTATACACCAGCTATCAGAATTCTTACATCATACGGTTGCATCCTGGCATTTTGAAGCATGGAGAATGAATATTATTAGTCCTATCAGCCCACCATCTTCCAGAGAACATCGGTTCATACTTGCAATAACGACTATTTCTCTAAATTGCCAGAAGTGATTCCAATCATCGAGATGATGACATCCAATGTAGTTAGTTTCATCAAACAACATGTAATCTATCATTTCGCTATTCCCCGAAGGATAATACATGAAATTGGACCACAGTTTGCTAGTCAAGATTTCTATCGATTCTGTGACAAGAATCAAATCTAGAACATGGCTTCTACGGCCTATAATCTGACAGCCAACAGCTTAACAGAGGCCTTCAATAAAACCATAATCAAGTTACTCAAGAAATTTGTCTCATCTAACAAGTGCAATTAGAACGAAAATCTTGGAGAATATTTATGGGCTTATCACACAATAGTCCAAACTCCAACTGGTTGTAAACTATTTTTCGTGGTCTATGGATATGAAGCAGTTCTTTCACTCGAGATCCAGATCCCTTCTCTCAGGATAACTATTGCTAATGAGCTAACAACCGAAAACAATGATCATTTGAGGCTTCAAGAGTTAGAAGCATTGGATGAAAAGTGTTTACATGCTCAACAACGTAATAAGTTATATGAAGCGCACATGTCTAAAGATTTTAATCAGAAAGTAAAAGAAAGGGTATTCCAAGTCGGTGAACTGGTCCTTATAGTAAGGAGACCCATGGTAACAACCCATAAGAGCAAAGGCAAAATCCAGGCCAAATGGGAAGGTCCTTATGTGGTCGAAACAGTGTCCTCCAATGGTGCCTACATGCTCGCTAAGCCTAATAAAGATTTGATAATAATGCCCATCAACGACAAATTTCTCAAGAAGTATTACGTCTAAATAAGACGTGCACTTCTCTATCCCTAGCGAAGTAAGTTAAGATATACCCTGAACTGTTACCTTTATTCATTTTGGGTAAGAAATAGGTAATAGTTTCTCAAAGTTTCCCAGAGAAACAATCCTCAGATCCAATAAAACATTCTCATTGAGATCATCCAAATAATTATCTCCAACAAAATATCCTGTTCTTGAAGCCTAGTTGCTTCATGGATACCTTATTCCTAATCCCAAGTAGGATTGGAAAAAATCTTGTATGGATGATGTGACTCACGTCCATATTACCTCTGAATCATATTCTATCCCTCATCCCCAACAGAGAAAACAATGGTGCCTTCTTTTGAACGACCCTTTTTTTTCTTTATCCTAGTGGATTAGACTGACAGTTTATCATGTCCATATTACCACTGATAGAATTGCATCTTCAAACTTGTTGTCTATGCCCCTCGCAAAATTATATTTTGTTATGTCCATATTACCTCTGAACATATATATTAAGCTAGATTCTATTTGAAAACTTATAATGTCTAAATTACCTCTGGTATTGTTGTCAACCTTAACCTATTATTTGTGTCTAATACTAGATATGCAATAAATAATGGGTCCACAGCAAACCATCATTGTTCAAAAAGCTAAAAGTTTCTCATAGATGAAAATATGACAAATTAAACTATAAAACAAATACATTTACTGAGACGGAGTAGAAAGATCAAGGATGATTTATCTCAGCCGATCAAGTTGCTGGTCTTTATTGGACACTGCTCTCTCCCATGCTGTAAGCATTCTTATATTGT
Organism: Iris macrosiphon; assembly: GCA_036927795.1. NCBI lineage: Eukaryota > Viridiplantae > Streptophyta > Magnoliopsida > Asparagales > Iridaceae > Iris > Iris macrosiphon. Next base: position 86,363,458 of record JAYESA010000020.1, on the reverse strand, counting down.
TCATGGCAAAAGGATCCATAGAAGCGTATGCTTCTATCAATTTGTTTCGAGCCTCATCAAGTTTTCTTTTGTTCTGCTCAAGCTCTAAGAGTTAGTCATTTGCTAAATCATAGTGTACTAGTTCTTCCCGACGCCGGTCTATGGTCATTCTCAACTCTTTTTGGGCTCTTTTAATATGACCTTTGAGCCCTTAGATCTGAGTCTGAACTTGTAACGCCCAGATATTATGTTCATTACGGACAGAACGATAAAGAACCAGGGAAGAAGCAACGTCTTTCATTGAAGCATTTATCTAGATAGTCTTCTCAGCATGAATCTGCATGCACTCCTGAAAAAAGGCTTAAAGCTCCATGAATTGAGCAGTGATTGTCACGACCCGCACCCGGTTAGGGCACGAGAGCGTGGGTACGTCCAGCCTACGCCGCAGCATCGGCGGTAGAACGCTGTCTAGGTCAAGTACTATCTAAACAATCTCACTCTAGTATCCATCTCCATAAGGAGACGTGGATATCAAAAATAAATCTAGAAATACTCAATCACAACTACAGCACGATAGGAAATGAAGAAATAAAAGAATACAATACAAGTCTAAAGACAACATAATCATACCTGCAATCATTAACTTCCAATCCCCAAGTGTGTCGGAACCAGTCTACTAAGGTCACAGTCTGGAAAAATATTTTCCAGTCAGGAAGGAGCAAAGTACATCTCTAAATAGCAGTTCTATATAAATGACATAAACTATGTAGCAGTTCTAGATGGAAACATACCAGATGCATGTATAAGTACGAGAAATGTACAATGAGAGAAATACTGGAAATACTGTAAGTAAATGCAGGAAAAGAGCAATATGTCAATGAGCAAGAGTCCTATGACTAAGTGTGTGAGTACTAGCTTTAACATGTGATCGGCTTGGGAACTTGATCAGGCTAGTTACATGTGATTAGCTATGATTCATGGAAGGTCAGGCTAACCGTTGGTTAGCTATGATGCATGGAGAGGTCAGGCTAATCACACGTAACAGCTATGAGGCATGGAGATGGTCAGGCCGCACCCGACGTGAGATGTGGGGTGAGCTATGATGCATGGATAGTTGGGTATGATCACATATCTACACTAAAATACTCCCCAAACCCCCGACTGGTATAGTAGATCCAATCATGGTACGCTATGGCACGGGATTCCCTAGGAAGGTAGCAAATCTCCCCGGGAATCAGTGTCTGTACATGCACAAGATAACAAGGAAAACAAGTCTTGTACAAGCTACACCATGAATAAGGAATAACATCTCATGACGAGATCCGTGTATACCAATCCGTGTAACTAATGTGTCAAGAAAATGGATATTTACACTAGATACAGTGAACATAGGAGATATCATAAATTAGAAACTAATCAGAGAATGTACTTGCCTTGGGTCCTTAGCTGGTGAATACCGAGGTCCTATTCCTGAATATCGCCTGGAGGAACCAACAGTCCTAAAGACATATAATAAACAATACAATATTTGCATCAGAAGCTATACTAAACACACAAGCAAATACTAACTCAGGGGCTATGTCAGGCATGGAACTCAGTCAACTAGGGTCATCTAGTTAGACAGACATCTATAACACATTATACCTATTTAACTAACATTAACACCTACAATATTACTTGCACCAAAATAAATACATATACAATATATATATATACCATTTAATTCATGCATAATAGATATATATATAGGTTGAACAATATATTTACCATATATATTAATTTTATATCTATAAAAATATGCTAAGTAGGTTTACAATTACATAAATATACATATACCCTTACGAAAATATAAATCTACATACATATATAATATTTATACCCAAAATAAGAATTATACTATATACAAATTTAGAATTTACGTAAAAGCCAATATATATATATATATCTCTAGTAATTTCAGTTATCAGTCCAATTAACCAATTTCGAACTAATTTAGATTATTGAAACTATATTTTAATTAACAATATAAACCCCAAAATTATTATATTTTACATAATCAAAATCCTTATATTTATTAGTTATTTATAGCTTCAATTTACTATTTTAGGTACTAGTTGTATATTCCTATACAAACATATACTTACATAGGTATGCTTTTACTTGTATTATTATATTGCTTATTATGCACACAAAAGAATCAAGGATAAGACTTGGTGCAAATTCTTATTTGTTGAGGGTTCGATGAGGAAATAGTTAAATACTATTTATCCCTTGGCAGCACGTGTCCTAAGAAGTCCAAGAATTTGTTAAATAGTATTATCATTATTATTATTATTTTACAAGTAGGAAGAATGGTGGCTTATGTGCACATTGCAAAAGAAAAGGGAATCTTTGCTTTTGCTGGATTGTATTTGTATAGTGCGTTGGCACATGGTTTCTTATATATGTACCCTTAAAGAGTAGGGTATGTGATAAGAAATTACTAATGGGTGTATTTGTAAATTTACCAAGTTGCTAAATAGCAAGAAAGAAGTTGCAGCTTCTTCTTCTCTCATTTATTCTGTAGAGAACATACCTATCTGAGTTCTCAAAGTCTGCTATTATTTGAACACGAGAACAGAGGATTTTTCGATCTCCTTCTAGGCAATGTTCTCAGCAAGATGACTCAGCTCTGGTCGAACGTAGGGAAGATTGACATCTAAGCGGCTCTGCCAAGATCCGATGCGTCGGCGAGGAGACAATGGTGCTCCTCGAGTAGGCTCCGCGGGTGAGAGGCTCACGTGGGTGAGATCATCTTGCAGACGCTGTCTACGGTGCGACCGGTTGTAGGGGACCCCGCGCGAGCACGGCAAGACTAGCGGCACGCAGCGACTCGACGCTCGGCACGCACGGCTGGGCTGATGATGGCCGGGTCGGGCCAGCGCTCGGGGATGGCTTGAGAGCATCGGGAACTTCTTGTGCAGTTGGGGTGCGATGTTGTCCGTGTAGCAGTGTCAGGGACGACTACAGAAACGTCACGGTGAAGATGGTAGAGGTTGCGTGCGGATCAGAACGGAAAGATGAGTTTCCGAGGTGGCTAACGTCGGGTTTGGAACGATCTTGGTTCTCTGGTTGGCCATGGGAAGCAAAGGTTTGTAAGATGCTTGGGGATTAGGGTTTTCTAGGGAAATGGGCTTATGATGTGACATTATATATGAAGAGGGTGTTGAATGAAAGGTGGGGATTGGCCCATTAATTGAGTGGTCCAGATTCATCATGAGGGAAAATAATTCATGTAGGGATGAGGGTGAGGGTTTAAATAAAATATTAGGTTCCCTCATTGTTCAACAATTGGGTGAGGCCACAAAATGCAAATTTGCAATTTAGCCCCCTTAAATTTGGGAAATTGCACAAACACATGAAATGACGAAAATTTGGCGGGCGATTCGGTGTCCGGTGTTTTGTAGGGTCAGGGGACGCTGTAAGTTTGGTACGGGCTCAATTTACGGGGCACTGGAATTAAATTGGGATTTTAGAATCAGATAAAATAGTATCCTCAATTTAAATAGAAATAAATGCAAGTTGTGTTCAACAATTAATTATGAATACATGGGGCCAAAATCAGGTCAGGTCATCAATACCAATATTGAAGAAAACTCAGAACAGAATATTACCCTAATTTGGGCCGCACGAAAAATAGGTCAAGATTGCCTCCAATTTTCGATTGGAACGCACAACGATACAAAATAGGAATTTATTAAATAACGTCCGCGACGATTTTTGCGCGGCCAGGAATAATGCACAGAGAGCTATATTATGAGTTGCAAAAATAGCAAAATGGAAGGCGGGCATGTCTAGGGCAAGATTGTAAAATTTGTTGGAAGACAAAAGTCAGGATACTGCTCCAAATATCGGAGCAAAGGCAATGCGCAATAAATAAATAAATACGGTAATTAATTATTACCTCCAAGAATTAAATTCTAAAATAAACAATTAAAATACCGAATCCCACAATACGGACAGGTGTTCACCTACTGACTTCTAGGTCAAGTCTACCAGCACAAACATAATTGAACACTGTATATGATTACTATATTTAATTACACATCACACATAATTATTTAAATTAAATATACTATCATGCAATTACTAAATTGTAAATACCATAATATTAAATATCGTAAAAAGTCGAAAATACCCCTGTTTCCGGAATGTGGTAGTGACAAGTCTACCCACCTTAAAAGAATTTCGTCCTCGAAATTTAAAATCCTCATAGTAGTGTTTATCATACACATTATTATTTCTCTCAAAATTTAAATTCATCCTCCATGAAATCAGGTTATAATCCACAATGTCTTTTCACGACTTTTCAAAAATTCTGAAATTGTTGCATTCCGAAAAATCCTCGAAATAAAATCTAGGTCTATTTTTATCAAAAATTTCCCGAAAGTTTTGGTTAATAATTCAATACTCGGAATTTAATATCCACTCCTCAAATTTGATTTTAATCTATGCACATATATAATTGTAATCTCGTCCCACAAGTTTTGAATTCAAGCATTAGTCTATCAATAATTTTATTCCTCTTTCCTCAAAATACTTAACAATGCGACACCTATGGATCCTTCCAATGCAACGTCCGCAATAAAAATTTTAAATTGCTATATTGCAATCAAATATACATAATGATAATTTTCCAAATTTTCCTCAAATTTTAATGATAACTTATATCACAATCAACCTTCCTGAAATTAACAATCATCGATTCTGCCATGTTAAATTTTTAATCCTTTATTTAAATTAGTGTTTATCCTCAATTTCAATCATACCTCTATCCTTGTTAAACCAATGATCCAGCAATTCTGTTATATCAACTCATGAATGCTTATCATTGAATTTCTAATCATCTTGTCCCATTTTGTCAAGTCATAACCTTGTCATAGATCCTTGCTATAGTCAAAACCCCAACGATCATGGTCTAAGAAAAATTTTGCCCACAGTCTTACAACAACCAACTTAGAGAAAACATGCATGGTTATGGTCTGTCTTATCATGGTATTGCATTCTCTGTCAGGGTGTACTACTAACTATATCCTAACAAGAAAAATCACGAATACAACCCATGGTACTAGGGAATCAATCAATCAGAAGACAAAAACAACATGAGAAAAAGAAAGAACCTGCTAACACATTACCTGCAGTATCTCCTATCTCTAGCATACACTTAGCTCTAGCAAATTCACTAACTAATTCATATTCCTGTACCCCGGTACTCATATCAATTAATCATTAGTCCACAACATCCATGATTACATCCTCATTGCATACATCTGCTTATTAATACCTAAATCTGGTACCAAGATTCTCCAATATAACCATGGTTCAAAAATGCATCCAAGTTTGATACCTCTATCTCTCTAGTACCACACTCTCTGTCAGTTCTCTTTCCTATTACAATTGTCCATACTATTCGTTCTTATCACTCAATATACGTCAAGTGCAACACCGTACTAAATACTGCTCTTTCCAATACAACTTTAAATGGACACCCAGATCAGTCTGCGGTGCCCTCTCAATCCTGCCCAAGTTAGCAGATCCTTACACATGTATATCATCTACTCATATATTAATATTCATATTTCTCATTTACCATAATTTAATTCTCAAAAATAATCATCAAGGTTTAACTTCTCGATCAACTTAAAATAAATGCATATGCCTCCTCAAAGTCAGATACTCAACATCGAATAAAATTTTAATCACTTCTAAAATTCTTTGTAGCCTTGACCATTTTTATTGAATCAATATTTGAAATCCTCAAATTTTTAATGACGTAATCTCAACTCTTCAATTATTCTAAAATAAAATTTTATTTCCACCTTTTTAATTTATAACTCCACAAAGGTACATATCAATGCTCTCGGTCTCTAATACTCAAGGTGCACTCAATGCATCTAGTGTCTATAATTTTGTACTAAAATTGTACTGCCTGAATCACTTGTATTATTACCTCCAATGATCAAAGTTACCATCACCTGTATTTTCTTTCATGATTTCAATTTATGTCAACTGGTATATCATCTAATTATCATCACACAGAGTGCTTACTGTTATTAATGTCATCCTCGACTAATCCTCGATATAGAATCATTAGCACTCTTGGTATCATATCACTAGCTTCATTAATGCATCATCTCTTCAAGCTCATTATAACTCATGATTACAGGTATCTACTATAACACTCATGTTTCTTTACTCTCGTGGGTATGCGTATGGTTCCTCATCTCGATTGTTGTATAGGTATTTCCTTTTAACCTTTCATAGCCTGTTACACTAATCTGTGATACGCTTCTCCATCTTCATTACCAATTCCGATATTTCTCTACTCGTGACACCTCATTATAACTCCTCATGCATATAAATTTCTTTACCTTTAACACACCCGATATCAATCATCAATTTTGAACGTCATGCTCCATAAATTCTTAACACAATTCCTGGATACTTAATTGTTCACGTAGATCATCCAATTGCATAATCATGATTATCCAGGACGGTTATGTTGGCTCTGATACTAACTCTGAGAACTATCACTGATACTCTTACTCCTCTTATAATACCAATACTAATTATAATAACACCTATCATAAAACTATTGCTACAAGGTACTATACTATGGGTATCTCTAGATTAAAGCCTACTGCTCACATGCCCAACTAAGAAACACTTACAACTCACTAGCAACACAGTCAATACTAATACAAGACACAAACAAAATTACAAGTCACTAATTATCATACTTAACAAGGAATCCTCAAGGAATAGGAGCTCAAGGACTGAATTGAGGGCAGAAGGTATCTTTACTACTAGTAAAGAAAGAAGCGGTGGAACAAAGTCCTGGAATAGATAAGTCTTGAGATGATATTTTAAGAACCAATTTAGGATACAACCTGATAATCATACACGTCTGTCTGAAATCATGACACTCAGAATCCTCGCCACGCCAGTAAGCATAGATGCGATAAACGATAGGTTTCGTAACTAAGGTATGCACTCTATAATCATGTCGTCTAGAATCTTCGCCACGCCAACCGGTATGGCTGCGAAAGACTCTAAGCTTCATAACTATAGTATGTACATCCAAGTCAGGTCCCTACGTTCTCGTCACCACAGCTAATATGGCTGCGATAAATTCTAGGTTCCATAACCAAAGTAGACGTTTTACCTTCCTCACTGTCCTCATCAATATATGTCATCAGATGATACCATAAATCCTAGTCCGTAAAAATTCATCTCAATTTGAAATCAACTCAACAACGATACCAAGAATTTAAGTTAACAACTGGTCAACAAGAATCAAACTCAACAATGATGCCAAGAATTTAATTTAATAACTGCTCAACCAGACTCAAGTTCAGTAACAACAAGCGAGAGCGGACGGAAACAAGGAAAAAGATTTAAATTGGAAACAAGATTCTCATGGGGTCATCCCAGGAAATCTTTCAAGAATTTGTGATTGAGTATCCTCTCTCATCCTAGTATCCTATGTCCTATATTCAATAGCAGGTACGCAGTAGTATAACAAAGATGCCACACTACTACGACATCGCTCTAAATGCGAAGTCTGACCTGCATGGGCCACCACTAAAAACGTGTCACGACCCGCACCCGATTAGGGCACGAGAGCGTGGGTACGTCCAGCCTACGCCGCAGCATCGGCGGTAGAACGCTGTCTAGGTCAAGTACTATCTAAACAATCTCACTCTAGTATCCATCTCCATAAGGAGACGTGGATATCAAAAATAAATCTAGAAATACTCAATCACAACTACAGCACGATAGGAAATGAAGAAATAAAAGAATACAATACAAGTCTAAAGACAACATAATCATACCTGCAATCATTAACTTCCAATCCCCAAGTGTGTCGGAACCAGTCTACTAAGGTCACAGTCTGGAAAAATATTTTCCAGTCAGGAAGGAGCAAAGTACATCTCTAAATAGCAGTTCTATATAAATGACATAAACTATGTAGCAGTTCTAGATGGAAACATACCAGATGCATGTATAAGTACGAGAAATGTACAATGAGAGAAATACTGGAAATACTGTAAGTAAATGCAGGAAAAGAGCAATATGTCAATGAGCAAGAGTCCTATGACTAAGTGTGTGAGTACTAGCTTTAACATGTGATCGGCTTGGGAACTTGATCAGGCTAGTTACATGTGATTAGCTATGATTCATGGAAGGTCAGGCTAACCGTTGGTTAGCTATGATGCATGGAGAGGTCAGGCTAATCACACGTAACAGCTATGAGGCATGGAGATGGTCAGGCCGCACCCGACGTGAGATGTGGGGTGAGCTATGATGCATGGATAGTTGGGTATGATCACATATCTACACTAAAATACTCCCCAAACCCCCGACTGGTATAGTAGATCCAATCATGGTACGCTATGGCACGGGATTCCCTAGGAAGGTAGCAAATCTCCCCGGGAATCAGTGTCTGTACATGCACAAGATAACAAGGAAAACAAGTCTTGTACAAGCTACACCATGAATAAGGAATAACATCTCATGACGAGATCCGTGTATACCAATCCGTGTAACTAATGTGTCAAGAAAATGGATATTTACACTAGATACAGTGAACATAGGAGATATCATAAATTAGAAACTAATCAGAGAATGTACTTGCCTTGGGTCCTTAGCTGGTGAATACCGAGGTCCTATTCCTGAATATCGCCTGGAGGAACCAACAGTCCTAAAGACATATAATAAACAATACAATATTTGCATCAGAAGCTATACTAAACACACAAGCAAATACTAACTCAGGGGCTATGTCAGGCATGGAACTCAGTCAACTAGGGTCATCTAGTTAGACAGACATCTATAACACATTATACCTATTTAACTAACATTAACACCTACAATATTACTTGCACCAAAATAAATACATATACAATATATATATATACCATTTAATTCATGCATAATAGATATATATATAGGTTGAACAATATATTTACCATATATATTAATTTTATATCTATAAAAATATGCTAAGTAGGTTTACAATTACATAAATATACATATACCCTTACGAAAATATAAATCTACATACATATATAATATTTATACCCAAAATAAGAATTATACTATATACAAATTTAGAATTTACGTAAAAGCCAATATATATATATATATCTCTAGTAATTTCAGTTATCAGTCCAATTAACCAATTTCGAACTAATTTAGATTATTGAAACTATATTTTAATTAACAATATAAACCCCAAAATTATTATATTTTACATAATCAAAATCCTTATATTTATTAGTTATTTATAGCTTCAATTTACTATTTTAGGTACTAGTTGTATATTCCTATACAAACATATACTTACATAGGTATGCTTTTACTTGTATTATTATATTGCTTATTATGCACACAAAAGAATCAAGGATAAGACTTGGTGCAAATTCTTATTTGTTGAGGGTTCGATGAGGAAATAGTTAAATACTATTTATCCCTTGGCAGCACGTGTCCTAAGAAGTCCAAGAATTTGTTAAATAGTATTATCATTATTATTATTATTTTACAAGTAGGAAGAATGGTGGCTTATGTGCACATTGCAAAAGAAAAGGGAATCTTTGCTTTTGCTGGATTGTATTTGTATAGTGCGTTGGCACATGGTTTCTTATATATGTACCCTTAAAGAGTAGGGTATGTGATAAGAAATTACTAATGGGTGTATTTGTAAATTTACCAAGTTGCTAAATAGCAAGAAAGAAGTTGCAGCTTCTTCTTCTCTCATTTATTCTGTAGAGAACATACCTATCTGAGTTCTCAAAGTCTGCTATTATTTGAACACGAGAACAGAGGATTTTTCGATCTCCTTCTAGGCAATGTTCTCAGCAAGATGACTCAGCTCTGGTCGAACGTAGGGAAGATTGACATCTAAGCGGCTCTGCCAAGATCCGATGCGTCGGCGAGGAGACAATGGTGCTCCTCGAGTAGGCTCCGCGGGTGAGAGGCTCACGTGGGTGAGATCATCTTGCAGACGCTGTCTACGGTGCGACCGGTTGTAGGGGACCCCGCGCGAGCACGGCAAGACTAGCGGCACGCAGCGACTCGACGCTCGGCACGCACGGCTGGGCTGATGATGGCCGGGTCGGGCCAGCGCTCGGGGATGGCTTGAGAGCATCGGGAACTTCTTGTGCAGTTGGGGTGCGATGTTGTCCATGTAGCAGTGTCAGGGACGACTACAGAAACGTCACGGTGAAGATGGTAGAGGTTGCGTGCGGATCAGAACGGAAAGATGAGTTTCCGAGGTGGCTAACGTCGGGTTTGGAACGATCTTGGTTCTCTGGTTGGCCATGGGAAGCAAAGGTTTGTAAGATGCTTGGGGATTAGGGTTTTCTAGGGAAATGGGCTTATGATGTGACATTATATATGAAGAGGGTGTTGAATGAAAGGTGGGGATTGGCCCATTAATTGAGTGGTCCAGATTCATCATGAGGGAAAATAATTCATGTAGGGATGAGGGTGAGGGTTTAAATAAAATATTAGGTTCCCTCATTGTTCAACAATTGGGTGAGGCCACAAAATGCAAATTTGCAATTTAGCCCCCTTAAATTTGGGAAATTGCACAAACACATGAAATGACGAAAATTTGGCGGGCGATTCGGTGTCCGGTGTTTTGTAGGGTCAGGGGACGCTGTAAGTTTGGTACGGGCTCAATTTACGGGGCACTGGAATTAAATTGGGATTTTAGAATCAGATAAAATAGTATCCTCAATTTAAATAGAAATAAATGCAAGTTGTGTTCAACAATTAATTATGAATACATGGGGCCAAAATCAGGTCAGGTCATCAATACCAATATTGAAGAAAACTCAGAACAGAATATTACCCTAATTTGGGCCGCACGAAAAATAGGTCAAGATTGCCTCCAATTTTCGATTGGAACGCACAACGATACAAAATAGGAATTTATTAAATAACGTCCGCGACGATTTTTGCGCGGCCAGGAATAATGCACAGAGAGCTATATTATGAGTTGCAAAAATAGCAAAATGGAAGGCGGGCATGTCTAGGGCAAGATTGTAAAATTTGTTGGAAGACAAAAGTCAGGATACTGCTCCAAATATCGGAGCAAAGGCAATGCGCAATAAATAAATAAATACGGTAATTAATTATTACCTCCAAGAATTAAATTCTAAAATAAACAATTAAAATACCGAATCCCACAATACGGACAGGTGTTCACCTACTGACTTCTAGGTCAAGTCTACCAGCACAAACACAATTGAACACTGTATATGATTACTATATTTAATTACACATCACACATAATTATTTAAATTAAATATACTATCATGCAATTACTAAATTGTAAATACCATAATATTAAATATCGTAAAAAGTCGAAAATACCCCTGTTTCCGGAATGTGGTAGTGACAGTGATATACTCATATTTAGCTTGGATTAAAATTAAAATATATCTGCTTTTAAGTTGTAGATATTCATTGATAGGCTGCATGAGTTCTGATAGAATGTCCTCCAGTACGACTGCCCTATCTTCATCTCTGAAATTTCGGATGATCTGAATCATAGGAGAGATAGATTCCTGTACATCTTTAAAAGCTAAACCCTTTTCGAGCACTAGCCGTATCAACTCTCTCAACGTTGTATAGAAAGCAGTTGTATAGACTCCGACTAAGATATTGAAGTTATCGCTCGAACTAGGACTTGCAGCAACCTCAGCCAACCTCCTCTCATGAGGTGAAGGTTCTAAAGTCGTAATTGTTGTAGCTTCAAAACTAAGGGAGGAAGATAAAGAGCCTATTATTTTTTCCATTTGTCTAACAATAGAAGCCTGGTCTTCAACACTGGTCGCTACTACTACAAGCGCAGTTGAAACTACTAGTGTTTCTGATATAGTATTTGTAGCTGGTGGGGCGATACCATCGACAAGAATCGTTTCAACTAGTAAAGCAATTATCTCCTCCACGTGGTCTGAAGAAGTTTCTTCCCGGGCCTCGTACCATGTAGGTACGGAGTTAAATCCTATTCCATTTTCCTTGGACGCGTAGCATGGGTAAAAGCTGACAAAGGGTAATCTCGGAACATCTTAGGCAAATACGTCACTTTGTCACCAATTTTGAAAACCCACTCTTTTTATGGACTTTGTTTGAGATGACCTATTGATGGCATCTCCAAACAAGAAAGGAGGCTTTTCATGCTGCTCGTTGTCCAGAGAAGTAAGAGGTTCGCCATTCATCAAAGATAGCAGCATCCTATCACCTTGGGAGGCTATTAAATCTTGTATACTCTTTGGAAGATTCTTGTCAGACTGAAGGAATTCTACGTGTGACAAATCCTCCAGATAATTTGAGTTCAACATCCCCGCAGTTGATCCTATCACATCAAAGAAAGGGTCCATCAGTAAGTTGACTACAAACATTTATGAAAATCAGACTTAACACATGAAACAATAATGCACATAACTTCTTATTTCTATAAGAAGAGCCCTCGTACGCAGGCAGACACTTTTTTTCAACACAGGGAAGAGTACACATACAAATTACAAGTTCTTCTTTTCCATGAGGTATGAAAAGGAGTACATGTACAACTACAAGTCTACTGGAGTTCACAAAATTACACAGGAAGTTCATTTTCATTCTGAAAGAGAAAATGCATGGCATACAGTTGCAAGTATATTTAAGACTTGGAGAGTACATGAGGAAAGGATTCCACTCTGAAAGAGAGAATATATGCGTGCATATGTGGCACGTCATCATCTTCTTCCTCTTTTCCCTTCTTCATCTATTTCACAGACTGAAATACGTATTCATGTGGATGCTCGCCCATACCTGTTATGGCTGGGTTGGCATTCTCTATAGTCGATATCCTTCCTTCTGGGATGTTTAGGCGTTCACCCGCGGGCCTCACCGTCGATCGAGTCATGGTCATCCGAGAAGAAGAAGAAGCAAATCCCTTCCCCTTTCCACCTTTCTTGAGCGCCTGAGGTTGCTTGGGGGCCATTGTTGTTGCTCGAGGAAGAAGGAGAAGATTAGGGTTTTAGAAAGAACACAGAGGGTTTACAAAACTTGTAGGGGATGTTTCTCTCTCCTTCTAAGTCTATTTATAGATTTTGATCCAAACTCTTCGGCTATGGAGTAATGCCTCAGTTTTCGGATATTAAATCATGCTGATAAACCATGCTAACAATCTATTGGGATTCTTCCCAAGACCCGTACGTACAAATCCAAACAGCTTTTTCATGCTTCTAATTCAATTTATTTGGAATTTGCCTTTGAGACAATTCGAAAACTTTGAAGGGTGTCTTGTAGAAACATAAAAAGTATGCCTATGAAAGATGTCATCTTCGATGAAGCGGTGGCTTACTTACCCAAAGTTCAGTGAAGCAGTAGCGTACTAGCATTCGAATTTCAAACAATGAAGTAGTGATGTGCTCCATATGCTTTACTTCAGCGGCATATTCCATATGCTCCATCTTAGCAGCGTACTCTGCTCACTGATTATTCAATACAGCACAGTAGCGTACAATGCCACCATTCATCCAAGCATCAAACGAGACAAACCTGACAGTTGGTAGTATGACATAGCAGTCAAAGAGATTACGATATTTAATATAGAAGATCATTTGGCATGCCGACTTAGGTTGTCGTTTAGCGACCGAGTGAAGTTACCACTTCATTTTTTATACGTCGACCTTCTAGTTTCATCTCAGTGCACCAAGGTTCTTACCTTTCCACAACACGCCAAGGTCGTTGCTTTATCAGAGTACGTCAATGTTTCCATAGTAAAATCTTTCTCAACCTGACACAACAAGGCATTAAATACAGAGGATTTCTAGCACGCTGACCCAGGTTGTCATTTTGTGATCAAGGTTGCTACCTTAGTCCAAGTACGCTACTTATGCCACTTTGCTACGATATGCCAATAATGCTAATTGGAAAAGAGTATGCCATTGATGCTATCTTTTTCGAATACGCCGATTTGCATACTCTAGCAATAGTACACCAATGGTGCTATCACTCACTGATTATGTGAACATTGGTCCTTCGAATTGAGTACGCCTGCATGGTTATCTCCTCAGGTATATGCTAATATGATCATTTCTTCAGATGTATTCCAGCACGACTACTGCTTTCAAATATCACACCGATATTAGTAACCGACAGTGAGCGGTTATGGTGATGTGTCACACATGCCATATCCTTCATGGATGTGTACAAGTAACTGCCTGCATGGCCTAAACCTTCCTCGCATAGGAAGCCACGTGTCGAACGGTCAGTGATTTGTGCACCCATTATCCAAAATATGGGTTGCATATCCCTCAGAACATGTGCGTAAAGCCATAAACTCCATGAATATTGCATGTTCATACGCATACTCTTCAATAACCATTTCTAGTATGGGAACAATATAAATATGAGATCGTTGCCATCTCTAGAGGGCTTCCTTTTTTTGGACACTCAAGAACAGCAGGAGAGACGCAGAAGATTTTTGTACCGTTGTTGCCAGGGCTTTTCTACTGCTCAATTCTCCGAGTTGTTCATAACATTCTCGTATTTCGTCATCACCGTCGTGTGGTTCAAGGAGTAAAGTGATCGACCGCAGATCAAATCTCCACAGCTATACTTTTCCAGAACAATTGTACGTAGATTCTTATTTAAGATCTCTTGTACTCTTTTTCTTTTAATAGTTTGTAATACAAAATTTCGTATAAACTTTTGTTTATGGAAAACAACTATAGGTACAAGACTATATAAAATAATACACCTAACTCTAATCCCAAATCATTATTTATGACTACTCATGTAACTGGAGAAATCAAATTTAATCCTTAAAATTTATATTATACTATACTCCTAGAGGTTATACCATAAATCTTTTTAAAGGTACAACTATCAATTTTACCCCTTTTCTTACCATAAATAGGCTATACAATTCTTACAAGTACGTCTAACTACTCTTATTCCTAACTTAATAGGTAAGGGTCAAGGCTACATTAAGCCGGTACCTAAATCTTGTTAACCTAACATAATATATTTATAATAGACCATCCTCAAATTACTGCTTGATTGGTCTTCAAAATCTAGTCTAACCTATTGAGAATTATCTGACTCATTTAAACTCATCCACTTTTTCAACGGTTCCATTGCATTATTGTCCACCCTTGTCTATCCTCTTTTTTTGCGACATATCATCATTTGCTTACTTAAGATCTATCCCTCTGATAAAAGTTCTATCGACTAGGCTACTATCTTATTCCAAAGTCCATTCTTAACTTAAGCAAAATAATACGACTTATATACTCCAGGTGAGAGGGTATTTTCTCAAAATTGATACGACCCTAAAATTTCTATAAGAATTTATAACAAGTCATAAATGCCTATCAAATTATTTTATCTATAACGAGACTCTCAAGTTATGCTCCTTAACTATTCCTTTTAACTGGTCTTATCTTGGTTTGAGTACTACAAATATTCTCAAAGTTTAACTGCATATATCCTCAAATCATATAACTAGTTATTTCGAACATCAAGAAAACTATCTTACCTTCTAACCAACTTCACTAATTCGTAGCTTCTAAACCACTATATCTGCTCAAGTAAATATTAGAAGTAAGATCCATAAATAAGAGAATTTTTTATATATTAAGGCTATACCTTATATACAAATCCTAACTGCTGTTTCGTACTAATCTTCTATCTAGTAGAACTATCTATCCTCACTATTACTAACTTAGACAATTACTTCTCTTATAACTTAGAACAATTATAATACAATATCATCGAATATATTTTTCGCGCATGAGTGTTCGTCTTCCCAAAATAGGAGAAGACGAGAAGTAATAAGAAGGAGTTTAAGAAGGTCTGATTGAATGCAATATGAGGTTCAAGGATGATATAAAAAAATCAAAGAGGTTTCAATAGCAATTATGGATTGATATCCTAGCACTCTTATCTTAACGCAGGCTCGTTCGGTACAATAACTTAACAAAGACGATATGTTCTAACCTGTATGAGCCACCAAAAAAATTATGTCACATCCCAGTCCCAAAATATAAGGAACCATGCCTCGTAGCAATGGTCAGCTAATACAGTCTAGAATAGAATTTCCAATTTAATAGTTTCTCTAGACGTACAATGCTGTAAAAGTATACTAATAAATATATCTATATCTCAATCCACAAAGAAATAATATATAAGAATGAACAATATGTATCATGGTTTGCATTCCACTAACATATATGTCCGAATAGACTCAGAATGAGAAAAATGAGTCTATAGATACTAGGCTATAATAGCAGATAATAAGCCATAAGAAGATAATAGATGAACAGAGTAAGAATATGATATAATACCAAATAATAGTACATGTATACAAGAAGACACCCATCAACAGCTCCAGCATATCACAATGTCAATCAACTCTGCAATCTGGCAGGAAACCAGGTCCTCAGAGAGACATAACAAGATATAATAAAAATATGTCATAATATAAATACTGAAATAAATACAAGGGTGGCCTAACCATCTATGTGAATGTACTTTGAAAATAACTTTAGAATATATGGGTAGGATCATGAAGGAAATGGCTTAGCCCTATATATATATATATATATATATATATATATATATATATATATATATATATATATATATATATATAGTGTCGATATAATACTGCCATATATCAGCAACTGACAAAATATAAGCGCTAGCGACCATCGCCAGATATACCATCCACCATATATATATATATATATATATATATATATATATATATATATATATATATATATATATATATATATAATGTTTAGAGGACGAAAATGGGAAACACGCAATATGAGCATAAGACCACCCCACAGTTCTTCCCTGGAAAATTACGGTAGTTTAAACGGCTGTCTTGTACGTCCTACTAATTATTTTCTCCGTCCAATATCAATGTACATGGCGTGACTACGTCATGGATATCATATATCAATAATGCAACTCACTAACTAACTAGACACCCTTAGTTACACAATATACCATCACGTGAACCATTCACATCGATAGCTAGTCGAGTGCGAAGCCCGTGTCCTCGTATGCTCTCGTCCTTACTCACTGTGTTATGAGATATTTAAGTGTCAAGACCCCACACCCGATGTGAGGGCACGAGTACGTGGGTACGTCCAGCCTACGCCTCAACATTGGTGGTAGAACACTGTCTAGGTTAACAATACTATCTAATATCTTACACAATATATATATAAAATATGTCAATGATATCTCAACTCCATACGGAGGACAAAATGATAATATAATATGACAATCAATACTCAATCATAATAAAACTAGGGAAAGATAATGGCACGATATAAAATAAAAGAAATGGAATCATAAGTAACAAACTAGACATCTCCACAATAACCAAGTCTAATAGTCTATCAATAAGCACATATAGTCTCAATATATAATTTGCCAAATGTCTAAGCTAGAGACATATCCATTATAATAAGGGAAATATCTAAGTCTACTATACTAGCTGGGTCTCCTCAACGGCTGGTACTAGATCCTCCTCCTCTAAGGATGTTATCTCAGCTGGCCCGCTATCTTGAGGCCCGTAGTGTGTAGGACACCAGTTCTCTAAATGATCATCTAAAAAATATATCTAGTCAGGATTGGAGCGAAGTACAACCCAATAGCATTTCCAATAAATGACAGAAGCTATGAAAAAGTAACAGTAATAAAAATAAATGATGGAAAGTAACTGGAATAGTAAACATCATGAAAGGAATAGCACAACAAGCAATGGAAATAACTCTGAGTAATATGGTAAGGAATATCACTGTAATGAACTAGAATGAAAAAAATATATAATAATAAGTGCCTTAAAATATTAGTAAGATATGTGATTGGCTTGGGCCTAGCACGGTCTACAAATAAAGGGAACTAACTTAACCACACGTAAATTGCATGATCGGCTAGTTATTATGGGCTACACTATATCACAGACTATAAGGTATGATCACATATCCACTAATAGTTCTCCTACCCCCGACTAGTACATGGATCCAAATAACGATACGTTATAATATGTAAATCATGATGCACAGTCTATAATATCATGCACGATGATCACGGTCTATATAATCACCAAGATATCAAAGTAATTACTGAGTAATCACGAAGAACGATACGGTAATCATTGAGTAATCACGAACAATGATATCTCATGACGGGGATCCAAGTATACCAATCTGTGTAATCAATATGTCAAGAATAAAATATCTTCATACTAAATACATGTAACATAGAGACTATTAAATAAGGAAACAATCAGAGAATGTACTCGCCTTTGATCTAGAGTAATGAATGTAAATCAGTGTCCGAACTAGTGTCACACAGACCTATATATAAAATTTTATGTTATTTGGTGTAAGAAAGTACTAACAAGCTTAAATAATCTAAAATATGGTTTTCTCGGTCAAGACTAGGTCACACTAGTCAACTAGGTCAAACTAGGTTTGTACCTTAATTTTAGGGTCATACCTAGCTTCTAAGTTGGTTGCAACGCTAAACTAGTTAGTACTAGGTTGTGGTTAGGTTTCTATGTCCATACCTTGAAGGTATTAGCTAAACTAGCTAATATAACTAAGTATTATATATACTAGTTAATATCAAGTATATATATATATATATATATATATATATATATATATATATATATATATATATATATATATATATATATATATATATATATAGCGTATGAATATAATATTACCTAATACCAAGACGCTTGAGATACCCAGTATCACTATATCTCATTACCTACCAATATCAACCTTGTTTCCCCCAACTTCTTGGTATCCTAGTATCTAGAATTACCTTATATGAGTTATTACCCAAGTACTTAACTTATCTTGGTATTCTAAATGCCTAACTAGGTATCCACCTCAACTAACCTCAACAATGGTTTGATACCTTAGCTAACATACACTTTACATATACTTAAGTAATACCATACACTACTTCTCATATATCGGGGACACACTAGCCTATTACCATTTACACTTACCATATTCTCATATCTACAATAGCTTACCTTGACTTTAACTATATACCTACTTTAAACCTATACCACAATGTCCGTACTAACCTACTCACTCAACCTATACACCATTTTAACACTAAGACCCTCACTGAGCACAACCCTCACTTGTCACCTGAGCACTTATCCACATATTCCTACACAAACCATGCTAGCAATCAACACACTCCACTCCCAACCTAGCTACTGACCTGCAACATGCAGTACTTACTGCAATCTTGATGTAATCCCAAGCTTTTGTTCACACTCGACGCTCAGTAACAGGTCAATTACCCTTCAATCACTTGGATAATATCTCATTAGATACCCCTAGACACTTAATATTAGTCTGCAATCCCTTTACAACAACCATAACTCAAAACCAAATGCTCACTGGCCTCACACCATCTCACTCATAGTCCACTCTAACTGTACATATAGTCACACTTAACCAACATTGGAATACCTTAACATGATGCAATTGCTAATACACCTTAACTTCACCATTGCTCAATCAATAACCCTCTACACTACTCCACTGCCTAGGTCCAATCTCTATCTAAATTGAATGCACTCTCACTCATACCTCCCTCACTGCAAACCCGATTCCCTAACTGTGCAGGAACCCTTGCACTTGTTGTGCAGATCAACAACCACCCCTCAACCCTGATACAGGTACCCATAGATATTCCTAGAGAATACATCTCCTCAAGGGCCTCAAAATATCTCAAGTAATTCAGGAAACATCACAGTAAACTACTTTGATTCTCTGTATTATTGAGGAACCATGACATGACAAACAACAACTTGGTCATATGTTGATTTGATCAAATGAGGGTGGGGTAGGGTGATGTAACTTCCCACGAGAGCCGACAAGGAGCCAAAAGGACAGAGATCATAGTTGATAGTAGGTGCCATTCAACTATATAGTCGTAGTCAGAAGTGTCTTGCAAACAGAATATGTAGTAGACAAGAACGAAGACGAGGAGACCATCATAGAAAAATAGGTCAAAGTTCTTGAGAAATAGAGATGGTAATATAAGTAGTAATAGTTAGAAACATGTTGTTTGTGGTATTAAACGAAAGAATAAAAAATGTATTCAGGATGGGGTTTATACGAAACCCGCCTTCTTTAGTTTACAAACAAACTTGTACAATTTGATCCTATACGAGGATATGGGAGTACAATTTATTTAATCTGGGTAAATATTACTATAGGTGTCTGATCTGCAGTCGATCACTTTAGCCCTTGGACCACACGATGTTGAAGAAGTGCCGTAGAAGACAGGAAGCAACTTCGAAGGTTGCAAAAGAGGGTGGATGCACGATGCCAAAGTCGTCGATCCCTACTCTCTGTCTGAGCTCCGGATTCTTCTTTCTCTCTCTCTTGACCTTGGATCTGATATTGGTTTCTTGACCAATTTTTTCGACCCTAATTTCTTCGGCCCTCCAATTTGTCGACCTTTTTCCTTATTGATAGAGGTCTCTATTTATAGAGTTTTAGTGACAGTGACCACTCCGTCGATGTAGAAACCGAGGAGTGGAAAGTACATCACCCTTTTACACAACGGTTAAAGTAACCAATGCCTGCGTATAGATGATCCTTTGAATGAGCGTGTGATGCGGGTCCAACTAAGGGACAAAACGCGTATAATCGCTACGAATATCACGGCGTAGAAGCCACGTAGGTAGGTATCCATTGTGTAGAAGAGGTTGGCATAGAAGCCAAATATCTGTCACCATGGCATAGAAGCCAAATAGTTATCAATCCGGCATAGAAGCTGAATAGGCGTAGAAGCCGAGTGGTCATAGAGGCCGAGCAAGTGTAGAAGCCGAGTGGTCATAGAGGCTGAGCAGGCGTAGAAGCCGAGTGGTCATAAAGACCGAGTAGGCGTAGAAGCCGAATGGGCGTTGAAGCCGAGCAGGCGTAGAAGCCGAGTAGGCGTTGAAGCCGAGTGGTCATCGAAACCGAGTAGGCGTAGGAGCTGGATGGGCATAGAAGCCGCTGCGTACCGTGCTAGAGTGCTGATGGGGACGTCTTAGCCGGAATTACGGCTTTTGAAGATATAATTAAATCTCTTGCATTAAATGCCGAGATTTGCCACCATCCTGTGCATTAAATATGGAGGCGTGTCTTTGAAGGTCTGCGACTCCTTCTGCGCATCAGTCGCAGAGATATGCCTTGAGAAACTGTCACCGCTCTGTGCATTAGACGTAGAGACGTGCCTCGACCCCGTACGGAGTACAGCTTTTGATGTGGCAGGCGGTTTATCTACTGCAGAACATAAACAGCTCGTGTCTGCCAGTGTAAAACAAGGCAGCGTATCCCTTTGTGCTTGTAAAAGCAGTTTACGTAAAGGGGATGGCAGTATTTGACAGCCTGGGTCGCAGTGCTGTACCGTCATTATAGCCGTCGTCTGGGTAGTCGAGCCGTATCCCTTTGTCAGAAGTCCAGACGTCAGGTTCATTGTAGGATCTTCATTGCAGGGTCTGACAGGTTTACTTCGGAGAATATGAAGCATCTCTTGTACACCTCAATGCTATGTCTGAAAGAGGATGAGTTTTATGCCCTGGAGGCGATGGCGCGCCATATTTACGCTGAAGCGGGTTGGACTTACTGTCTTACGCGGATGGTCCTTTGAGCTTTCATATTTCATGCTGCATTTTAGCGGAAAGAGCTCTGTTACACGCTTGACGGCTCTGAAGGCCTCTGTTTACGCTGCTCTGCACCAATATACCGCGTATAGTCATCCGGCGTATTTTTCATGCTTCTACAAGATCCCCTTCAAAGCTTTCAAATTCCTCGGAATTTGGAACACTTTGAATGAAGCATGAACCGCTCCTCGTGACTCGAAACATTTCTGAATGGAGCGTTAAAACGGTCGATGCTGACTTTATGGCAGATTTATTGGGGACCAGTGTGACCTCTTTCGCCTATAAAAAGGCTGGGGGAGTTAATCTGTTCTCCCCATATTTCCATCACCATGTAGAGATGATCGCCGGAGTTCGTCGGGTCAATCTGAGGAAGAAGGAGATCATGTTCTTTCAGCATGTAAGGAGCCGAAGAAGACAGCGTCTTCGAGCAAATGTCCACTGCAACGATGGATCATGGAAGGATATCTTAGCCTCCCTTGCTCGGGATAATCAGTAACTTTGTTTGGTGGTTCTTCGGGAGAGACGAAGAATCGTATTTCACCACGCTGCTTGCAAGTGGCGCCTTCTCCAGTTACCTCTGGTGACGAGAGGCAGACAGACCGGCTAGAGTGGCGGTGGTCTGTAGGAAAGCAGAATTACCCTGCTTTCCTTCTATTGGAGGATGGGTCATATGCCCAGTTTTGTATCCTCCTGCCATTGATCATCTTCTTGGAAGAAGAGGAAGATCATCACCCACGCGAGCCTCTGTCAGAACAGCTCCTCGGTGCGGTCTTTAGACGATGATGAGGAAGCCCTCCTATCGACGGAGTTTCCCTCAGTTGTAATCATGAAAATAAAGAAAAACCCTTTGTAGACAGGATTTCCCTCATATGTAATCATGACTTTAATCTTTAATAAAAAAATCATCTTTCTTCTCCGTATATGATCGTTTTGTCATACGTTGCTGTGAAGTCTGAATATGTGTAGCTTCAACACGTCTGATTCTTTACGCCGACTCTGTATAGAAAGAGTGCTAGGTCCTGTCCTTTATGCATAGCGAATAGTCCATAGAACGTTGTTGAGTATTATGAACATTTAGAACTGTCCTGCTGCTAGGACTGAGGAACCGCGTAGAGCTCTGAACTATTTTTTTTTTACTTCTAATGAACAGAATTTTTTGTTCAGACTTCGTCTTCAAGAATGATTTCTCAAAAAATCCCTTGGAACGGGGTCGAGAAATGGCTGTCAAACTGAGTTGCCATCTTGATAGACGAGATATTCAGACTGGAGTCTGGATGATCCTCTAATTCGACCCGAGAAGAGTAATTTCTCAATGCTTGAACTCTGTATGCTTCGGGTACTTAGGATATGTTAAGGTCAAGAAGGAGTATCTTCTGTGTGAACTCCTGTAATCGACCGCCTTGCTGTTCGAATATGCGAAAAGTCAGAGATCCATAGTGTAGATGAGCTAAGAATCCTGAGTTCGTAGTCTATTGAGCGTAGAAAGCCACCGAGCGTGAGATCGTAGATTCGGAGCTGCTGAGCGTGAAGTCGTAGGTTTGTAGCCTCTCGAGCGTAAAAGCTACCGAGCACAAAGGCATCCGGGCATAAAACTATAGACTGATAGCTTACGAGCATAAAATCGTAGATCTGTTGCTGTCGAGCGTAGAAAGCTCCTTAGCGTAGAACTGTAGATTTGTAGCCTGTGAAAAAGAAATCTTCCAAGCGTAAGGTTGCGGATCTGTTGCCTCCGAGCATAAACTAAACGCCATCGAGCGTGAGATCATCGATTTGGTATCTGCTGAGCGTAAAGCCGTAGGTTTGTAGCCTCTCGAGCATAAAAGCTACCGAGCACAAAGGCATCCGGGCATAAAACCATAGACTTGTAGCTTATGAGCGTAAAACCGTAGATCTGTTGCTGTCGAGCGTAGAAAGCTCTTTAGCATAGGAACCGCTGACCTGCTTTTGCACGAAAAACTCTTCGGATTTGCTGACTGTCCGTCTTTTGAGAGTAGTGGGCTGACGTAGTACCCAATCATAACCAAATATTTAATTTATGAGATTTGGTTGGGGTTTCGAGGAGCCCGTCTGAGGATTCGAGGAGTCGACCCGAACTCTATATATATCCCAAGCTTTTGAGAGAAAAACTTTTTATCCATCTTCAGCGAAAGAGAGCCTTCGATTGTTTGAGTTTTTTTCCCCTCGTTCTTTCTCCGAGCACTCCGAGTTTTCAGAAATGGCGCCAAAACAAACCCCCTCCACCAAAGGAAAGAGTATAGGCTCTTCTTCTCGTTCTTCTGCCCCAGCGAGAGAGTCTTCGGTCGGGCAAGGTGAACTTTCTTCTGAGCGAAGCATCCTGCCGACGAGTAGCGCACCCGGCCTTAGAGGTATAGCCTTTGGGATGATAAAGAACGATGAAAAATCCTTCGCACACGTTGAACGTGACCGCGCTAGGTCGTCTCCTGTGCTGATAGCCTCTTTGAGGAAGATGACGCACGAAGATGTTTTTATCTTTTACGCCCACATTTCTAATGTGCCAGCGTAAAAACTCCATGTTTTTGCAGTTTTGAGCGTAAAAGCTCTGACTGCCGAATACTTGGTGTATACTATAAAATTTTAGTTTTACGCTTTGGATGGGACCTCCGACGTAATAACTAGAATTTTGGCAGTCTGGCGTAAAGCACGGACTGTATACCGCCAATTACGCTTCAGGATGTGACTTTCGGCGTAAAATAACCAAATTTTGTACAGTCTTGGCGTAAAGCACAGACTGTCGTTTCTTGGTCTTTGTGTTGCAAGATTTGTAACGACGTATTTTCCTTGCACTTTCGCAGTTAACTTGCATGAGTCTCCACTGGCCGAGGTGATGGATTCCGCTGCCGTGATGCTGCACTCGAACTATCTGGAGGATCTGTCGTACATGACATTTCCTATCTCCGGACCCTAGTATCCTGAAGGGAGGGGGATCTTGATATCGGCTCAGGGCGAGCGGACATTGCTGAATATGATTAACGGAGAGCCCCTGACGTACATAGACGGGGACCAGTACATCAAGCCGGCCTTTCTCTTTGGGGACATGATAGACAAACAGTCCCAGACGAAGCCCAAGAGAGAACCCTGGGTTTTCCCCGTCGAGAGTGTGGTCTTGTATCTGCCCACAATGCCGAGAGATTATCCTATCTCAGCTTTCTTCTATGCCACACATCCCAGGAGGATGTCGTGGACACTGACTCCCGATCTTCACGGCAAGCCGGAGAAGATCTTTCATCTGAAAGGAGCTGACCAGGGGTCGTTTGTCAGCCGTCCTTCTGGCGTCGTAACATTGTTCAGGGGACTGTGCCCGGGCAGCATCCCGAGTGAAGATAGTTTGGTGATCCAGCCGGTCCAATTGTCGACTTTCTGCAACGACTTCATGGTGCGAGGGGGGGTATACCCCAAGAAGAATCCTCGGTGCAACGGGTGGATTAACCCAACGAACCTCCGATGGACTTGCCTAGTTGACTGGGCTTTGAAGCATTTTCGGAGAGAGCTGGAGGTCATTGGACTGTATGCTGCCGTGAGCGCGACGAGTGTTGGGTTGCCTCCCAACCCTAACCTATTTTTGGCACTGATGGAGCGATACATTTTGCTCACCGGAACCTTCGCCACTCTACTGGGGGAGTTGGGGTTGGCCCTCCACGAAATGGCAGCGATCTCGAGACTGCCGATAGGGGATACCCCGTATGAAGAGTATATTCCCACTAATTGGGAGTTGGAGGACTCGGACCCTCGGGTTGTGGAGGTGTATCAGGAGCTAATGTGCCACTATCTCGCATGCACTACTTTTTATAATGAGCCTTCTGATTTGGCTCACACCACTAAGTGGATGTCCTACCTATTCTTCCACCGGGCCAGGGCCGTCAAGTTGGAGAAATTTTCGGGGGGCAAGAATGAGCCCGTGAACTGTTTGGGCGTGCTCAGTGCCCAGGTCATCGAGGAACTTATGGAGGAGGCTAAAGCTCCAGATCAGTTTCTCAATGACGGTGTAGGAAAGTATCCTGAAGGCACTAAGGCCTATAGTTACTTGAGGCGCTGCCGCAGGCCTTTGTCTGAGGAAGCCAGGCTGGCTGGCTTTCTCTTCCTATGGCTGTGTCGAGTAGTGGTGCCTGGCATCGCGTCCGCAAACCGCATCCACCGGAACATCCTGTGGCCTGCCGTGCGTCTGGTGTTCGGGGCAAGACTGGGCTTGCTCCCCGCCATAGTGTGCCGTATGCAGGCTGGCCTGAGAGCCATGACTGACGGGCTGCTCATCGTTGAAGCCCGACGTGATAGCTTTCCCCGGGTAGAGTTACCATATCTGTACTTGATGGGATGGTTAATTCTCCACAACCCCCGGGTGATGTCTCCCGGCCCTGGTAGTAGCGCGGGGGATAGTTTCTTGCTGAACTACAAAGACTCCCTCTGGAACATGAACACAGTCTTAGACTGCCGGCAGGTGCTGAGCCTCGGTCATTGTTGGAAGCTCCTCTGCACTGTCCCCTCTGTGCATCGCAATCAGTCGGGGATTAGGCTTGAGGATTTAGGTGGAGAGAAGACCAATCTTTCTCCGGAAGCTTTTAATTGGTTGGTCTGCATCAGACCCTCCCATTTGCTGTACAGAAGCGAAGATCATTGCTTCTTCGAGCCTTACTTGCCCAGTCGGTTCGCCAGGCAGTTTGGGTACGATCAGCTGCACGTGGGCAATGTCGTTACCAGCTTCAGGTCCAGGGGCGGACTCATTCACGGAGCCAGAGGATGGCGGTATTTTATCGTGGGTTGCACGGGAGCAATCTTTACCGTGCCGGCCGTCACCCTCTCCAAGGAGCTGCGGATCCTCCATTCGTACGCTCAGTTTTACGTGGCGATCAACACCTTCCATCGCAATTTTGACATGCATGGAAGCTTTAGGGTGCCTTCTCCCAAGCCTGGAAGAAGAATCGAAGTCCCCTCGGTTTCATCTGACGAGGGTGAGGAGTCCGTCACTCAGGATGAGCCTCTGGTGTCGGTGCCGAGGTGTGAAGTGCCTCCGCCTGCGGGGGCTTTGGCGGTCTCTGGGAAGCGAAGGGCTCCTGCTTCGAAGCAGACTTTCCCTCGCAAGAGCAAGAAGAAAATGGTTAATTGCCCTCTCCGGATTCCTGGCATTGAGGCTCCTAGAGAGAAACCTGCTGTCTCTCCTGTTGGGGATGTCTCTTTGATTGAAGGTTCTCCGCCTCTCGGAGAGGGACCCTCAGTTTCGACTGGCGGTGCCGGAGAACTCCTACTTGAGGCTGCCGTGGTTGCCACTACCTCCGGTAGTGGAATGAAATCGCCTGCGTGGCCGAGGCAAATGGGAGAATCTTTCCCTAGACCGACAACGGATGAAACTTCTGCCGCGTCCGTGAGCATGATCAGCGAGGTTCCAGCTGACGAACCTCGATTGCGCCTTGGTAAAGGCTTGGTAGAGCTCCTGGCGATGTCGGTTAGCCCACCTCCTTCTCCAGGTATGATAGTTCGTATTGCGTCATTAAGGCGTGATATAGCTACATCGGCTGCAGACGCGGCATATATGCCGTTGGCTACGGGTAAAGGTCATCTTTATGTCTCCTCTTAGAAAGATTACTATTATATTGATATCAACTTTCTTGTCCTCTTCTCAGGGGATGGCGTCCACGGGAAGTATAGCGCTGAAGCGCCTTCTGGCTCTGCTCGGGCTCCTGACGATGATACAGAGGCGTTCGACTTCGAGGAGGAAATACCTTCAGGGCCCAGCTCGCCCAGAGTAGTTTCGTCACCCCCAGAGAAGGACGAACCCGTTATCGTGACCTCGCCTCTTGCGAGTACGCCGATGACTTCGACCGTCGTTGTCGCACCTTCTTCGGTCGCACCACCCATCGAGGCGGCGGCTGTGGTCACCTCGTCTGCAATCATTCCTGGAGGAGAACTCGCCAATATCGCGGCCACTCCTGGCGTTCAACCAGATCTGGTTGCGCTGACCGAGCTGTATACCAGCCTCTTTTACACCAGTTTGAAAATGCTGATATCCATGGTGTTGGCGAAGAATCTGGATTTTGAGCATCTGAAGAAGGCTTCCCAGTTTTCGATTGGGGCGGTCAGGGAGTTTGGCAATTCTGGGGTAGCTGACGCCCTGGAGACGATGGTTAATGGGTTGGAGCAACCTATTAACGAATAATTACAGCTGACTCGGGGCAATTTTGAAGCTGAGGTCCAGGCCAGATACGACTTTATGACTGCGCGGTTTACCAAACAGCTGGGGAGCCTAGATAACTCCATCAAAGCACATAAGCTGGAGATGGATAAAAGAAAAGCTGTCGTGGAGGAGGATCTTGCTCTTCAGACGAAGTGCCAATCCGAGCATGAAGGGAATGCAGCAAGGGATCGCAAGTTGAAGGAAAAACTCGCTCAGGCAGAGGAGTGGGCTTCTCAGTCGTTGGCAGGTCTAGACGTAGCGACTAGTCGACTGAGCACAGCGCGACGGGACCTGGAGCGTGTAGAAGCTGCCCGAGATGGCTCTCTTCGGGCAAGGGCAAAACTGTCCTTTACGAATAATCCCGAGGCACGGCTGGAACAGGCCCGCGCTGATGCCTTGGTTTCCAGGGACGAGAGGGTGGCTGCACTGGCGAAGCTGATTCGCGATCTGATCGCTCCCCCACAATAATGTGCCCTTTCTTCTTTTTGCTTTCTCAATATAGTTCTGCTCTTTTCGGGAATAAATAAAGCGAATCTTTTCTGACTTTGTGGACCCATCATTTCGGAATATAAATGACAGGTTTGGGCGAGAGTGATATTAGAGGTAGTATGGACGTGATAGACTCTCGATAAACTTTTAGCAGGACATATCTATTCAGAGGTCATATGGACATGATAGAATATGACCTAACTAGTTTTGTTCTGGCAGTAGTTTGGTCAGACTTTGAGATTCTCGCTATATTCCTCTTGAGCAGAGGAGGTTAAGCATAGTACCTCTTCAGGAATTTACCGTTGATAGGAGCCATTAACAGGTCTCCATTAGGGTGGGCTAACCTGTAAGCGCCGTTCGAGAACGTAGTCTCGATCACATAAGGGCCTTCCCACTTGGGCTGGAATTTGCCTTTACTCCTGTGAGTAAGAATCATCGGCCTTCTTACGGCTAAAACTAGCTCGCCGACTTTAAACACTCTTTCCTTTACTTTATGATTGAAAGCTCTGGAAATGCGTGCTTGGTAGAGCGCGATGCGCTATTGAGCTTGGAGGTATTTCTCGTCTAATCCTTCTAGCTCTTGAAGCCTTAACAGGTCATTCTTTTCTTGGGTCAGCTCATTAGTCACGGCTATCCTGAGCGACAGGATCTGGATTTCAATGGAAAAAACTGCTTCGCTCCTGTAGACCAGTGAAAATGGGGTACAACCTGTCGGTGTTCGTACTGTTGTGCGGTATGCCCAGAGACATTCGCCCAGTTTCTCATTCCAGTCTCTTTTGTTTGAAGAGACAAACTTCTTCAAGAGTTTGATAATGGTTTTGTTGAAAGCTTTCGCCAAACCATTAGCAGCTGGATAATACGCTTTAGAGGCAATATTATGTATTCGATTTTTATCGCAAAATCGGTGAAATGCTTGGCTGATGAACTGAGGCCCATTGTCATGGATTATCCTTCGGGGAATCCCAAAGCGATAAATGACGTGATGCTTGATGAAGCTGATTACGTCAGACGCCTTTACCTCAGCAAGAGGGATCGCCTCTGCCTATTTGGAGAAGTAATCTGTGATGGCCAGTATGAACCGGTGACCTCTGGAAGAAGACGGGTGAATAGGACCAATGATATCCATACCCCATGCTTCGAAAGGCCAGGATGCAACCGTAGGATGTAGATATTCAGACGGTTGATGTATGA
The DNA here is from genome assembly GCA_036927795.1 of Iris macrosiphon. NCBI lineage: Eukaryota > Viridiplantae > Streptophyta > Magnoliopsida > Asparagales > Iridaceae > Iris > Iris macrosiphon. The sequence continues at coordinate 86,333,858 of JAYESA010000020.1, read as the reverse complement.
AGTCTGCATGAACCTGATAGGCTCTGCATTGCCTTATATAGTTGATCGCGTCTGTGATCATAGTGGGCCAGTAATAGCCCATTCTCCTGATACGATCCTGTAGCTTAGGACCGGGATGATGCGCTCCGCATACGCCGTCGTGAGCTTCCCGAATAATCTGCTGTGCTTCATCGTCAGAGAGATATCTTAATAGCAGTCCATCGTAGGTCCGGCGATATAGGCATTGTGAAGATGCATCGAAGTAGAAGCGTAATGATCGTCTTTTGACGGATACTGCTTCTTTGGGGTCCTCCGACAAGATCCCGTTTGCGACAAAATCCATGAAGGGACTTCTCCAGTCTCTTCTAGGGGGATCCGTGTTCACAGCGTAGCTGCGTTCTATGTGAAAGTTGTTCTTCACGCAGAATAAATCTCTGTTAAGAAGGATTATCGAATCCTGCCTTTTTATAGGAGGGGCTAAATTCGCAGCTAGACTGGCTAGGGCATCAGCTTCCAGATTCTGAGATCGAGGTACATGCTCTAGGAAGAACCCTTTGAATGTCATGGCTATCTCGACCGTTGCTTGGTGATAGGGGATGAGGTCTGGATTTTGGACTTTATATATCCCCCTGACTTGATTGACGATAAGCAGAGAATCACCGAAAGCTTCCAGGGACTCGACCCCCAGCTCTTTAGCGACTTGGAGCCCGATTAATAGAGCATTATATTCCGCCACATTGTTGGAACATGGTTCGTTAAGAGAATATGCTCGGTAGATGACGAGTTTATCAGGAGTGACCAGGACAATTCCTACCCCTGAAACCATGTTTCCCTGGGGACCAGTCCTGGAGGCGCCGTCGAAGAACAGTTGCCATACGTCACTTTCCATTGCGGAATTACATTCTGCAACTTCGTCGGGAATGTCTTCGTATAATTTGGAGGCCTCCGGGATCGGACGAGCAGCTAGGAAGTCGGCCAGTGCTTGGCCTTTGATGGACTTTTGCGGGACGTATACCATGTCATATGGTGTTAACAGCATCGCCCAAGTTGCGAGCCGGGAATTAAGAACACTTGGCCTGCTCATCAGTACTCGAAGAGGGTTGATCTTGGAGATGATATGGATAGTCTGGCCAGTGATATAGTGCCGCATCTTCTGGATAGCGATATCAGAGCCAAGCATTCTTTCTCCACTGGGTTGTACCGGTGTTCGGCTCCGACCATCATCCTGTTGAGGTAGTAGATAGCCTGTTCATGCCCCACATCGTTCTTCTGCACGAGAAGAGCTCGTAGCGAATGATCCATTGCCCGAACGTACAGCAAGAATGGTCTTCCCATGATGGGAGGCACCAGAACCGGCGGATTGGTGAGGTAGCATTTGATATCCCCGAATGCTTGCTGACAGGTTTCGTCCCATACGAAGGATACACCTTTCTTCATGAGATACGAAAAGGGCTGACATCTTCCCGAGAGGTTGGATATGAACCTCCGGATATAAGCCAGACGGCCTTGAAATCCCCGAAGTTCCCTCAGATTGTGGGGCGGTCGCATTTCTATGATGGCTTGGACTTTGTCAGGGTCCACTTGGATGCCTTTGGCGGTAATGACAAATCCCAGGAATTTGCCACTAGATACACCCAAAAAGGACTTCGTAGGGTTCATCTTGAGTTGATGTTGGCGCATTAACTCGAATACCGTCTTCAAGTCTTGAATGTGATCATTTTTGAGGCGGCTCTTGACGGCTATGTCGTCCACGTAATATTCTACTGTTTTACGTAAATGCTCATGGAATATGCTACTCATAGCCCGTTGGTATGTGGCTCCGGCGTTCTTCAATCCGAAGGGCATGACCGTATAGCAATATACTTCCAACGGGGTCCGGAAGGCAGTGTGCTTCTCGTCTTCAGGGTGCATCTTGATCTGATTGTATCCTGAGAATCCGTCCATGAAAGATATGCGTTCAAAACCGCAGGTATCGTCGATCATAATGTCCGTGATGGGAAGAGGGAACTCATCCTTGGGGCAGGCTGCATTCAGATCTCGGTAATCGATGCAGATACGTATTTTCCTATTTTTCTTCATGACTGGGACAACGTTGGCGACCCAGTCGGGATGTTGTTCTTCCTGGATGAAACTGCAGGCTATCAATTTCTTGACTTCAGCTTCAATGGCGTCCATCATGTCTGGGCAGAACCGGCATTGGTGCTGCTTCATAGGCTTCGAATCGGTCAATATATTGAGTTTATGAGTAGCCACCATCGGGTCAAGGCCCGGCATGTCCTCATAATTCTACGCAAAGACGTCGATATATTCATTTATCAGTTGGATAACTTCTTCCCTTTCAGCTGGGGAAAGGTTGTTACTGATGAATATCGGTTTTGGCGAAAGTTCACCCCCAATATCAACCTGGATAACTTCATCTTTGGTGGGAGGTTCTCTTTGCTCGAAGCGGAATTCCCACTGCGTATCCATTTGTTGTGCCCAAGAGTCATTCTCAAATGGCTCAGGATCCTGTTCCTCTGCCTCAAAGGGATCTGCCACTACCATATTCACTGATAGTGTTTGTTTGAGAGCATCAGGTGAGTCGGAGGGCGACGAGTTTGAGATGTCAACCGATGTGATAATCGATAGCCAAAACCAAGAAGGTTTGTTCAGAGGTAATATGAACATGACAAACTTCTGGGATGCAATTCTATCGGGGATGGAAGTGCATATCTGCTCAGAGGTACTATGGACATGGCAGTCTTTGTGGACCTAACACCCCTGGTGTACTTAGAGTTAAGTACGGGCGCTAAGTTGAGATGACAACCGATGTGATAATCGATAGCCGAAACCAAGAAGGTTTGTTCAGAGGTAATATGAACATGACAAACTTCTGGGATGCAATTCTATCAGGGATGGAAGTGCATATCTGCTCAGAGGTAATATGGACATGGCAGTCTTTGTGGACCTAACACCCCTGGTGTACTTAGAGTTAAGTACGGGCGCTAAGTTGAGATGACAACCGATGTGATAATCGATAGCCGAAACCAAGAAGGTTTGTTCAGAGGTAATATGAACATGACAAACTTCTGGGATGCAATTATATCGGGGATGGAAGTGCATATCTGCTCAGAGGTAATATGGACATGGCAGTCTTTATGGACCTAACACCCCTGGTATACATAGAGTTAAGTACGGGCGCTAAGTTGAGATGACAACCGATGTGATAATCGATAGCCGAAACCAAGAAGGTTTGTTCAGAGGTAATATGAACATGACAAACTTCTGGGATGCAATTCTATTGGGGATGGAAGTGCATATCTGCTTAGAGGTAATATTGACATGGCAGTCTTTGTCTAGAGAGACTTTTTAGGGACCCTTCCTTGAGTACACACATTTTTTTTGAAAAGAGCAAATTGTTATGTAAGAAAAGAATGGAAATCCAATTGGTAAGGACCGTCCCCTTGTTTATAGATTCAAAGTGATGACCTTGGCCTCGATCATCTCCTGAATTTTTCTTTTTAGCACATAGCACGCCTTTGTGGGGTGATGAGTGTACCGGTGGAAGAGACAATAATCTGGGTCATCCACTTTGCCAACCCTCTCAGGATGTCTGATGTTGGGTAGCTGAAGTTTGTGCTCTTTCATTAACATATCGAAGATTTCAATGATGTCGTCTTCGTTGAAGGAGAAAGTTCCTTTTGGTCTTCGGGCTCCTGATGCCTTAATTTTATGGTCTTGCGGGGAGATCGTCGTTGTTGCATCTTCTTCGGATCTTGAGGGGATCCTACCCCTGGCCCTGGACGTCACTTTGTTCTGTCGGGGTAAGTTACTCCTAGACATACCGTGGCCTCTGGCCACAGAAACTGATTTATCAGGAACTGCCACTGGTTGTACAGGATTGGATTTCAGAATTTTGGGTCTCGCGAGAGACGCAGTATATCCCAACCCGAAACGAGCTTTTTGATGGTGAGAATTACTACGCACCGGCGTTCGTCTACCTTTCCCATAGTTGAGACCTTGTTTCAGTTTCAAGTCGTAACCCATGTTTTGCATAATATTTAATGCTTTTGGGCTATATCTGTGGGTTTGTATCCTGCCAGTTTCAGACTCGCACAATTTCTCCTGTACGATTGGGGTGTTTCGCCTGCTACCGAAGATTATCGGACGCTGATCGTCATGGGTTGGTAGAATAATAAAGATGGAGTCTTCCTGTGGTCCACCTGTTATGACGATATTAGACGTTGACGTATCTTCCCATACGATCTCCCCGCGTTTGACTGTTAGGGGAACTGAAGTCCGTTTATGACTCTTGTTTTTGCGTCTTTGGATTAGATAATCCCGCTGGTCAAGAGGAGTGGAGGAAGAAGACGACGGCTTGTTCCTTCTGTTCCCACCAGTGGGCATGCGAAGATTGGGCACCATGGTCTTCCCTACGCCACTTGTGTATAACAGTTGGCCATCTGGGTGGCGGATAATCCCCGGGGAGGGTGCCTTCCCGCAACCTGAGCTTGCTTTACGCCGTGGGACTTCGCCTGACGTAATTTGGAGATTTGCTCAGACTGGCGTAAAGCTGAAGAGGTCCTCAGTCGGCCGTCGGCTTTCCGCGTAATCCGGAGGGTAGGCAGATTGCTTCTTCGCTGGCGTAATGGCCGAGAGGTTGAGTACCCTGCCGCTTGCTTCCCCTTGCGGAAATCACAGCGCTCATCTGGTTCCCCGTAGAGGTCAGATGTTGTCTTGCGCATGGAGAGTGATTTGTACTTCTGATTTGGCGCTGAGGCATCATCAGAAGTTTGGTCTGTACCGCGCGTAGCGGGAGACTGGTTTCTACGCGTATAGCGCAGTGGATACTTCTGGGTTAGCGCTGAGACTTTGCCCGAAGTTTCGTCTGTACCACGCGTAGCGGGAGACTAGTTCCTACGCGTAGAGTGCAGTGGATACTTCTGGGTTAGCACTGAGGCTTTGCCCAAAGTTTCGTCTGTACCGCGCGTAGCGGGAGACTGAATTTTACGTGCAGGGCACGGAGGGAGAAATGCTACAACCTTATTGGTCGGAGAGGTCGGAGAGATCGGAGAGTCCACAGGAGTGGTAGAGGATGTCTTGGGCATCCAGACCTTGCGCAGCTTCCTGTTGTCTTGGACGGAGAGAGGGTGAGAGCTACCCCCGGTTCGAAGCATGTCTTCATAGGCAGACTAGTCGAATTGGACGACCAGTGTCTTCTTCACGGTTCCTATAGATACCGCATCGTATTGAGCAATTGCTTTCTCATAAGAAGAGAAAGATGTCCTCAGCAGAGTCACCATCTTGTTTGTGGTATTAAACGAAAGAATGAAAAATGTATTCAGGATAGGGTTTATACGAAATCCGCCTTCTTTAGTTTACAAACAAACTTGTACAATTTGATCCTATACGAGGATATGGGAGTACAATTTATTTAATCTGGATAAATATTGCTATAGGTGTATGATCTGCTGTCGATCACTTTAGCCCTTGGACCACACGATGTTGAAGAAGTGCCATAGAAGACAGAAAGCAGCTTCGAAGGTTGCAAAAGAGGGTGGATGCACGATGCCAAAGTCGTCGATCCCTACTCTCTGCCTGAGCTCCGGATTCTTCTCTCTCTCTCTCTCTCTCTCTCTCTCTCTCTCTCTTGACCTTGGATTTGATATTGGTTTCTTGACCAATTTTTCTGACCCTAATTTCTTTGGCCCTCCAATTTGTCGACCTTTTTCCTCATTGATAGAGGTCTCTATTTATAGAGTTTTAGTGACAGTGACCACTCTATCGATGTAGAAACCGAGGAGTGGAAAGTACAGCACCCTTTTACACAACGATTAAAGTAACCAATGCTTGCGTATAGATGATCCTTTGAATGAGCGTGTGACGTGGGTCCAACTAAGGGACAAAACGCGTATAATCGCTACGAAGATCACGGCGTAGAAGCCACATAGGTAGGTATTCATTGTGTAGAAGAGGTTGGCATAGAAGCCAAATTTTTGTCACCATGGCATAGAAGCCAAATAGTTATTAATCCGACATAGAAGCCGAATAGGCGTAGAAGAAGAATAGGTGTAGAAGCCGAGTTGTCATAGAGGCCGAGCAGGCGTAGAAGCCGAGTGGTCATAGAGGCCGAGCAGGCGTAGAAGCTGAGTGGTCATAGAGATCGAGTAGGCGTAGAAGCCGAATGGGCGTTGAAGCCGAGCAGGCGTAGAAGCCGAGTAGGCGTAGAAGCCGAGTGGTCATCGAGACCGAGTAGGCGTAGGAGCTGGATGGGCGTAGAAGCCGCTGCGTACCGTACCAGAGTGCTGATGGGGACATCTTAGCTGGAATTACGGCTTTTGAAGATATAATCAAATCTCTTGCATTAAATGCCGAGATTTGCCACCATCCTGTGCATTAAATGTGGAGGCGTGTCTTTGAAGGTCTGCGACTCCTGCGCATCAGTCGCAGAGACGTGCCTTGAAAAACTGTCACCGCTCTGTGCATTAGACGTAGAGACGTGCCTCAACCCCGTACAGAGTGCAACTTTTGATGTGGCAGACGGTTTGTCTACTGCAGAACGTAAACAGCTCGTGTCTGCCTGTGTAAAACAAGGCAGCGTATCCCTTCGTACTTGTAAAAGCAGTTTACGCAAAGGGGATGGCGGTATTTGACAGCCTGGGTCGCAGTGCTGTGCCATCATTATAGCCGTCGTCTGGGTATCGAGCCGTATCCCTTTGTCAGAAGTCCAGATGTCAGGTTCATTGCAGGATCTTCATTGCAGGGTCTGACAGGTTCACTTTGGAGAATACGAAGCGTCTCTTGTATACCTCAATGCTGCTTCTGAAAGAGGATGAGTTTTACGCCCTGGATGCGATGGCGCACCCTATTTACGCTGAAGCGGCTTGGACTTACTGTCTTACGCGGATGGTCCTTTGAGCTTTCATATTTCATGCTGCATTTTAGCGAAAAGAGCTCTGTTGCACGCTTGATGGCTCTGAAGGCCTCTTCTTATGCTGCTCTGCACCAATATGCCGCGTATAGTCATCCGGCGTATTTTTCATGCTTCTACACATGTCACAATATACAATACGAAGAATAGATGACCACGAGCAAGCAGACAGTAGTAGAGGCAAAATGGTAGACCTAGTAGAAATCCCCTCAAACACCAACATACTAACACACCACACTCTCCCAAGCTAATGCTAACTCTATAAATACACAACACTATCACACATGAGCACCACACATGCCAAACTCCCTTCTCATCACCAACTACACATAAATACAAATACCTAATGTGCACCACACCAAGATACACACTAAATGTATGTTGCACTCATGCTACATATTCCAAATGCTCCAATACACCACCAAAACTGATGGAACACAACTTATATATAAAATATAGTATGAATAATATTAGAAATATCTATTCTAATGTAATAAAGGAAAATTGACAAGCTAGAACCCTATGTACATAAAAATACCCCTCCTATGACTCCGTATCATGGTGTATCATGATACACACTTTTTGTGTCCATTTGTGGACACGTATACCCTCTCAAATCCTATCTCACACTCCAAAATTACCTATGAGACATTCCTACAAACACCTAGTGGTCCAAATTTAGATTTCCTCCAATTTGCCTACAAAAGTCAATGTAACTTTCACAATAGGCCTCCTATGAACCTAGTTCTTCTTCCTATGGGTAGTTTTTAGCCATATGAGGATTTTATAGGTCTAATATACTATTTAGAATTTAATTTGATAGGGGAAATAGAAATTTATCTATTGGAAGATGGGTTTTCAATGTATTCCTCAAGTGGACACAAAATGGACACAAGCCTCAAGCCAATGCTTCCCTCTAAGATCCTCTAGCAATGTCAAGCTCCTTTAGCCTCCATGGAATGAATGGAGATTGATTTGAGAATGAATGGAGTTGGGGTTCCTTCTTAAATTGGGAAAGTAATTGGGGATGGATTAATATAGCATAAATGAGCTAATAAATAAACCAAATAAATAAATAAATAAATAAATATATATATATATATATATCTATATATATGGGCCGGCCGCTATTCATAGGATTAAGGTTAGGTTTGAGTGTTGGTTTGATATGTCCAAGTTGCCCTTCTCAAATCACTAACGAAAGGATATAATTATTTAAAAGGAAAGGGTACATGTAACCTCTGTATCATGAATTTTTAGCTTAAATGTTGTTATTAGGTTAATTTGGGACTATTGGAATTTTTTCATAATTTTTGGTTAATTAAAAACTAGTAACACTAATTTCTTAGGACTTTTAAGAATTTATTTTAGGGTCAAACATAAATTAAAATATTCCAAACTTTTATTTTAGTTCCTAAATAATCAAATATATTTTCAGGAATTTTTTGAGAATTTTTAGCATTTATTTTGAGTTAATTATGCAAAACTGAATTAAAAACTAATTTGATAAAAAAGAAAACTCTAATAAAACCAACCTACCCAGTCAGCAGCCAACCTGGCCCGCGTGTCAGCCACAGCGGGGCCCAGCGATCAGTGAGAGAGGGGGGTGAGTGTGAGTCGAGCCGGGTCACCGAGCCGGGTCACCGAGCCGACCTCGAGCTGAGCCGAGTCCGAATTCGACTCGGACTCAGCCGAGCCAAGCCGGGCTGAACCCTGGCCGTTCGTCCGAGCAAGAGTGAGTGAATGGATGCCATGTGGCACACTCTGAGCCATGACTATTTCCCTCTCCTCTAAATATATAGTATTCTAGTTATAATTTCTAGCGTTTTTTTTAGCCGATTTTGAGGTATTGTCATCTAGGGTTCCTTCATTTTTCAGAAGCCATTACTAATAGCTCCGAATTCCAAAAGTGGCTTAGTTTCTTGCATTAGAAACATTTTGAGGTTAGTTTTCTAAATATGTAAGTTGTTTTAAGAAATTCTCAATATTAAATTCTAAAAAAATTCTAGAGCACAGTATATCCAAAAATAGACGCACCTCAGTATTTTTTCGATTTTGGGAGAACCAGGAATCAGAATCATGAACCATTTGAAGTTTAGAAATCTAACGTCGAGATAATTGACATATGTTTTTTTTTAGAATTTAATCCAAAATATTTTTATGCTATTAATTTTGTAGAACTTCTAGGTTAGTAATCAACCACTGTTGCACAATACGATTTTGGTACGTGCAATAATTTCCAAACGAATTTGAATTCGGATGAGCCATAAATTCCAGCATATTGGTGATGATGAAATCTAGAGGAAATCATGCATGAAAGTCGAGTTTGTATTGGCTGAATTTTTGGTCAACATATTGCCTCGATTTGCGTGCTATGAGTCTCGAGTTGATAAAATTTAATTTCTTTGGACAAAATTTAGGAATTAACCTAAAAATCGAAATAATAAGATTAATATAGGATTTTAGAGTAATTATTTCAGAATTAAATAAATTAAAATAACTTATCTCTTAACATGGTAACATATCATACGTAGAATTTGGACTCTGAATTGGGACCTGATCCAACCACAGCTAAGGACCACAGGCGAGTACATTTCCTTGATTACTTTCAGTACTTGATAGTCTCTATAATGCATAATTAGTATTGATTATTTGATTCTTGACACTTGTTACACGGACTCTTATTATGGATTCTTATTATGAGATACGTGACTGTTCTGGATAATTGTTATATCTTCGTGACTTGTTCAGAATCCATGTTGTACTCATGGGGAGGGAAAATACTTAGTGGACATGTGAACTACCCTTTCCATCCCATGGTCTTACTGGAATAATAGCATCTATGCACGACACGTGTGGTTTGCCGAATTTTACCCCTTAGCCGTTCACAAGTCAACAAGGTATTTTAAATCACATAGAGTAGTTGTTCCTATCTGTTCTTTTATACATTGCAGTTATTTCCTTTGTTGCTTGAAGATATTGTACTACATATTTGCCATGACAGGACTTTAGCATTTAGTTATTCTAGTTGCCTTATTATAATTTTAGTTTTGTTGCTATTATGTATTCTTTACTATTTATTGTCTTATAGCTTCTACCATGTGTTGGAACTATTTTTACTGTGATGTACTCGTTCCCTTCCTAACTGGATAACTATATTTTAGGTGACTACGATGATAATACAATTCCTACACATTATGGACCGTATTCTAGCAACATAATAGAGCCTGATCTTGTCCTTCCGGAGGATCAGGGAGAGTTAGCAGCTCAGATACCGTCTACAATGGAGTAGTTTAGTAGAGTAGTTGATTTTGTTAGTTATTTTGGACCAGATTGTTCTTCGGCAATTTTTCTAAGTATTTTGAATATTGTAATTTGGATATTTAGTATTTAAGGAGACTCCTTGGACCCGCATCGAGACTATTATTTTATTATTATCTTGGTGTATTTATTTAAACTAGTTCCTGTGATTGAGTATAATGTGGAGATGTATATATGTTGTGAGTTGTAGATTATACTTTTGGCTTATTGTACAGCGTTCTACCACCGACACTGTGGTGTAGGCTGGACGTACTCATGACTCATGCCCAAATCCAAGGTGCGGATCACGACATATTTTTATGGTGGCCCATGCAGGTCTGGTTTCATACAAGGTTGTGAACTTCTAGTGGTACTCAAACTAGATGTACGACTGTGAGCCTGCTATAGGATATACATACTAGGAATAGAAAAATACTCAATCACAACTAGGGATCCCATATACTCAACTTGCTAACCCTTATTAATTTATTTTGAGCAATCAAACCTCTTTCATAGTTGACTGTCCTTCTTGAATACTACCTTATCTTGTGCCATATCAATTAAATTCTAGTTATTTTTAACCTTTCAGAATGCCACCCAAAATTAGAGTGAACAGTTCCAGAGCCAATGGAGCTTTCTCCACACCACCTGCATCACATAGCCTCATATTTGTATCCTTTGTGCTTAAGTATAGTTTAGTAACAGAACCCTTGAGTAGGAGTTGCAAGATTATGACTGGTGGTGGCACTATCCTAGTCAGTGATACTTGCAAGGGATATCATGTTACCATGGGAGACCATGATTTGGATGTTAGCTTACTCGTAATGCAACGTTCGAGTTTTGACATTGTCCTTGGAATGGATTGGTTGAGTATGCACCATGCTAGCATAGACTGTCGTGGAGAACGTGTACTGTTCCGCCCTCCAGGAGAGCCAAAATTTAAGTTTGTTAGGAGAGGAGTTGAGTAGAGTGATAGAATTATTTGTGGAACCATGGTGATAGAGAAGGACTTGCCATACCCTATTATTGTAGAGTTTCTAGATATATTTTCTGAGAAGCTATCAGGATTGCCACCAGACAGAGATCTTAAATTTTTTATTGACTTAGTGCCTGGGGCAGAGCCGGTGTCGCAATAGGTCTACAAGATCAACAACAATGAGCTGGCAGAACTGAAGAAGCAGGTTGATGAATTGCTAGACAAGGGTTTTATTAGATTGAGTTTCTTGCCTTTGGGAGCCCCAGTCTTATTTGTACCAAAGAAAGATGGGTCAGTGCGAATGTGCATTGATTACAGGACTCTGAAAAACCTTACCATCAAAAATAAATATCCGCTACCATGGATAGTTGATCTTTTTGATCAGTTTAGCGGTGCGAGGGTATTTTCGAAGATTGATTTGAGGTCTGGCTATCATCAGTTGGAGGTAAAGAAGGAAGATATTCCGAAAACTGTATTTCGGACAAGATATGGCTAATATGAGTTTATGGTGATGCCATTTGGGTTGACTAATGCCCCGATAGTCTTCATGAACTTGATAAACAAGGTATTCCACCAGTACCTTGACAAGTTCGTAGTAGTATTCATAGATGATATCCTTGTCTATTCGAAGACACCGGAAGAGCATGAGAAGCATCTAAGGATTGTGCTAGAGATCCTTCGGAAGGAGAAGCTTTATGGGAAACTCTCAAAATATGAGTTCTTCCTGGATAAGGTAGAGTTCCTTGGGAATATGGTGACTGGAAACTAGATATCGGTGGATCCAAAAAAGATTGTTGCTGTAGAGTCTTTGACCACTCCGAGTTCTATTGCAGAGATCAGAAGCTTCTTAGGATTGGCCGGGTATTACAGAAAATTTGTGAAGGATTTTTCTCAAATTGCAGAGCCATTGAATAGACTCACTCGGAAGGATGTGCAGTTCATGTGGACTGAAGAATGCCAGGTTGCATTTAATGAGCTAAAGAAGGGGTTGACCACAGTGCCTGTTTTGACGGTGCCATCAGGGATGGGTGAATTTGTCATTTATAGAGATACTTCGGGAAAGAGCTTGGGATGTGTTCTAGAGTAGAACAAAAATGTGGTGGCATATGCTTCTAAACAGTTGCAGCCACATAAGAGAAACTATTCTACTCATGACTTGGAATTAGCAGTGGTGATCTTCGCTCTAAAGCTGTGGAGATATTATCTTTACGAAGAGCGTATGGAAATATACACTGACCACAAGAGCTTAAAGTATGTCTTTACGCAGAAAGAGCTAAATTTGAGGCATCACAGGTATCTAGAACTAAAAAAGGATTTTGATATTTCACTACAGTATCATCTAGGGAAGGGTAACGTAGTTGCCGATGCCTTTAGCAGATATCCAGTAGTGATGTACTTGACAATGGATCACCACTTATTAGCAGACTTGGATAGCCTGGGCATCGAGGTTATTGTTCCAGGAGTGAAGACACAGATGATGGGCATGTAGATTCAGTCAGGGTTGATGGAGAAGATCCAAGATACATAGTACCAGGATGAGGCTCTGCGAAGCCTCAGAGATCAGGTGCAGGAAGAATTGATGGAGGACTTTGCTATTGCCGAGGATGGTTCACTAAGGCACGGGACTAGGTTATGTGTTCCTAGTAGGGACCTGCGGGAAGAGATCATGCATGAGGCTCATCGTTCCCGGTATTCTATACATCCGCAAGATAACAAGATGTATAAGGACCTGAGGGTACACCTATGGTTGTACGAGATGAAGCAAGAGGTAGCATGTTTTGTCTTCAGATATTTAGTGTGCTAGCAGGTCAAAGCCGAGAGACAGAGACCAGGAGGATTGCTACAGCTACTACCAATTCCTGAGTGGAAATGGGAGCATATTACGATGGATTTTGTTTTCGGACTTTCACGCACTCCAGGAAGTAAAGACGTAAGCATCGTCTTCGATCGGGATAGCAGATTTATGTCCTACTTTTGGAGGAGTTTGCAGGATAGCTTAGGTACCCAACCCAAATTTAGCACTGCTTGGCTCATCGTTCCCAGTATTCTATGATGGACAATCAGAGAGGACTATTCAGATGCTCGAGGATATGCTTCAAATATGTGTACTAGATTTTGGTGGCTCGTGAGAGGATCATCTTTACCTGATAGAGTTTGCATACAATAATAGCTATCAGGCCAGTATCGAGATGTCTCCTTTCGAGACTTTGTACGGTAGGAGATACTAGACTCCATTATCTTGGAACGACGTAGGAGAGAGAGTACTTTTGGGACCAAAGATGGTAGTTGATACTGCAGAATAAGTGAAGAAGATTAGAGAGACTTCGTGTGGCTCAGGACAGACAGAAGCAGTGGGTCGATAGCCACAGAAGACTCCTAGAGTTTGAGGTATCAATTTATTTATTTAAATATCGATTACATTTTTAGATTATACGTTAAGTTCCTATTTTGGCATAGGTTGGCGACTTAGTATTCTTGAGGATCTCTCCGATACGTGGTATGATTCGTTTCGGTGGAGGTGGAAAGTTTAGTCCAAGATTCATCAGACCTTTCATTATTTTGGAGAAGGTTGGGGCAGTAGCCTATCGACTAGCCTTACCGCCTACATTGGAAAGAGTACACAACGTGTTCCATGTATCCCAGCTGAGGCGATACGTGGCAGATCCTAGCCATGTATTAGATTATTTGGAGCTTGAGGTTGGACCAAGCCTCCGTTATCCGGAGCAACCTGAGGAAATCCTAGACGACAGAGATAAAGTGCTTTGTAACCAAGTAATTCCTTTGGTTCGCGTCGCTTGGGGGCATCACTCTCCCGGTGAATCCACTTGGGAGCGGGAAGATGAGATGCGAGAGAGTTACCCCAATTTTTTTGCACCATGAGGTAATTTTCTTCTTGTATTTGTTCTGCCTTAAATTTTGAGGACAAATTTTTTTTTAGGAGGTAGACTTGTAATCTCCATATCATAAAATTTTAGCTTAAATGTTGTTATTAGGTTAATTTGGGGCCATTGGAATTTTTTCATAATTTTTGGTTAAGTAAAAACTAGTACACTAATTTCTTAGAACTTTCAAGAATTTATTTTAGGGTCAAACATAATTAAAAATTTCCCAAACTTTTAATTTAGGTTCTAAATAATCAAATATATTTTCAAGAATTTTCTGAGAATTTTCGGATTAGTTTTAGCATTTATTTTGAGTTAATTATGCAAAACTAAATTAAAAACTAATTTTTAGAAAAAGAAAACCTTAATAAAGCCAACCTACCCAGTCAGCAGCCAACCTGGCTCGTGTCTCAGCGGTAGCGGCCCAGACAGTGGGGTCCAGCGATCATTGAGAGAGAGGGGGTGAGTGTGAGTCAAGCCGGGTCACCGAGCCGACCTCGAGCCGAGTTCGAATTCGACTCGGACTCAGCCGAGCCAAGCCGGGCTGAGCCCTGGCCGTTCGTCCGAGCGGGAGTGCGTGGATGGATGCCATGTGGCACACTCTGAGCTGCAGCTTTTTCTCTCTCCTCTCTATATATAGTATTCTGGTTATAATTTCTAGGATTTTTCTTTAGCCGATTTTGAGGTGTTATCATCTAGGGTTCCTTTATTTTCCAGAAGCCATTACTAATAGCTCCAGATTCCAAATGTGTCCCAATTTTTTGTGTTAGAACCATCTTGAGGTGGTTTTCTGAATATGTAAGTTGTTTCAAAAAATTCTTAAGATTAATTTCTAGAAAATTCGTAGATCATAGTATGTCCAAAAATAGATGCGTCTCGATATTTTTATGATTTTGGGGGAACCAGGAATCATAATCATGAACCGTTTGAAGTTTAGGAAATCTAATATCGAGATAATTGACATATGTTTTTCCTATAATTTAATCCAAAATATTTTTATGCTGTTAATTCTGTAGAACTTCTAGGTTAGCAATCAACTACTGTTGCACAATACAATTTTGGTACGTACAATAATTTCTAAACGAATTTGAATTCGGATGAGCCATAAATTCCAACATATTGGTGATGCTGAAATCTACAAGAAATTATACATGAAAGTCGAGTTTGTATCGGTTAACTTTTAGGTCAATAGATCGCCTCGATTTGTGTGCCATGATTCTCGAGTTGATAAAATTCAATTTTTTTGGACAAAATTTAGGAATTAACCTAAAAATCAGAATAATAAGATTAAAAATAGGATTTTAGAGTAATTATCCCAAAATTAAATAAATTAAAATAACTTATCTCTTGACATGGTAACATATCATATGTAGAATTTGGACCCTGAATTTGGACCTGATCCAACACAGGTTAGTACATTTTCGTGATTACTTTCAGTACTTGACAGTCTCTATAATGCATGCTTAGTATTGATTATTTGATTCTTGACACTTGTTACATGGATTAGTATGATGGATTCTTATTATGAGATACACGACTGTTCTGGATTATTGTTATTTCTTTGTGACTGGTTTGGAATCCATGTTGTACTTGTGGGGAGGAAAAATACTTAGTGGACGTGTGAACTACCCTTTACATCCCATGGATTTACTGGAATAATATCAGCCATGCACGACACGTGTGGTTTGCCAAATTTTACCCCTTAGCCGTTCAAAATAATAGAGCCTTCCTAACTGGATAACCATATTTTAGGTGACTACGATGATAATACAATTTCTACACATTATGGACCGTATTCTAGCAACATAATAGAGCCTGATCTTGTCCTTCCGGAGGATCAGGGAGAGTTAGCAGCTCAGATACCGTCTGCAATGGAGTAGTTTAGTAGAGTAGTTGGTTTTGTTAGTTATTTTGGACCAGATTGTTCTTCGGCAATTTTTTTAAGTATTTTGAATATTGTAATTTGGATATTTAGTATTTAAGGAGACTCCTTGGACCCGCATCGAGACTATTATTTTATTATTATCTTGGTATATTTATTTAAACTAGTGCCTGTGATTGAGTATAGTATGGATATATATATATATATATATATATATATATATATATATATATATATATATATATATATATATATATATATATATTGTGAGTTGTAGATTATACTTGTGGCTTATTGTACAACATTCTACCATCGACACTGCGGCGTAGGCTGGATGTACTCATGACTCATGCCTAAATCCAGGGTGCGGGTCATGACATATCCTCTTCATGATACTAATCAAACTAACAAACTCAACAAACATTAATTATTTTTAACTAATCATGACTAACTATATGTCAATATGTCTAGTCACTAAGTCATGCACTAACAAATTAGGCACTAGTTGATCAGGACTAACACCTAGTCTAACTAATGGGCTAACTCACTAACCACTAGACTATATTAACAATATAAACAATATATATTATTAACAATAGCAATAATATGAAATAACAAAATATTCCTCTCCGGAAAAGTGATAGTTACAATCCTACCCCTTAGAAAAAAAATTTCCTCAAAATTTAAGACACATCACCCTCTCTATTCTGGCTAATCATAACCTATTCATTATAGTCCTCACTATAGTCACAACCCCAAGCTATTCATGGTCTAAGAAGTCCTATCTAAAATTATTCAATAAACAAATATATACATGGTTACGGTCTCTATTTGTCATGCTATTGTAGTCTCTATCAAGGGTTTTTACTAATTATAATATATCACAATATCACTAATAAAAACTATAGGATACTAGGAATCATACAGATTAATAGACGTAAAGGAAAGAAAGGAAAGGAACAGGACCTACTAAACCATCACCTATAGCATCGGTCCCTCGACCGTCATTACAAAAGCCCTGCCCTGCTGGGGTGACTTCCTCTGCTAGTGCGGAGCAATTTGCTGTGCCACAGGTGGCCTAGCTGGAACTCTTACCTATTTCACACCAAGCAGTCACTAAGCATCAACCTAACCAAAATATTTAATATCAAGGGTTACCACTTTTAATACTAATGATAAACTATGGTTCTAGGCCATGGACACACTTAACTCACTGGCATGTACCACTAAAGATATTATACTAAGACTTCTAAGTTACTATCTATAGGATACCTACCCAAAATTTTGACATTATCTATCATATGGCACTAACTCCTATACATGACACTCATGGGGTACTCTCATACTAAGGTACTCAAGGATCTCTTCTATATCTGTTATACTAACCAATAGGATGCTTGTATCCTAAACCTCCATAATACTTGAAGTACTCTGGATCTTGCCACTAAGGTACTCCTCCATTTTGATATATGGTTGTATACCCCATTCTAACACTCAACAATCACTCTAGGATACTTACCCGTATCTTAGTATTAAACAATAACATATATAAATACATTATACCCATTATGCAATTAACTGATTCATTACTACTTGTGTCACGACCCGCACCCGGGGTAAGGGTACTAGTCGGAAACAACGCCCAGCCTACGCCGCAGAATCGGCGGTAGAACGCTGTCTAGAAAGTCTATCTAATATAATGAACCACCAAAAGATAGTGTACTCAATCACAGAACTAAGATAGAATGAACACGAATCAGATAAGAATAGAATAGTCACAATACAACTCATGAGTCTAAAATAATACATCAATGAGTCTGAAGAAAATACAGAAATATGCTGGAGACAAATCCAGTACAAAAGAATACTACAAAACTATAAAGCTACAACTCCAGGGTCAACTATCTCAGTTGGGATAAGTCCCTCTTGAGCCAGGGTCTCAGAATCTAAACCCATAACATCCTGGGGTCCATAATAGGTAGGGTACTCCTCAGTGTCATCTGGAAAATATATCCAGTCAAGAAAGGAGCAGAGTACAACCCTAACAGCAGTTCTCAAATAATGATAAAAACTATGTAACAGTAAGTAGCTGTGGATAAACAAGATGCATAAATAGATACAAGAATGTATAGACAATAAGGAAATACTTGAAAGAAATACAATAATGAACAATATGCTGATGGAACAAGAATACTAATGACTAAGTGTGTGAGTACTAGCTTTAACATGTGATCGGCTTAGGAACTTGCACAAGAGTATAATGGCCTGGCTGATTATACGTGCGGTGTATGATCAACACTCACAAGGAACAAGACATGCACAAGGAGGGTATGATCACATATCTACACTAAAATACTCCCCACCCCGACTGGTATAATAGATCCAACCACGGTACGTTATGGCACTAGATTCCCCAAGAAGATAGCTAGTCTCCCCGAGAATCGGTGTCTGTACATGTACAAGATAACCAATGAAACAATACTTGCACCATATACACCATATACCAAGGAATAACATCTCATGACGAGATCCGGATATACCAATCCGTGTAACCATAGTGTCAAGAGAACATGTATATCTACACTAGATACAACGAACATAGAGGATATCATAAATGAGAAACTATCAGAGAATGTACTCGCCTGAAGTCCAATGAACAGTCTCACAAATGTCTGACTCGGTGCCTCGAAGACCTAGATATGGAATACCACATTAATACAAGGTCCCGGA
This sequence comes from Iris macrosiphon, assembly GCA_036927795.1. Classification (NCBI taxonomy): domain Eukaryota; kingdom Viridiplantae; phylum Streptophyta; class Magnoliopsida; order Asparagales; family Iridaceae; genus Iris; species Iris macrosiphon. The sequence continues at coordinate 86,315,199 of JAYESA010000020.1, read as the reverse complement.
AAGAGAACAAGTCAAACTAGGCAATTTCTAGGTCAATAAGTCAATTCTAAGTCAAAAGTCAACTATGGTCAACTCTAAAGTCCACTAAAGTCAAACATGGTCAAACCCAAAGTCAACCTCACAAGACATCTATAAAATAATATAGAGATAAACTACAATAATTTAGGAATCAAATTAGATTCAAAAAGAACTCACACAAAGTATACTAATAATATAATTAATATATACCCTAAAATAATATATATACAACCCAACATTTATATAAATAACATAATATATTATTATAATTATTATTCCTCACAAAACACATATATATATACATATATATATATACAATTATAATATATAATATATACATTAAATCTGTCAAAGCGTCATTGAAAAACAGGGAATAAAATAGGATTAAATCAAAACAGTTTAAATAGTGACAGTCGGGACTGTCACCGAAGGACTGTCACCGAAACCCAAATAATAAACTGCCACTGCTTTGGTTTTTGCTAACAGTTAAACTGTCGCGGAAAAGCGTCACAGAAAAGCTGCTATTTCCCGCTGCTGCAATTAATGACAGGTTTGTCATTAATTGCCCGAAGGCTACAGCGGCTGCTATTAGTCGGCTAATTAATGACAGTTTTTACTGTCATTAATTCACTGTCACTAAAACAAGTTATATATATATAATTATATATATAAAAACAGAATATATAAAACAATATATATATATATATATATATATATATATATATATATAAACAGAATATATAAAATAGTATATATATATATATATATATAAACCATTAATACAAAAATGTACATATATATATTAATATACACATAAACTTATACCTTCAAATATTTAACAAAGAACAAATAATTTACATGGCTAGAAGCACACCTAAAATATTTACATTAATATCCAAATAATTACATAATAATTATAAATAATATAATTACACAATTAAACATACAAATATATTTTATAAAACATTTTATGTATAAATTATATTATTTAACAAGTAGTAACATATATATTTGCATGCAAGAAAGCTACATATTATATTGTACATTATATTAGCACACCCAAAATATAGATCTATGCTACAATAATACTATAATAAATACACAAAATAAATATTTAATATCCATATATATATACTAATTATAAATGAAGAATTGAACTACAATTAATTAGATCTATGCAAAAATACACACAATTGGAGAGTATCTCACCGTATCCCACTAGATCTAGGATACGCATGCGACACGAGTCCAACACACAACCAAATGCACCCCGAAGGACACAAACAAATCACAAATAATATTTATGAATAAATCAAAGTGTCAAAAGTAGATCTATGTGTCCATGTCAAAATACGATATGTGTTCAAAGCCCCGTGTCGGAGGAAAACCCCCAAATGACACGTATCACCAAATAGTTGGGATACGAACCACAAGTATCCCAATATGGACACGACACTAGCCTCAAACACAAATCTCATGTTCAATTGATCTATAGGATCAATTGACACACACAACAAAATATAAATTCGGAATTCCAACAAAATTGACACAAAAAGCACCATAACTTTCTCCATGGGTCTCCTATGAACACAAAACAAAGTCCTATGGGTACTACATACATATAGGTTGATTTTACATGATTAAATCTCAGATTTAGAAGCTATTTAAATAGGAAAATCTGAATTATACCTATTGGAAGATGGATTCCCAACGAAACCTCCAATTGAGATGAACTTGCTTCCAAATTGTAGATCCTTGCTCCTCTTTGTAGATCCTTGCTTCCTTCTTCTAGATCCTTGCTTTCTTCTTCTCTAATGGTGAATTAGGAAGAATTTGGAATAAATTTGGTAGGGAATTGGATTGGGAATGGAGGGAATTTGGTAGTGGGAGAATTCTAGATCTAGATTTGGAATGAGATGAGAGGAGAGAGAAATTCCCCCCCCCTCTTTAATAGGCCGGCCATAGCCCCTCCCCCAAGCAATTGTAAAATATCCAATGTACCCCTTGGGGCCTCTCATGAAGAAATAATTAAGGAAGGAAGCTTCTAGTCTAATCATTTAATTAATTTAATCCATCTTCTTAACTATGGGCTTTCTAAATGGGCCAAGTCTAACTAATTAATTCATGTTGGTCCATGGGTCCAAACTAAACTAGTTGGGTCCACTAAAATAAGTCCAAAATAATTAAATAACATCCAACAATAATTAAATAATACAACAAAAATTATTTACCATGCACAATATTTATTTAAATAGGAAATTACCAAAATACCCTTTCCTAGAAAATGTGGTAGTGACAAGTCTACCCTCCTTAAAATAATTTCGTTCTCGAAATTCAAAGACGAAAACTACCCCCAGAAAATCACAGAACAGAACTAAAGAATCACAACTAACTAATGAACAGAACATAACAATGAACAGAACATAACTAGAAATAACATACCTCAAGGTACAAACAAATATGGATAACGCTCTCGCATGTCATCCTCTCTCTCCCAGGTAGACTCCCCCGGAGAGTGATGCCTCCATGCGACGCGCACCAAAGGAATAGTCTGGTTCCTCAGCACCTTCTCTCTCCGATCCAGAATTCCAACTGGCTGCTCTGGATAGCTAAGAGTAGGGCCCACCTCTATCTCTGAGTGATCCAATACATGACTAGGATCTGCCACGTATCATCTCAACTGCGACACATGAAACACGTTGTGCACTCCCTCCAATGCAGGTGGCAAGTCTAGTCTATAAGCAACTGCACCGACCCTCTCTAGAATAGTGAAAGGTCCAATGAATCGCGGACTAAGCTTTCCGCCTCCACCGAAGCGAATCGTGCCTCGTGTCGGAGAAATCCTCAGAAACACCAAACCACCCACCTAGAACAAAACACCACCTTAAGAACTTATCTATAACAAACAACCAAGAACAAGCACACAAAATAAAATCTAAACTATACCTCAAACTCCAAGGGTCTCCGATGGCTATCGGCCCAATGCCGTTGTTCTGTCCTGTGTCACTCGAAGTCTGTCTCTGATCAACTGAACCTTCTCTGCTGCATCCATAACCATCTCTGGCCCAAGTAAAACTCTCTCTCCAACATCGTCCCAAGACAAAGGAGTACGACACCTGCCGACCATATAGAGCTTCAAACAGGTGACATCTCTATACTGGCCTGGTAACTGTTGTTGTAAGCTAAACTCTACCAAATGGAGATGGTCCTCCCAAGAACCCCCGAAATCTAGTACACAAGTGCGCAAACTATCCTCCGAGAAGTCTGAATAGTCCTCTCTGACTGCCCATCTGTCTGGGGATGATATGCAGTACTGAACTTGAGCTGAGTGCCCAAACTCTCCTGCAAACTCCTCCAGAAATGAGAAGTGAAACGACTATCCCGATCTGAGACTATGCTGATGGGAACTCCATGTATCCTAACGATCTGCCTCACATACATCTCTGCCAGCTTCTCCGTAGACAAACCCACCTTGAAAGGCAAAAAGTGGGCCGACTTGGTCAATCTATCAACAATGACCCAAATCGCGTTCTTTCCCTCCTGGAGATCGTGGTAGTCCGGACACAAAAATCCATAGTAATATGTTCCCACTTCCACTCTGGAATGGGTAATGGCTGAAGTAAACCTCCTGGCCTCTGCCTCTCGGCTTTTCACCTGCTGGCACACTAAGCATCTGGATACAAAACTAGTGCCACTTCCCTCTTCATGCCATACCACCACACACTCTCTTGCATATCCCGATACATCTTGTTAGCACCTGGATGTATGGAATACTGAGAGCGATGCGCTTCCTGCAATATCTCCTCTCGTAACTCCCCACTAGGCACACACAATCTAACTCCATGCCTCAAAGATCCATCCTCTGCAATAGTGAAATCATCCTCCAATCCTGCTCTCACCTGAGCTCTGATACTCCTCAAAGATACGTCATCATACTGTGCTGCCTTGATCCTATCCATCAAATCTGAATGTATCTGCAATCCCCACATCTGTATAGCACCACCCGGAATAATCACCTCAATGCCCAAGCTCTCCAAGTCCTCCAACAAATATCGATCCTGCGTCAAGAACATAGCTATCGGATACCTGCTCAAAGCATCGGCAACTACATTGGCCTTCCCAGGATGATATTGCAAAGAGATATCAAAATCCTTCATCAGTTCCAACCACCGACGCTGTCTCATGTTCAACTCCTTCTGCGTGAAAACGTACTTCAAGCTTTTGTGGTCTGTGAAGATCTCCACACGCTCTCCGTACAAATAATGTTTCCACAACTTCAGGGCGAATATGACAGCTGCCAACTCCAAATCATGGGTAGGATAGTTCTTTTCATGAGGACGCAATTACCTGGATGCATAGGCAATCACTTTCCCATGCTGCTGAAGAACACAACCTAAACCCTTTCCCGATGCATCACTATAAATAGTGAAATCTCCGGACCCTGATGGCAATGTCAAAATAGGAGCAGACGTCAACCTCTTCTTCAACTCCTCAAAAGCGGCCTGGCAATCTTCCGTCCAAACAAACTCCACATCCTTCCTTGTGAGTTTGGTCATCGGCTCGGCAATCCTCGAAAAATCTTGCACAAACTTTCTGTAGTAGCCTGCCAATCCCAAGAAACTCCTGATCTCTGCTACCGAACTCGGAGTCTTCCAAGATTCCACTGCTGAAATCTTCTTCGGATCCACTGAAATACCATCACCAGTCATAACATGCCCCAAGAATTCTACCTTGTCCAAGAAAAACTCACATTTGGACAACTTTCCATACAGCTTCTCCTTCCTCAGCATATCCAACACAATCCTCAAATGCTCCTCATGCTCCTCCGGTGTCCTCGAGTATATGAGTATGTCGTCGATGAACACCACCACGAACTTGTCAAGGTACTGGTGGAACACCTTGTTCATCAAGTTCATAAATATCGCCGGTGCATTAGTCAAACCAAACGGCATCACCATAAACTCGTACTGACCATACCGAGTTCTAAAAGCAGTCTTCGGTATGTCCTCCGGCTTCACCTTCACCTGATGGTAGCCTGATCTCAAATCTATCTTAGAAAATACCTTCGCACCACTCAACTGATCAAACAGATCATCAATCTGTGGCAAAGGATACTTATTCTTGATAGTGAGATTATTCAAAGCCCTGTAATCAATGCACATACGCACCGATCCATCCTTCTTCGGTACAAACAATACCGGGGCTCCCCATGGTGAAGAACTCGATCTGATAAACCCCTTATCCTGCAATTCGTCCACCTGCTTCTTCAACTCGACCAGCTCGCTGTTGTTTACTCTATAGACATGCTGCAAAATCGGTTCTGCACCTGGCACCAAGTCTATAAAAAATTCAACATCTCGATCTGGCGGCAATCCTGGCAATTCTTCAGGAAACACATCCAAAAATTCTGCTATCAACGGATGCGGCAACTCCTTGTCTTCTACCATAGCTCCACAAATAATGCCTTCTCCCTGCTCTGCAGCTCCTCTAGCAAACTCGAACTCTGGCTCTCCTGGCGAACCAAACAAAACTCTACCTCCTCTACAATCTATGCTAGCACGGTGCCTACTCAACCAATCCATCCCGAGTATAATGTCGTAGCTCGGAAGTGGCATTACAAGTAGACACGCACTCAACTCCCGGCCTCCCAGAGTAACTCTCCGATCTTTGCAAATATCATTAACTAGGATAATGCCTCCCCCGGTCATGATCTTGCAAGTCCTAAGCAAAGACTCAGCTACCAAACCATGCTTTAGAGCAAAAGAAACAGATACAAAACTATGGGAAGCACCACTATCAAACAAAGCTAAAGCTGGAATGGAATCAAGAAGAATAGAACCTGCGATGACATCTCCGGTGGGTTCCTCCTCTTCGACTGTCATAGCAAACGCTCGTCCCTGCCGAGCACCTCCCTGCTGCTGATGCTGGACAAAACGCTGCTGCTGTGTCGGAAGCGGTCCCCTCGGTTGTGCTGCAGGTGGTCTCATCTGTGCCCTCGGAGCTGGAGCTGCTCCCTGAACTGCACGACGAGGACACTCCTTCAATTGATGCCCTTCAGTACCACAATACAAACAAACTCCTAGCCTCTTCCTGCAAACCTCCCAGATGTGGCCGGGCTTTTTGCAGTAGTTGCATGGAGCTTGTTGTAACTGTCTCTGCTGCTGAGGTGCCTGGTAAAAAGGCGCTCTAGCTGGAGTCTGGTTCTGCTGTGGCTGTTGGAAAGGTCTGGACTGGAAATGAGGACGTTTGGCAGATACTGCACTGCCGTTGGCCCCCAGAAAAGAATCACGGTCTCTCTTGGTCTTCAAACCCAGATCCCGCTCAACCTTGCGTGCCTCCGCAAGTATCTCCGAGTATGTCTCATAAAAAGACGGAATGAGAATCTTCACCTCCCAGTTTAGACCCTCTCGGAAATGAATAGCTCGAACCTCCGGCTCCTTCACCAGATACTCTGCAAATCGGCTCAGCCTACCGAACTCTGCAGCGTATTCCTCCACAGACATGCTTTCCTGAATGAGACTCTCAAATTGTCTCCCCAAGTCAAGCCTGTCTATCCGGGCGAAAAACTTCTTCTTGAAAAGGTCCCTGAATACCTCCCAAGATTGTCCTGCGTCAACTAGAACCGGCTCATTCCTGAACCAGGTACGAGCGACGTCGAACAGTTGAAGTCCTACCGCCTCAACCTTCAGATCTTCAGAAAGACGGGACACCCTCATAAGACGCTCAATGTTCTCGAGCCAATCATCAGCATAGACGATGCCCTCCGTCCCTTTGAAAACCCTAGGCTCCAGTTTCTTGAAGTCCTGAATGTTGCCTGGCCGAAGCTGAGCAACCTGAGGAACAACTTGCTGCTGGACCGGAACTCCTCTCTCAACTACAGCACGAGCAAGCTGATGAGCACTCTCGATGCCCTGCCGTAGAACGTCGGTCTGCCTCTGATGTGCCTCCGACTGAGCCCTCTGTGCCTCGAGCATCTCACGAAACAGAGTAAACATCTGTGACGCCTCTGCTGGCACAGGAGGTAGAGGTGGAAGCCCCTCAGATACAGCTGGCACAGTCCTCTGAGTGGGTGGTGGACCTCCGAAAGCAGCTGACACTCCAATCACCGGAGAAGTGACTGGTGTAGGCCCTCGGGATGTCGCAAACCTCTCAGAAACTGCTCTCCCTTGCTGTGATCTAGTCTTAGGCGGCATCCTGAGACAAAGCGAAAGAAAGAATCAATATGGCACAAGATGTAAGATATTCAAGGAAAGGACAGTTTAAGAGATCAAGTATCAACGTCAAAGGAGAATAGTTGAATCAAAAGAATTTTCCTAGATGTGATTGAGTATCTCAGCCTATATCCTATATCCTATTGCAGGCTCGCAGTAGTACAACTAAATTGTCGCACTACCACGACATCACATACTTGTGAAGCTAGACCTGCATGGGCCACCACCAAAAATGTGTCACGACCCGCACCCGGGGTAAGGGTACTAGTCGGAAATAACGCCCAGCCTACGCCGCAGAATCGGCGGTAGAACGCTGTCTAGAAAGTCTATCTAATATAATGAACCACCAAAAGATAGTGTACTCAATCACAGAACTAAGATAGAATGAACACGAATCAGATAAGAATAGAATAGTCACAATACAACTCATGAGTCTAAAATAATACATCAATGAGTCTGAAGAAAATACAGAAATATGCTGGAGACAAATCCAGTACAAAAGAATACTACAAAACTATAAAGCTACAACTCCAGGGTCAACTGTCTCAGTTGGGATAAGTCCCTCTTGAGCCAGGGTCTCAGAATCTAAACCCATAACATCCTGGGGTCCATAATAGGTAGGGTACTCCTCAGTGTCATCTGGAAAATATATCCAGTCAGGAAAGGAGCAGAGTACAACCCTAACAGCAGTTCTCAAATAATGATAAAAACTATGTAACAGTAAGTAGCTGTGGATAAACAAGATGCATAAATAGATACAAGAATGTATAGACAATAAGGAAATACTTGAAAGAAATACAATAATGAACAATATGCTGATGGAACAAGAATACTAATGACTAAGTGTGTGAGTACTAGCTTTAACATGTAATCGGCTTAGGAACTTGCACAAGAGTATAATGGCCTGGCTGATTATATGTGCGGTGTATGATCAACACTCACAAGGAACAAGACATGCACAAGGAGGGTATGATCACATATCTACACTAAAATACTCCCCACCCCGACTGGTATAATAGATCCAACCACGGTACGTTATGGCACTAGATTCCCCAAGAAGATAGCTAGTCTCCCCGAGAATCGGTGTCTGTACATGTACAAGATAACCAATGAAATAATACTTGCACCATATATACCATATACCAAGGAATAACATCTCATGACGAGATCCGAATATACCAATCCGTGTAACCATAGTGTCAAGAGAACATGTATATCTACACTAGATACAACGAACATAGAGGATATCATAAATGAGAAACTATCAGAGAATGTACTCGCCTGAAGTCCAATGAACAGTCTCACAAATGTCTGACTCGGTGCCTCGAAGACCTAGATATGGAATACTACATTAATACAAGGTCCCGGAAAGAGAACAAGTCAAACTAGGCAATTTCTAGGTCAATAAGTCAATTCTAAGTCAAAAGTCAACTATGGTCAACTCTAAAGTCCACTAAAGTCAAACATGGTCAAACCCAAAGTCAACCTCACAAGACATCTATAAAATAATATAGAGATAAACTACAATAATTTAGGAATCAAATTAGATTAAAAAAGAACTCACACAAAGTATACTAATAATATAATTAATATATACCCTAAAATAATATATATACAACCCAACATTTATATAAATAACATAATATATTATTACAATTATTATTCCTCACAAAACACATATATATATACATATATATATATATACAATTATAATATATAATATATACATTAAATCTGTCAAAGCGTCATTGAAAAACAGTGAATAAAATAGGATTAAATCAAAACAGTTTAAATAGTGACAGTCGGGACTGTCACCGAAGGACTGTCACCGAAACCCAAATAATAAACTGCCACTGCTTTGGTTTTCGCTGACAGTTAAACTGTCGCGGAAAAGCGTCGCAGAAAAGCTGCTGTTTCCCGCTGCTGCAATTAATGACAGGTTTGTTATTAATTGCCCGAAGGCTACAGCGGCTGCTATTAGTCGGCTAATTAATGACAGTTTTTACTGTCATTAATTCACTGTCACTAAAACAAGTTATATATATATAATTATATATATAAAAACAGAATATATAAAACAATATATATATATATATATATATATATATATATATATATATATATATAAACAGAATATATAAAACAATATATATATATATATATAAACCATTAATACAAAAATGTACATATATATATTAATATACACATAAACTTATACCTTCAAATATTTAACAAAGAACAAATAATTTACATGGCTAGAAGCACACCTAAAATATTTACATTAATATCCAAATAATTACATAATAATTATAAATAATATAATTACACAATTAAACATATAAATATATTTTATAAAACATTTTATGTATAAATTATATTATTTAACAAGTAGTAACATATATATTTGCATGCAAGAAAGCTACATATTATATTGTACATTATATTAGCACACCCAAAATATAGATCTATGCTACAATAATACTATAATAAATACACAAAATAAATATTTAATATCCATATATATATACTAATTATAAATGAAGAATTGAACTACAATTAATTAGATCTATGCAAAAATACACACAATTGGAGAGTATCTCACCGTATCCCACTAGATCTAGGATACGCATGCAACACGAGTCCAACACACAACCAAATGCACCCCGAAGGACACAAACAAATCATAAATAATATTTATGAATAAATCAAAGTGTCAAAAGTAGATCTATGTGTCTGTGTCAAAATACGACATGTTCAAAGCCCCCGTGTCAGAGGAAAACCCCCAAATGACACGTATCACCAAATAGTTGGGATACGAACCACAAGTATCCCAATATGGACACGACACTAGCCTCAAACACAAATCTCATGTTCAATTGATCTATAGGATCAATTGACACACACAACAAAAAATAAATTCGGAATTCCAACAAAATTGACACAAAAAGCACCATAACTTTCTCCATGGGTCTCCTATGAACACAAAACAAAGTCCTATGGGTACTACATACATATAGGTTGATTTTACATGATTAAATCTCAGATTTAGAAGCTATTTAAATGGGAAAATCTGAATTATACCTATTGGGAGATGGATTCCCAACGAAACCTCCAATTGAGATGAACTTGTTTCCAAATTGTAGATCCTTGCTCCTCTTTGTAGATCCTTGCTTCCTTCTTCTAGATCCTTGCTTTTTTCTTCTCTAATGGTAAATTGGGAAGAATTTGGAATGAATTTGGTAGGGAATTGGATTGGAAATGGAGAGAATTTGGTAGTGGGAGAATTCTAGATCTAGATTTGGAATGAGATGAGAGGAGAGAGAAATTCCCCCCCCCTCTTTAATAGGCCGGCCATAGCCCCTCCCCCAAGCAATTGTAAAATGTCCAATGTACCCCTTGGGGCCTCTCATGAAGAAATAATTAAGGAAGGAAGCTTCTAGTCTAATCATTTAATTAATTTAATACATCTCCTTAACTATGGGCTTTCTAAATGGGCCAAGTCTAACTAATTAATTCATGTTGGTCCATGGGTCCAAACTAAACTAGTTGGGTCCACTAAAATAAGTCCAAAATAATTAAATAACATCCAACAATAATTAAATAATACAACAAAAATTATTTACCATGCACAATATTTATTTAAATAGAAAATTACCAAAGTACCCTTTCCTAGAAAATGTGGTAGTGACAACTTATATACTCTAATACATTTGCAATGTTCCCACACTCACTAAAACTTATCTCTACACAGATTACCCTTACTGCCTTGAATACGTGTACTCCTAGTCTTTCTGATATTCCCTTACATTGATACCCCTAACTGATACTATTATCCATAATAACATTCAATGATACTAGTCTGACTTGCCATATTTATCATATACTACTTATCTCAATATTGATACACTTGAATACTTGCACTCTCTAGGCACTCTCTCTAACTCCATATATGTCCTTCACTCATGCACTTAATACTCTATGATAACATGCTCAACACTAACCTACCCAAGGGCACACTATCATTATTTCTAATACCCAGACTCTTACTGTATGATACTTATGAAACTCCTATACTGTACTTCACTTCACCATCATGCAATTCACACATCCCCTACTGTACACTTGTGCACACAATTCTAGATACTCTACTTCTTTCCTCTATATATCTCTCTCTAACACATCAATAGCCTCAAATACTAGATGGTATACCCTCACTAGACACATGCATACACATCTATCCATGCTAATGCATAACTTCCATATGTAGCACAAGCCCTACTATCTAGCACAATACATTCTAACACTATCATACACCTATACACTTATGGGTACCACTGTCACGTTCCAATATCGGAATACGGAGATAGAATGGCTAGCTATCCCATACAAGGTACTATACATCGTACGGCGATCACGGCTGTATAAGACAAGGGGGTGCATGCTACAATCAAGTATCCTATGGTCAAAAACTTCTCTGTCTCAATCATTCAAACAAGAAATAGTAAGCATAGAGCATATATGATAAGAAATAAGGCGTCCAAACGCTTTCTTAAAATATTTTGGAGACCAGCTATATAAAATAAAGAGCTGGAAGAGTAACAAAAGTACATGACAATGATCAGCTGCAGTCTGATTTAATACAATCATATAAGAAAAATTAATGTCCAGACGAGCCGGCTAACAGGTGCCGGTGGCTAAATGCCAAAAAGAAGTAAATGTGCAAGACGAGCAGGGAAGAAGAAAACCCACTCGCTATCCCCTACGACCATATTCCTAGTGCGCGCCATGTGTTAGGGAAAAGTACGCTGGATTCTCAGGTGCTGGCTCGAAACCTGGCCATGCAAAACCAGTAGGGTTAGACCCCAAATAGTAAGTACCACAAAGGAAGCACGAAATAGAGAAACAAAAACCAAAGAAAATATATATAATAATAGATAGGTTCAGTGTCGTAACTTAGGTCCATGGCATATCCTAGCGCGAAGGCCCAACCCTACAACCAAACAAGGACAAGGGTTGAACCATAACACTAGGATAGTCCACTTCCCTAGGCTACTAGCTGAATAATATAATCACAACCAAATCTATTTTTTCCTAAGTCGGTCAATCATTTCTACGGCTTGTTATTCTTATAGAGTCTAAGGTTATCTCAGAAATAATGCATAATAAGTATCCTCAGATCACGTCAGTGCCGAACCTGAACTAACAAAACCAAATAAATAAAATAGGCACTTGCAGGATGCACCAGTCCCCCGTAGGGCCACTGTGCTAAAAATACGGTATTAGCAGTTCCAGAGTTCCTATAGCAAAATAGTGGCTCGGCATAATAATAATAGTCAGGTAATGCACTCCACTAAGGCAGATGATATACAATATCTATGGTGGCCATCCCACAACGTACCTAGAATGAATCTCTGTGGAAAGGTTCGTTGATATGATCTCGGGATACCGTTCCCTCCAATGTTACTACCACTTTTAGTTACCTAATTAACCCTATGTTGTTGTTGAAATCTCGAGGGGTGGTCACATGAGAATTTCCCTTAAGATATCGTACAAAGTACGAGCACGCTAGATACGAATCCATGGAAGTCAAATCTGGATTCACTATGCAACATTCATTAAATCAAATATCTTTGCCACGCTTTGGTAATTGACTCGCTTATTATGCCTGTACTGGGATATATATATATATATATATATATATATATATATATATATATATATATATATATATAATATCATGTATTCAGGAATTTGGAGGCATTCTCGTTGAATAACTCAAATATAATCACTTAATACGTGATACGATGTGTCGCACCTCGACGCACATTAAATCATGAATAATTATCAGGCAATAATGGTATCAGCACAGATACAATATTCGAGTCCAATTACCAATTATATATTGGGTCATATGAATCAAGAAATATTCAATCAACAAGCAGGGCCACATGGGTCTCTAGGTCGTATGGGAAGTCAGGTCGCATGACAATCCTAGCCGCATATAAAGTCAGGCCGCATAAAAAGTTAGGCCGCATAAAGTCAGACCGCATGAAGTCAGGCCGCATGGACCACTTGGCCACATGCTCAGGGTTAAGGTCTACTCCTTGGGACAAGTGATAAAGTGACGGGCAATAAATAAAGTGTTAGTGATGTGACATAAAGTGACTGAAGTAAATGATATGACAAGCCATAAAGTGTGTCAGGAAGAAAAAAAAATCCTAACGGTTCAGAGCCATGTGTCCAAAGAAAAATAGTGGCCGCATGCTCTCCAGGCCGCATGAGTATCGGTGCCGTATTGGGTTCGATGCCTAATGGATGTCTTTCGGACTTAACAAAATTCTCATTCGTTCAGCGAGTGAAAGCACAAGGTGTTCAAGGACACTTGTGTAAATCAGCAGTCATGCGACCAACAAGATGGACGCATGCTGTCAGTATGCGACAAGAGTTTAAGCCGCATAACCCTCTCGGGCCGCATGGCACTCTTAGCCGTATATCTCGCTGGCCGCATAGGAACTTCGTCTTCTCCAACAACAGGTTCGGCCATGGCAAAAAAACTCCAAAAAACTAAAATTTTATTTTGTCCATAAAATCCTCATTTTAAGTCCAAATCGGGTGGAACAAAAGACAAAATACTTTAAATTGGAAGCTCTATTATGTATCAAAAACTAGTTTTTAAAGACACAAGTTTAATAGATCAAAATTAAGAAAAACTCATGAAACCCATGAAAATACTAAGTTTAGAAATATAGATCTACACTAATCCATCCATCAAAACAGAAAACTCCAAGAACTAAAAGTTCTTTGAAACACATAATAAACATAATAGAACAATAATATGGAGGGTTTCTCCATTTCTCATGCAAGGTGTACTTGCCTATGGAAATGGGGAGAACACTAAAGATAGAGTAAGTAATGAAGAAGTTGAAGAGAGAGAGAGAGAGAGAGAGAGAGAGAGAGAGAGAGAGAAATATTGGGTTATATATGGCAGGGTTGAGGGTTGAACCAAAGGTTCTCATGACTTGAATCAACCCACAAAATAAACCATGAACTAGGTTAAACCAAAGAATGGGTCTAGTCTCCATGTACATGCAACCATGCTAAAATAAAAATACGTTCCAAATACGTATATCAGGAATGGGGAGTGACAACCACTCTATCATGGCACACTCACTAATACATCTCATGAATACATATCTCTACACACGAAAGTGTCAAGCCCCAATAGAATAGTGAGGCTCCATTAATACCTAAAATAATTTCATGATATTCAACTCCTATTTGGATCACTCAACTATATGAACCTACCTCCATCTAAAACATACATGATGACATGATTCCAACACCTATGATCACAATTTGGTATGCTATTCTTTTATTTCTAATACCATGGTACCAATCATTAACTATAATCTGACACCAATCTTAGACCTATTATTACAAAGAGTACTATACTATAAGTCACTTCTAGGTTTATATACTAATACTTAATGCTCATCTACCTAGCTAGAAATCACTTACATACCCATAAGCTATACTCCCAACAATCAACCCTGATACTCATGCTTGACACATATATCTGTAAGTTACTAAACTACTACACTATCCAAGAAAAATGCCTCAGTAACTAATGAACATAAGGCCCTATAAGGAACCAACTTGAGAACTAAAGATATCTTTATCCTGAGCTAGTAGGATGATGGAACAAAACTCGATGATAACCAATTGCAATGATAGAGACGATATGTTAAGAACCAACTTAAGTTACCATACACATCTATCTGAAATTATGGTACTCAGAATCCTCGCCACGCCAGTAAGCATAGATGTGATAAACGAAAGAGTCCATAACTATAGTATACACCTCTATAATCATGTTATCTAGAATCCTCGATGTGCCGACTAGTATAGCTGCGAGAAACTCCAAATTCTATAAATAAGATATGTACATCTAAAATTAAGTCTCTACATTCTGCCATGCCAGCTAATATAGCTACGATAAATTATATGCTCCATAACCAAGGCAGACAGTTACCTTTCTCACCGTTCTCATCAAAATATGTCATCAGAATATACTTTAATTCAGTCCATAAAATTTATCTCGATACAAGAATCAAATTCAACAACGAACAAGTGAAAAGGCAAAAATTGATAAGAATCAAGTGGAAATAGATTCGAAATAGGGTCTATAATAAGATTCTCAAGGGTCATCCCCAGAATCTCTCAAGAAATTCTAATTTGTGATTGAGTATTCTCTCATTCTATTTATATATCCTATCAAAAACTCGTAGTAGTACAACTAAATCGTTGCACTACAACGACATCGCTCTAATTGTGAAGCCTTACCTGTATAGGCCACCACTAAATATGTCATGACCCGCACTTGGTGTGAGGGGACGAGTACGTAGGTACGTTCAGCCTACGCCATAACATCGACGGTAGAACGTTGTCTAGGTTAACAACACTATATAATATCTCACACAATATATATGTATAAAATATGTCAATGATATCATATCTCCATACGGGGGACAAGATGATAATATAATACGATAATCAATATTCAATCATAATAAAACTAGGGGAAGATAATGGCACGATATAAAATAGAAAAAATAAAATCATAATTAACAAACTAGACATCTCCATAATAACCAAGTCTAATATTCTATCAACAAGCACAAATAGTCTCAATATATATAACATGCCAAATATCTAAGCTGGAGACATATCCAGTACAATAAGGAAAATAGCTAAGTCTACTATATTAGCGGAGTCTCCTTAACGGTTGGTACTAGATCATCCTGTTCTAAGGGTGCTATCTCAGCTGGCTCGCCATCCCGTGGCCCGTAGTGTATAGGACACCAGTTCTCTAAATGATCATCTAAAAAATATATCCAATCAGGATTGGAGCAAAGTATAACCCAATAGCAGTTCCAATAAATGACAGAAGCTATAAAACAGTAATAGCAATAAAAATAAATGATGGAAAGTAATTAGAATAGTAAACATCATTAAAGTAATATCACGACAAGCAATAGAAAAAACTATGAGTAATATGGTAAGGAACATCACTGTAATGAACTGGAATATTTTTTTTAATAATAAGTGCCTTAAAATATTAGTAAGATATGTGATCGGCTTGGGCCTAGCACAATTTACAAATAAAGGGAACTAACTCAACCACACGTGAATTATATGATCGGCTAGTTATCACGGGCTACACTACATTGCAGTCTATAAGGTATGATCACATATCCACTAATACACGGATCCAAATTACGACACTTTATAAACGTAAATCATGATGCATGGTCTATAATATCATGCACGATGATCATGGTCTATATAATTATGAAGATATTATGGTAATTACTGAGGAATCATGAAGAACGACACGATAATCACTGAGTAATCAAGAACAATAATATCTCATAACGGGGATCTAGATATACGAATCCGTGTAATCAATGTGTCAAGAATCAAATATCTCAATACTAAATACAAGTACCATAGAGACTATCAAATAAGAAAACTATCATAGAATGTAATCGCTTATGGTCCAGAGCAATGAATGCAAATCGGTGTCTAAACTGGTGTGAGACAGACCTATATATGAAATTTTGTGTCATTTGGTGTAAGAAAGTATTAACAAGCTTAAATAAGATAAAATATGCTTTTCTAGGTCAAGACTAAGTCATACTAGTCAACTAGGTCAAACTAGGTTAGCACCTTCATTTTAGGGTCATACCTAACTTCTAAGTTATTTGCAACGATAAACTAGTTAGTATTAGGTGATACCAGGTTGTGGTTTGGTTTCTAGGTCCATACCATAAAGGTATTAGCTAAACTAGCTAATATCACTAAGTATTATATATAACTTATATATACTAGTTAATATCAAGTATCAATATATATAGCTTATGAATATAGTATTACCTAACACATAGATGCTTGAGATACCCCGTATCACCATATCCCATTACCTACCAATATCAACCTTATTTCCCCAACTTCTTAGTATCCTAGTATCTAGAATTACCTTAGTATGAGTTATTACCCAAGTACTTAACTTATCTTGGTATTCTAAATGCCTAAATAGGTATCCACCTCAACTAACCTTAACAATGGCTTGATACCTAAGCTCACATACACATTACCTATACTTAAGTAATGCCTTACACTACTTCTCATATATTAGGAATACACTAGCCTATTACCATTTACACTAACCCTATTCTCATATCTACAATAGCTTACCTTGACTTTAACTATGTACCTATTTACACCTATACCATAATGTTTGCACTAACCTACTCACTCAACCTACACACTATGTTAACACTAAGACACTGAGCATACAACTCACTTGTCACCTGAGCACTTATCTAAATATTCCAACACTAACCATGCTAGCACACAACACACTCCACTCCTAACCTTGCTATTGACCTACAACATGCAATACTTACTGCAATCTTGATGTAATCCCAAGTTTCTGTTCACACTCTATGTTCAGTAACAGGTCAATTACCCTTCAATCACTTGGAGAACATCTTATTAGATACCCCTAGACACTCAATATTAGTCTACAATCCCTTTACAACAACTACAACTCAGAACCAAATGCTCACTGGCCCTCACACCATCTGACTCACAATCTACTCTAACTGCACATACAGTCATACTTAACCAATACTGGAATACCTTAACATGATGCAATTGCTAATATACCTTAACTTCACCACTGCTCGATCAGCAACCCTCCACACTACTCCATTGCCCAGGTCCAATCTCTCTTTAAACTGAATATACTCTCACTCATATCTCCCTCACTGCAAACTCGATCCCCTAAATATGCAGGAACCCTTTCACTTTCTACGCAGATCAACAACCACCCCTCAACTCTGATACAAGTACTCACATATATTCTCTGAGAATACATCTCCTCAAGGGCCTCCAAATATCTCAAGCAATTCAGGAAAATATCACAGTAAACTGCTTTGATGCTCTGTGTTGTTGATTAACCATGACATGACAAACAATAACTTGGTCAAATATTGATTTGATAAAATGGTGGGGTGATATAACTTCCCAGGAGAGCCGACAAGTAGCCAAAGGCTAGAGACCATAGTTGATAGTAGGTGCCATTCAACTATATAGTCGTAGTTAGTAGTGTCTTACAAACATAACAGGTAGTAGACCAGAACGAAGACGAGGAGACCATCATAGAAGAAATAGATAATAGTTCTTGAGCAATAAAGATGGTAATAGAAGCAGTAATAGTTAGAAACATGTCACAATATACAACACGAAGAATAGATAACCACAGGCAAGCAGACAGTAGTACAGGCAAAATGGTAGACTAAGTAGAGATCCCCTCAAACACCAACATACTAACATACCACTCTTTCCCAAGCTAATGCTAACTCTACAAACAAACAATACTATTACACATGAGCACCACACATGCCAAACACCCTTCTCCTCATTAACTACACATAAATACAAACACCTAATGTGCACCACACCATGAAACACACTAAATGTACGATGCACTCATGATACACATTCCAAATACTCCAATACATCACCAAAACTTATGGAACACAACTTATATATAAAATATAGTATGAATAATATTAGAAATAGCTATTCTAATGCAATAAAGGAAAATTGACATGCTAGAACCCCATGTACATGAAAATACCCCTCCTACGACTAAATATCATGGCGTATCATGATATACACTCTCTGTATCCATTTATCCCTCTTAAATCCTACTTCATACTCCAAAATTATCTATGAGACATTCCTACAAACACCTAGTGGTCCAAATTCGGATTTCTTCCAATTTGGCCACAAAAGTCAATGTAACTTTTACAATAGTCCTCCTATGAACCTAGTTCTTCTTCCTATGGGTTGTCCTTAGCCATGCGAGGGTTCTATAAGTCTAATATACTATTTAGAATTGAATTTGATAGAGAAAATGGAAATTTACCTATTAGGAGATAGATTTCTAATGTATTCCTCAAGTGGACACAAAATGGACATAAGCCTCAAGTCAATGCTTCACTCTAAGCTCCTCTAGCAATGTCAAGCTCCTCTAGCCTCCTTGAAATGAATAGGGATTCATTTGAGAATGAATGGAATTGGCATTCCTTCTCAAATTGGGGAAATAATTGGGGATGGACTAATGTAGCATAAATAAGGCTAATAAATGAACCAAATAAATAGTTATATATATATATATATATATATATATATATATAGGGGTCGGCCACTATTCATAAGGTTAGGGTTAGGGTTAGGTTTGAGTATTGGTTTGATATGTCCAAGCTGCCCTTCTCTAATCAATCATGTAGGGATCTAATTATTTAAAAGGAAGGGGTATCCTCTTCATGATACTAATCAAACTAACTAACTCAACTAACACTAATTATTTTTAACTAATCATGACTAATTATTTTTCAACATGTCTAGTCACTAAGTCATGCACTAACAAATTAGGCACTAGTTGATCGTGACTAACACCTAGTCTAATTATTAGGCTAACTCACTAACCACTAGACTATATATATATATATATATATATATATATATATATATATATATATATATATATATATATATATATATATTATTAACAATACCAATAATATGAATTGACCAAAATATCTCTCTCCGGAAAAGTGATACTTACATTAAGTATCAAGGCCTAGGATGATATAAAGATATCTCCACAAAATTTAGGTAAGTCCACTAGTTACTAAGTCTAGACACAAGACCAAACATCGACATCTTTATCTAATGTACCCAAGTCATTCTCAGACGCACACAACTATATTTTATTCAGGGCAAAGCACATAACATCAATATTTAGGTTTAAATAGTAAAAATAACGCAATGTATACTTTCCTGGAACTCCAAAATAGTAAAGTTGCGATCCCTGTCCCGTCTCTAAAGTCGATCAGTCTAAAATGCCTATATTATATATGTAATAATATCAGTAATTATTCTAGAGTTATTACATATACACAACATTAATAACCATACACACTTAAGCTAGAATATGTCATTAAGGCTTTAGTATAAATAAGAGAACTAGTTCTAGGTCACATGCCAAATTGGTTACTCTAGAGGTTTATCCAAACCCTAACTTAGCTTGGTTCCTATTTTATTTCGTGACACATGTTTCTAAATTTAATCATACTAAGTTTTAGTCTCAAGCAATGATCATTAAGGGTTCGAAATGAAAATCTACTAATAAATGTCCAATAAGGTGTACTAAATTATAGGTTGAAGTCTCGGGTCACCAACTTACTAAGGTTATAACATCATGTTTGAACTATTTCTAGACTTTCCTAATATATGGATATATTTCACAAATAAGGTTAACTATGATTGTTCCTACAACTAGTCAAGTTTGACTACAAGTACACTAGTGATTGGCAACATCTATAACTTGTCAGTTTGGACAGTACCAACCCCAAATGATTATTCCTATAGTATTATATCCTTACAAACATCATTCTAACATGTTTTTGTACCTCATCTGTAAGTCCATTTCAGAATATGATAAGCTTCTAAAGTCCAATACACCCAAACTATGGTTTTTGGTCTCTAAATAGTATGTCGCATATGCTGAAATTAAAGCTATCAAAACCTATTATTGGATAACAATTAACATGAAAACATATATTTTTCCATCACCTAATAGGGTGAATAAAATGTGGTTCAAATTTGGTTTTATTCCGAGAACCTTTCGCACATACAATTATAATATTTTTCATGAAATAACACATAATTTCAATTCTGGAATTTTCTAAACTATGCCAAAAAAACCTATTTTAACCCAACTTTCACATATAATTAACATAAAGTAATTATATGGCAATATAGGGGGGGGGGGGTTAATTTTAGGTTATTATTGTGAACTTTTTAGTCAAAAATAGTAAAATTTACACATAAAATATCGCGCACAAAAAGATGTCGTTGTTCTGGAATTTAACTAAAATGAGGCAAAATACAAGGTTTCCACATAGGTAAACATATTTCTAAAATGCAATAATTATATAATATGTTAGGGGGATTGTCACGACCCGCACCCGGAAAATCGGGCATGAGTCGTGGGTACGTCTAGCCTACGCCGCAGCATCGACGGTAGAACGCTGTCTAGGTCAACTATCTAGCTAACAATCTCATGCAATCAATATATAAACCTGTCAAGATCTCAACTCCAAACGGAGGAGCAATATCATAATGATAATCACAATGTATTCAATCATCAATCTAAGCACGATAAGATAACACAAAAGACTAACAACTACAAATCTAAACAACTGCTACTAAAAACAACCACAATAATAATAATAATACAACAATATCCAAAATCATATACAATACAAGTCTCAATCTAAAACCGGAGACAAATCCGGTACCAAAAGCTAATAAAAACAATAACAAGGTCCTAGTGATCCCGGCTACCAACCCGAAAATTACTCCTAAACTAGAGGGTCCCTGTCTGCACCATCGATAGGCTGAGGTCCATAAAACGTCGGACACCAATCCTCCGGATACTCTAAAAAAAATATGTCCAGTCAGGACTGGAACAAGTACACCTCTAACAGCAGTTCCAGTTAAATGATAAAAACTATAAAACAGTTGTAGCAAGTAGCAAGGTGTAGGAAATAAAGTATGAAACAAGAAATATACATATCACTGGTGCATAAAGGTAATGATACATGAATATCAGAAACAAGATAGTAATAACTGTAAGATGCAAAAAATCTAAACTAAGAGTAAGTCTGTGCACATGAACGTGTAGTGAGTCCAGCATAAAATACATATAATGAGTCAAGTCCAGAAACTATAAGTGAGAACAGCAAGAAATACAAGAGAGTACAGACTATAAAGAATGAACTCGTGTCTTTGAAATACCTGTTTCGATATGTAAACGACTAGGGGTAAGTACGGCTCATCGCGCACTGGGTGCACGGCTGCTATCATTCCAGATTAGACCAGAGGGGGTAATTCCTGATAATTCCAGATGGGAATGTTTATATGTCTACTTGAGTATTTTCCCGTCCAGACTAGTACAAGTGAATACAAGACTCGACACGTAAATCAAGTATGAGTCCAGCCTGAAATATGAGTGATGCCTGTAGTGATACCTGTAGGTGATGCCAGTAGGTGATTCCAGAATAGAGGCCAGAAATATGAAAAATACGTGTCGCAAGTAAATGAATCCAGAAATACAAGTCCGTGTCCCATGTTGTGCCAGAAAAATCATATGATACTATACTAGAAGCTGAATCATAATAATCATTAGATAATAAAAACTATCAGAGAATGTACTCGCTTGACGTCCTGAGCAACTCGCGATCCAAACTGGTATCGCAAGGACCTATTGCAAAAAGCAAGGTTAAATAGGGTTCTAAAGAGTTAAACAGATATAAAATAACTAAAAACAGGCTTCTAGGGTCGTTCTAGGTCAAATGAGTCAAACCGGTGAAATCAGGGTCAAAAAGTCAACTCGGGATCCACAAAGTCAACCCTAGTCAAAACTAGGTCAAAAGTTGACTTTGGCGGTCAACCGGGTCAACTACGGTCAACTCTAGGTCAAACTAGGGTGCTCCTGAAATTTTAGGCCAAAACTAGGTCATTAAGCTAATAAACCCTCAAACTCGCATCCTTGAGATACCAGGATACCCTCGGTATCCGATACCTCAACCTAGGCTACACACCCCGCCTAAATCCGCTAAAACCTATGCTAGTACGCGTAAATATATACACATATACATAAAAACCTATCTCTAAACTCAAACCTAGGCAATTGCTCAAAAATTCCGCTCGAAACTCAATACCTTGGATATCTCAAGGTATTGAGATACCTTGGTATCTCAAGGTATTGAGATACCTCTCTAAACCCTCACTAACTACCCTTCTAACTAACAAACTATGCTTATAGATATATACCTAGCTATATGTATAGGCTAATATATATATATATATCTAACACATATAAATATCTACATAACTATATGTATATATATATTCACACATAAACACATATACACATACATATATACCCATACACACCTATACATATACATTTACCTAGCAATAACTATGCATATATATATATATATATATATATATATATATATATATATATATATATATATATATATCAATCTATCTATCTATCTATCTATCTATCTATCTATCTATCTATAGATCTATCTATCTATAAATCTATCTATCTATCTATCTATCTATCTATTAATCTATCTATCTTATCTATAAATCTATCTATCTATCTATATATCTATCTATTTATCTATATCTCTCTCCCCGGGCTACCTGCGACGCTAGGCTACCCGCATGCTGCCCCGCTACTAATGCAAATGCAAATGCTGCTGCTGCTGCTGCTGCTGCAGCGAGCTGCTGCCACGACGCTGCCCCGGGGCCTGCACGTGCTGCCGCACTGCAGCAGGCTGCTGCTGCTGCTGCCTCAGCCTGCTGCCGCAGCGCGCTGGCTCCTGCGGCTGCTCTGCTCCGCTGTGCGCTGCAGCGCGCACAGCCCTCGCTGCCTCGCTGCCCACACACGACCACACACACACCAGCACGCACACACAATCACACATACACAGACACACACATATATACATATATATATACAACTATATATATACACACACTAACATATATACTTACACACACATATCTATATATATATACATAAACACACTTATCTCTCTATATATATACACACACAAACTCATATATATATACATATACACACAGATATATATATATATATACATATACACACACACACACACACAAATATATATATACACTCATACAAACACACACACACACTCATATATATATAAATATACCTATATATATATATATATATATATATTATCACACTCACACACACGCTCATAAACATACACTCTCTCACACACACCCTCACACACACACTCTCTCACACACTAACACGCACACAACTACATACACATAGACATATATATATATACACACACAAAAACATATATATATATAAAAACACACACACAAATATATATACACACACACACAAACACACACACACACACACACACACATATATATATATATATATATATATATATATATATATATATATATATACAATACACACAACACACAACACCCCACCAACACGTGCACAACCACCCCTACGCACACAAACACACACACATATATATATATAAAATATAACCCGAGAACTCTAGCACACACTCCCCGAACCTAACCCAACGCACGCACAAGCCCGAAACTAAGAAACCAAGTCGAAATGGCCGTTCGGTTATTTCGACGAACACGTTGTGTGCGGTTCGCAAAACCTCCTGAAACGGACACCAAACCTACTCGGAATCGGCCCAAAATTTACCCACGGGTTCTAAATGATGTCTAAATTCTAGAAAAAAATACTAACTTGTCGATTCTAGGTCCGTGGCAAAAACACGCATGCACATAGAACCGACGACGACGAAAACTCCTAAAATGCCCGAAACGCCCATTTCTCCGCGACACGACTTCACGTGTCCGAACAGAGACACGCACTAACCCTCAAGACACCCGACAATGTTTACCTAGGTCTGTCTAACCTAGGACATTACCAAAAATTGGGCCAATCTCGGATTTTACCCAAAATTGACACAAAACCTAGTGTTAAAGTCTCCAAACACAACCAAACTAGTTCCAACTTTCTCCCACGGGTAGGCTTAGGGTCTAGGAAGGTTCTAAATCATTAATTACACTATATAAGAGTAATTACAAGGGGGAAAATCAGGGTTTACCTCTTGGGAGTTGGAATCCTAAGCCAAAGTCTCCAAAACTCTCCAAATCTACCACACCAAGCTTCCAAGCTTCCAATCCAAGCTTCAACACCAAATCTAAGCTCTACCCACCTAGGTTAGGGAAAAATGTAGGGTTATGGTTCACATCCATGAAGAATAGAAGAAGAAAGAGAAGAAATGGAGCACTTACTTGGATGTGGAAAGAAGAAAGGAAGAAGAAAGAGTGGAGAAGAAGAAGAAGAAGAAGAAGAAGAAGAAGAAGAAGAAGAAGAAGTTAAGAAGTGGGGAGAGGGGCTACTGTGTGGTCGGCTGGAAATAAGGGGAATAGGGTAGGCCAAGGCATAGTAATAGGTTTACATAATACAAAAGACCAAAATGCCCTCTCCTAAGTTGGGTTTTGGGTTTGGAGTTCCAAAAGCACTCAAACTAACTCCCAATCTCTCCAACTAACCTACTAAAAATATAATAAATATTTTAAACCCAAAATAGGTCTCACAAGGGTGTGGGTTGGGTCGGACATGGGTCTACTAGGGTCTGACATGGGTCCAGGCTAGCCAAAACCCTAAAATAATCAATAGAAAAATAATACAACCATCAATTAAATATAAATATAATTAATTATAAATTATACACAATTAACCAAATTAAAATAAAAAAATACCCGGCTTTGGAAATGGGGTAGTGACAGGGATAAAATGAGTAAATATTTTTGAATGTTTTGTGCACAAAAAGTGAGTTTAACATGTGTAAATATGTGTGCAAACAGAAAAGGACAGAACTAAAACTATGAACAAAACTCATGTGTCATCTTTTAAATTAGTTTTTCCAAGTTTTAATTATGGTTTCTACCTAGAGTATTGATGTATCTAGTTGTACCATAAGTTAGAAATTTTAAAATGAATAAATACTTGTGGAACTTACCTATTTACGAAATGTGGACAGAGTGCTTGTCGCCAAATTTAGATTGCGCACTCCGCAAAGAACGTTCTCGAAGGAAGAAAAAACAAAAAAAAATATAGCAAAATCATATACATACATGACAAAAAATGAAATAGGTTCAGAACAAAAAAAGTTTGTAAGCATTTTATATAGCAATTTGGGGTGTGCATCTCGTTCTTTGAATGACTCATTCGGACATCACCTATTCTAGACATTTCGTCGTGCGACATCAATTAGGGGACTTAAAACATCGAGAAAAATTATGGGAAAAATTTGCATGGTTGGATAGCCAAGTGGTAGAAGATGAGTTTTGTGAAAGATTTGAAGGGATTACCTACTGTATTGAGGGTGCAATGCGTTGTGAAAGTTGGCCGATTCCAGCAGTCCTTCACAAAATGTTTTATTGCCTACGCTGAGTTGTGAGAGTGTGTTGGAGTAGAAAACTGAAAGTATTGTATAGAAATGGATTATGGGGCTGTAGGGGGTAAGGTAGAAAGGTTGTGGCTGATTCTTAGGGGATATGGAGTAGTGGGGTGGTGGTTTCTATAACTTACAAGAGGTGTGGGTTGTATGTAAGGGGTGACCAGGACTGGTCTGAATTGATGGCTGTGCACACACCAATGTGTGCATATTTTGGGTCTATTTGGGACTTGTTTTGTGTCCCTAGGCACTCTAGTTTGTGTGGGCAAAATTTGAGCTCATTTGGATTAGATTTGAGTAGGTTCAACTAACCTAAACCATGCATTAGTCCAAACTTGTCAAGGCTGAATACACACTTGTTTTATTACACCTAAACCACTACTAATAACATGTTACACATTGTTAAAACTAAAAATAGTATTCCTTAATTATAGTACTATACTTATTTATATATACATATATATATAACACTAAAACATCATATATAAAAACTACATTAAGTAAACTAACCAAATAAATTTTAATAGAAATTTTATTTTATTTTATATTTTTTTTGGAGTGGGAAGGGAATGGTGTTTACATAGGGAGTGGTCAAGATGGAGTTTGTAGACGTCAACCCATTCAAAGGCGTCATAGCATACTACTCCGATTCTTTTCTCTACACCAGAGTATCTTGAAGAAGAAAGCAATGAGGCCAATGACGAGGCCGAAAATACTCCAAGTGAAGGTCCCCTTATGATTCGGGTCAAAGGATGTGTCAATTGCCATGATCCTCCTAAACCTCTTGTAATTAACCTCTATAAGTCAACTCACAAGAAGAAGGAGAAAGTACCACTGGTGATAGACATCCCCAATTCCAAGCAGAAGGAGTCACCACTTGTTATTGACCTTCGTCGCAACAAGCATCCTGCTCCAGAAAATTAGCTTTTAGTCATTAATCTTACTAAGCATGCTATCAAGGCGGAGCCCGTTGTTGATTTTGGTGAGAAGGAAGAGATTTTGTGCTTCATGAATAGAGATGATGCTCCTTCGCACTACACTGATGTTGATTCCTTTGCTAGAGAGTTCTTAGACGCTCTTGGTGCTTATGACCTCCTTATCCATATTAGTGGCTCCACCCTTCCAAACAAGCACATTATATCTCTCATGCGATGGTACCTACTTTGTGGTTCCAGTAAGACAGAATATATATCAACAAATATTTTTTGGCAAGGCTAATGACAAGAGAACTTCACATACCAATAACTCAGAAGGGGATACGAGAAAAATGCAACTCTATCACTATAGTCGATCTGCCAAAAATATTATCCAGAAGATGGGCTATGATTTGAAGTCCAACAAAGATCTTAATTACGGTAAAGGTCAGTGTTTGCCAATACGTTACTTCTCTCTGAATGGCAAGCCTGAAACCTACTACCAACAAACACGTAGTGGTTTAGGTTATGTTACTCCTCCAACAACTTCAGAAAGCTCGAAAATGGATGAGAAAACACCATCTCACTCTTCTGAATCATCATTTTGGGATTCTGACGGGAGCATAGGTAAAGTATTCAAGCATGCATTTTCTGTCAATTTGGTGTCAACTGACTCAATTGGTGAAGGTGATCAATCATTAGAACCTTTTAAAGCTGATTTATGGGCACAATAGACGGAATCATAATGGAAGATACGGTTTGAATAACGCAAACCACCTATAGAGGATGAAATTATCCAGATCGATATAGGAGATTAGTCTTCCCCTAAACCAATCTTCATCAGCAAAAATCTCTTTGATGAAGACAAATATGTGCTTATACAACTCATAAGAGAATATATTGGTGTCTTCGCCTGTTGCTACAAGGATATGTTTGGTCTGTATCCTGGCCCAAATAGCTACACAAAACTCAATATCCTTCATAATGCTAAACCAGTGAAGCAATAACAACGACGGTTCCACCTAGATGTGATGGAAGTGATTGAAGATGAAGTTAAAAAGCTGATAGCATGCGACTTTGTTCGAGAGGAGAAACATCCTGACTGGGTGGCCAATGTGGTCCCGGTCATAAAAAAGAATGGGAAGATCTGGGTCTGCATAGATTACCGATATTTAAATTTGGCCTGCCTAAAGGACGAATTCCCCCTCCCAATTACAGATGTCATGATCGAAAATACATGTGACTTTGAGAGTATGTCATTCACGGATAGTTTCTCGGGATATAACCAGATCAAGATATTTCTAAACGATGAAAAGCATATATCGTTTAGAACATAGTTAGAAGTGTATTGATACACAGTAATGTCCTTCGTCTTGAAGAACGTAGGGACAACGTACCAACGGGCCATGAGGATAATTTTTTATGAGCATTTACGAAAAATGGTAGAATGCTATGTGGACGATATCGCAGTCAAGAGCCGTCTTAAGGATGATCATCTTCACGATCTGAGAACGGTGTTTGAATTGATGCGCGAACACCAACTCAAAATGAATCCTACCAAGTATTTCCTGAGAGTTTCCAGTAGCAGGTTACTCTGATTCGTTATAACCTCTAAGGGTATTCATCTTGACCTCGACAAATTTAGGGCCATCCTTGAAATGTGCCCTCCACGTAACCTCAAGGAGCTTCATGGACTGCAAGGTCGATTGGCATATATTAGAAGATTCATATCAAATCTCTCTGGACGGTGCTAGCCATTCACTCAACTTATGAAGAAAGGAGTGACGTTTGTTTGTAATAAAGCATGCCAACGAGCATTCGATGACATCAAATAATACCTCATAAATCCTTCAGTTATGGTAGCCCAAATTATAGTAAGACCTTTCTTGATGTATATTCGAGCAATGGATCACTCCTAAGGTGCCTTGCTTCGCAGAAGAATGATGACGGTCATGAACAGGCGATCTGTCATGACCCGCACCCGATGAAGGGGTACGAGTACGTGGGTACGTCCAGCCTATGCCACAACATCGGTGGTAGAATGCTGTCTTGGTCAACTATACTATCTAATTATCTCACAATAATGCATAATCCTCCAATAATATCTCAACTCCAAGAAGAGTGTAATAAACTTAATTCAACACAATACTCAATCATAATTCTATAGCATGATAAGATATTAAGGAAGTCTAACATAACTATACAATCTAAACAAATATAACAACAACAATAGAAACAATAACCAAAATCTCAAATATAAGCCGGAAACAAATTCGGTACCAAAATGCTAAGAGAACTAACTATGCTAACAAGTGATTCCGGCTAGATCTCTTGGCAGTCACTCCAGAACTAGTGGGTCCAAGTCTGCAACATCTATAGGTCGGGGTCCGTAGTATGTCGGACTCCAATCCCCGGGATCCTCTGAAAAATATTTTCCAGTCAGGAATGGAGCAAATTACAACCCAATAGCAGTTCCAAATAATTGATAATGACTATAAACAGACATAGAGAATATAATACAAGACGAGAAACAATGAACAATATCATACTGTGGTAGAAGAACAGGTAAACAAGAACAATATGGTATACACTGATCACGATGAATAGAATAAGACAATAGAATGAAACAATGAACTATAATGTGGTAAAAAACTGTAACTATGCTAAGTGATTGAAATACTAGTTAGATATGTGATCGGCTTGGGTAAACATTGTCTACTTTAATATTGGATAAATATTGTCTAAGTTAAACATTGAACATTGTCTAGAATTTGATCACATATCTAGCTAACACTTCCCCTTTCCCCCAACTAGTCCAATGGATCCAACCAAGACATATTGTGATGCAAGATACTCAAGGCCATGTAAACAATAAACCTTGAATATTAAACATTGAATATTGAATATTAAAACATTGTCTAAGTTAAACATTAAGAATACGAGGAACAACGAACAATATATATAATATCCCTTGACTGATCCATGTGTATACTAGTCTGTGTACCAATGTGTCAAGAATCAAGTAAAACATTTTTAAATACTTGCATTATAGTAATTATCAAATAATAGAAACTATCAGAGAATATACTCTCCTGTCAATCAAGCAATAAATGTCAAACTGTGTCCCAACTGGTTTCACACAAACCTATATATAAAATATTGCATTAATACAAGGTATTGGAAAGAAATTAAGTTAAACTAGGCAACATCTAGGTCATGAGGCCATTTCTAAGTCAAACCGACTATTTCTAGGTTGTGTGAGTCTAACACTAGGATACTAAGTCAATACATTACGAAACTAAGCTATAGTAATTAATCTAAGATACTAAGAACCACACAAAATGTCGTATCGCAAGATACGCATATTTCAAATATGAAAATAGTAGTTTATATATATATATATATATACAAGTCATCACATATAGTACCATAGCTAACTATATATAATACTTACTAGTACATATAGTTACTTAGCTAACTATTACCATAATCAAGTATATAACTAAATAACTATTTAACTACACTAACTATTTATTAACTTAATACTAGATCAACTAAACACTAATATACTAACACAATATATCTACTTACTATCTTAAAATACAATACTTACTAAATACGTAGATACTATAGGTACTTACCAATAGCTTACCTACATAGATATATATATATCTAAACTCCATACTAATTATTCTAACTATAACACTGACACAACTACTGACCATTTAATAATAACTAACTAGACTATCTACACCATCTAAACCCAACTAAAAATATTTACCCAATACCTAGCTGATTCTGGCCTGATACCTGTCTGATACGGTGCACGATACTGCTACTGTGCTCTTCAATGGTTGATGCATTTCTTCACATGCTCAAGATACTTGTTGTGCAGCTAGCTCCACTTGCTGAAAGCCCGCTGCATGCTTGTCCCTTGCTAAACTACTAACTGCAGAGTATATGTCAATGTGGAAGTTGCTATTGATGACTGTTCACCGAGGGAGGCTTCCTGCCTGTTGTTGCTGACGTAGTGAGGATTATGCACAGGTTGTGCACCTTGCTGTAGTAAATGTTCATAGTTGCTGCTCACAGAAAACTGCTATACAGTGGCTGAACTGAAATTGTGTTATACTCATTTCTTTCGAAGATGCAGTGACCCACTACTGCTGTTGATGCAGTGGCTACTGTTAATGCTGATAGTTTGCTGATGGTCCAAGGTTGCTACATTACACATTGTTGGATATAGCAATATGCTATTGTACTTGATATCCCTCTGCTGACTGCACAGTTCTGCATTCCCTGCTGCAAGTTGATATGGTTGCTGTCACTGCCTGAAACTTATTGCTATGCACACTGAATTAAAGTTCCTTGTTGAACTGCTGCAGTGTGAATGCTCGAGGCTGCAGTGGTGTTCATCCTGCATAATGCTGTTCAGTGGATTCAGCAGTGGCTCTCTAGTTTTACAGTGCTAGCAGCCACTGTGTTTGTTGCTGCCTTATTGTGCTAGTTGCACATTTTGTAGTGTACATGTTGCTGGAATTATACTGCTCACTGCTTGCTAGGCCAAGCTAGTTGATACCTCCAGTTGCTGATACTGAATGGTTCTCTGGTGATACTGCACAGTTTCTGTGGAACCGATACTGATACTGTTATTGTGCTTCCTGTAGTAAAGTTGCCCTTGGCTGAACTGCAGTGAGGTAAGTGCTGCCTTGCTGTTGATATCTGTACCTCCTTCTAGCTACCACTGTACAGTAGGATACTGTACAGTGCTGATATATGAACTGTGTAGTTGGCCACTGCACAGTA
The DNA here is from genome assembly GCA_036927795.1 of Iris macrosiphon. Taxonomy (NCBI): domain Eukaryota; kingdom Viridiplantae; phylum Streptophyta; class Magnoliopsida; order Asparagales; family Iridaceae; genus Iris; species Iris macrosiphon. The sequence continues at coordinate 86,283,039 of JAYESA010000020.1, read as the reverse complement.
TCTCCTTCTTGCTGTTTGCTGATACTCTGCACTGTGCTGTATAGTATGGTTCAAGTTGAATTGCTGCTGAAGACTCTATTGCAGCTACCTACTGCTGAACTAATACTGCATTTAACTTCCTGCTCTTGTTGTGCTTAGTGCACTGATAACTGCTCTTCGGTGTATGAGCTATTGTTGCATTGCTGCTTAGGTAAGCTGCTGGTTCATGCTCGCTGTTTCAGTTGCTCCCACTGCTGATTCTACTGCAGTACAGCTGCTGTTGCATTTGCTGTAGTGGTTACACACTGCTGCAGTTGGTTGTAGTAACTACTCTGCTGCAGTGCTTGAGTATACTGCCCTGCTACTGGCTCAGTTGTTGATTGCACCGTGATAAGCTTGCTGCAGTGGACTTAGCTGCACACTACAGTATTGCATAATGCTACACTGATAAGCTGCTGCACCATTCTGGCATTGCATATTGTTGTGCTCATTGCTCTTTTGTTGATCCTGCATCCCACTGCCTTGATGCAGTGCAGTGGCTCTGCTGCACACTATGCAGTTTGCATTTCTGCACTACATAAGCCACTGCAACTATCTACTGCATATTGCCTCTCCTTGTTGCACTGCTCACATACTGCCTAGCTCGAGTAGCTCCTCCACACAAATACACAACATGCCACTATAAATACTATACATACATACATACATACATATATATATTGCTATATATATATATATATATCACCTATACATATATAGACATATATAAACAACACACTGGCACTTACATAGAGGAATCTCATATACCTATCTATACCCAACTCTACTATAGATATACATACATAATATATATATATATATATATATATATATATATATATATATATATATATATATATATATAGATAAAAACCAATCTATGCATAATCAATCTCTATATATCTATATACACTTCCTCATCTATATACATATATATATATACAATCACACACACACACACACACACACACACACACACATATATATATATATATATATATATATATATATATATATATATATATATATATATATATATATATACACCAATACTCTATACATATATATATGCACATATAGCTATATACACTTATGTATACTATATACTATAAATACATATATAATACATATATATCATACACCATATCTCATATATATGTATATACACAAGCAATCATAGAAATGAGGACAATAAACCAAACACGTGGAGTGCACCGTACCCGTATCACACTCATTCTATGATACGCTTGCGACACGGCTTCACCACACAACCAAATGCATTCTGAAGGCCACGAGTAGGTCTAATACCTAAAATATGAATAATACGTATATTAATTAGATCAACTATGTATCGTGTCAAGAATTGATGTGCACAACTTCCCGTGTCGGAGGAATACCCCCAAAATTAACCCGTTTTGTCAAATTGACAAGATACGGCCTATACGTACCCAATTATGGGTACGACACTAGTCATAAACAAACAATCATATGTCATATTTATCTATTTGACCAAATGACAAATACCACATGTGTCAATCTCGGAATTCTCCCAAAATTGATACCAAAACACACATAACTTCCACCATAGGTCTACTATGAACCTAAAACCAAATCCTATCGTTAGCCTATGCATGTGGGTTGGTTTATCATAGTTAGATCTCAGATTTAGGATCTACTAGAAGATAGAAAAGTAAAATGTACCTATTGGGAGATGGATTTCCAATGAAAATCCCCAAATATTGAATGTAGCCTCCCCCTTGTAGATCTTGGCCTCCTCCTTGTTGCTCCTTGCTTCCTTCTTTTAGATCCTTATTATAGTAGCCTCCAATGAAGAATAGGAAAGGAATTTGGGTGGAAAATTGTGAGGGAATGGTGAGGGAATAAAGAAATTGAAAAGGGGAAAAAATCTAGATCTACATCAAATATGAAATAATAAGAGACTGTCTCTCTCCTCCCTCCTAATATGGCCGGCCCTAATCCTCTTCATCAAGCAATATAGAATGCCTAATTTTTCTCTTGAGGCCTCTCATGAAGAATTTAATTAAGGAAGGAAGTTTCTAGTCTAATGGTTTCACTAATTAATTTATCCTCCTAAACCATGGGTCTAATCTTGGGCTCAATCTAAACCAAAACAAATATTGGGTTCATGTACCTAATTAAATTGGTTAGCTCCACTACACAAGTCCAAAATAAATCTAACACTAACAATAAATAAATAATACAATAAATAAATAAATCGCATGCACAATATTTAAATACAATAACTCCTAAAATAAAAATACCCGTGTCAATTATCAAACTACCCTTGATTGAAAATGTGAGGGTGACAATCCTACCCGCCTTAGAAAAATTTTGTCCTCGAAATTAAAGATGATCGTACCCACTCTAGGTCAACCCCAGTCCAACTAAAACATACATCATACACTTAAAAGAAATCACTAACTATGGTCTCTGTCCATCATAGTTTTGTAGTCTCCGACAGGGTATACTAACTACACAATAACACACAAGCAGTCTATAAGGTACCAACTAAACACACAAACAACAGATCGAAAGGAAATAAACAGAACAAAATTAGCTAACTAATCACCTGAAGTGCCGTCCTCTCCGACTACGAATACAAATGCTCCGTCCTGCTAGGGTGGCTCTCTATGCGGGTGCTGAACAGTCTGCGGTGCCACAGGTGGCCTAGCTCCACCTCTCTGACCATGATCTGGTCTATATGGGTTGTTGGAAAACTCCTTCAAGTGATGGTCAGGGGAACCATAATACAAGCATAGTTTGAGTCTCTTCCAACAATTCTCCCAATCATGCCCATACCTTCCACAATAGGCACAAGAAAAATTCTGTTGAATCTGCCTCTGAGGCTGCTGCGGTGCCTGATGCACTGGCTTCTGAAACTATTGTATTCATTGAGCTGGTGCCCTAACTATCACAAGGTACTGCTGATGCTGATATACTCTCGGCTGCTGAAAGTGGGTGTGCTTCGTTGGGCCCGCACCACTACTCGCTCCTTCGGTGTCTCTCGACCACTTGGAGCCAAGCTCCAAATCATCCTTCACCTGTTGTGCATGTCTCAAAATTTTCTCAAATGTAGCGGTACGGTCTCCATTAGTATGAGACTTAATCTAACTGTTCAGTCCCTTCCTGAACTTCCTAGCCCTGGCCCGAGGATTCTGTCCCTCAATAAATTGTCCCAATCGGCAATACTCTGCCACAAACTTGTCCACCGTCAACTTCCCTTGGACGAGGTTCTGAAATTGACTCTCCTAAGTACTCTAAGCCATATCCGGGAAGAACTTCTCTTTGAAAAGCTTCTTGAAAGTTTCCCAAGTAATTCCCGACACTGATATCTTGGGGTCTGTCCTGAACCATATTAGTGTAATATCGAATATCATACTACCTGCTTCCTCTACCTGCAAGCTCTCAGGAATCTGCACCAATCGTAGGTCCCTCTCAATGTTCTCTATCCAGTCGTTTGCGTACAAGATTCCCCCGGTGCCCAAGAAGTCCTTAGGTCCCATCCTCTTGAAGTCAATGATGGTCCCTGGCCTCGGCTGCTGAGGAATAAACTGAGGTGGTATCGTCTGTGGCTGGACTACGAGTGTGATCTAGTGACCTCTGACTGTCTAACTGTGAGCGTGATCTAGTGAGCATTCTCCATGCTCTGTTGCAGGACCTCTGACTGTCGCTGTTGCGCCTCCATCATCTGCTGAAAGAGAGCGAACATCTGCGTCTGATCGACTACGGGTGGTGGGGATGGAAGATCCCCTGAAACTACTGGGGCTGTCCTCTGTACCGGAGGTGGAGCACCACTGAAAGCTGCATAAATGCCCACCTGGATTGGTGAAGCCGACCTCTGAAATATAGTTATTGGAACTGCGTCTGATGGTGCTACCCTAATAGGCAATGAAGTGACTAATCGTGTTGACATTGCGCCTTAGCGCTGGGAACGCGTCTTCAGTGGCATCCTGATGATAGACTCGAAATAAGGAATAAATATTGAGCAAGATACGATATCATCAAAGAAGGATAATTTTTTTCAAGGAAAGAGATATTCATAATGAAGATGGCAAGATTTAATTATGTTAGAATTATTTCCTAGTTGTGATTGAGTATCCCTCTCTCATCCTAGTGTCCTATATCCTATCCTATCGCAGGCTCACAGTAGTACAACTAAGTTGTTACACTACCACAATATCGTACAACTTGCGAAACCTGAACTGTATGGGCCACCAATAAAAACGTGTCATGACCCGCACCCGATGAAGGGGTACGAGTATGTGGGTACATCTAGCCTACGCCACAGCATCGGCGGTAGAACGCTGTCCTGGTCAACTATATTATTTAATTATCTCATAATAATGCATAATCTTCCAATAATATCTCTACTCCAAGAAGAGTGTAATAAACTTAATTCAACACAATACTCAATCACAATTCTATAGCACGATAAGATATCAAGGAAGTCTAACATAACTATAAAATCTAAATAAATATAACAAAAATAATAGAAACAATAACCAAAATCTCAAATATAAGCCAAAAATAAATCCGGTGCCAAAATGCTAAGAGAACTAACTATGCTAACAAGTGATTTCGGCTAAATCTCCCGACAGTTATTCCAGAACTAGTAGGTCCAAGTCTACACCATCTATAGGTCAGGGTCCATAGTATGTCGGACACCAATCCCCAGGATCCTCTGAAAAATATTTTTTAGTCAGGAATGGAGTGAAGTACAACCCAATAGCAGTTCCAATTAATTAATAATGACTATAAATAGAAATAGAGAATATAATACAAGACAAGAAACAATGAACAATATCATAATGTGGTAGAAGAATAGGTATACTGATCACGATGAATAGAACAAGACAATAGAATGAAACAATGAACTAGAATATGGTAAGAATCTGTAACTATGCTAAGTGATTGAAATACTAGTTAGATATTAAATCGGCTTGGGTGAACGTTGTCTACTTTAATGTTGGATAAACATTGTCTAAGTTAAACATTGAACATTGTCTAGGATTTGATCAGATATCTAGCTAACACTTACCCTTTCCCCCAACTAGTACAATGGATCCAACCATGATACGTTGTGATGCAAGATACTCAAGGCCATGTAAACAATAAACCTTAAACATTAAACATTGAACATTGAACAGTGAACATTGAATGTTGAACATTTTCTAAGTTAAACATTGAACATTAAATATCGAAACATTGTCTAAGTTAAACATTGAGAACATGAGAAACAATAAACAATATATATATAACATTCTATGATTGATCCATGTATATACTAGTCCGTGTACCAATGTGTCAAGAGTCATGTAAAATATTTCTAAATACTTGCATTATAGTAATTATCAAATAATGAAAACTATCAGAGAATGTACTCGCCTGTCATCCAATCAATAAATATCAAACTGTGTCCTAACAAGTGTCACACAAACCTATATATGGAATATTGTATTAATGCAAGGTGTTGGAAAGAAATTAAGTTAAACTAGGCAACATCTAGGTCATGAGGCTATTTCTAAGTCAAACCGACTATTTCTAGGCTGTATGAGTCTAACACTAAGATACTAAATCAATACATTATGAAACTAAGCTATACTAACTAATCTAAGATACTAAGAACCACATAAAATGCCGTATCTCAAGATACGCAGATTTTAAATATGAAAATAGTAGTTTATATATATATACAAGTCATCACATATAGTACCATAGCTAACTATATATAATACTTACTAGTACATATAGTTACTTATCTAACTATTAACATAATCAAGTAGATAACTAAATAACTATTTAACTACACTAACTATTTATTAACTTAATACTAGATCAACTAAACACTAATATACTAATACAATACATCTACTTACTATCTTAACATACAATACTCTTACTAAATACGTAGATACTATAGGTACTTACCAATAGCTTACCAATATATATATATATATATATATATATATATATATATATATATATATATATATATATATATATATATATATATATATATATATATAAACTCCATACTAATCATTCTAACTATAACACTGACACAACTACTGACCATTTAATAACAACTAACTAGACTATCTACACCATCTAAATCCAACTAAAAACATTTACCCAATACCTTGCTGATTCTGGCCTGATACCTGTCTAATACTGTGCACAATACTGCTACTGTGTTACTCAATGGTTGATGCATTTCTTCACAGGCTCAAGATACTTGCTGTGCAGCTAGCTCCACTTGCTGAAAGCCTGCTGCATGCTTGTCCCTTGCTAAACTACTAACTATAGAGTACATATCGATATGGAAGTTGCTATTGATGATTGTTCACTGAGGGAGGCTTACTGCCTGCTGTTGCTGAAGCAGTGAGGATTTTGCACAGGTAGTGCACCTTGCTGCAGTGAATGTTTAGAGTTGTTGCTTATAGGAAACTGCTATGCAGTGGCTGAACTGAAACTGTGTTGTACTTACTTCTCTCGAAGATGCAGCGACCCACTGCTGCTGTTGATGCAGTGGCTTCTGTGAATGTTTATAGTTTGCTGATGGTCCAAGGTTGCTATATTGCACATTGTTGGATGCAGCAACATGTTATTGCACCTGATATCCCTCTGGTGACTGTACAGTGCTCCATTCCCTGCTGCAAGTTGATGTGGTTGCTATCACTGCCTGAAACTTATTGATGTGCACACTAAATTGAAGTTCCTTGTTGAACTACTGCAGTGTGAATGCTCGAGGCTGTCGTGGTATTCATCCTGCATACTATTGTTCAGTGCATTCAACAGTGGCTCTCTAGTTTTGCAGTGCTAGCAGCCACTGTGTTTGTTGCTGCCTTGTTGTGCTAGTTACATATTTTGTAGTGCACATGCTGCTAGAATTATACTGCTCACTGCTTGCTAGGCCAAGCTAGCTGATACCTCTAGTTGCTGATACTGAATGGTTCTCTGGTGATACTGTACAGTTTATGTGGAACCAATACTGATACTGCTATTGTGCTTGCTTTAGTGCAGTTGCCCTTGGCTGAACTGCAGTAAGGTAAGTGCTGCCTTGTGGTTGATATTTACACCTCCTTCTGGCTGCCACTGTGTAGTAGGCTACTGCACAGTGCTGATACATAAACTGTGCAGTTGGTCACTGCACAGTATCTCCTTCTTGCTGTTTGCTGATACTCTGCACTGTGCTGCACAGTGTGGTTCGAGTTGAATTGCTGCTAAAGACTCTGCTGCAGCTACGTGCTGCTGAACCGATACTGCATTTAACTGCATGTGCTTATTGTGCTCAGCGCAGTGATAACTGCTCTTCGATGCACGAGCTGTTGTTGCATTGCAGCTCAGGAAAGCTGCTGGTTCATGCTCGCTATTTTAGTTGCTCCCAGTGCTGATTCTACTGTAGTACAGCTGCAGTTGCATTAGCTGTAGTGGTTAAACACTGTTACAGTTGGTTGCAGTGACTACTCTTCTGCAGTGCTTGAGTATACTGCCTTAATGCTGGCTTAGTTATTGATTGCACTGTGATAAGCTTGTTGTAGTAGATTTAGTTACACACTGCAGTATTATAGAATGCTACACTAATAAGCTGTTGTACTATGCTGGCATTGTACATTGCTGTGCTCATTGATCTTCTGTTGATCCTGTATCCCACTGCCTTGATGCAGTGCAGTGGCTCTGCTGAACACTGTACAGTTTGCATTTCTGTACTGCACATGCCACTGCAGCTATCTACTGCATACTGCCTCTCCTTGTTGCACTGCTCACATACTGCCTAGCTCGAGTAGCTCCTCCTTACACACACACACACAAACACACAACATGCCACTATAAATACTACACATACATAAAAATATATACTGCTATATATATATATATATATAAATTTTATATATACATCATATAGCTATGTACACTTATATATACTATATACTATAAATACATACATAATGCATATATATCATACACCATATCTCATATAAATGTATATACACAAGCACTCATAGAAATGAGGACAATAAACCAAACACGTGGAGTGCACCGCACCTGTATCACACTCATTCGATGATACGCTTGCGACACGGCTCCACCACAAAACCAAACGTATCCCGAAGGACACGAGCAAGTCTAATACACTAAATATGAATAATACATATAGTAATTAGATCAAGTACATATCTGTGTCAAGAATTGATGTGCACAACTCCCTGTGTCGGAGGAAAACACCCAAAATCAACCCGTTTCGTCAAATTGACGAGATACGGCCTATACGTACCCAATTGTGGACACAACACTAGTCCCAAATAAACAATCATATGTTATATTGATCTATTTGACCAAATGACAAACACCACATATTCCAATCTCGGAATTCTCCTAAAATTGATACCAAAACATACATAACTTCCACCATTGGTCTCTTATGAATCTAAAACCAAATCCTATGGTTAGCCTATGCATGTGGAGTAGTTTCTCATGGTTAAATATCAGATTTAGGGTCTACTAGAAGAGGGAAAACTAAAATGTACCTATTGGGGGATGGATTCCTAACGAAAATCCTTAAATATTGAATGTAGCCTCCTCCTTGTAGATCTTGGCCTCCTCCTTGTTGCTCCTTGCTTCCTTTTTGTAGATCCTTATTATAGTAGTCTCCAATAAAGAATAGGAAAGGAATTCGGGTGGAAAATTGTGAGGGAATAAAGAAATTGGAAAGGAAGAAAAATCTAGATCTACATGAAATATGAAACGAGAAGAGACTCTCTCTCTCTCCTCCCTCCTAATGTGGTCGGCCCTAACCATCTTCCTCAAGCATTATAGAATGTCTAATTTTCCCCTTGATGCCTCTCATAAAGAAATTAATTATGGAGGGAAGGTTCTAGTCTAATGGTTTTACTAATTAATTCATCCTCCTAAACCATGGTTCTAATCTTGGGCTCAATTTAAACCAAGACAAATGTTGGGTTCATGCACCTAATTAAATTTGTTAGGTCCACTACATAAGTCCAAAATAAATCTAATACTAACAATAAATAAATAATATAATAAATAAATAAATCACATGCATAATATTTAAATATAATAAATCCTAAAATAAAAATATCCGTGTCAATTACCTAACTACCCTTGATTGAAAATATGAGGGTGACACGATCTACTACTCAGTCGTATGATAGTTGGGGCCGAGCACAGGTACAACCCTGTTCAGAAAGAATATCTCATCTTGGTGTTTGCCATCCTAAAGATACGTCATTATGCGACTGGTCAAACGATCCACGTCATATCCAGAGTGAACCCTGTCTGGGTGATGATGACTAAACCAAGTACACTCAACTCTTACTTGGCTTCGTAGATAATATTGTTATCTCCTTACGATATGATATTTGTCCCAAAAAAGGCAGTAAAAGGCCAAGCTCTGGCTTACTTTCTCGCAGCTCATCCTGTTCCGGATACCTCAAAGATGTATGAAGATATCCCAAACAAAGTGTTGGAGTCCAACATGGCAATGGGAGGCGATACTTGGCAAATGTTCTTTGATGGTGAATCAAGAATGGGACCCAAAGACAATATCATCGCTGGCATAGGAATATTCCTCGTCTCTCCCAATAAATTGCTGATACACCATATATATTCCCTTAGAGAACCTTGTTCTAACAATGTAGTCAAATACAATGCTCTGCTCATTGGTCTCTAGTTAGCAAAATAGTTGGAGCTGGAATATTTAGAAGCCTATGGCGACTCTAAGCTGATAGTCAATCAGATAAGAGGGGAGTATAAAGTTTGTCATGAAGACCTTATCCCTTATTACCATGCTACAATCGAGCTAGTTTCAACCTTCTCAGGATTCTTTATCGAGCACATGCCTCAACTACATAATATTGAAGCAGATGCTCTGGCCGTTTTGTCAGCTTCCTTGGCTATTCCACTTAGAAGACAATATTCGATCACAGTAATTGGTTGAGAGTTGTTCTACGCCAAGAATAATATATAAATTCAACATAGCTATGCAATAGAGCCGACCCTTGATTCTAAAGATTGAAGATTTTCTTTCATAGATTATGCGGCTTACGAAATTCTTCTGAATGATCCAAAAGAAGCTACCTCTATTAAAAGAAGTTTCCTCCGGTTCTATTATGAAGCGGCATCCAAGATGTTGTATCAACGTTCATATGATGAGCTTATGCTATGTTGTCTCTCAAACATTGAAATAAAGCAAGCACTTTGTGAAGCTTATTACGGCAGCTATGGGGCACATCAACCAGGCCCTAAATTGCAAGATAGACTCTGAAGGATGGGTTACTATTGGCCCACCATGGTGGAAGATACCATAGATTATGCTCGCAAGTGCAGGGCATATCAAATCTATATCGATTTTATACACCAACCATCGGAGTTCTTACAACCTATAACCACGTCTTGGCCCTTTGAAGCTTGGAGAATGGACATTATTGGTCGTATCATCCCACCTTCAGCCAGAGTTCATCTGTTTATTCTAGTAATAACCGATCATTTCTTTAAGTGGATAGAAACTGTGCCACTCATCGAAGTGGTGTCACGCCCCAGTCCCAAAATACGTAGGACCAGGAATACGTGACACGCCAGCTACACATTCGACCAGACTCTGGTCTGACTCGAATACGTATAAACTGTAATATAAAAGGGCACTATCTAGATATCTCATAAATGTAAACCTCTATATCTCAATCCATAATATAAATCAATGTACAAGAAAGAGCTATATGTGCTAGAGTCGGCCGCCCAATAACACACTAACTCGAATAGACTCGAGAAGAAGTATGAGTCTATAAAAACTAGGCTACAACAGCAGATGAAATAAAAATAACCATAATGCCGGTAGATATAATGTGAGTACCTGGTACCATGCCCGCAAGACATGCAACTCCAACAGCAACTCCAAATGCTCCGTAATTATTTATGCTATAAAACTGGCAGGGAACCAGGTCCTCAGAGGGACGTAACAAGGTACAGAAATACAACATGCCAAGTAAACAGAAAGTACAAGTGCACGACAGGGTACTCTATCATAAATAACTAGTGTGACACAGTTTAAAGACAATGTTCGATGCATGGGCTGTCCAAAATAAAATTGTAGCTCCGGACACGAAAATACACGGCACGTACCGTAGCTCCGGGCAAGGAGTCACATGGGTGGTACAACTACTCTAGATACAGGATCACTACAGAAATAGTATATATATATATATAAGCACGTGTAGAGTAGCCCAAACGTCTAGTAACTGTCTTCCCCTTCCCAAGCGGTCAACGATTGTGCGCTGAACCTGAACCTCTATATAGCAGTCTCGACACACGGAAGATACTCAACAGACACGACCCTAAGGTCGTCCCAGTCTCTAGTCATGATGTCAGTATCAGGATACAGGAATCTAGCATGATCACAGTGTATGAGTGTGTCCTGGGGTATCGATGTACTCAGGTACGTGCATCGAGGTACTACAAAGTATCTAACAATTATTCTAAGACGTTACGACGAACGTCAGCACCCGGTTGTGAATCAGACGCGAAGTATCGAACGTCAACTTAAATACGTGCACATCATACATAAAGAAACAATAAATAACTGTAATCTGAAATACAGGGTGGCAAGGTACACTTGCCTGTGCGAGGCTGCTGATGACGGGGTCCCGGTACCGCGTCCAAGCCCTCAGGTCCCGTAGTACCTAGAGATGAGATACAAACTAATAATCAATAATTTATTCTACGTCAAACAGGGATGCAACACATCCATACCTAAACTCAGTCTCATTTACGACTCACAGGGACAAGATGCTAGGGGGGGTTGACCAAAGTTGACTATCGGTACGATACATCAATCAACTAGTCATCTGTACACTCTCATCGACCAATCCTCATTTTTTACCATAGTCATCACATGGTTCGGTAGTTCAGGTATGCTCATTCCTCGACAGTAATTACTTATTAAATATTAGGTCTTCCTCAACCGTCATTATCATTTCACCCAAAATCACTGCTCATCCATACAAATTATCATGCACATAAATCAATATGTTAAACCCTAAATCTCAATAAAATCCTTTATCATTCTATCATTTATTTACAAACACTAAACCTAAACCTTCAATGCAAAATATTTAAAAAACATTTTAATCCACGTAAATAAAAAATCATTTATAACCCTTAATTAATTAATCTAGCATTTTTCCAACTATGTGTAATATTCATAATATCTAGTTAAACCAAGCCCTAAACTCCCATTTAATTAAACAACTCTAACATAAACCCTAAACCAATATTAAACCCTAATCTCTTATTGTTAACACATGCTCAATCTATACTATACCTCATTAACACAGCCATTAGAAATACAAACCTAGCTAATGTACACGACACCGTATATATCAATAACCCTAACTAAACACATTACTATATATATCAATATAGAGAGGGGGAGAGGTATTTTACCTTGGCGTGGGGGCTGCTGGCCGGAGAACCACCTTTGGCTGGAAGTGGCTGGGGGAGTTCGAACCGCTGTAGAGTTGGCCGGACGGGGGAGTCTCGGTCGGGGGGTTGCAGGGACAGCCGTCGGGGTGTGGTGTCGAGGGGTGGCTGCACAGGTGGAGCAGTGCCGGGCTGCGGGTTCGCTGTGGCTGGCAGCAGCGGCGCCGGAGCTGGTTGCAGCGGGCCGAGCTGCGGGGTGCTGGCTCGCTGTGTCTCGCCGGCGTGGCTAGAGGGAAGGTCAACCGCCGGAGCAATAGGGAGCGGCTCGACGCAGGTTGGCACCGCCGGAGAAGTGGCAGAGCGGCGCTGCTCCGTCAGGCCGGACTGGCTGCGCCAACGCGCTGGAGGGGCGGAGCGGGGTCAGTCGGAGTACGGGCTTCCCAAGCCGGAGTCACGTGCTGTCGGGTGCAGGGTGCACCGCCGGAGTCGGGCTGATAGGGAGGAACTGTGCTGGAGTCGGGGTCGCTGGCCGGAGGGAGCCTTCCCAGGAAGAAGAAGGGAAGAAGAAGAAGAAGAAAGGAAGAAGAGGAAATAAAGAGGATTCGGTTTGTATAGTAGAGGAGGGAGGAGAGAGAGAGGGGTAGGGTTTTTTCAAGACATGGGGATTAGGGCCGGCCTTGGGAGAAGGGATGTGATGTAGACTTTTTATGGGAAGGGGTGTGTTGGATGGAGGGTGGAGATGTTGCCATTCAAAATAGAGGGCCAAGATTTCTCCTGAGAAGAATTATTTCTTCATGAGAAAAGAAGGGGGGTGAGTCTAATTCGGTCACCACATATGTAGCCTCAACATTTGGTTTTGGCCAATGGGGTGAGGGCACATAAAATCCCTAAATTGCAACTTAGCCCCCTAAATTCGGGAAATTGCATGAACACATAAAATGATGCAAAAATTATGGAGAAAGTTGTGTTTAGTAATTTTTATGGTGAGAGGGTGTTGTGCGTTAGGCACGGGTTTAATTAGATGGCCATCGGGATTAATTGGGGATTAAAAATAGGATTAGGCAAAATCGGTATCCCTGATTTAAATAGAATTAAAGTGTCCCGTACTTCTAAATTAAATGGAGGCACTTGGGGTCAAAATTCAAAAATGACACAAAGGCCAAAAATGGTGGGAGCTTGGAGTCAGTCTTGGACCCTTTAGTTGGTCCGGCTCAACGGGTTAAGTTGGTATCCCAAAATTTAGGGTAACGACATAGGTGTCCGACACGGAATTAAATATGGGTTACGATTTTCGGAAAGTTGCGCAATTAATTTAGAGCACAATAAAAACTGATTTTAAGAGACGGAAAAGTCCAGTGCCTAATTTGGCAAGTCAAGTCAAAAGTACAATAGCCCGATAGAATTTATGGGCTGTTATTGGGCTCCGATTAGTTTAGGAATGATAGGGCGCGCCAAGGGTTTTAATTAAATGAATTAAATACCAGATATAATTATCTCCACTCTAAACCTCGACATCTACTACCATAAACCAAAATTTTCCAAATCCACCCTAACTATCTACAGAATAAATCGAGGGAGTCACATGGGTGGTACAACTACTCTAGATACAGGATCACTATAGAAATAGTATATATATATATAAACGCGTGCAGAGTAGCCCAAACGTCTAGTAACTGTCTTCCCCTTCCCAAGCGGTCAACGATTGTGCGCTGAACCTGAACCTCTATCTAGCAGTCTCGACACACGGAAGATACTCAACAGACGCGACCCTAAGGTTGTCCTAGTCTCTGGTCATGATGTCAGTATCAGGATACAGGAATCTGGTACGATCACAGTGTATGAGTGTGTCCTGGGGTATCGATGTACTCAGGTACGTGCATCGAGGTACTACAAAGTATCTAATAATTATTCTAAGACGTTACGATGAACGTCAGCACCCGGTTGTGAATCAGACGCGAAGTATCGAACGTCAACTTAAATACGTGCATATTATACATAAAGAAATAATAAATAACTGTAATCTGAAATACATGGTGGCAAGGTACACTTGTCTGCGCGAGGTTGCTGATGACGGGGTCCCGGTACCGCATCCAAGCCCTCAGGTCCCGCAGTACCTAGAGATGAGATACAAACCAATAATCAATAATCTATTCTACGTCAGACAGGGATGCGACACATCCATACCTAAACTCAGTCTCAGTTATGACTCACAGGGACAAGACGCTACGGGGGGTTGACCAAAGTTGACTATCGGTACGATACATCAATCAACTAGTTATCTGTACACTCTCATCGACCAATCCTTATTTTTTTACCATAGTCATCACGTGGTTCGGTAGTTCAGGTATGCTCATTCCTCGATAGTAATTACTTATTAAATATTAGGTCTTCCTCAACCGTTATTATTATTTCACCCAAAATCACTGCTCATCCATACAAATTATCATGCACATAAATCAATATGTTAAACCCTAAATCTCAATAAAATCTTTTATCATTCTATAATTTATTTGCAAACACTAAACCTAAACCTTCAATGCAAAATATTTAAAAATCATTTTAATCCACGTAAATAACAAATCATTTATAACCCTTAATTAATTGATCTAGTATTTTTCCAACTATGTGTAATATTCATAATATCTAGTTAAAACAAGCCCTAAACTCCCATTCAATTAAACAACTCTAACATAAACCCTAAACCAATATTAAACCCTAATCTCTTATTCTTAATACATGCTCAATCTATACTATACCTTATTAACACAGCCATTAGAAACACAAACCTAGCTAATATAAACGACACCGTATATATCAATAACCCTAACTAAACACATTACCATATATATCAATATAGAGAGGGGGAGAGGTATTTCACCTTGGCGTGGGGGCTGCTGGCCGGAGAACCACCTTTGGCCGGAGGGAAGGAACGGGGATGGCTGGAAGTGGTGGTTCATGGGGTCGACTGGGATGTGGTCGGGGTATTTGGGATCGACGGGGCGGACGGGGAGCCGCACAGTCGCTGCGGGGGTGCTGCACAGGCTATGGTGGTGATGGTGAAGCCTGTGGTGGTGGTGGTGGTGATGGTAGACAGAGGAGGTCGGATGGGAGGAAGTAGGCCGGAGCAATGGGAGGAGTAGGCCGGAGGAAAGAAGTCGCACAGTGTAGTCGGGGTGGTTGCACACCTGAGCGGTGCTGGGGGAGTTCGAACCGCGGCAGAGTTGGCCGGACGGGGGATTCACGGTCGGGGGGTTGCAAGGACAGCCGTCGGGGTGTGGAGTCGAGGGGTGGCTGCACAGGCGGAGCAGTGTCGGGCTGCGGGCTCGCTGTGGCTGGAAGCAGCGGCGCCGGAGCGGGTTGCAGTGGGCCGAGCTACAGGGTGCAGGCTCGCTGTGTCTCGCTGGCGTGGCCAGAGGGAAGGTCAGCCGCCGGAGCAATGGGGAGTGGTTCAACGCAGGTTGGCACCGCCGGAGCAGTGGCGAAGTGGCGCTGCTCCGTCAGGCCGGACTGGCTGCGCCAACGCGTTGGTGGGGCGGAGCGGGGTCAGTCGGAGTACGGGCTTCCCAAGCCGGAGTGAGGTGCTGTCGTGTGCGGGTTGCACCGCTGGAGTCGGGCTGATGGGGAGGAACTGTGTTGGAGTCGGGGTCACTGGCCGAAGGGAGCCTTCCCAGGAAGAAGAAGGGAAGAAGAAGAAGAAAGGAAGAAGAGGAAATAAAGAGGATTCGGTTTGTAAAGTAGAGGAGGGAGGAGAGAGAGGGGGTGGGGTTTTTTCAAGACATGGGGATTAGGGCCGGCCTTGGGGGAAGGGATATGATGTAGAATTTTTATGGGAAGGGGTCTGTTGGATGGAGGGTGGAGATGTTGCCATTCAAAATAGAGGGCCAAGATTTCTCATGAGAAGAATTATTTCTTCATGAGAAAAGAAGGGGGTGAGTATAATTCGGTCACCACACATGTAACCTCAACATTTGATTTTGGCCAATGGGGTGAGGGCACCTGAAATCCCTAAATTGCAACTTAGTCCCCTAAATTCGAGAAATTACATAAACACATAAAATGACGTAAAAATTGTGGAAAAAGTTGTGTTTAGTAATTTTTATGGTGAGAAGGTGTTGTGCGTTAGGCACGGGTTTAATTAGATGGACATCAGGATTAATTGGGGATTAAAAATAGAATTAGGCAAAATTGGTATCCCTGATTTAAATAGAATTAAAGTGTCCCGCACTTCTAAATTAAATGGAGGCACTTGGGGTCAAAATTCAAAAATAACACAAAGGCCAAAAATGGTGGGGGCTTGGAGTCAGTCTTGGACCCTTTAGTTGGTCTGGCTCAACGGGTTAAGTTGGTATCCCAAAATTTAGGATAACGACACAGTGTCCGACACGGAATTAAATATGGGTTACGATTTTCGAAAAGTTGCGCAATTAGTTTAGAGCACAATAAAAACTGATTTTAAGAGACAAAAAAGTCCAGTGCCTAATTTGGTGAGTCAAGTCAAAAGTACAATAGCCCGATGGAATTTATGGGCTGTTATTGGGCTCCGATTAGTTTAGGAATGATAGGGCGCACCAAGGGTTTTAATTAAATGAATTAAATACCAGATATAATTATCTCCACTCTAAACCTCGACATCTGCTACCATAAACCAAAATTTTCCAAATCCACCCTAACTATCTACAGAATAAATCGAGGGGGTTTACAAGCGGAGACGTCTAATATGATCAATTTTATCAAGTATCACGTCATTTATTGCTTCGAAGTTCCCCGTAGGATAATTTATGACAACTAATCATAGTTTTCTAGCCAGGCATTTTATCGATTTTGTGACAAGAATCGGATCCAGAATGTAGCATCTATGACATACAATTTCGCAGCCAATGGCTCAGTAGAAGCCTTCAACAAAACTATAATCAAGCTCCTCAAGAAATTTGTTTCATCTAACAAACGTGATTGGAACGAGAAGCTGAAAGAATATTTATGGTCCTATCAGACAATGATACGGACTCCAATCGACAGTACTCTATACTCTCTAGTTTACGGGTGTGAAGCAGTATTTCCTCTCGAGATCCGAATCCCTTCTCTCATGATAGCTTTGTCCAATGAGCTAACCATCGAAAACATTGATTGCTTATGACTTCAAGAGTTAGAAGCCTTGGATGAGAAGAGTTTGCAGGCTCAACAACGCATTAAGCTATATCAAGCACGTATCTCCAAAGCCTTCAACAAGAAAGTTAAAAAAAAGATATTTCAAGTAGGCGAGCTTGTCTTATCTATCAGAAGACCATTGATTATAACGCACTAGAGTAAAGGGAAGTTCTAAGCTAAATGGTAAGCCCATTTCGTAGTGGAATCAATATATTCCAACGCCGCATACAGGCTAGTAAAGCCTAACAAAGATTTGATAATGATGTTGATCAACAAAAAATTTCTCAAGAAATACTATGTCTAAGTTGGACTCGTATTTCGATATCCCCAGCGGGGCATTTGAAATGTACAATATTTATATTTTTATTTCTATCCCCAACAATGTAAATATACAGTGAGACATTTGCTCCTCACAGTATATTGTAAAGTCTATTATCTGTATTCAAGAGTCTTGAATATAGGTAATAGATCCACCTAAGACTTCTATTTCATAGTGTGGTTAGAAACTGTTATTGCTAACATGCCTTCCCCAGGAGAGAGTGAAAATCTTTATCACTTCGAGCTATTATCTGTATTTAAAAGTCTTGAATACGCAATAGGTAATAGATCTTCCTAAACTTCTCCAGTGGAATAGTACACAGATATAAGGAAATATTCTCGTTGAGATCACTTAAAATGAACGTTTCCAAGTAAATAATTATATTCTTAGAGCGTAGTCACTCTAAGGATGTCTATTTCTAATCCCCAGTTGGATTGGAGATACTCTATATTTCTTTCCCAGCCAGGATAAAATATTTCTAACAATAGTTCACGTCCATATTATCTATCAAATATCCCTTTTTATTTTCCCAGTATAGTGAGAAAAACAATCATGTCCACAATACCTCTACATTGCTTTCTCCACAAAAAGTTAAGTTTCCAGGGAGTTATATTTTGCCATGTCAATATCAACTCTGAGCATATACCACTAGTGGAATCTTAGTATGAAAGTTTATCATGTCCAAAAAACCTCTGAGCAAGCAATTTATTTACCAACTTTGTACCATCATGTTTTTATTCCCTCTAATGGTATCAGTTGCTTTAACTTATTATTCGTAGTTGATTCTATGTACATAATGGATAATGACTCCACAAAAAAATATATGGAACATACTAGTCGTATTTTTTATACAAAATTTTTGACCAAAAAGATAAATTTTATTTGATATAGAAGAGAACTAACTGACTTACAAAATATGGGCACCAGTACAAAAAAGTGAAACAAGAAAAATCCTTCCATGTTATTGAGGAGGAGCTGAGAGGTTATTAATAATCTCCCTCAGCCGAGCAAGTTGTCGATCCTTCTTGAATTCAACCTTTTGTCTGGCTTCGACCATCCGGGCCTCTTCTGCCTTATATTTGGTCGAAGGAGTGTAAGTCTCGATGATTCTAGTCCAGGCTTGATCGAGAGTTATCTTTATTTTCTCGAGAACAACAAGCATGTGACTCATTAACTCATATTGGGATGAGTCCTTATGATGCTTCCCTTGTAACACTATTATCTTCTCTTAAAATTCTCTGATTAAAGTCTCCATCTGAGCTATTTTAGAAAAAAATATTGTCCCAGGAATATCGGTGTTGAAAGACCAAGGAATTGGTGTCGTGTAACTCTATCAACAGTTGGATTCTAGGTTCCTCATGCAATTTTATCTTCTCTTCAAAGTCTGTCTTCTGTGCCTAGAATTGAGCAGCTATCGACTCATACTCTGCCTCAATAAGTAAAGCAAGGTTTCCTTCATGAAGCTACAAGTACTAGATGATAGGCTGCTCAAGGCCATTCAAGATATGCTCCTCTCCCTTGCAACTCTTGATGGCACTTATATGAGAGGAGACCATGTCTCTCATTTCATAGAAAGCCAAGTTCTTGTCGAGCACTAGTCTCAAGACACATTTTAGCGTCCCGTAGAAGGCACTAGTCTGGATTTTGACTACAATCTCGAAGAATGCATATGAGCTAGGAGTTACAACTATCGAAGTTAACCCTCTTCCCTGGGAGAAGAGTAATGATGTTGTTATCATTGTAGCTTCGGTACTCTGAATTGAATAAGGCAGGCCCATCACTTAGGATGCCCCATCTTGATCAACAGCCAGTGTCGACAACCCGATGATGGATGATATTATTGTAAGGTTTGTCGAGGCGAATGTCTCTTCTTTCCCGGCACTGATAGTCATTTTTGTAACTTCGGTTGCGGGAATTATTTCGGATTATGAAAAATCCATTTCCTCCATATGCTCGGGGAGGGCTTCCTCATGGGTCCCTGCAACTATAACATATCAATAAAACAAAGTCAGTACAATAATCACTTAAGTGAAGTTATAAACTGATATGAAAGAATAAATGACACATTGGCCACTTCCATCCTAGGTTATCACCATAAACACTCACGCTACAGAAGCCTAGAGTATGAGAATTTATGGTATAGCAAGGATGGAGAAGCATGTACCCGATGCAATCAGCACGTATGAATCATTAGGGGCATGTTCCTCTAGGGAAGCTCTCAAATCGATCAAGAAAGTGCTTATGTGAGGAGAGCTAGCATTAGCAGAGGATCGTCATATCCCCCTAATTTTGATATTCATACGTCAATATCAGTCCTCAAAATGGCATCCAAGAACTCTTCGACAATTATGTCAGCTTGGGATGGAATATGACTCGGCGTCCCTTCCCTTCTAGGGTCAGTTTTTGGAGAAGAGGGAGTCAACTCAATCTCGATATCTTCCCTAGTGAGAGAGGCTGATGTTCTCAAGTGCTCTCTGGTTATTAGGGTTTACAGCAAAATGTGAGATGATTCAGGTGCTATGTAAGTGATGGACAAAATAGTTTTAGCCGCATCATCAAGAATGAGATCTACCTCAGTCGCCTGCGATGCTGAGATGCTGGTCCCCGCAACAACTGGGGAAGAAATCATTGCACCGAATTATATAGTAATAGTCGAAGGAGGGGTGAATATGTTAATCCTATAAACAAGTAGTGGAGGAGAAGATGGCCCGATCGTACCGGAAGAAGCTACTGGAGAAGGAAATAAGCTTCTTCTCAGAGGGGTTGGAGGCCTGACTTGTCGCTTTTTGGAAGTTGTAGTCCTTTTTTTGCAGGTTGACACTCAGCAGGAGGTCTTATCTTATGCTTCTGTGTCTTCAGATTAATCTTGATAGTGGGAGCAGGTAACTCAATCAACTCACCCTCAAACGATTCTCGTATTTCATCCATGGGCTCGTTGTTTGATTTCTCTACCAATGAATCTGGATTATCCTCCTCCTCGGATGCACCGATCTTTATCTCCTTAGTGATTTTGAAACTTCCCCGCAAATTAATGTCTTGACAAAATTTATTAATTGAGCAATAGAAGTTGGCGTAGGAGAAGATGATACGCAACAGATAATTCTAAGAGGGCAAGGTGTTAACCCCGGTACGCCCCATGCTAAAGTATCTCCATCCTCGAGCTTCGTCTATTAAACCATCGGTACACCAGAAACAAGTGCTGACACTCCCCATATGTAGTTGATTATACCCAAATTGCCTAGCAAAACGGCTGGGTAGATAAGGCTCGATAATGTAGGAGTCTTCACTTCTGTAAATCAAATGCGAAGGACGGATACCGAGTAGCCAGTGGAAGATCCCAACCGGTAGGTATGACTTATCCTTACCTCCATTGGTAAAGCTTCCACCATGGTGCTTGGATGAAACGTGAGTGGAGATGTAGTAAAACTACCAACCTACCCCCAGGTTTAATGCTCTCCGGGCTTTGTACATAGTAGAATCATTACATGTCAATTTTTGTACCTATAGATATATGTACTCATGTCGGTATCCTCACTTTCTAGACCTGGATCAATCAACCTAGGGTAATACAGTAACAGCCATCCCATCAGATAGGTATAAGGCATCTCTATTCTTGGATAGTCCCTCAGACTTACGGGTGTCTTTTTCAACCAATCAGTGAACTTACAAAGACATATTCAGTCTGCACACTATAAATAGTAGAAGGGATAGCCGATGCTTGAAAACTAACCGGACCGCCGGGAATAGTACGTTGCGGTATAGACGGTCAACTGAGCCAGAGCCCCTGAGACTACCCACCGACGAAGCCACAGAGATAGGTAGCCGGCTAGCAATGCCTCAGGAGAAATCTTGTATTGTGCGTATCAGAGGAAACTGAGGGCATCCATGCCAGTGGGGTAGTCTCCCACAGCCACCGTGAGACTCTTATGATAATCCTTCGTATCTCTCATGAGATCTTTAATCTCATTGATGTCGATCGGCTAAAGGGGTACAACCCGATTGAGGTCTTTCTTTGATCGATTATCGAAGAGATAACTGGTCTACTTGGTGATGTAGATCGTGCCCGAATCCATCTTATATAGGAGGTTGCAGGTAAGATAGTGGGACATTAGTTCCTGATAAACTTTTATGAGTCAGGGTTCTATTTTGGCTAAGACCTTGAGCTCTCTGTTAGTAGGGACGTATTCTTTATATGGCTCTTCCCCCATTAGTAGAGATAACACCACATATATTTCATATAGCACAAAGCCCAGTTCATCGTGTGGGATGAAGAATGTCCCGGTACGTGAGTTGTAGCGCTCTACTACGAGAAGAAACATGTTGGGGTTTGGTGCGATGCCATAACAGGTTTCTTTAATGGCTTCATAGAGTCCTGAGATCTCAAGATTCTTCTTATATTTGTCCGGTATCCAGAGAGTGAGGCAGGTCTATTTGATGTTGGCATTACTGACCTATCTAGTAAGTCTACAGTGCCCTCGAGGATATATTCCATCGGCTATGGGAAAGAGGTTGGGGAATGTTGGCACCAACCAAGGATCGATACGTGAAGAACCTTTAATGGGCACTGATCTAGCGTACAACCAATGAATAGGGCATGAAGGTCCATCTGGTGTGCTATAAAAAATGTTGTCCCCATTCTCACCATGCTTGTGGCAGATTTTTTTGACTTGGCCCTGTGGATAAAAGGCATAAACTCCCATTTCATCTTTCTTTGGGACGTTGCATGGAAAAAGGTGGATAGAGGATAATTGCATGCCATCCTTGGGAGGTACATTCCCCTCTCAATGAATTTGAAGATCCACTCTTCCTTCTTTGATTTTTTTGACGATATACTTATGGCGTCTCCAAACAAGAAAGCCGACTTCAGAAACTGCTCATCAGCCAGTGATGTGAAGGGATCATTGCTTATCATAGACAACAACATCCTTTCGTCTTGGGAAGCTATCAACTATTGTTTGTCTATTGGCAGGTCCTTATCAAATTAGGGAAGATCCACGTGTGATAAATTACTCAAATAGTTTGTATAAAGCATGCCTGCTGTGGAGCATAGAACATCAGCAAGCGGATCCATTAACAATGCAACTGCAAAATCCACAAGGAAGATGGAGTTATGTGGAAATAAAGAAATCCCAAATTAATGTATACATGTGTGCACATGCATGTATGATGGGCAAGGCCATCTTCTATGCACAATATTTAAGTTGCTGAAGCTCACAAAAGTGCGCACATTCCTCAAAATGTATGCACAAGAGAGTCCTCTCCAAATAGAAAAAAGTGCGCACCGGGAACTTCCTTCTAAAAAAGAAAGTCAAGTTTATGAGCATATTTTCAGTTTACAGAAATATTTAAAAATGTGCACGTAATGCGCATTTTCTCTTTGAAAGAGGAAAATGTGTGCGTTATGTGCATTTTCTCTCCGAAACAGGAAAATGTGCGCTTGATGCCCACTTTCTCTCCGAAGGAGGAAAATATGCGCTTGAGGGATATTTTCTCTCTAAACGAGAAAAATGTGTGTGCACATGTTTCTGCATGTCTCCTTCCTCCTATTTCCCTTCCCTCTTATTTTTCTTTTCTTATAGTATATATAATATGGAAAAAGGAGAAGGAAAATGTGTAAAAATAACAATGAAGAATTGTAGAACTGGGGAGGACACTCTCTCATACACCTTACAGCGAGATGAGCCTTCTCGCGAGGTATGATCTTTGCCCAGGAAATGTTCAAATATTTCCTAGTGGGTTGAGCCGCTGCACGCTCCCCGGTGGGTCGATCTATCGCCGCACGAGAAGATTGGGCTAGTCTTTTGCCTTTCTTCTCCTTCCTGGCTGCTTGAGGAGCTTTGGGAGCCATGGGAAGAGCTTGTGGTAGAAGGCAAAGAGATAGGGTTTCCAAGAACATGAAGGGTTTGAAGAGTTCGTAAAGAGCTCTCTCTCCTAAGCTTGCCTATTTATAGGCGTAGATAAACTCTTCAGTTGCCAAAGTAACGCTTCAGGATTCATATAGAGAATGATGCTAAGATCACAACTTGGGAATCGTGATCAATGACGACACAAAATATATGCAGCCACATCAGCAAGTTGTTAAGATTTTTCTTAATGTGCGCACACAAAATCAGAACTGCTTTCCATGCTTCTTGGTTCAAAATATTTTGAATTTATTTGAAAATTTGAAAATTTGAAAACTTTGAATGGGGTCTTATACAAGCATAGAAAGTACGCGTATAAAATCTATACAAATGACCCAAAGGAAGGAGGTACACTTGCCCTAAAAATGTGAAGTAGAGGCGTACTTTTCTCTCAGTCGTGTACTTTTTCATCAAATTACCCTAAATGAATATACGTATTTTTTCAACCAAGTCAATAGTTATTAATAAGCCATACTGACGGCTGACATGCCCTACACATTGTACGAGGACCGACAGTCGAGATAATCAGATCTTCTAACAAGGGAGTAGTAATCATTCCTACATGGCAGCATGACTAAAGTACGCGGGCTCAACAGAATACGCGAGCTCAATAAGGTATGTTAGCCTGTTTCTTCTCCAACATGACCAAAGTATGCGAGCTCAATAGAGTACGTGAGCTCAATAAAGTACTCCGATATGTCCTACAATAATAAAAGTATACGGCTTGATTTTCCCTAAAAAATGCAACCTGCTTTTTTGCAAGAGTTCGCAGCATACTTTTCCACAAAAGTACACAGTCTCTTTTCTACAAAAGTATGTAGCCTGCTTTTCCAAAGAAATACATAGCATGCTCCTATTTAACAAATATGCATAGTCAGCATAAAAAGTGTGCGCATTTCTATATTTCTCTTTTTTGAGGAAGAAATATATCCGTACTTACTCGGTTCTAACCGAAAATGTTAGGTTGTGAACTCGAGAAGATTACGTGTATTTAATGCCGTGATTCTCATAAAATATATGCAAACAATTAGCACCATGACTAAGTCTTTCCTCGTACAGGTTGCCACGTGTCAAGCTGATAGTAATTTATGCGCACAGTAAGCAGAACGTGCATAATGGCCATCAAAATTACATGCACAAAATGGCAAATATAGTATAAATTGCTCATTTTGTGTGTGAATATTCAAATAACCATATCAAGTGCTATAAATATGGAATCAGTGTCATTCTAGAAGGACAAAAGTCTTATGTGCTAGTTGGCAGAGCCTTCTTGTTATCAAGTTCTCTAGTGATCGAGACTTAGCATTTCTTTCCTGTGTGTTTGGTTGTCTAAGGAGTAAAGTGATCGAGTGCAGATCAGATCTCCATAGCTACTACTTTCCTAAAAAAATTAGATAGATTCTTGTATAGGATTTTTGTACTCCTTTCAAACTTTTGTTCATAACTGCACACTGTAGGTTAGAACTGAGTAGGTACGCGTATATTTCTCCCTCAGCAAAGAAAAATATAGAAATGTGTTCACTTTTTATGTTGACTATGCATATTTGTTAAAGGGGAGCAAGCTGCATATTTCTTTAGAAAAGCAGGCTGTGTACTTTTATGGAAAAGCAAGATGCGTACTTTGTTGAAGAAGGACAGGCCGGCGTACATTATTGAGCTCACGTACTCTGTTGAGCTTGCGTACTGTAAACCCCCTCAATTATTTTTATAGATAGACTAGTTTTGGGTTAGAAATTTTAGTTTAGCATATGGTGTTTGAGGTTTAGAATTAGTTGCAGTTATTTGGTTCTATATCTAAACCCTTGGTGCACCGTACCATTGTTGCAATATTCGGAGCCCAACAATAGCCATAATTTCCAACTTAGGCGCTGGACTTTTCTGTCACTCAAAATCATAATCCCTTGTGCTCTAATTTAATTGCACAACTTCCCGTATCCGAAACCCATTCTTTAATCCTGTGTCGCGTACCTTTGTCATTGCCATCAATTTTGAGATACAAACTCAATCCATTTAGTCGACCCAATTAAAGAGGTCCAAGATTGACACCAAGCTTACACCTTTCATGACCTTTGTGTCACTCTAAATTGAGACCCCATGTGCCCCCATTTAATTTAAGAGCACATATCATTTTATTTTAATTAAATTGGGGATACCAACTTTGACTAATCACAACTTAACCCTAATTTAACCCAATCTCTCACTCATTAAGCCCATGCAAAACACACAACACCCCCATCACCCTACAAAACACCAAACACCACTTCCCACACCTTTTTCCTCTCATTTTACATGTTGGTGCAAATACCCAAAATTAAGGGGCTTATTTGCAAATGTGGTAATGGGTGTCATCACCTCATTGGTCGAGACCAAATAAAGAACCCCCCTCTCACCTCTTGACCGGTCTTATCCACCCCTCTCTCTTCTTTGTATGAAAAATTCTTTCATATGAAATCTAAGTCCTCCATTCAAAAATTAGAAATCAATCCTCACCACACACACTCCTATTTAATGTCCCTTTACACCCCTCTTCCCAATGTCGGCCCTAATCCCAAAATATTGGAAACCCCCCTCTCTCTCTCCTCCCTCTTCCCTACACATCACAGCCGGACCTACTCCTCCATATTTTCCTTTCCTTTTCTCTTCTTCTTCTTCTTCTTCTTCTTCTTCTTCTTCTTCATCTTTACCTCTTCTTCATTCCTCCTTCTTAACTGAACCCGGCTGGCCCCTACTTCGGCTACCACCGAGCACCTCCATCCCGTACCTCCTCCACGATCCACCGTCGAGCCTCCTTCTCCATCTCGACAGCAGACCACCCTCGAGCCGACTGCATCCACCACTGCTACGTCGACCACTCCACGACTTCCACCATCCCGCTGTACCCCACGAACCGGCCACCACTACTTAGGCCGTCGACCACTGAGCTCCCTCCTCCATCCATGCTTGCATCACCACCATCGACTGACTGCACTAACTCCTTCCGCAGCCTCCACCACTGCACCGGAGTCCACTCGATGACCAGTCTCCTCAGGCCATCCCTCCCCCTCCGGCCATCATTTTCCCCTCCGACATCATCATCATCATCATCATCATCAGCAGCACCACCGTTATCTACACCTCACTCGTCGACCACCACCTCGACCAACCTCCTCCACGCCGCCACGTCCCCCTCGACCACTGTCACCAGAACCAACTCCTCCGGCCAGAGACGGCCACCACACCGCCAAGGTGAACTCTCCCCCTCTCCTTGTGTAGTATAGTTTTATATATTATTTATGATTTATATGTTTAACTTAGTTAGTTAGGGTTAGGATTTAAGAGGTTTAAGTATGCTACTTGAGTTTAGGGTTGGAATGCATTGTTATTTATGGTTTAATGTTATAAAATATATACATTTGATGGTTGAGAATAATATATATATTGAGAGTAGGGTTTATGAATGCTAGGTATAGGATTTTATAGTGTTATTCCTTTATTACATGCATATTGATTATTGATGATGAGTAGATTTAATTATCGTAGAATGATATTGTGAATCAAAGCATTGGTTACTATTGAGAGCTAATATTTATTGATGAATTTATTTAAGGAGTGGCTAGGTTATTGGAAAGCAGTGTTCAAATAATTTACTGACTGTATTTATAATCGAGGGTTTAGATAATTAATAATTATTTATTTTGAGGATGATATTTAAACGTGCATGATAATGTCTGGGAATACCAGGAGGAATCTGAGGATTGATCATGGCTTGAACTGCTGATAAACACCGTGATGAATAGTGGGATCGAGGATTTGTCTGATGATGTTATACAAGTAATTAATCGTATTAGGTGTAACCTAACTTTAGTCGACCTTGGTCAACCCTCTAGCTTAGTGTCTATGTGAGTTTGTAACAGAGATTGAAACATATGCTAGACATGTGTCACTTCTTATTTTAGCCTAGGGATAGTTATTGATTGAGCTTGTATCTCGTCTCTAGGTACTACGGGACCCGCGGACTTGGACGTTGTACCGGAGTCCCACCTTCAGCAGCCGGATCCAGGGAAGTGTACCTTGCCACCCTGTATTTTAGTTATCAGATATTTATTTATTTATTATATATATTATGCACGTTATGGATTAGAATCGTTACTTTGCATCCGGGTCACAACCGGGTGCAGATGTTCGTCGGTAACGTATGGTAACGAGCGATAGATGTTGGCAATACCTTGATGTATACACTTGGTTACATCATATCCCTAGGTCACATCCAGACACTGTCATCGTGCCAGATTTCCTGTATCCTGATATTATCAGCGTGACCGAAAACTAGGACAACTTTAGGTCATGATCGTTGATAGTTAT
The DNA here is from genome assembly GCA_036927795.1 of Iris macrosiphon. Lineage (NCBI taxonomy): Eukaryota > Viridiplantae > Streptophyta > Magnoliopsida > Asparagales > Iridaceae > Iris > Iris macrosiphon. The sequence goes on along the minus strand of JAYESA010000020.1, from coordinate 86,254,857 downwards.
TTCAGTATGACGAGACTGCTAGATAGAGGTTCAGGTTCAGCGCACAATCGTTGACCGCTTGGGAAGGGGAAGACAATTACTAAACATTGGGCTCCTCTGCACGCGCTATATATATATATATATATATTCTATTTCTGTAGTGTTCCTGTAACCGGAGTAGTAGTATCACCCATGCGACTCTTTGCCCGGAGCTGCGGTACGTCCCGTATATTTTCGTGTCCGGAGCTACGATTTTATTTTGGACAGCCCACGCATCGAATATTATCTTCAAACTGTGTCTCACTTAGGTGGTTATGCTAGATTACACCGTCGTTGCACTTGTACTTTCTGTTATACTTTGGCATGCTGTATTTTTGTACCTTGTTACGTCCCTCTGATGACCTGGTTCCCTTCCAGGCTTAGGCGAGGAGGATTACCCGGAGGAGTACAGACCAGGAGCATATCCAGCAGCTGGACCCATTGCAGAGGACGAGATCGTTCCCGAGGACTTCGTATGACTCTCTGGTAGTGACTTCACCCTGGGATGGTATTACTATCTAGCTTTCAGATATCGTACCTAATTATCTTACTACTTTCCTTCATTTCAGTATATGTAGTAGCCTGTTTGTTCCCGTGTGACTCTTCTAGTATTTGTACTATGATACATTTCCCGTGTTATTTTCCTTCTGCATATTAGTAGTTATTATTACCTCTATGTTCTCTTATATCTGTTGTATGTGGATGAGATTTAGTTTCACTGTTTATGTGTTATGTGATTGGGTTTTATCATTGTACTTCACAGCTTAGGTGCACTCCGTCGGGCCCATTAGATTGGGATGCCCGCCGAAGTGTGCTGTTGGCCATTGTCACGTGGCTCAGTTTCTTATATTTGGAACTGGGGCATGACACGTACTTTGGTCATGTTAGAGAAGAAACAGGCCATCCCTTAGTGAGCTCGTGTACTTAATCCATATTGCCATGTATGTAGGAGTGATTACTACTCCCTTGTCAGAAGATTTGATTGCCTTGACTGCAGTTCCTCGTACAAGGTGTAGGGCATGTCAACCGTCAGTCTGGCTCATTAATGATGAGTGAATTGGTTGAAAAAGTACGCATGTTCATCAGGGCTAATTTGATGAAAAAGTACGCGGATGAGAGGAAAGTATGCCTCTGCTTCACATTATTAGGAAAAGTGTGCCTCCTTCCTTTAGGTCATTTGCCTAGCTTTTATACGCGCATTTTTTATGCTTCTATAATTGATAATTAAGATGAGGATGGTTATCTAGGATATTATAGTAATGATGAGGACCACATGGACGTCACAGCTTCTGTCTAGGCGTAGAAAGAACTTCGTCTCTTGGAGTGTTTTAGTTAGTTTAGTTATTTTAAGTCATTTATTAATAGTGGGTTTGTTCCCGAGTGACATCATCTTATAATGGATCTCTTTTGGCTATCATTATTTATTTAGAGTTATTAGGTATGTTATTCATCTCTTTGTTATTCCTTGTTGTCATTATATCTCTATATGTCTTATGGATAAGCTAGAGTATATGTGGATTATAAGTGGAGAATTATTTATGATTGTGATATTGAGACTAAGGATATAATATTGATGTATAAACAATATACTATCGCTGATACCTTGTCGTATGTTAGACATACTCACGCACTCATATCCAATTATTTGGGAGCGGGGGTGGTATGCCGTTTATTTTTCCATCAGTTGTTCCTAATACGTGTGTTTGTACCATATAGTCTCCTGACCTAATTTCTTGCCTTTGCTAGATTTATTTTCATATCAGATATATCAGAGACGATATATTGGTAATGCATAGATCACTTGCTTATATATATTATTTATCTCTTAGTTTTCAATATTTATTCCCGATATGTATATGTTCATTGCTTATTATTAAATTATTTGATGGTTTTTCACTACCAAAATAAGTGATATTAGCGACGAATTTAGCGACTCAAGTAGATGACTTTACTATTTGTGACAACATTAGTGACTCCAATGTTAGATTTACTTATTGCAACATTCAACGATAGAGTTGCAACTCCTATGTGATTATATGAAAGTTTTTTCGCTAGTCATTGATGAACATCACAAAATCATCAGCATCTGGTAATGTCCTATAGATAAGTTATATTATCAACGATGTTTAGTGACTTCTTATTAATCATGTCACTATATTTTCAATATTAGCCGATCGATTTTTCCCTAGCTCTCTCTCTCTCTCTCTCTTTCAAATTTTTTGAATCCCTCTCTATGACCCCCAACCTGCTAATGTCCTACAGATAAGTTGTATTATCAACGATGTTTAGTGACTTCTTATTAATGATGTCACTATATTTTCATTATCAGTCGATCGATTTTTCCCTAGCTCTCTATCTCCCTCTCTCTTTCAAATTTTTTGAATCCCCTTCTATGACCCCCAACCTGACAACTGATTTTGGCATGCCATCTGATGTCCCTAGGGTTATTTAACCATGACTGGCGCCTCCCGTAGCACGTCCTGACCTTGACCCCGACCGGCGCCCCTGACCACATATCTTTTTCGTCAATTGTCCACTACTCATCCACCCCAACAAGCACCCCATACCGCAACCAGCGCTCCATACCTCATCTTCCTATTGCTCCGACGGGAACAAACCCTTACTAGGTACGTATCCCAAACCTTATATTTAAGACATGAGGACATGGGTACGAACATAGGATACATACTTAAGTACTATGGGTATAGACACGTGACACAGACTTGTATGTTTTTATTTCTTGTTGGATTGTGTATCTTCTTAGTTCTTGTTGGATTAAGATTTGCCATAGCTACTTCTTGATCTATATCTTTGCATTTGTGCCATTTAATTCATTAGTGATGGATATGAAAGCTACCAATATTTATGGCTACACATGATTTTTTGGGGGCTGGGATTTATAATATTTTCTGATCGGTCCTATATTTTATTTGCTTTCGACGAATTCAGAGTTACCAAATGTAACATTTAATACCTTAATACCTTAAACAAATTAAAACCTCCAAAGCATGCTTTGTTTTAGCTTGTACTTAATTCGTATCATACTTGGTTAGTAATATTGTTGGCTGATAAATTACGTGCTAAACAATTAAGGTATTGCTTAGCAATGCTAACTTTCTATTGCCCGACATAAAAAAAAACAAAGGTATGTGTTGTCTTTTACAACACATGTATTAAAATTAGTAGGATTTTAAGCTTATTATTTTGGCTCACAACTATCTAGAAATTCAGTATTTGGAATTTGGTGGCTTGAATGCCAGATAGTACTCAATGTAGATATTTCTAAGAAAATTAGAAATATTTCTAATTTGGACACATAATCTAGGACACAAAAAATTTGTTGGTGTCTATACTCTAATTTGGTGGTCTGAATGCATGACCCAACTTGAGGCCTACGTTATAGGATACATACTCTAATGTGGATAACTGATAAGTTGGGGACAAAGAGACTACATCAACTTTTTGCTCTCTTCCAACTTGGTCTTAGGAGAATATGTTTGTAGGACACGTACTCAAATATGGATAACTAAATATTATATGCCTAATAATAATAGGACAAAATATTAGGTTTTAAGTACTACTCAAGCTGCAAGATATTTGTAAAAATCAAGATAAGAAGATTCAACTACTATAGATGAAATATGTCTTTAAAAATGGGGAAATGGACTTACCATTAATAAAAGATAATGTTCGTTATGTGTTCCTCTGTAACATCTGCCAGTAGAGTAATATTAAGAATAAAGGTGCAACAAAGAGGACAGTATTCATGAGTTTTGGATTTAACAACATGAAGTATTTAATATATATCAGAAACACTAAAGTATGCATATGTCAAGCAAGAAATAGAAGAAATAGATGTTAGTCAAGACAATGAGCATATTTCTATTGTTAACACCATATAGAACCCATAACTGGCATTTCATAATATCAAGCTGAGTTAAGTACAAATATGGATTGCGACCACAGTGACAATGCAAATATTCTCTAAAATTTAGTAGATTCAAAACATTGTCCTTATTGTTTCTATATATTTTTTGAAGTTACTTCTTTGAGTATTATAATTTCTTATTCATTAGTTATGTTCCTTATTCTATTTAGACCAAAAGAACTATTAGCTTGAGTATTTCTCTATAATTATGTTGCAATAGATCAATTCCCCATTATGTGTCTAGCTTGCTATGTGTGATATTGATGATCGACTAATGGTAAGTAATAAATGACACAAAAATCATCAATGGTTATTAACAGCCTAACTATTTTAAGTTACGCAGGAGCTACTTTGATTTACATCTATACAGAACTAGCTACTTGTTAGGCATGATCTAGTAGTTCTCTACATGTTGTATGCCACTTACATTCTAAAAATCCTTCCTATATATGCATGCAAGGAGAGAGAGAGAGAGTTAATAGAGGAAACTACGAGTTAGAAGGTCCGACACCATCATAGTTTGACTAGTCAAAGCTATAATTAATAGTTTGGACTTGGCAATGATCAGTCAAGACTAAAATTAGCATTTAGGACTTGATAATGACTAGGAGAGGATAAAATTAGATGTTTGGAATAGGCAATGTTCAAGAGGTTAAAATCAGTAGTTTGGATTTGGCAACACCCTATGGAGGTCCCTTAGGGATACATGGTAATGACGATCGACGACCAAGTAATCTTTTCTAGTTTGTAATCGATTATTTATCTTATCTTCAAATTATCGTGGTGCTTCTAGTTATGTTCAACAATAGATACTGCACATATTTGATGAGAACTTTTATGAGGCCGCCCTTATCGTTTTCTCTCTCGGACGATTTGAAGGGAATAAATCCGTTGGTTACAAGATGTTTTAATCAAGCATAGGTTAGCAGCAAGCACAGGTTTATGATACCACATATGAGCAGGACTACAAGTATCATAGGCAATTTATGTTATTATTAGTGAAGTTTGGTTATTGTTCCGAGCCACCCATTCCATGTGTAAGTAAAGTATTTGGGGTTTAAAGAACGATACGGGCTTAAATATATAATACTTCATATATTTATTAGCATAATTGACAAAAAATTTGAGCCAATTTTTTTATTGCATGCATGTACATTGGTGTGATCCTAGAGTGATATACGTTATTTATGTCCCTCCCCCATACTTGTCAATGATGATACATGACCCATCACCCTTTCTAGTGTACACTTCTACAAGCACAATTTTAGCAAGACGGGTACATGTTTAACCAGGTATTGACGAAACTTTAGTGTTACCAATTACTTACAAAAATAAGGTAAGTAGATCTTCGTGCTAGAGAATAATAATAATATTGTCGTATGAGTTAAAATTATTTAAAGACGAACGTAACTCAAAATTATTTATGCGGGTACATATAATTTTTTCCCTTAATTTTTTGCAACTTCTATTACATATTTGTAATTTTAGGATATGTGGATCCTCTGCTAAAGCATGTTTTGGAGGATCTACAAACTTTGAAGTTATTGATATACCACAAAAGTTTTACAAAATTAAGGAAAAAAAGTAAATTCACTAGCACAAATACTTTTATGTTATTGTCTTTAAGCAATTTTAACTCGTATGACAATATTACTATTTGTCCTACTTTGAAGATCTACTTGTCTCCTTCTTGCAAGTCATTGCTAATAGTAAATTACCACCAACTTCTTGTTAAATTGGTATCCATTTTTTAAAATTTGTGCTTATGGAAGTTTATTGATTATTATTCTGAGCAACCCATTACATTGAGATTGAAAATTTAACTTGTAACATTTACTATAGAATATGCTAATGTACCCTAAGTAATTATTTTGATATCTCTGTGGAGAATATATTTGAATAACTAATTTTGATGGATATTTTATATATTGTCCGTAATGAACAATATGTATCCATCTTTCCAGAAGTATATAAAAGCTGATATGAATTACTACTTGTGGTATCGTTCATCGATGTACAACCATCGTCCTGAGGACGTATGCAGTATGAGGGAATAATTCATGCAAGGGTTAAAAGCATTCCTCTAGTTTACCAAGGTGTTCCTCCAAATGATACCAAAATCAAGTGTTTATGTGTAAGATGTTAAAAAACTCAAATATCATAAAAAAGTTGATATGATATTTCATCTGTACTGAAAGGTATTCAAGCTGAATTACTATTAGTGTACCTCACATGGAGAGTTCATGCCATTAGCATCAGAGCCAGGTGTCAACCTCACTTTTCCAGCTAGGTATAGTTTGGTAATTTGGCATGGGTATTTAATTTTAGGATTTTAATATTGAATATTAATGTGATGATTGTTTTAATTATTTAGTTATGTTGAACTATAATTATTTTTGTCTAGTATTATTTATTTTAGTTAGAGGCTTGTGTTATTTATTTTAGTTAGAGAGAGACTAGGCAATATTTAGACTTGACTCATATGGACCTATTTAGACTTGTCATGACATTTAGTGAGCCACTTGGACCCAATTCCATTAGTTATTTCTACTAATTAATTAAGAAAAATTAGTTTAATTATAATTAGTTAGAGACTTCAAAAAATACCTACCCTTAATTATTCCTCATAATTCACCATGTAGGGGTAAATTGGACATTAATTTTGCTTGGGTAAGGGGAGAATAGGCCGGCCACTATTAGAGCGGGGTTCTCCTCTCTCTCTCTCTCTCTCTCCTCATTTGCATTGTATTTTGCTCCCAAATTCTATATCGAATTTCTTATTTTTCCTTTATTAATTTTCTACAAAATTCACCTCCATTTTCTTCTTAAATTCATCACTCTTGGAGCTTTGGAGCTTGGAGAAGCAAGGAGCACAAGGAGGAGGAACTTTGGAGCTAGAGATCATGTCTAGATCATGTCCAATTGTATTTTCATTGAGAATCCATCTCCCAATTGGTAATTCTTAAATTTTCCTGTCATTATAGCTTCTTAATCATGCATTTGACCAATAAAAATTACCCCATGGCATAGGACTACCTATAGGAACAAGTTCTAGTTTATTTGGCTATATATTGTGAGTTCTATGTGGTATTTTTATGCATGTTGGAGGAGGTTGACACATAAATATTGTGTCATGAGACCAATTAGATCTAATTAGACTTAGATCGGAGTTATGGGACTAGGTACGTGTCCACAAATGGATACGTATAGGCCATATTAAGGTATTTTGTGATACAGTGCGACACGGGGCCCAGTTTTGGGGGTTTTGCATAATTTTCTTCAATTTCTATTGTAGCAAGTTATATTGATTATGTATATATTTTATATATGTGTAGGATTGATTAATTATAGAGAATTTGGGTTTTGGTGTTCCAATTGAGTGTATATCATAAGTGTAGTAGACTTGCACACCTAGTGTTTGACTATAGGTCTCTAATATATCATAAAACCATAAGTGTATACTATTAAGTATATGTATTAGTGTATTATATATATAGATATATATTTATATATGTAGATAAGTATATATGTATGGTTATTGATGTGTGTATTGATAGGTGTCAGTGTCAGTGTCAGTGTATGACTGACTGTGTGTATGTATGTGAGTCAGTGAGGAGTGGATGTGTTCATCAGTGTATGCTCAGGGGAAGGAAAGAGTGCTAGGAGGTATAAGTGTTAGGTGTGTGGGTGTCGAGCAGTGAGGGAAAGGGGTAAGCAACTGTAGCAGTAGCAGCAACACAGGTATGAGGGAGAGCTCAAGTGACTGATGTCTGATACAGAGCTGAATGTGTCCACTGCAGTAGCAGTATTCTGGTGCACAGAGAGAGGGCAGATGTGGGGATTTTAGCATCTACTACAGTCTAATGGTTTTTACTCAGAAGAATTACCAGGACTACCCCCAGATAGAGACGTAGAGTTTTCGATTGAATTAACACCCGGAGCGGCACCTATAGCATCACATGTTTATAGACTGGCGAAGAAGGAGATGGATGAACTGAAAACATAATTGAAAGAACTAAAAGAGAAAGGTTTCATCCGACCAAGTGCATCACCCTGGGGAGCACCAGTGTTGTTCGTACCAAAGAAGGATGGATCAGTACGTATGTGCATTAACTATAGAGCCTTGAATGCAGTAACAGTGAAGAATAAATATCCACTGCCACGCATTGATGACCTATTTGATCAGCTTAGTGGAGCCAAGATGTTCTCAAAGTTAGATTTAAGATCGGGATATCACCAGGTAAAAGTACGAAAGGAGGACATCCCGAAGACCGCATTTCGGACAAGATATGGGCACTACGAGTTTCTGGTCATGCCATTTGGATTGACCAATGCTCCAGCTATCTTTATGGACTTAATGAATCGAGTCTTCCATCAGTATTTAGACTATTTTTTGGTTGTCTTCATAGATGATATACTTGTCTATTCAAAGAGCCACGAGGAGCACGAGAAGCACCTGTGAATTGTCCTAGAGACCTTGAGGAGAGAGCAGCTATATGCAAAGCTCAGTAAATGTGAGTTCTTCTTGGACAAAGTTTTATTTCTTGGATATGTCGTTACAGGAGATGGTAATTCTGTTGATCCAGAAAAGATCTCGGCAGTCAAGACATGGCCTGTTCCTAAAATAGCAGCAGAAGTGAGAAGTTTTCTTGGACTTGCGGGATATTACATAATTTATAAGTTGGATAGAATGTAAGAACCCTAATTCTGAAAATCGTATTTGTAAGAACCCTAATTCTAGAAATCGTATTCTATATTATGTAATAATTATGAGCTAAATATAGAAAATATAATTTCCTATTTGGATCAAACCCAAAACACGCAAACCATTAAACCACCCTTCCCGTATAAAGTAAAGAGTTTATCAGTAGCATCTTATTACCCCGCGTATATTTTCACCACGCGTAAATTAAGTAAATAGCAGCAGCAACTCACCCCGCGTAAAGAAGTCAACAGCAAACCGCTCACCACACTGCATATATTTCTCCGTGCGTAAATATCAACAAAAATAGCAAAACTACCATACGTAAACCACAGCAGCAGCAGTATCAAACCACCGCTTATTTTACCCCGCGTAAACTTTTTCTACGCGTAAAACCAAACCACAAAAGAGAAGAAAATATCAGCAGCAGAAGCAAAACTAAATTTTGCTTTGCTTTGCTTTCCTATACGTGTAAGCTTCTCATTCCACCGCTCCTTAAATACTATTATTACTAAATACCCCCAACCGCACCCTAAACCAATAAAAGAAAAACAACAGTGGCAACAGTTTCTTACCCATTAAGTAAAGTCTACCGCCTCCTTATTCCTATATATATCATAACTCTCCTAAAAATATAATTCTATTCTTACACCAAATCCTAAACACTATTGTAGACAATTACACTATACAGAACTTACTCGGCAAGTATACCTTGCCACAGTACTCTTATTTACATTCCAAATGATGCATGATTCTATTTTATTTATGTATTTGCATTGGACCTTGTTTATGAGACCACCCTAGTATTATGGAGCATTAATTGGTTCATTGGCCGTGACACAGTTGCTACATGAGTTGTGAGTCTCATATAGCTCTCGGACTACATGTTGGGTTGGCCGCTTTAGGGATGACTGCTGATAGAAACTTTGTATGCTAGAAGACCTGGCAGTTATTTAGAGGATTTATCATGTCATGGATATGGCATGCTTAGAGCATGGGGTGGGGAGAATAATAAGTAAAACATTTGGGCTCCTTTGCACTTTTTCCTGTATGCCCGGATTCTCTACCGGAGAAACGGGTGATGATGACCACTATATATTACTGGCGGCCTCTACCGTTCAAAAGACGACATGCTTTGAGGCCTCTGATTCTCCAAGAGGGTCATGCCAATCCCATATTTTTAGCCAGATAGCCCACTTGGTGGAAAGTTGTTCTCAAACTGCATTCACTTAGATGGTTAGGCGACCCATTGGATATTTATATTTCAGTACTTATTGGCATATTTTTCTGTATCTTGTTACGTCCCTCTGAGGACCTGGTCCCTTTCCAGACATGGACGAGTCAAAGTACCCACAGGAGTACGGACCGGGACCTGACTCTATGTACCTGACTGAGGAGATCTACCCTCAGAGTATCTGTGATCTATTGACGGTGTTTAGTTATTTTGCTACTTCAGGATAGTCGTTTTGTAGTGGATTTGTTTCCACTCGACTATCAGAATTGATACTCATTTTGGATATCCAGTTATTATTCAGCTTTTATTCCTACTGATTATTTGTGCTGTGGATGAGATATAGATTTTGTGTGACTTGTTATGACAGTATATTACCACTAATGGATTTGTATATTCATATACAACGTACGTGTGTATATGATTTCCACATATTGGAGTTCGTATACATACGGCTGGGCGTGTTACATATTCCTAGTCCTACGTATTTTGGGACTGGGGCGTAACATATTTTTGGTGGTGGCCTACAATGCACTAAAGTCTTGGCATCAGTAATTGTATGCCTTAGCAGTAGCAGCAGTAGCAGCAGCAGCAACAGTTGTTTCCATATAGAAGTGTTGCCATAAACTATGAGAGGTTGGAAGTTACCTTAGAGTGCAAGAGCTGCACTTAGAATAGTTTGCAACAGTATGCTTCTTAGGCACAGGTAGGGGTGAGCAAATCTATGTATAGAGATGATGAGGTTATGTGTTAGTGAGATATGTATATTAGTAGGAATATCAGTTGGGGTTGAGTAGAAGGATGCTACAATTCTATGAGTGTTAGTGAATATCTATGTCTATGGTGATTGAGTGAGAGTTGAGTAGATATGTGAGTGTGCAAAATATGGGTCAATGAAGGAGTTATCTAGTGAAGTGTAAGAGGTGAGTATCAGTATGTGTCCTTTGAACTTGTACGTGCACCTGAGTTAAACTGCAGAGAAAGCAGTAGCAGCAGCAGTAGCAATGCCTACTGTGCACTAAATTATGAACACAGCATATGTAGAGCACTGCAACTAGAGGAGCAAAAAAAAAATCAGTATTAGTTACTGATACAATGGTATCAATAGACAGGTAAAGGTGCACAATAAGTGAGCTCGAGTTAGTGCAAGTGAGGGAGCTTTGTCTGCACAGATAGTAGACAGTGGCAGTGGCCATGTGTAGTATCAGAAACTGAGTAAGAGAGGTGTTAGTTTGGGTATCAGTAACTGATGCAATGGAGGGAACTGAAACATTAAGCTAATGTATTAGACTATGTATGCTAGTGAGTTAATTTAGTGTTAGTGAGACGTTAGTCACTTAGGAGTTCAGTTAGAATTGAGTTATTATAATTATGGAATCATTGTTATCTAGTAATAGAAGGTTAGTATTTACTAGTTAGTTCTCAGTTAGATTCATGTCAATTAGTGTATTTTAGTATCAGTTGATACTAATGTTAATTAGTTGATACACCGATGTGTGTCAGTAAATACACATTATTAAGAATGCCAGTTAGTGATATTACCTCAGTCCTTACTAGTTATCTATAATAATTAGGGAGTTAGGTATTAGTTAGTGTTATGTATAGTTAGTTAATGTTGTATCTGTTAGTTAAGTTTCAGCTCATAGTTAGAAGTTATATATAAATATATATATATATATATATATATATATATATATATATATATATATATATATAATATAGCAGTTAGTTACATATTAGTTTAGTTAGCTTGTATATACGTATGATTCATTTAGGTATCCAATTAGTGGTAAATATATATGTTATGAAAGGCTTGGATTCTTAGAGAATGCAATCATATACTAAGTAAACTTGTATAGCTAAGGTATACTAGTTAGCTAGTTTAGTGACTCTTATGGATTTAATAACCTAGTGTGGACCAAGTTAGACTTAGTTATTTAGAAATTGACCAAAATCAAGGTTTGACCTAATAAGACCTAGTATTAGCCTAAAAGTGCATTTTAGTGCATCCTTTAACTAATTCCTCTTCATTACACTAATTAACATAATATTTCCTAAATAGGATTGTGTGACACCAGCTTGGGCATTGAGAGACACCATTTTATTCAGGACCTCAGGCGAGTATATTTCTTGTTAGTTTTTATTTCATAATAGTGTATATATCACATATTCTAGAATTGTATACTTGATTCTGATGCTTAGGTTTCATGGACTGGTACCATATGGATCTTGTCACGAGATGTTATCCCTTACCGTGTTCAGCGGGTACTCCTTCACATACATTTTATCATGTGTATCGGGTATTAATTTTAGTGTACTTCGTGTTCACACATTGCTCATGATTAGTGTGCTTATATTCATGTTCGTAACATATCATGATTGGATCAATTAGTATTGGTTGGGGATGGAGGAGTAAGAGTTGGTTATGTGATCAAGCCCAAGGGTATTCGTGTACATGTCGATTACATATCACACGTATAATTGAGTTACCATATTATATTCGTGTTCAACCCAAACCGATCACATAATGAACTTATACTCTATGCATATTAGTTAGTTTTATCTTTTCCATTTAAATTATAGTTATTTTATTGCCTATTCTTTATTCCAGTACACTACCTGTTCACTCTAGTTCATTACATTCTGATATTAGTTATTTTGTATTATTTTCTAATATATGTTATATATGCTCGAATATGTATTTAAAACTGCTTCCAGAGGTATATACTTCGTTCAATCATGACTGAATATATTTTTTAGATGACTGGCTTGTGGACAAGTGTCCTACCTATTACGGGTTGCATGATGGCATACCATTAGAGGATACTCCTTTAGAGCAGGAGGACCTAGTACTAGAGGCTGAGGAGGCTTAGACTTATTATTTAGACTTGTATTAGACTTTATTGAGGTTTTGGCATGTATACATATTATTTCAAGCGTGTTGATGTATTGTGACTCTTTCTTTCGTTATTCTATCTCGTGCTTTATTTTCTTTAGTTTGCATTATGATTGAGTATAGTTTACATTTATCAGATACCATATTGTTTCTCCGTTTGGAGTTGAGATGTATGACAGGTACCATGTATATATTGTATGAGATGTTTAGATAGAAGAGTTGACCCTGACAACATTCTACCGCCGATGCTGTGACAAAGGCTGGGCGTTGCTGTCACTACCACATTTCAAAAATAGGGGTATTTTCGACTTTTTATAATATTTAATATTTTGGTATTTACAATTAATTAAATTGCATGATAATATTTTTATTTAAATAATTATGTGAGATGTGTGATTAAATATAGTATTAGATGCAGTGTTCATTTATTTTTAGCTAGCAGACTTGACCTAGAAGCCAGTAGATGAACACCTGTCAGAATTATGGAATTTTTGTATTTAATTATTTAGTTAGAATTTATTTATTAGAGATTGTAATTAATTAATTATTGCGCTTTGCCTTTGCTTCGATATTTGGAGCGCTACCCTGACTTTTGTCTTCCAACAAATTCATAATCTTGCCCTAGACATGCCCGCCTTCCATTCTGCTATTTTTATAACTCATAATTATACTCTATGTGCATTATTTCTAGCCGCACAAAAATCATCGCGGATGTTATTTAATAAATTCCTATTTTGTATCGTTGTGCGTTCCAATTAAAATTAGAGACAATCTTGACCTATTTTTCGTGCGGCCCAAATTAGGGAAATATTCTGTTCTGAGTCTTCTTCATTATTGGTATTGATGACCTGACCTGATTTTGGCCCCATGTACTCCTAATTAATTTTTGAACACAACTTGCATTTTATTCTAATTAAATTAAGGATACTATTTAAACCAATTCTAAAAATCCTAATTTAATTCCAGCGTACTGCTATTTGAGCCCACACCAAACTTACAGCGTCCCCTGACCCTACAAAACACCAGACACCGAATCGCCCGCCAAATTTTCTTCATTTCATGTGTCTGTGCAAATACCCAAAGTTAAGGGGGCTAATTTGCAATTTTGCAATTTTGTCAACACCTCAATTGTTTAAGCCAATGAGGAATTCCTAATATTTTACTAGCCTCTCACCCTCATCCCCACATGAAATTCCTTCATGTCCAATCTGGACCACTCATTCTATGGGCAAATCCTAACCCTTTATTCCACACACTCTCCCATATATAATGTCACATCAACACATTTTCCTAGAAAACCCTAATCCCCAAGCAAGCCCCCACCTCTCTCTCTCCTCCATCCTCAACTCCGACGTAGGAAACCTCCTTCTTTTCTTTTTCTCCTTCTTCCTTTCTTCTTCTCTTTCCTTTCTTCTTCTTCTTATTCTCCTCCTTTATTTTGAATTTTGAAATAAAGGAAAAGGGGGGGAAAGCATTCATCATCACCACCCTCACAACTGTTCCCGGCCATCCCCTGTGCACCGGCCGGCGACTGAGCCCGACCCCGGCCGCGCCTGCACCCAGGCGACCCCGCCTCCGGCGAGCAGCCCAGCCAGGCCACTGACCCGCCGGCTGCACTGCTCGGCCAACTCCTCTGCGAACTCCGGCGCCTGCGGCTACCCCTGCGGCATTCCGGTCAGCGGCCCGTAGCAGTCCCCGGCCAACCCCTCACAAAGTCCCTCCGGCCGGCGGCCGCTGCAACTCCTCCTCCCCGCTGTGTTCCTCCCATCATCCATCATCCATCCATCCATCCATCCTCTCCGACGAACGTCGGTGCCACCCTATCAGTCCCGTCAGCCGGCGACCGAGTCCCCCACTCCGGCGGCGCTGCCAACTCCGGCCCGCTGGCAGCCGCTGCTCCCACTTCCCCATCCTCGCTGCTCTCCGGCCGGCGGCTCTCCCTCCGTCCAGCCGGCCAAGCCCGATCCATCTCTGTAAGTTTCCTTCTCTTCACCCCTTCCCTCTTTATATATATATATATATATATATATATATATATATACGTACATATACGTATGAGTATATATATACTATATGTATATGTATAATAGTTGTGTAATTAATGTTTTAAATACATGAAAATGTATAGCATTTATTTAATCAATGTTTTATACGCATATATGTATAAGTATATGAATGTATTATTGAAAATCTATTAGTATATATTAATTAATAGGTAGATATATGTATGTGTATATAAATGCGTATACGTATATTAGTATGTATTAGGAGTATGTTTTAATTCTAATTAGTATATGTTAGTTGGTATGTGTTTAATAAAAACATAATTTGACATATATAAATAAATGTAGCATAATGTATTTTGAGTATATAAATACATATATAAGTATAGCATTTATTAAATTAATGTGAATGCCATGTGTATATGTATTTGTATATATTAATGTGTAGGTATGTGTATAGTATTATTATTAATTAATGTTAATACGCTTGTATAAGCATAGTATATATATATTTTAGTATACATATATATATAAACGTATTTTGGTGTATATGTATATGTATATGTATATACATTTAATATGATTAATATATATATATACATATTTAAATGAATATGTATATGTGTATTTCCCTTAATATATATATATATGTATGTATTTTGGTATAAAAATATACAATGTTTGGTATATGTATATATATATTTTGTATATACATGTACTTAATATATATTTTTAAATATGTATAATTAGTATAAATGTATATATAGGTATCTTGTGCATACGATTAATGTATTGTATATGTATTTAATGTGATGTACTAGTATTAGTATATATTTTAATAATAACATTGACAATATATATATATTTTTTAAAATGTATTTTTAGCATATGTATGAGTATACATATATAATGTTCAACTAGTATAAATCAAATATGTATTTAAAGGCATATATATATATTGTACATACATTTAAATTGGTGCATGTATAAATATTGTAAGTATTAATAAGTATAATGTGTTTACGTATCCACTAGATGACCCTAGTTGACTAGTGCCCTGCCTGGCATGGCCCTGAGGCCAGTGTTTTGACTGTGTGTTAGCGTAGCTTCTGATGCAAATGTTATATTGTGTTATGTCTATAGGACTGTTGGTTTACCCAGGGGATACTCTGGAACAGGACATCCATAATTACCAGCTAAGGACCCAAGGCAAGTACATTCTCTGATAATTTCTAATTTCTTGATAATTTCTATAAATTCAATAATCTTGAAATGTTACAACTGAATCCTTGACACTGTGCTACACGGACTAGTATAGCTTGGATCTGCAGTCATGAGATATTATATTGATTATCGTATTGACATTGTACACAACATGTATATTAGACATCGTACATGATAAACTGGACTTGCTCGTGTATCGTGATGTGTCATGGTTGGATCCACAGTACTAGTTGGGGGCGGGGAAGTAGTTAGTAAGAAATGTGATCATAACCTCTTATTGTAGTATAGAACAATGTAAGTGTTAATCATGCTCTTCACCCATGATTAGTCAGGCCCTGTAGCTATCGTACATGTTCCCAAGCCGATCACATTTTGAAACTACTATTTCAAATACTTAGAATAGATTACAGTTCCCTATTTTAAATCATATACTACATCACCGTATATGATATTGTTCCTTGTTCTTTTTATTTTCATACATGCACTGACTGTATCATATTGCCTATTGCCTGTCTCTCTTTAATTGCCATTGCATTTATTTCACTGTCTTCTCAGTAGCTAGCATTACATGTTTATTGTCTTATAGTCCTTATCAATTAAATGGAACTGTTATTTGAGATTGTGCTTTGCTCCTTCTTGACTGGAAACATTTTTCCAGACTATGCCTTAGAGGACCACTGTCCGACACTTTATGGACTATATGGTGAGTAGCTGCAGACTTGGTAGTTTAGTTGTGATTCCGGGAGGTCTAGCCGGAATCACCAATCTTCTAGTTAGTTCTTTTAGTAGACTATTTGGTACTGGATTTGTCTCCGGCATTTTTGATGAGACTTGGATATTTGTTGAGTTAGATTACATTCTGGACTTGTGTTGTATTTAATTCTTGTTCGATATCTTATCGTGCTGTAATCCTGTGATTGAGTATGTGTTCATTTATTGTGTCGCCCGTGCCTCCTTATGGAGATTGGATGCTTGTGTGAGATTGGCTAGATAGTATCAAGACCTTGACAGCGTTCTACCGTCGATGCTGCGGCGTAGGCTGGACGTACCCACGCACTCGTGCCCCTAAACCGGGTGCGGGTCGTGACAGTTGCTCACTACTTATGCCCTTATTCCGGGTGCGGGTTATGACATATTTTAGTAGTAGCCCATGAAGGTCCTAGAGTCACAAGTAGAGCGATATCATAGTAGTGCTCACCTAGAGTATTGCTACGAGCCGTTTTAGGATATAGGATATAGGCTGAGAGTATACTCAATCACAACTAGGAAACAATTTCAAATATATATTTGCTTTACTTTGAATAATTTCTTCATTCTTTGATGATATTATATCATACTCAATATTGATTCCTTGTTTTAATCTATCTACAGGATGTCGTCGAAGACGCATTTCTAGCGCTCAGGCGTAATGTCATCGAGATAGAATAACGCTTGTCGGAAAGCACCGACAATTTCAGGGGATCTTCTACTTCCACCATCCGTAATCGATCAGACACAGATGTTTGCGCTTTTCCAACCGATGATGGAGGCACAGCAGCGCTAGTCAGAGGTTATAAGGCAGGATATTGAGAATTCCTACCAGATTACGTTTGCAGCAGTCTAGAGAGTCGTCTTAGTACCGCCACAGACGACACTACCTCAGTTCACCCCGTAGCAGCCGAAGCCGGGGACTATCATAGATTTCAAGAGGATGGGGCTGAAGGACTTTAAAGGCACATAAGGGATTATTTATGCTGATGATTGGATAGAAGACATTGAGCAAAACCTGTAGCTGGCACAGATTCCAGAGAGGTTGCAGATAGAGGCCGCAGGAAGCATGATGTTTGATATCGCACTGACTTGGTTCAAGACGGACCCCAGGATCTCAGCACCGGGACTTACTTGGGAAGCTTTGAAAGAGATCTTCAAGGAAAAGTTCTTTCCAAATGTGGCTCTGACATCTCTTGAGAGCCAGTTTCAGTACCTCATTCTGGGAGGTATGATGGTAGATGAGTATGCGGCAGAGTATTGCATATTGGGCCGCTTTGTGTTGGGCAGAACCCCAGAGGAAGAGCCAGGAAGTTCAAGAAGGGCCTGAACAAGAAGATCAAATCACATATGAATGGAGATTCCATCGCCACTTTTGAGGAGATTCCAAGGCAGGCACATCAAAAAGAGGATGATCTAGAGCTTGGCTCTAAGAGGCCGAAGGACATAGGAGGATCCAATACTAACATGGGTCTAATAAAGCAGCCTCATATTTAGCAGCAGCACCAGAGGCACTTCTAGCAGCCGAGGAAGCAGTATCATGGACCAGCTAGGGTGCTGGTACAGCAAATGCACCAGATCCAGAGGCCAGCTATTTCTTGTCCATTCTGTAAGAAGCAGGGACAATGATGGAATGCATGCAGGATAAGATTCGGCCAGTGCTTATTCTGTAGATCAGAAGACCATCATTTGAGACCTTGTCCTAAAGCTCCATCTCGTCCACCTCAAGGGTGGAGCTCAGGCACAGAGAGCACCCGCGAGACCACCAGTGGTACAACAAAGAGAACCTCCTCTACTACCATAACAACAGCAGTTCGCTCAGCACAAGTAGCAGCAGAGAGGTGCCCAGCGATAGGGGCAAGCTTTTGCCTTGAACGTCGAGGAGGATGAGCCAGTCGGTGATGTTATTTCAGGTTCATTCTATCTTGATTATTTTTTAGCTCATGCTTTATTTGATTCTGGTGCTTCACATAGTTTCGTATCTGTATCTTTTGCTCTGAAACACTATCTTGAAACTGAACCGTTGGTGAGGACTTGCAAGATCATAACTGGAGGTAGCAATATCCTGGTCAGTGAGGTCTTCAAGGATCAGAGAGTTTCTTTGGGAGGCTGAGAGTTGAGCGTGTGTCTACTCGTAATTCCACTTCCGAGCTACGATATAGTACTCGGGTTGGATTGGTTAAGTAGGCACCATGCTAGTATTGATTATCGTGGAAGCAGAGTTTTATTTCAGGCACTAGGAGAACCAGAGTTTGAGTTCGCCAGAGGAGCAGTAGAGCAGAGCAAGGGAGACTTCTGTGGAGCTATGGTAGAAGAGCAGGAGCTGCCACTTCCATTAATTATAGAGTATATGGACGTCTTTTCGGAGGAGTTGTTGGAGTTGCCACCAGACCGAGATGTGGAGTTTTTTATAGACTTGGTGCCAGGTGCAGAGCCAATATCACATCACGTCTATAGAGTAAACAACAGCAAACTGGCAGAGTTGAAAAAGCAAGTGGATGAGTTTCAGGATAAGGGCTTCATTTGCTCCAGTTCATCACCGTGGGATGCTCCGGTATTATTTGTACCGAAGAAGGATGTGTCAGTACGCATGTGTATCGACTACATGGCACTAATAATCTCACTATCAAGAATAATTTTTTGTTGCCAGGGATTGTCGATTTATTTAATCAGTTGGCAGAGCGAAGGTATTCTCAAAGATAGACTTGAGATCGGGGGTACCACCAGGTGAAAGTAAAGAAGGAAGATATTCCGAAGACAGCTTTCAGGATTTGATATGGGTAGTTTGAGTTCTTGGTGATGCCGTTTGGGTTGACCAATGCCCCGACAGTATTCATGAACCTGATGAATAAGATATTTCATTAATACTTGGATCAGTTTGTGGTAGTATTCACTAACGATATATTAATTTATTCAAAGACCCCGGAGGATCATGAGAAACACCTGAGGATAGTTCCGGTGACCCCCAGGAAGGAGAAACTTTATGGAAAGATTTTGATGTATGATTTCTTCCTTGATAAGGTTGAATTCCTCGGGCATATGATTACAGGAGACGGGATCTCAGTAGACCAGAAGAAGATTTTAGCAGTTGAGTCATGGTCTACCCCGAGTTCAGTGGCAGAGATCAAGAGTTTTCTTGAATTGGCGGGCTATTATCGAGATTTATTTAAGATTTTTCGAGGATTATGGAGCCGACTACTAGACTAACCAGGAAGGACGTAGAGTTTGTTTGGACTGAGGATTATCAGGCTACTTTTGAGAAGCTAAAGAAGAGTTTGACTACAGATCTAATATTGACATTGCCATCAGGGACAGGAGGATTTTCGATATACAGTGATGCATCGGGTAAGGGTTTGGATTATGTGTTACAGCAGAATGGGAAGGTGATTGCCTATGCTTCCAGGAAATTATGCCTGCATGAGAAGAACTACCTTATCCATAACTTAAAGTTGGCAGCAGGTATTTTTGCTCTTAAACTGTGAAAGCATTACTTGTATAGAGAGTGGGTAGAGATCTTTACAGATCATAAGATCTTGAATATGTGTTTACACAAAAAGATCTCAATATGAGGCAGCGACGGTAGTTGGAGTTGATGAAGGACTTCGATATTGCTTTCCAGTACCATCCAGGGAAGGCCAACGTAGTTGTGAATGCCTTAAGAAGGTATCCAATAGCTATGTACTTGACAATGGACATACATTTATTAGCCGATCTTGATAGCTTGGGTATTGAGGTGCTAGTTCCTAGAGTTGCGACAAAGATGTGGGGACTTCAGGTACAGTCATAGTTGATGGACTGGATTAGAGTCGCACAGTTTGAGGATGAGTCTCTGAGGAGCATCAGAGCGCATGTCCGGATGGGATTGACAGAGGATTCAGTATTGCAGATGATGGATCATTGCAGCACGGTACCAGATTATGTATGCTGAGTGGAGCGTTACGCGAGAAGGTTCTTCAGGAGGTGCATCGATCTCAGTACTCTATGCATCCAAGTGCTAACAAGATGTATAGAGACATGAGGAAACATATTTGATGGCATGGTATAAAGCAGGAGGTAGCTATCTTCGTATCCAGATGCTTGTTATGCCAGGAGGTAAAGGAAGAGAGACAAAGGCCAGGTGGATTGCTTCAGCCTTTACTCATTCTAGAATGGAAGTGGGAGCATGTGACGATGGACTTTGTTTCGGGGCTTCCGTATTCTCCAGGAGGTGTAAACCCCCTCAAAAATTATTATTTTAGGTAGACTAGATATGGTTAGAAATTTTGGTTTAGCATCAGGGTGTTTGAGGTATAGAAATTTTGTTGCATTGACTGGTTCTTTAATTTAAACCCTTGGTGCACCGTACCATTGTTACAATAGTTGGAGCCCAACAATAGCCTTTAATTTCCAACTTATTGTTGCACACTTGACCTGACTAGTTGTCACGACCCGCACCCGAAAATCGGGCATGAGCCGTGGGTACGTCCAGCCTACGCCGCAGAATCGGCGATAGAACGCTGTAAAGGTCCGTTCTAGGTCAACCATATCTATCTATATCTCACTGAAAAATCCGGCATGACCTCTCCAAAAGGAGGGCAAAACCACGCAATATATATATAAAATCCTCTCCCAAAGGAGGCAACCACGCAATATATATATATCAATGATCTCAATCACAAAATTTAGAGGAAGAAATAAGCACGATATGATATAAACAAAGAAACAGAACCAAGAGAGCAAGACAATCCAAAATAATACAGTCCAAGCCAAAATAGCTACAACATCTCAAGCACAAAAGAATAAGTACAGTCATCCAAAATACAAACCACTGGAAATAACCTAGGAAACCCACCTAGCTAACTAGGGTGCTATCGGCGTCTCCTCGGCGCACTCCTTCTCGGGGTCACAACAGTCGTCAACACCAGGCCCGTAGAATGTAGGGCAATAGTCCTCAGGATCCTCTGGAAAAAATATGCCCAGTCAGGACTGGAGCGAAGTACATAACTCTGAAAGCAACTCCAAATACATGGTAAGGTGTATATGACGAGCAATAGAAAAGTAATCAAGATGCACAGGAAATAAATATATGCTGGAGCACAATAAGTAGCTGCAAAGTAAACTGGAGAACAATACAAGTAGTGGAAAAGTAACTGCAGGTGAGAAACATGAATACTAGCTAAGTGCCTTGAGCACAAGTTCATTATGTGATCGGCTTAGGTTGCACATGAAAAACACTAAGATAACTCCGTTATGCGTGAGTTGCATAACCGACATATACATGAATACTGTTTGGCTTTGATCACATAACCAACTCACTACTCCCCTCCCCCACTAATACCATTGGATCCAACCATAACACGCTACGTACATGATAATAGCTCGCGCACACGAAGACGAGAGCACAAGAAGCATATGATAGCACATGAGAATCAATACCCGAAGCACATGATGAAATACACGTGATAGAGTACCCGCTGAACACGGTAAGGGGGATAGCATCTCATAACGGGATCCACTAGTACCAGCTCGTGTAATAATGTGTCAGAATCAAGTATTACAGTTCTAGAACAGGTGATATAAACGCTATCATGAAATGGAAACTATCAGAGGTAGGTACTCGCCTGATGTCCTGAGCAACTGATGAGGATCAAGGTCCGGACCGGTGTCGCAGGGACCTAATGCGAAAAGCAAGGATTAAACAGGGTTCTAAGCATTTAAACTGATATAAAATAATTAAAAACAGGCTTCTAGGGCTATTCTAGGTCGAACGGGTCAAACTGGTGAAATTCGGGTCAAAAAGTCAACTCGGGGTCTAAAAAGTCAACTTTAGGTCAAAACAAGGTCAAACATTGACTTTTACGGTCAACGAGGACAAATTTGGTCAAAGCTAGGTCAAACTAGGGTGCCCCTGAAATTCTATGTCAAACCGAGCTCATAAAGCTACTATACTCTCAAACTCGCCTAATCGAGATACCGGGATACCCTCGGTATCCGATACCTCGCCCTAGGCCACGCACCCCGCTTAAACCCGCTAAAATCTATGCTAGCATGCGTAATTATATATATACAAACATATAAAAATCACTCCCAAGCATTTCCTAGGCTAATGCTCAAATACCCCGCTCGAAACTCAATACCTTGAATATCTCAAGGTATCGAGATACCTCGGTATCTCAAGGTATTGAGGTTTCGCTCTAAAACCCTCTAACTAGCTACCTAGCTATTAATTATGCACCTAGTTATTAATCTAGGCTAGGTAATATAGTTACCTATCATATTTATATATATCTAAATAGGTATCTACCTGTATACATATATATCCACACATATATACCCATTACCCATTTCCTTACCTAATCATAACATATATATATATATACCTATCAAGATATCTATATATATATATATATATATAACTATAGGTATATAGATATCTATCTCTTAGATAGATAAAACTATCTATCTACCTATCTAGTATCTATCTATCTAAATACCTAGCTATCTATCTATTAATCTAGCCATCTAACTATCTATTTATCTAATAACTTATCTATCTAACTAGTTATGTATCTATCTATCTATATAGATATATCTATTATCTATAAACCTAACTATCTACCTATCAATTACCTATCCCTCGCCAACATGCTGCTGCTGCTCTTGCTTGCTTCATACTGCTGTGCCTCTTAGAGCTGCTGCTGCTGCTCCATGAGGCTGCTGCTGCTGCAGCATATGGCTGCTGTTGGCTGCTGCTGCAGTCTTGCTGCAGTCTGGAACCCCCCCTTCCAACTCACATACACACACACACACACATCCATATATATACATATATATATCACTATCTATATATATATATACATACATATATATCTATATATATATAACTAGATATCTATATATATATACACTCATCCACACACTCTAACACACACACTAACACACTCACACACTAATACACACACACATAAATATATATACATAGCTACATATATATATACACTCAATATATATATATATCTACACACACTCTCAACTATATATATATACATACACCCAAAATATATATATACATATACACACACACAAGCACACTTACACATATACATATATATATACATAGACATGTACACATACAAGTACATAAATATAAATACACACATATATATAAGTATATATATACATAAACACACATACAAATATATATAAATATATATATATAGACACATATAAATACAAACACAACCACGCACACAACACTCAAACCACACGTCCTACTCACGCCCAACGACCCCGACACTCACCAATACCCTAAAATATATAAAATATAGCCCAAAAACTCTAGCACACACTCTCCGATACTAACCCAACGCGCGTACAAGCCCGAAACGAGGAAACCAAGTCGAAATGGCTGTTCGGTCATTTCGACGAACACGTGGTACGCGGCTCGGAAAATCTCCTGAAACGCACACCAAACGAACTCGGAATCGGCCCAAAATTTACCCACGCGCTCTACACGATGTCTAGATCCTAGAAAAAGTGGTCCCACATCGATTCTAGGTCCGTGGCGGAAACGCACACGCACTTAGAATAGGCGACGACAAAAAACCCCAATTTTGCCCGAAATGCCCGTTTCTCTGCGACACGGCTTTCCGTGCCCGAACGGAGACACGCACTCACCCTCTAGACACCCAACAACGTCTCCTAGGTCCATCTAACCTAGGGCATCACCCAAAATTGGGCCAAATTTGGATTCCACCCGAATTCGACATAAAACCTAATGTCAAAGTCTCTAAACTCACCCAAACTAGTTCCAACTTCCTCCTACGGGTAGGGTTAGGATCTAGGAGGGTTCTACAATACTAATTACACTACACAAAAATAATTAGGAAGGGGAAAGTTAGGTTTTATCTCTTGGGAGTTGGAATCCCAAGGCCAAAGTCTCACAACCCCTAGAAATCACCTCCCTCAAGCTCCAAGCCACCAAATCTAGCTCTCACACTAGATCTAAGCTTCTCACACCTAGGTTAGAGAAAATACAAGGTTAGGGTTAGCTTAAAGAAGAAGGAATGGAAGAAAGAAAGAAGAAAAGTGAAGAGAAGCTTACTTGGAAGAAGAAGGAAGAAGAAAGGAGAAGTGGAGAAGAAGAAGTGAAGAATATGAAGAAGAAGAAGAAGAAGAAGAAGAAGAAGAACCAAAGGGGGGGGGGCTGCTGCTGTGTTCCACGAAAATGGGGGTAGGTAGGGGTCGGCCATGTAGTTAAAGAGGTTACACAAGTTTCCAAATTCCCAAAACGCCCCTACTTGACTTGGTTTTGGGTTCCGGGTTCCAAAAGCCCTCAAACTAGTTCCAAATCTCTCCAACTAACCTCCTAAAAATAAAATAATAATTCTAAGCCCCAAAATAATTCTCACAAGGGTGTGGGCTGGGTCGGACATGGGTCCACTAGGGTCTGACATGGGTCCAGGCTAGCCAAAACCCTAAAACAATAAAAATAAAAATAAGGCAAGCACTAATTAATTATAAATATAAATAATTAAATACAATACACTATTTATCAAATAAAAAAAAATATACCCTATTTTCTAGAATTGGGTAGTGACAAGTCTACCCTCCTTAAAATAATTTCGTCCTCGAAATTAAAAGACGAAACTAGGACAGGAATGCAAAGAAAGAACCATACCTCAGGGCTCGAAGAGATAGGGGTATCGCTCGCGCATTTCATCCTCCCTCTCCCAGGTCGACTCCCCTGGAGAGTGATGCCTCCACGCGATGCGAACCAAGGGAATAGTCTGGTTCCTCAACACCTTCTCCCGCCGATCCAGAATCTCCACCGGCTGCTCTGGATAGCTAAGAGTAGGGCCCACTGCGATCTCCGAGTGATCCAATACGTGACTGGGATCCGCCACGTACCGTCTCAACTGTGACACGTGGAACACATCATGAACTCCCTCCAGCGTAGGCGGCAACTCAAGCCTATACGCCACGGCGCCGACCCTCTCGAGAACACAGAAGGGTCCGACGAAACGTGGGCTAAGCTTTCCGCCTCCACCGAAGCGAATAGTGCCCCGCGTCGGAGAAATCCTCAGGAACACCAGATCTCCAACCTTGCACAAACAAGGTCTCTGTACTTAGTCTAAAACAAGCAATCACAAGCAAACACAAGAACAAAATCTAGATTCTAAGCTATACCTCGAACTCCAAAGGTCTCCGGTGGCTATCGGCCCAATGCCGCTGCCTGTCCTGCGCCACCCGAAGTCTATCTCTAATGAGCTTGACCTTCTTCGCTGCATCAACCACCATCTTCGGGCCAAGCAAAGCTCTCTCACCTATATCATCCCATGACAACGGAGTGCGACACCTCCGTCCATACAACGCCTCAAAAGGTGATATCTCGATACTGGCTTGGTAGCTGTTGTTGTAAGCAAACTCTACCAAGTGCAAGTGATCCTCCCAAGAGCCTCTGAAATCCAAAACACAGGTGCGAAGCATGTTCTTAAGTGTCTGAATGGTCCTCTCTGACTGACCATCTGTCTGCGGGTGATACGCACTACTAAACTTGAGCTGGGTGCCCAAGCTAGCTTGCAGACTCCTCCAGAAATGCGAAGTAAAGCGACTGTCCCGATCTGATACTATGCTCACTGGAACTCCATGCAGTCTGACTATCTGGCACACATACATCTCTGCTAGTCTCTCTGTAGACGTACCCACTTTGAATGGTAGAAAGTGGGCCGATTTGGTCAACCTGTCCACGATGACCCAAATCGCATCTTTCCCGCCTGGAGAACGGGGAAGTCCAGAAATAAAATCCATTGTCACATGCTCCCATTTCCACTCCGGAATGGGTAACGGCTGGAGTAATCCTCCTGGCCTCTGCCTCTCCGCCTTCACCTGCTGGCACACTAAGCATCGGGATATGAAGCGTGCTACCTCCCGCTTCATCCCATACCACCATACATGCTGTCTCAGATCTCTATACATCTTGTTGGCACCGGGATGCATATAGTACTGGGATCGATGCGCCTCCTGGAGAACCTTCTCGCATAACGACCCACTCGGCACACACAACCTGGTACCGTGCCGCAATGAACCATCATCAGCAATGGTGAAGTCGTCTGCTAAACCCATCTGAACCTGCTCCCTGATGCTCCCCAGGGACTCATCCTCAAACTGTGTAGCCCTGATCCGGTCTACCAACTCTGACTGAATCTTCAGTCCCCACATCTGCATCTCAACTCCAGGCACTATCACCTCAATGCCCAAGCTCTCTAGATCTGCCAGAAGATAACGATCTGTAGTCAGGCACATAGCTACCGGATACCTGCTCAATGCATCCGCAACTACGTTCGCCTTCCCTGGATGATACTGCAATGATATGTCGAAGTCTTTCATCAACTCTAACCATCTCCTCTGCCTCATGTTCAGCTCTTTTTGGGTAAACACATACTTCAAGCTCTTGTGGTCTGTGAAGATCTCCACACGCTCTCCGTATAAATAGTGTTTCCACAACTTCAGAGCAAAAATGACCGCTGCCAACTCCAAATCGTGGGTAGGGTATTTCTTCTCATGAGGACGTAATTGCCTGGAAGCATAGGCAATCACCCTCCCATTTTGCTGCAACATACAACCCAGTCCCTTCCTCGATGCATCACTATAGATAGTGAATCCTCCAGAACCTGATGGCAACGTCAACACTGGAGCTGTCGTCAACCTCCTCTTCAGCTCATCAAAGGCGATCTGGCACTCCTCTGACCAAACAAACTCCACGTCCTTCCGGGTCAGCCTGGACAACGGCTCTGCAATCCGGGAAAAATCCTGAACAAATCTCCTGTAGTAGCCTGCCAGTCCCAAGAAACTCCTGACCTCGGCTACTGAACTCGGAGCACTCCATGCCTCAACTGCCATGATCTTTCTCGGATCCACCGAGATACCCTCTCCAGTCACCACATGACCAAGGAATTCAACCTTGTCAAGGAAGAACTCACACTTCGAGAGCTTTCTATAAAGCTTCTCCCTCCTGAGAGTCTCCAGCACTATCCTCAGATGCTCCTCGTGCTCCTCTGGGGTCTTCGAATACACCAAGATGTCATCTATAAATACCACCACAAACCTGTCCAGATGCTGATGGAACACCTTGTTCATCAGATTCATGAACACTGCCGGGGCATTAGTCAACCCAAACGGTATCACCAAGAACTCATACTGTCCATATCTGGTCTGAAAAGCTGTCTTCAGAATATCCTCCTACCTGACTTTCACCTGGTGGTAGCCTGTCCTCAGATCAATCCTGGAAAACACCCTCGCTTCGCTTAACTGGTCAAAAAGATCATCAATACGCGGCAGCGGATACTTGTTCTTGATTGTGAGGCTGTTCAGAGCCCTGTAGTCGATACACATCCGTATCGACCCATCCTTCTTCGGCACAAAAAGTACCGGAGCACCCCACGGAGAAGAACTAGATCTGATAAATCCTTTGTCCTGAAGCTCATCCACCTGCTTCTTCAACTCTATCAGCTCACTGTTGCTGACTCTATAGACGTGCTGGGATATCGGCTCCGCGCCTGGCACCAAGTCTATAGAGAACTCCACGTCTCTGTCCGGAGGTAACCCTGGCAACTCCTCCGGAAAGACATCCATATACTCCTCTATCAGTGGATGTAGCGACCTCGGCTCTACCACCAGGGCTCCACAGAAGACTCCCTCGGTCTGCTCTGCTGCTCCTCTGGCAAACTGAAACTCTGGCTCACCCGGCGGACTAAACAAAACTCTGCCTCCACGATAATCTATACTAGCACAATGCGTACTCAACCAATCCATCCCGAGTACAATATCGTAGCTCGGAAGTGGTATTACGAGTAGGCACACACTCAACTCCCGGCCTCCCAAGGTAACTCTCCGGTCTCTGCAGACATTACGGACTAGGATGATACCACCCCCGGTCGTGATCTTGCAGAGTCTAGCTAAAGGTTCAGCAACAAGATGGTGTCTAACAGCAAAAGATACAGACACAAAGCTATGGAAAGCACCGGAATCAAATAAAGCAAGTGCTGGAATGGAATCAAGGAGAACAGAACCTGAGATAACGTCACCAACTGGCTCAGCCTCGTCCACTGTCAGGGCAAAAGCTCGCCCCTGCTATCCTCCTCGGTGCTGCTGTTGGTGCTGGGCGAACCTCTACTGCTGAGTCTGCAAAGGCTGACCTCTCTGCTGCGCTGCAGGTGCTCTGGCTGGTGCCCTCTGAGCGGCTCCTCTGCCCTGAGCTGTACGGGCAAGCGCTGAAGGACAATCCTTCAGCTGGTGGTCTGTGGCGCCACACAATAAATATCTGCCCAGCCTCTTTCTGCATATGTCCCATCCGTGCCCTGACTTCCTACAGAAAGGGCAAACGATGGGCTGCCTCTGGCCCTGCTGCTGACCCTGCCTCTGCTGCTGGGGCGCCTGCCGGAAGGGCGCCCGACCCTGACCCTGGTGCTGCTGGGTCTGCTGGAATGTCCTCTTGGCCGGGCCTGCACTGCTGCCTGCTCCGGAAGGGTCTCTGCCCCTCTTCATCTTCAGCTCTAAATCATCCTCAGCCCTCTGAGCATCGCTGACAATCTGCTCGAAGGTCGCCTCGCGGTCGCTCCTAGTCAAGGACTTGACCGCCATGACCAAGCCCTTGCAGAACTTCCGCACCTTCGCTGCCTCAGACAACCCCTCAACAAATCTGCCCAGACGGCAGAACTCCGCTGCATACTCATCCACTAGCATATTCCCCTAGACGAGCGCCTCGAACTGACTCTCTAAGGCACTGAGAGCCACGTCCGGGAAGAACTTCTCCTTGAAAAGCTTCTTAAAAGCCTCCCAAGTCAATCCTGGAGCTGCTATCCGCGTATCCGTGCGAAACCAAGTGAGGGCAAGGTCGAACATCTGGCTGCCCGCTGCCTCTATCTACATGCTGGCTGGGATTATCGCCAGCCTGAAAATGCCCTCTATATGCTCGATCCAGTCGTCGGCGTACAGGATCCCCTCTGTGTCGCGGAACTCCTTAGGCCGCATCCCCTAAAAATCGATGATAGTACCCGGCCTAGGATACTGAGCCTGCTCTGGCTGTGGCTGGATCTGAGCCACTCTGTCGACCGCTGTCAAAGCCACCTGATGAGCATTCTCAATGCCCATCCTCAAAACATCTGCCTGGCGGTGCTGCGCATCCATCATCTCTCGGAAGAATGCGAACAACTGCGTAGCATCTACTGGCGCAGGCGGTGGTGGAGGAGGTACCACCGGGACAACTGGGATGGCCCTCGGATCAATGGGAGTAAGGGGATCTCCGAGAGAAACTGAAGCTCCCTCAACCGCAGGAGTGGCGAGTGGAGCGGTAGTGGCTGCCGGACGTCGAGCAGGTCGAGAGGTGGCAGACCTCTCGGTGGCAGCTGCTGGGGCGGTGCGCTGAGATCTGGTCTTCGGAGGCATCCTGAACACAGATCAAAAAAAGTCAATATAGTGCAAGAAACGATAACATCAATGAAGGACAATAATATTGCAAAAGAAAACAATTTCAAAAAAATTAAAGATAGCAAAAGGAAGTAGGAAGGGTCCTAGTTGTGATTGAGCACACTCTCTCTCTCAGCCTATCTCCTATATCCTATTGCAGGTAACCCTAAAAAGCAGACCTGCATGGGCCACCACCAAAAATGTGTCACGACCCGCACCCGAAAATCGGGCATGAGCCGTGGGTACGTCCAGCCTACGCCGCAGAATCGGCGGTAGAACGCTGTAAAGGTCCGTTCTAGGTCAACCATATCTATCTATATCTCACTGAAAAATCCGGCATGACCTCTCCAAAAGGAGAGCAAAACCACGCAATATATATATAAAATCCTCTCCCAAAGGAGGCAACCACGCAATATATATATATATCAATGATCTCAATCACAAAATCTAGAGGAAGAAATAAGCACGATATGATATAAACAAAGAAACAGAACCAAGAGAGCAAGACAATCCAAAATAATACAGTCCAAGCCAAAATAGCTACAACATCTCAAGCAACAAAAGAATAAGTACAGTCATCCAAAATACAAACCACTGGAAATAACCCAGGAAACCCACCTAGCTAACTAGGGTGCTATCGGCGTCTCCTTGGCGCACTCCTCCTCGGGGTCACAACAGTCGTCAATACCAGGCCCGTAGAACGTAGGGCAATAGTCCTCAGGATCCTCTGGAAAAAATATGCCAGTCAGGACTAGAGCGAAGTACATAACTCTGAAAGCAACTCCAAATATATGGTAAGGTGTATATGACGAGCAATAGAAAAGTAATCAAGATGCACAAGAAATAAATATATGCTGGAGCACAATAAGTAGCTGCAAAGTAAACTGGAGAACAATACAAGTAGTGGAAAAGTAACTGCAGGTGAGAAACATGAATACTAGCTAAGTGCCTTGAGCACAAGTTCGTTATGTGATCGGCTTAGATTGTACATGAAAAATACTAAGATAACTCCGTTATGCGTGAGTTGCATAACCGACATACACATGAATACTGTTTGGCTTTGATCACATAGCCAACTCACTACTCCCCTCCCCTACTAATACTATTAGATCCAACCACAACACGCTACGTACATGATAATAGCTCGCGCACACGAAGGCGAGAGCACAAGAAGCACATGATAGCACATGAGAATCAATACCCGAAGCACATGATGAAATACACGTGATAGAGTACCCGCTGAACATGGTAAGGGGGATAGCATCTCATGACGGGATCCACTAGTACCAGCTCATGTAATAATGTGTCAGAATCAAGTATTACAGTTCTAGAACAGGTGATATAAATGCTATCATAAAATAGAAACTATCAGAGGTAGGTACTCGCCTGATGTCCTGAGCAACTAATGAGGATCGAGGTTCGGACCGGTGTCGCAGGGATCTAATGCGAAAAGCAAGGATTAAACAGGGTTCTAAGCATTTAAACTGATATAAAATAATTAAAAACAGGCTTCTAGGGCTATTCTAGGTCGAACGGGTCAAACTGGTGAAATTCGGGTCAAAAAGTCAACTCGGGGTCCAAAAAGTTAACTCTAGGTCAAAACTAGGTCAAACGTTGACTTTTACGGTCAACGAGGACAAATTTGGTCAAAGCTAGGTCAAACTAGGGTGCCCCTGAAATTCTAGGTCAAACCGAGCTCATAAAGCTACTAAACTCTCAAACTCGCCTAATCGAGATACCGG
Source organism: Iris macrosiphon (assembly GCA_036927795.1). Classification (NCBI taxonomy): domain Eukaryota; kingdom Viridiplantae; phylum Streptophyta; class Magnoliopsida; order Asparagales; family Iridaceae; genus Iris; species Iris macrosiphon. The sequence continues at coordinate 86,222,920 of JAYESA010000020.1, read as the reverse complement.
GATACCCTCGGTATCCGATACCTCGCCCTAGGCCACGCACCCCGCTTAAACCCGCTAAAACCTATGCTAGCACGCGTAATTATATATATACAAACATATAAAAATTACTCCCAAGCATTTCCTAGGCTAATGCTCAAATACCCCGCTCGAAACTCAATACCTTGAATATCTCAAGGTATCGAGACACCTCGGTATCTCAAGGTATTGAGGTTTCGCTCTAAAACCCTCTAACTAGCTACCTAGCTATTAATTATGCACCTAGTTATTAATCTAGGCTAGGTAATATAGTTACCTATTATATTTATATATATCTAAATAGGTATCTACCTATATACATATATATCCACACATATATACCCATTACCCATTTCCTTACCTAATCATAACATATATATATATATACCTATCAAGATATCTATATATATATATATATAACTATAGGTATATAGATATCTATCTCTTAGATAGATAAAACTATCTATCTACCTATCTAGTATCTATCTATCTAAATACCTAGCTATCTATCTATTAATCTAGCCATCTAGCTATCTATTTATCTAATAACTTATCTATCTAACTAGTTATGTATCTATCTATCTATATAGATATATCTATTATCTATAAACCTAACTATCTACCTATCAATTACCTATCCCTCGCCAACACGCTGCTGCTGCTCTTGCTTGCTTCATACTGCTGCTGCTGCTGTGCCTCTTAGAGCTGCTACTGCTGCTCCATGAGGCTGCTGCTGCTGCAGCATATGGCTGCTGTTGGCTGCTGCTGCAGTCTTGCTGCAGTCTGGAACCCCCTCTCTTCCAACTCACATACACACACACACACATCCATATATATACATATATATATCACTATCTATATATATATATACATACATATATATCTATATATATATAACTAGATATCTATATATATATACACTCATCCACACACTCTAACACACACACTAACACACTCACACACTAATACACACACACACATAAATATATATACATAGCTACATATATATATACACTCAATATATATATATATATCTACACACACTCTCAACTATATATATATATATATACATACACCCAAAATATATATATACATATACACACACACAAGCACACTTACACATATACATATATATATACATAGACATGTACACATACAAGTACATAAATATAAATACACACATATATATAAGTATATATATACATAAACACACATACAAATATATATAAATATATATATATAGACACACATAAATACAAACACAACCACGCACACAACACTCAAACCACACGCCCTACTCACGCCCAACGACCCCGACACTCACCAATACCCTAAAATATATAAAATATAGCCCGAAAACTCTAGCACACACTCCCCGATACTAACCCAACACGCGTACAAGCCCAAAACGAGGAAACCAAGTCGAAATGGCCGTTCGATCATTTCGACGAACACGTGGTGCGCGGCTCGGAAAACCTCCTGAAACGCACACCAAACGAACTCGGAATCGGCCCAAAATTTACCCACGTACTCTACACGATGTCTAGATCCTAGAAAAAGTGGTCCCGCGTCGATTCTAGGTCCGTGGTGGAAAGGCACATGCACTTAGAATCGGCGATGACGAAAAGCCCCAATTTCGCCCGAAATGCCCGTTTCTCCGCGACACGGCTTCCCGTGCCCGAACGAAGAAACGCACTCACCTTCTAGACACCCGACAACGTCTACCTAGGTCCATCTAACCTAGGGCATCACCCAAAATTGGGCCAAATTCGGATTCCACCCGAATTCGACACAAAACCTAATGTCAAAGTCTCTAAACTCACCCAAACTAGTTCCAACTTCCTCCTACGGGTAGGGTTAGGATCTAGGAGGGTTCTACAACACTAATTACACTACACAAAAATAATTAGGAAGGGTAAAGTTAGGTTTTACCTCTTGGGAGTTGGAATCCCAAGGCCAAAGTCTCACAACCCCTAGAATCACCTCCCTCAAGCTCCAAGCCACCAAATCTAGCTCTCACACTAGATCTAAGCTCCTCACACCTAGGTTAGAGAAAATGCAAGGTTAGGGTTAGCTTAAAGAAGAAGGAATGGAAGAAAGAAAGAAGAAAAGTGAAGAGAAGCTTACTTGGAAGAAGAAGGAAGAAGAAAGGAGAAGTGGAGAAGAAGAAGAAGTGAAGAATATGAAGAAGAAGAAGAAGAACCAAAGGGGGGGGCTGCTGCTGTGTTCCACGAAAATGGGGGTAGGTAGGGGTCGGCCATGTAGTTAAAGAGGTTACACAAGTTTCCAAATTCCCAAAACGCCCCTACTTGACTTGGTTTTGGGTTCCGGGTTCCAAAAGCACTCAAACTAGTTCCAAATCTCTCCAACTAACCTCCTAAAAATAAAATAATAATTCTAAACCCCAGAATAATTCTCACAAGGGTGTGGGCTGGGTCGGACATGGGTCCACTAGGGTCTGACATGGGTCCAGGCTAGCCAAAACCCTAAAACAATCAAAATAAAAATAAGGCAAGCACTAATTAATTATAAATATAAATAATTAAATACAATACACTATTTATCAAATAAAAAAAATATACCCTATTTTCTAGAATTGGGTAGTGACAAGTCTACCCTCCTTAAAATAATTTCGTCCTCGAAATTAAAAGACGAAACTAGGACAGGAATGCAAAGAAAGAACCATACCTCAGGGCTCGAAGAGATAGGGGTATCGCTCGCGCATTTCATCCTCCCTCTCCAAGGTCGACTCCCCTGGAGAGTGATGCCTCCACGCGATGCGAACCAAGGGAATAGTCTGGTTCCTCAACACCTTCTCCCGCCGATCCAGAATCTCCACCGGCTGCTCTGGATAGCTAAGAGTAGGGCCCACTGCGATCTCCGAGTGATCCAATACGTGACTGGGATCCGCCACGTACCGTCTCAACTGCGACACGTGAAACACATCATGAACTCCCTCCAGCGTAGGCGGCAACTCAAGCCTATACGCCACGGCGCCGACCCTCTCGAGAACACGGAAGGGTCCGACGAAACGTGGGCTAAGCTTCCCGCCTCCACCGAAGCGAATAGTGCCCCGCGTCGGAGAAATCCTCAGGAACACCAGATCTCCAACCTAGCACAAACAAGGTCTCTGCACTTAGTCTAAAACAAGCAATCACAAGCAAACACAAGAACAAAATCTAGATTCTAAGCTATACCTCGAACTCCAAAGGTCTCCGGTGGCTATCGGCCCAATGCCGCTGCCTGTCCTGCGCCACCCGAAGTCTATCTCTAATGAGCTTGACCTTCTTCGCTGCATCAACCACCATCTCCGGGCCAAGCAAAGCTCTCTCACCTATATCATCCCATGACAACGGAGTGCGACACCTCCGTCCATACAACGCCTCAAAAGGTGACATCTCGATACTGGCTTGGTAGCTGTTGTTGTAAGCAAACTCTACCAAGTGCAAGTGATCCTCCCAAGAGCCTCTGAAATCCAAAACATAGGTGCGAAGCATGTCCTTAAGTGTCTGAATGGTCCTCTCTGACTGACCATCTGTCTGCGGGTGATACGCACTACTAAACTTGAGCTGGGTGCCCAAGCTAGCCTGCAGACTCCTCCAGAAATGCGAAGTAAAGCGACTGTCCCGATCTGATACTATGCTCACTGAAACTCCATGCAGTCTGACCTATAAATATAAATAATTAAATACAATACACTATTTATCAAATAAATAAAAATATACCCTATTTTCTAGAATTGGGTAGTGACACTAGTCAACCTAAGGCGCTGGACATTTTTGTCACTCACAAACACCCTCACTTATGCTCTAATTTAATTGCATAACTTCCCAGTCACGAAATCAATTCTTTAATCCTATGTCGCGTACTTATGTTGTTGCCCTCAATTTAGGACACAAACTTAACCCATTTCGTCGAACAGATTAAAGGGCCCAAGACAGACACCAAGCCTACACCGTTCATGACCTTTGTGTCACTCCTAATTGAGACCCGATGTGTCCTCATTTAATTTAAGAGCAAATGACACTTTATTTAATTAAATTGGGGATACCAAGTTAAACTAATCCTAACCTAACCCCAATTTTACCCAATAATCCTTTTATGAGGCCCATACAAAACACACAACACCCCCTCACCCTATAAAACACCAAACATCACTTCCCACACCAAATTCTCACCATTTTTTCTTCATGTGCAAACACCCAAATGTCGAGGGGCTAAATGGCAAAAAGGAAGCTAGGTGTCACCACCCTATTGGTTAAAGCCAATGAAGAAACCCTCCTCCAACCTCACATGATCGGTCATGTCACCCTCTTTCTCCCCTTTTGCTATTTATAATTTTTTATATTGAAACAAGACCCTTGATTCAAATTGCTACACCATCACCACCACACATCCCCCTATATTAACACACCCTTATACCATTCCCAAAGTGGCCAGCCCTAATCGCTAGAAAAACCTAAGAATTCTGCCCATCTCTCTCTCCTCCCTCTATTTTTACCACATTCAACCATTCCTTCCTTCCTCCTTCTTCACTTCTTCTTCTTCTTCTTCTTCTTATTCTTCACTTTATTCCCGTACCCCAGCTCTGGCCAACTCCGTCCATCTCTGCCGCTGCACACCACCTTCAGCACCTGCCGCCGTTGCCAATAACTCCCCCATACCCCGACCTCACTGCCACCACGACCAGCTCCGGCCACCCGCTGCACTTCACCATCCCCACCACCACGAACTGCCCTCAAAGCATCACCACCACCTCCTACACCTTCGCCTCCATCGCCGTTATCATCTCCATCACCTGCCAGCATCTTCACCACCCTCACTGCCTCCAGCACCACCACCTATAACCAGCTTCACCACCATCTCCAGCCAGCATCACCACCACAATAACCACCACCTCCAGCACCACCACCTCCACAACCAGCTTTACCACCACCACGACCACCACCTCCAGCACCACCACCTCCATGACTAGCTTCACCACCACCATGACCACCACCTCCTTCACATAGCCGAGCACCAACTCCTTCACGCAGTCGAGCACCCTTACCACCTCGGTCGACATGCGCGCCACCCCTGCGGTCGACGCCAACCCTGACCGAAGCCGCAACATCACCGCTGCCACCACCCGCAACCACCGGGGTAACTCCTCACCCTTCTCTTTTTGTGAAGTGATGTTGTGCTAGAGAAACCCTAGTTAATGTTAGGGTTACGTAAATACTTCACATGCAAATTTTTATTGTAAATATTAAGGTTAGGTATAAATGTGGAAATTGTGATATAGTATTTTAATTACGGTTATTTATTGTGAACTTGATAATTTATAACTAATTTATTTGAGGATAAATTGGGTGCACAAAATAATGTCTGTGAATACAAGGATGGTATGGTTGAGGATGAGCATAGCTTGAACGAATGAAATTACTGTGATGAACATTAGGGGATTAGAGATTTTATTGAGGACGTTATACTGATTGTTGATTGTATTTGATGTAACGTTACCCTAGTCAACTTGGGTCAACCCTCTAGTTAGTATCTATGTGAGCTATATATAACTAAGACAAAAGCATGTGCTAGACGTGTGTCACACATTATTTTAGAATAGCATTGTGATAGATTATTAATTAATTTTATATAAGGTCTCTAGGTAATTCGGGATCCGCGAACTTGGACGTTGTACCGAAGCCTCGCCTTCACCCTCACTTTTCCAGCTAGGGGTAGTTTGATAATTTGGCATGGGTATTTAATTTTAGGATTTTAATATTGAATATTAATGTGATGATTGTATTAATTATTTAGTTATGTTGAACTATAATTATTTGTGGCTAGTATTATTTATTTTAGTTAGAGTCTTGTGTTATTTATTTTAGTTAGAGAGAGACTAGCCAATATTTAGACTTGACTCATCTGGACCTATTTAGACTTGTTATGATAATTAGTGAGCCATTTGGACCCAAGCCCATTAGTCATTTCTACTAATTAATTAAGGAGAATTAGTTTAATTATAATTAGTTAGATACTTCCAAAAATATTCGCCCTTAATTATTCCTTATATTTCATCATGTAGGGGTAAGTTGGTCATTAATTTTGCTTAGGGAAGGGAAGAATAGGTCGGCCACTATTAGAGGGGGGTTCTTCTCTCTCTCTCCTCATTTGTATTGCATTTTGCTCCCAAATTCTAGATCCCCAATTTTTTATTTTTCCTCCATTGATTTTCTACATAATTCACCTCAATTTTCTTCTCAAATTCATTACTCTTAGAGCTTTGGAGCTTGGAAAAGCAAGGAGCACAAGGAGGAGGAACTTTGGAGCTAAATATCATGTCCGAATCTTGTCCAATTATATTTTTATTAGGAATCCATCTCCCAATTAATAATTCCTGAATTTTTCTCTTAATCTAGCTTCTAAATCATGCATTTGACCCCTAAGAATCAACCATGTCATAGGACTACCTATATGAACAAGTTCTAGGCTATTTGGCTATGTATTGTGAGTTCTATGTGGTATTTTGTGTGTATGTTGGGGGAGGTTGACACCTAAATAATGTATCATGAGACAAATTAGATCAATTACTTGGATTGGGGTTATGGGACTAGGTACGTGTCCACAAATGGATACGTGTAGGCCGTATCAAGGTATTTTATGATACGGTGCAACACGGGGCCAATTTTGGGGGTTTTACATAATTCTCTTCAATTTTAATTGTAGCAAGTTACATTGGTTATGTATAGATGTTATATATATATATATATATATATATATATATATATATATATATATATATATATATATATATATATATATGTATGATTGATTAATAATGGAGAATTTGGGTTTTGGTGTTCCAATTGAGTGTGTATCATAAGTGTAGTAGACTTGCACACCTAGTGTTTGACTATAGGTCTCTAATGTATCACAAAACCATAAGTGTATGCTATTAAGTATTTGTATTGGTGTATTATATATATATATATATATATATATATATATATATATATATATATATATTTATATATATATATATTTATATATATATATATTTATATATATATATATTTATATATATATATATATATATTTATATATGTAGATAAGTATATATGTATGATTATTGGTGTGTGTTTTGATAGGTGTCAGTGTCAGTGTATGATTGACTATGTGTGCATGTGAGTCAGTGAGGAGTGGATGTGTTCATCAGTGTGTGCTCAGGGGAAGGAAAGAGTGGAAGGAGGTGTAAGTGTTGTGTGTGTGGGTGTTGAGCAGTAAGGGGAAGGGGTGAGCAACTGCAACAGTAGCAGCAACACAGGTATAGAGGGGAGCTCGAGTGACTGAGGTCTGATACATAGCTGAATGTGTCCACTAAAGTAGCACTAATCTGGTGTATATAGAGAGGGTAGATGTGGGGAGTTTAGCAGCTACTGTACTACAGTGTAATACACTGCAGTCTTGGCATCAGTAATTGCATGCCTTAGCAGCATCAGCAGCAGTTGTTTCCATATAGAAGTGTTGCCATAAACTATGAGAGGTTGGAAGTTTTCTTAGAGTGCAAGAGCTGCACTTAGAATCAATTTGCAACAGTATGCTTTTTAGGAACAGGTAGGGGTGCTATAAGCTATGTGTAGAGATGGCGAGTTTATGTTTTAGTGAGATATGTATATTAGTTGGAGCATCAGTTAGGGTTGAGTAGAAGGATGCTATAATTCTAGGAGTGTTAGTGAATATCTATGTCTATAGTGCTTGAGTGTGAGTTGAGTAGATATGTGAGTATGCAAAATATGGGTCAATGAAGGAGTTATCTATTGAAGTGTAAGAGGTGAGTATCAGTATGTGTCCCTTGAACTTACATGTGCACCTGAGTTAAACTGCAGAGAAAGCAGTAGCAGCAGTAGTAGCAGTGCCTGTTGTGCACTAAATTGTGCATACAACATATGTAGAGATCTACAACTAGGGGAGCAAGGAAAATGAATCAATATTAGTTACTGATACAATGGTATTAGTAGACAGGTAGAGGTGCACAGCAAGTAAGCTCGAGCCATTACAAGTGAGGGAGCTCTGTCTGCACAGATAGTAGATAGTGGCAGTGGCCATGTGTAGTGTCAGAAACTGAGCAAGAGGGGTGTTAGTTTGGGTATCAGTAACTGATACAATAGAGGGAACTGAAACACTAAGTTAATATATTAGACTAATCATGCTAGTGAGTTAAGTTAGTGTTAGTGAGATGTTAGTCACTTAGGAGTTCAGTTAGAATTGAGTTATTATAAGTATGGAATCATTGTTATCTAGTAATAGAAGGTTACTATATATTAGCTAATGATTACTAGATAGTTCTCAGTTGGATTCATGTCAATTAGTGTAGTTTAGTATGTTCATACTAATATAAATAGTTGATACACTGATGTGTGTCAGTGAATACACATTATTAAGAATGCCAGGTAGTGATATTACCTCAGTCCGTACTAGTTATTTGTAATGATTAGGGAGTTAGGTATTAGTTCGTGTTATGTTGAGTTAGTTTATGTTGTATCTGTTAGTTAAGTTTCAGCTCTTAGTTAGAAGTTCGATATATATATATATATATATATATATATATATGTATATATATATGTAGCAGTTAGTTACCTATTAGTTTAGTTAGCTTGTATTTACATATGATTCATTTAGGTATCCAATTAGTGGTAAATATATATGTCATGAAAGGCTTGGACTCTTAGAGAATGCAATCACACACTAAGTAAACTTGTATAGATAAGGTATACTAGTTTAGCTAGTTTAGTGACTCTTATGGACTTAATAACTTAGTGTGTCCCAAGTTAGACTTAGTTATTTAGAAATTGACCAAAATCAAGGTTTGACCTAGTAAGACCTAGTATTGGCCTAGAAGTGCATTTTAGTGCATCCTTTAACTTATTCCTCTTTATTACACTAATTAACATGATATTTTTTAAATAGGATTGTGTGATACCAGCTTGGGCATCGAGAGACACTCTTTTGTTCAGGACCTCAGGCGAGTACATTTCTCTGTTAGTTTTTATTTCATAATAGTATATATATCACATATTCTAGAATTGTATACTTGATTACGACACAGCGGTTTCACGAACTGGTACCATATAGATTATGTCAGGAGATGTTATCCCTTACCGTATTTAGTGGATACTCATTCTTATATATTTTATCGTGTGTATCGGGTATTAATTTTAGTGTACTTCGTGTTAACACACTGCTCGTGATCAGTGTGCTTATATTCATGTTTGTAACGTGTCGTCATTGGATCCATTGGTATTGGTTGGGGATGGGGGAGTAAGAGTTGGTTATGTGATTAAGCCCAAGTATATTCGTGTACATGTCGATTATATATCACACGTATAATCGAGTTACCATATTGTATTCGTGTTCAACCCAAACTGATCATATAATGAACTTGTACTCTATGCACATTAGTTAGTTTTATCTTTTCCATTTAAATTGTGGTTATTTTATTGCCCGTTCTTTATTCCAGTACATTACCTGTTCACTCTAGTTCATTACATTCTTATATTAATTATCTTGTATTCTTTTCTATTATATGTTATATATGCTAGTTTATGTATTTAAAACTGCTTTCGGAGGTATGTACTTCGTTCCAATCCTGACTAGATATATTTTTCAGATGATTGGTTTGTGGACCAGTGTCCCACCTATTATGGGCCGCAGGATGGCGTACCATTAGAGGATACTCCTTTAGAGCATGAGGACCTAGTATGAGAGGCTGAGAAGACTTAGACTTATTGTTTAGACTTGTATTAGACTTTATAGAGATTTTGGCATGTATATATATTATTTCAGGTATGTGGATGTATTGTGACTCTTTCTTTCGTTATTCCATCTCGAGCTTTATCTTCCTTAGTTTGTATTATGATTGAGTATAGTTTATATTTATCAGATACCATATTGTTCCTCCGTTTGGAGTTGAGATGTATGATATGTGCCATTTATATATTGTATGAGATATTTAGATAGTAGAGTTGACCCAGACAGCGTTCTACCGTCGATGCTGTTGCATAGGCTGGGCGTTGCTCACTACTCGTGCCCTTATTTCGGGTGCGGGTCATGACATCTTATAGGAAGCCATATATGGATATCCATGATTATGCTAATTATAATTATGGGGCTTTGAATATGGTTTTTGATGTTACAGGTCATAGTTTAAATTCTGACGATCATGATAAGGAGGATGCACCGAATGCCAATGTTATGGATTTTATAAAGTTGTTGGAGAATACGATGGCACCCTTATATCCTGGTTGTGAGGAACATTCATCATTGAAGGTAGTTACAAGACTATTAGGTATCAAGTCCTATTTTAATATGTCATAAAAATGCTACAAAAGGTTGATATAGTTGATTATAAATATCTTACCAGAAGGTGTGAAGTTGTCTACATAATTCTACCATTCTAAGAGAATTATGAGATTGCTCTAGTTGGGATACGAGAAGATTGATGCATATCAAAATTGGTGGATATTGTAGTACAAGGACGATAAGGATGAAGTCAGATATAGATTTTTTGGACCATGCCGCCATAATACAATAGGTACATGAAAGATTATTGGTACATGAAAGCCGACCAATTTGATACACTACTTGACCTTAACACTGAGGTTGCAGAGGTTATTTATTGAAGGATACGATAAAAAATATGAGTTGTCATATACGGAAGAAGACAAAAGGAGTATTGGATCATCCATCTAATAAAGAGGCATGGAAACACTTTGGCCGACTGTATCTAAATTTTGTTGCTGATCCATGGAATGTCATATTGGGGATCTCCTCTAATAGCTTCACTGCATTCAAAATTTCAGTCTCTCAGTATTCAAGTTTGCCTGTGATTGTTACTTTGGATAACTTTCTACCTTGGATGTACATAAAAAATCTCTTATATTCCTGACCATAATCATCCCAGGTCCAAACAATCCGAAAAGAAAAATTAATGTGTACTTGCAACTGTTGATAGACGAGTTGAATCAATAATAAAAAGTCATCATTGCCACGTACGATATTTCCAAGAAGCAAAATTTTTAGAAGAGAGAAGCACTTATGTGGACCATCAATGACTTTCTAGCATACGGAATATTATCATGGTAGAGCAGACATGTCATCTCTCATGTCTGTATTGTATCGACCGTAGTAAGATTTTTCGTTTTAAGCACCATGCTTCTTCAATTATCATCGATAAATTATGTCGATAGATCATCTGTTTAGGAGGAACAAAAATGCTTTCCATGTCAATATTGTGTAAAAGGTCGATCCACTACCAAGGTGGCCTGGAGACAAAATTTGGAAAAAGATGAAAGATCTAGCAAGTGTTATCAAAGAGCCTATAGAATGGTACAAGTGTAATGGATTTGGCCACGTACATAACTGGACGAAGAGGAATATATTCTGGGACCTACCATATTGGAGCACCAATTTGATCAAACATAACCTTAACATTATGCATATTGAGAAGTATGTGCTTGACAACATAATTAATATTTTTATGGGCATCAAGCGAAAGACAAAAAAGAATCCTAAGTCCAGGCTTGACTTGAAAGATTTCTACAGACAATTTTTTTTGCATTTGATAGAGGAAGGCAATGGATTATATAAGAACCTAAGGCAATTTTTCAGTGGACAAGGAAGATAAATGGAGAATTCACAAGTGGATTCGGGACCTAAATTTTTTTGATGGATAAGTGTTGTGTCACGACCCGCACCCGGTGTAGGGATGCAGGTCGGAAACAACGCCCAGCCTACACCGCAGCATCGGCGGTAGAACGCTGTCTTGGTCTACTATACTATTTAATATCTCACAATAATATAAAATCTGCCAACAATATCTCACACAAAACTCAATCACAATTCTAGAAGCATAAAAAGATATCAAGGAAGTCTAACATAACTATCCATCCAATTTATAACAACATTAATAGAAATAATAATTAAAAACTCAAATATAAGCCGAAAATAAATCCGGTACACAATACTAAAGAGAACTAACTATGCTACATAGTAAATCCGGCTAAAACTCCCGGCAGTCACTCCAGAACTAGTGGGTCCAAGTCTGCACCATCAATAAGTCAAAGTCCATAGTATGTCGGATACCAATCTTCCGGATCCTCTGAAAAATATTTTTCAGTCAGCAATGGAGCAAAGTACATCTCTAACAACAGTTCTAATCAATGATATAAACTATGTAACAGTAAATAGATGTGAATATACAAGATACCATTTACATGTACAAGAGATACACAATAAGGAAATACTAGAATAAATACAATAATGAATAATATGACAATGAACAATAATACTAATGACTAAGTGAGTGAGTACTAGCTTTAACATGTGATTGGCTTGAAAACTTGCACAGGAATAATGGCCTGCTTAGTGATACGTGCGGTGTATGACCAACACTCACAGGAAAATAATACTTGCACAGGAAGGGTATGATCACATATCTATACTAAAATACTCTCCACCCCCGACTGGTATAGGGGATCCAACCATGGTACGCTATGGCACGGGATTTCCCAAGAAGATAGCGACTCTTTCCGAGAATCAGTGTCTGTACATGTACAAGATAATCAATGAAACAAGGCTTGCACAAGATACACCATATACCAAAGAATAATATCTCATGACGAGATCTAGATATACCAATCCGTGTAACCATCGTGTCAAGAAAACATGGATATCTACACTAAATACAATGAACATAGAGGATATCATAAATAAAAAACTATCAGAGAATGTACTCGCCTGAAGTCCGATAAATAGTCTCATAGATGTCCGATATAGTGCCTCAAAGACCTAGATATTGAATATAACATCAATATAAGATTCTAGAAAGAAATAAGTTAAACTAGTCAACATCTAAGTCAAAGAGCCATTTCTAAGTCAAAACAGTCAAACTAGGTCAACTCTAAGTCAAAATGGTCAAACTACCTATTTCTAGGTTGCATGAGTCTAACTCAATGATATTAAGTTCATACACTATGAATCTAGGTCATACAAGGTAAATCTTAGGATACTAGGATACCGTATCTCAGGATACGAAAACAATAGATAAATATCACATATCTATAATAAAATAATATATAAATGCTAATTACAAATACTAAATTGATATCTTGGTTTGGAACCAACTTGGTATCACAACACTAAACCTCTATCTTGATACCCAAACACAATACCTTGGGTATCCTCAATACCTTGGCATTTACCTTGGTATCTCAAGGTAAATTCAAAATTTATGAGTATAGCTAATATACATATAAACCTCCAAATACCAACTATATGCCAAACATATACTAACATAACTAAAGCATATGCTAACATAACTCGCTATTAAATACTACAACTACTCACATATAATACCTATCAATACAATACCTACATAATACTTACTACCAATATCCATAATATGCATAGTTACATATAGTTAAGAGTCTAACTAATAAGTGTATATATATCTAACTTATTTAAATAACAAGTATATAACTACTACCCACTACTAACCATATGTTAAACAACTAACTATATAACATACTAATACCTATATACTTAACTTACAATACAATACTTATAAGATACCTATAATTAAGAATCTAACTAATACCTGTCATGCATAGATACTAACCAAATACATCAATTATCGTTATACACATACTGTATCATCTACCAAAATCCTAATTATAACTACTAGTCACCTTAGTATCAATAGTCTCTTAACCAAAGTTCACTATCTAGATAATACCTCAATCCCTAATTGAACCACTAGCTATAAAGAGCATAACTCAATAAATACTCAACTATACACTAACAATTATCTCAAGGTAATTGCCCAAAACTTCAAATATATACTAACTACCCAATAATACTATATGCTAACAACTAACTATTACAATATAGTATACTAAATCATAAATACCAAATATGAATATATATATATATATATATATATATATAATATTTATAAATATATTATACCACAGAACTGTCACTGAAACCCGACTGCCGTCGCTGAAGTCGCTGCTGCTGTGGCAAATACTGCTGTTGTCGTCGCTAATGCTGCTGCTGCTATGGTTACTGCTGTTGTCGCTATTCCTGTTGCCGCTGCTTTTGCTAATGCTTCTGCTGTTGTTGCTGTAGCTGCTGCTGTTACTAATGTTGTTGCGGCTGCTGTCGCTAAATTTTGTTGCTGCTGTTGTTGTTGTTGTAGCTGCTGCTATCGTTGAATGCTGCTACTGTTGCTATAGTTGTTGTCGCTGTAGCTACGACCCCCCCTCCACTTACATACAAATAAACACACCAATATATACTAAAATATATACATATATATCAACTATGTATATACACATATAAATACTCTATCAACTACATACATATCAAACATGTATATATAATAAACATATAGGTATAGTTATATATATACACTCATACATATATAAAGATATCATACACTTTTATATATATATATATATATATATATACACACACGTTTCTATACAATATCAAATAATACGTACTCAAATATATATCTAATATACATGTACATATATATGACATACAAATATATATATAACATAATTTATACAAGTAGCTATTATATATTAGAAAGTATCACTACATACATATATAATACATAGGTATATAGGTACATAATACACTAACACATATAAATATATATATATATATATACATAACTATATATATAGGCATATAATTACATATTATAATGACTAAGAACAATGGGAAAAATAGATCTAGAATTAAAATGCACAGACACATGGAGTGCATTGCTCTCGTATCCCACTAGATCTAGGATACGCTTGTGACACGAGTCCACCACACATCCAAACGTACCCCGAAGGACACAAGCAAGTCTAATATATTATTTATGAATAATACAAATAGTCAAACACAAATCTACGTGTCCGTATCAAAAAGTGACATGTACAAAGTCCCGTGTCGGAGGAAAAATCCCTAAATTAACACGTATCACCAAATTGTTGGAATACGACCTACATGTACCCAATTATGGATATGAAACTAGCCCCAAACACATAAGCACATGCCAAATTGATCTATAGGACCAATTGACACAGACAACAATGTCAATCTCAGAATTCTCCCAAAATTGACATAAAAAGTATCATAACTTTCTCAATAGGCCTCCTATGAACACAAAACCAAATCCTATGGGTAGCCTATATATATGGGTTGATTTTTCATGGTTAAATCTCAGATTTAGAACCTAAATTAAGGGAGAAAACTGAATTATACCTATTGGGAGATAGATTCCCAATAAAATCACCCAAATTGGTAAAATAAGCCTTCAACTTGTAGATCCTTGCTCCTCTTTTTAGATCCACACTTCCTTCTTGTAGATCCTTGCTCTACTAGTCTCCAATGTGATTTAGGAAGGAATTGGGTGAAAATTTGTTAGGGATTTGATGGAATTTGGTTGAAAAAAATTCTAGATCTAGATTTGTAATAAAAAATAAAGAGAGAGAAATTGTTTATCCCCTTTATATAGGCCTCACTTGCCCCCCCCCCCCTCAAGCTACTATATAAAGTCTAAAATACCCCTTGGGGCCTCTCATGAAAAAATAATTAAGGAGGGAAGCTTCTAGTCTAATAGGTTTAACATAATTAATCATCCTTCTAATGATTGGGCTTCTAATTATTGGGCTCAATTCTAACTAAAATTAAATGTTGGTCTATGAGTCTAAACTAAACTATTTAGGTCCACTAACACAAGTCCAAAAATAAATCTAGCATGCTAACCATAAATAAATAATACAATAAATAAATATTTAATATGCATAATATTTAATTAATTATCAAATAACTAAAATACCTTTCCTAGAAAATATGGTAATGACAAATCTACCCCCTTAGAAGAATTTCGTCCTCGAAATTAAAACTCTCACCCCTCTCTCTTAGGCCAGTCATATCCTATTCATACAAACCTTACTATGGTTAAACCCCATCAATCACAGTCTAACATAGTATATATCCTATAATATACAATCCTATCATTCTACTGAAAGAGAAATCATACTTGGATATAGTCTCTTAACTATCATGAAATCAGTCTCTGCCCTGCCGGGTGTCTTCCTCTATTGGTGCGGGATAACCTGCTATCCCACCTGTGGCCTATTCCATCACACACTAAGCATTCACTAATCATCAACCTAATCAAGATATTCTTAATACTGATGGTTACCAAATACTAGTGATATACTCTAATTCTAGGTCATGGATATGATTAACTCACTCGCACTTGCTACTTAGGATACTATACAAAATATTGCTAAGATACTACCTCCTTGTTCTGTTTCAATCACCAAAATTTCTTAATCATTCTCTTGCAAGGAACACTTGTATACCTTTTCAATCATGTGTTTTATTAGCACACCCTCGTCCAACTTTAATACTCCCAATAGGATACCTTACTTAGATCTTGTTACTGTCTACACAAGGCACCAGCTCTCATATATATTTTAGATGACATTCTCATACCAAGTTACTCGTCTCTCCTCTATATTATTATACTAGTTACTAAAATGCTTGTGCCTAAACTTTTATAATACTTGAGGTACTTTGTCTCTTGTTACTAGGGTATCTTTTCTATCTGATACTTGGTGTAACTCATCCTCTAACATTTGTTAATTATCCTAAGGTTCTTACCTATACATTAGTATCATAATACATACACAATTATCTTCTAGTCATTACAACACCATGACATGTCACTGGTATCCTTATACCCCTCGGACTATTCTCTAATACATACGACCTCTATAACCAAAATTAGCAAAGTACTATACCTACTAAACTTACTCCTATATATATATATATATATATATATATATATATTGTCTTCCTCCTCTACTGCTTGGATCACTTGTACTATTACTCCCAAATATCTTTCTATCCATATTAACTGATATACCAATCCAATATCATTACACAAGGTACTTACTGTTACAGCACTTTACTCAACTAATCCCTGATATAGAAATACTAGCACTCTTGATATAGTAACACTAGCTTCCTAACTACACAACATATGTCCTTAAGGTTCTAGGACACTAGCTTTATTATCAGATCACCTCATCATACTCACTAGAAATCATGATCACTTGCATCTAATGCACTAGTTATTAACTTTTATAATACATATGTTTCACTTTACTCTCAAAGACAGACATATGGTTCCATATCTCTATTGATGTATATGTATCTTTCCTCAAACCTTTTACAGATGGATACACAAATCAGTGATACACCACATATCTTTCATGATCAATCTTGATATTTTTTAACCTATGACACTCAAGCTTCCACTTTCTGATACTCATAAACTTCCATACTGACACTCATCACCTACTGTGCATCCTGCACACAATTTCTTGACACTTCTCCCACCTATTGCTTCTAACACATCACTAGCCTCAATATCAGGTGATATACCCATCACTAGTCATATACTGGTACACTCCTATCTACTCACATTAACCTGTATCAAAAGTCCTACTACTTTAGCACAATATATTATTATTCCCTCACACTCTCCCATACACTTATGGGTACCCTTCTACTATGGCACACTCACTAATACCCTTGATGCATATATATTTCTCTACTCTTGACACACTCAAGTACAAACCACCCAATTGCATATCATGCTCTATTGATTTTTAGCACAATTTCCTTGATACTTAATAATTTATATGGCTCACCCAACTATATGAATTTATGACTATCTAGAACTGGTATGTTGACTCTGATACTAACTCCTAGAACCACTACCGATACTCTCTACTCCCCCTTCTACCTATAGTACCAATACTAACTATAATGATACCTATCATGGAACTGTTGCTACAAGGTACTATGCTTTGGGTTATCTCTAGATTGATGCCTATTTCTCACCTGCCCAACCAAGAACCACTTACAGACTCATAAGCCACACTCCCAACAGTCAATACTGATACTCAAGACACAGACCTAATTGCAACTCACCAATTATCACATTAACAAGGAACCATAATGGAATGAAGCTCTATAAGGAACTGGACTAAAGAACTGAAGGTATCTCTACTGCTAAGCTAAGGAACAATGGAACAAAGTCCTTTGATAACAGAAATGAATAAGTATTGAGATGATACTTTAAGAAACAATTTAAGATACAATCTGATAATCATAAACGTCTGTCCAAAATTATGACACTCAGAATCATTGCCACGCCAGTAAGTATAGCTGTAATAAACGATAGATTCCATAACTAGGGTATGCAACTCTATAATAATTTCGTTTAGAATCCTCACCACGCCAACCGGTATGGCTACGAAAAACTCTAAATTTCATAACTAAGATATGTACATCCGAAGTCAGGTCACTACGTTTCCGCTACGCCAGCTAATATGGCTGTGATAAAATCTAGGCTCCATAACCAAAGCAGACGTTTTACTTTTCTCTCTGTCCTCATCAACATATGTCATCAGATAATACCATAATTTAGTCTGTAAAATTTATTTCAATATAAAATCAAACTCAACAACGAATTTAAATTCAACAACCGATCACCAAGAATCAAATTCAATAACAACAAGTGAGAGCGGACGAAAATATAGAAAAGATTTGAATTAGAATTTATAATAACATTCTCAAGGGTCGTCCTAGGAATCTCTCAAGAAATTTGTGATTGAGTATCCCTCTCTCATCCTAGTATCCTATGTTCTATATCCTATCGTAGGCTCACAGTAGTACAACTAAATCATCGTACTACCACAACATCGTACAACTTGCGAAGCCTGACCTCCATAGGCCACCACTAAAAATGTGTCACGACCCGCACCCAGTGTAGGGATGCAAGTCAGAAACAACGCTCAGCCTACGCCGCAGCATCGGCAGTAGAAAGTTATCTTGGTCAATTATACTATCTAAATATCTCACAATAATATAAAATCTACCAACAATATCTCACATAAAACTAAATCATAATTCTAGAAGCACAAAAAAATATCAAGGAAGTCTAACATAACTATCCATCCAATTTATAACAACACCAATAGAAACAATAATCAAAAACTCAAATATAAGCCGAAAATAAATCCGGTACCAAAATGCTAAAGAGAACTAACTATGCTACCTAGTGAATCCGGCTAAAACTCCCGACAGTCACTCCAGAACTAGTGGGTCCAAGTCTGCACCATCTATAAGTCGAAGTCCATAGTATGTCGGACACCAATCTTCCGGATCCTCTAAAAAATATTTTTCAGTCAGGAATGGAGCAAAGTACATCTCTAACAGTAGTTCTAATCAATGATATAAACTATGTAACGGTAAATAGATGTGAATATACAATATGCCATTTACATGTACAAGAGATACACAATAAAAAAATACTGGAATAAATAAAATAAAGAATAATACGACAATGAACAAGAATACTAATGACTAAGTGAGTGAGTACTAGCTTTAACATGTGATCGACTTGAGAACTTGCACAGGAATAATGGCCTGGTTAGTCATACGTGCGGTGTATGACCAACACTCACAGGAAAATAATACTTGCACATAAAGGGTATAATCATATATCTACACTAAAATACTCCCCACCCCCGATTGGTATAGAGGATCCAACTATGGTACGCTATGGCACGGGATTTCCTAAGAAGATAGCGACTCTTTCCGAGAATCAGTATCTGTACATGTACAAGATAATCAATGAAACAAGGTTGCACAAGATATACCATATACCAAGGAATAATATCTCATGACGAGATCCGGATATATCAATCCGTGTAACCATCGTATCAAGAAAACATGGATATCTATACTAGATACAATAAACATAGAGGATATCATAAATAAGAAACTATCAGATAATGTACTCACCTGAAGTCCGATGAATAGTCTCACAGATGTTTGATATGGTACCTCGAAGAACTAGATATGGAATATAACATCAATACAAGGTTCTGGAAAGAAATAAGTTAAACTAGTCAATATCTAAGTCAAAGAGCTATTTCTAAGTCAAAAAAGTCAAACTAGGTCAACTCTAAGTCAAACCGGTCAAACTTGGTCAAACTACCTATATCTATAATAAAGCAATATATAAATCCTAATTACAAATGCTAAATGGATACCTTGGTTTCGAACCAACTTGGTATCGCAACACTAAACCTCTATCTTGATACCCAAACCCAATACCTTAGGTATCCTCAATACCTTGGCATTTACCTTAGTATCTTAAGGTAAATTCAAAATCTATGAGTATAGCTAATACATATAAACCTCCAAATACCAACTATATGCCAAATATATACTAACATAACTAAAGCATATGCTAACATAACTAGCTATTAAATACTACAACTACTCACATATAATACCTATCAATACAATACCTACATAATACTTACTACCAATATCCATAATATGCATAGTTACATATAATTAAGAGTCTAACTAATAAGTGTATATATATCTAACTTATTTAAATAACAAGTATATAACTACTATCCACTACTAACCGTATGTTAAAAACTAACTATATAACATACTAATACCTAGATACTTAACCTACAATACAATACTTATAAGATACCTATAGTTAAGAATCTAACTAATACCTATCATGCATAGATACCAACCAAATACATCAATTATCTTTATACACATACTGTATCATCTACCAAAATCCTAATTATAACTACTAGTCACCTTAGTATCAATAGTCTCTTAACCAAAGTTCACCATCTAGACAATACCCCAATCCCTAACTGAACCACTAGCTATAAAGAGCATAACTCAATAAATACTCAACTATACACTAACAGTTATCTCTATGTAATTGCCCAAAACTTCAAATATATACTACCCAATAATACTATATGCTAATAACTAACTATTATAACATAGTATACTAAAGTATAAATACCAAATATGAATATATATATACATATATACTAATACTTTATATATATATATATATATATATACCTATTATTTATAATATATTCATAAATATAATATACCGCAGAACTGTCACTGAAATCCGGCAGCCGTCGCTGAAGCTGTTGTCGCTGAAGCCGCTGCTGCTGTTGCAAATACTACTGCTATCGTCGCTAATGTTGCTGTTGTTGTGAATACTGCTGCTGCTGCTACAGTTACTACTTCCGTCGCTATTCCTGTTGTCGCTGCTTTTGCTAATACTTCTGCTGCTGTTGCTGTAGCTGTTGTTGTTCCTAATGCTGCTGCGGCTGCTGTCGCTAAATGCTGTTGTTGTAGCTGCTGCTGTCGTTGAATGCTGCTGTTGTTGCTATAGTTGTTGTCGCTGTAGCTACGAGCCCCCCCCCCCACTTATATACTAATACACACACCAATATATACTAAAATATATACATATATATCAACTATGTATATACACATATAAATACTCTCTCAACTATATACATATCAAACATGTATATATATATAAACATATAGGTATAGTTATATATATATACAATCATACATATATATAGATATCACACACTTTTATATATATATATATATATATATATATATATATATATATATATATATATATATATATATATATATACATATATGTATACGTATCTATACAATATCAAATAATACCTACTCAAATATATATCTAATATACATGTACATATATATGACATACAAATATATATATATATATATATAACATAATTTATACAAGTAGCTATTATATTTTAGAATGTATCACTACATACATATATAATACATAGGTATATAGGTACATGATACACTAACACATATAAATATATATATACATAACTATATATATATATATATATATAAGCATATAATTACATATTATAATGACTAAGAACAATGGGAAAAATAGATCCAGAATTAAAATGCACAAATAAATAGAGTGCATTGCTCTCGTATCCCACTAGATCTAGGATACGCTTGCGACATGAGTCCACCACACATCCAAACGTACTCCGAAGGACACGAGCAAGTCTAATATATTATTTATGAACAATACGAAGAGTCAAACACAAATCTACGTGTCCGTGTCAAAATATGACATGTACAAAGTCCCGTATCGGAGGGAAAACCCCCAAATCAATACGTGTCACAAAATTGTTGGGATACGACCTACACGTACCCAATTGTGGACACGACACTAGCCCCAAACACACAAGCATATGCTAAATTGATCTATAGGACCCATTGACATACACAACAATGTCAATCTCGAAATTTCCCTAAAATTGACACAAAAAGCACCATAACTTTCTCAATAAGCCTCCTATGAACACAAAACCAAATCCTATGGGTAGCCTATTCATATAGGTTGATTTCTCATGGTTAAATCTCAGATTTAGAACCTAAATTAAGGGGAAAAAATTGAATTGTACCTATTAGGAGATGGATTCCCAATGAAACCTCCAAAATAAGTAAAATAAGCCTTCAACTTATAGATCCTTTCTCCTCTTTATAGTTCCATGCTTTCTCCTTGTAGATCTTTGCTCTACTAGTCTCCAATGGTAATTTGAGAAGGAATTGGGTGGAAATTTGGTAGGAATTTGATGAAATTTGGTTGAGAAAAATTCTAGATCTAGATTTGGAATGAAAAATGAAGAGAGAGAAAGTTTTCATCCCCTCTATATAGGCCTCATTTGCCCCCTCCCTCAAGCTACTATGTAAAGTCTAAAATACCCCTTTGGGCCTCTCATGAAGAAATAATTAAGGAGAAAAGCTTCTAGTCTAATGGGTTTAACATAATTAATCATCCTCCTAATGATTGGGCTTCTAATTATTGGGCTCAATTCTAACTAAAATTAAATGTTGGTCCATGAGTCTAAACTAAACTAGTTAGGTCCACTAACATAAGTCCAAAAATAAATCTAACATGCTAACCATAAATAAATAATATAATAAATAAATATTTAATATGCATAATATTTAATTAATTACTAAATGACTAAAATACTATTTTCTACAAAATGTAGTATTGACATGTTGAATCTGTGAAGAAGCATCAACCTCAAGGAGAATAAACTGACGGGTATGAACAGTCACGACTGTCATATATTCATGGAGAGGTTAATCTTAGTTGTATTTTGGGAATTTCTACCCCAACCATTTGGGATCCGTTAACAGAGCTTAGTATTTTCTTTAGAGATATTTGTTCTACGAAGATGTCATTGATCGTTTATAAAAGTTAGAAAAAAAATGTTACGGTAACACTATAGAAGCTTGATAGGGTGTTCTATCCCAGATTTTATGACTCTATGTAGTATTTTTTTTAATTCATCTTTCCTATAAGGCATGTGTTGGTGGATCGATCGGTTACTGATGGATGTACCCATTCGAACGGTATCTTCACCACCTAAAAAAAAAGGTAAATAAGACAAGGTTAGAGGGTCTATTTGTGAAGCATATGTTCTCAAGGAAATTAGAAAGTTTTTTTTGATGTATTTTATGCCTCATGTCGCTACTAATCAAGCGACAATCTTGAAAAATGATGATGGATAGCGGAGAAAGGAGAATGTGGCTTTTTGCAGGGAAGCGTTCAAGCTGGGCTAACCAATAAGCCGTCGATTTTGCCAATTGGAAGTACTGATAGAGTCAAAAGCCAGTGACATTATGAAAAAGAGTCGAACCAATTTCTGCAATTGCGGTCAGTCTCACTACCTCTTAAGTAAAGTTGCTGCCCTCATACTATATCTCTCTACGGTGCTTACTTCACCTTCTAGGAGGCGCTGCTGGTTAGGGTTTCTTAGGTTAAAAGCCCAATACTCTACCAACTTAGCTATACACCCGATTTCACAACCGTGCAGAAAAGAAAACCTAATGATGCAATACTAAAGATATTCAATGCTTCCTAAAAGCCTTCGAAAAAAATAAAGAAGAGATATATAAATAATGATAAGCTAAGGTATGCTCAATTGTATATACTACTTAATTACGATGAAGATGAAGTGGAGAAGCTTGGGGGGTAAGTTATTAGTACGTTCACATCATCTTAATTTACTATATACGGTAATACTATTACTCAATTGGCCTATATTGTTTTAGCATATTTAATGATGAAGTGAGATCAAGTAGACTATACATAATAGACGAAAAAGTAAAACAAAAGATGATGCATCACTTTCCTTCTTGGTTGAGCACATATGTAAGCGGCTCAGTAATTTAGTTGTATGTACACTTTACATTACATTGAACCTAATATCATTTTTGTGGTATTTTAGGTTGATCGTCTATACATAACACTTGAGAATGATGCAACTAAATTTAGCTAAGTGGCCAATTTATGTCATTAAAATATAGCCAAGCTATTGTGTGAATGGATTTAGTTTTGAATCAATAAATACATAGATCAGAGATAGCTTCTTAGATTTTAATTCTAAAAAAAATAGTTTTGTCTGTATCAGATCATCAAAGTACAAATATATTGATGCAGACAATGATTTCTTTGGTGTCTTGCGGGAGATTGTAGAGTTGACATATAATTATGGTGTATTACTTGTGAAGATTATGATATTCAAGTGTGATTAGTTCAATCCCATACAAGACCAAGGTTGGAAAATCGACAAGCATGGTCTTGTAGATATAAACTATCGGCCAAGATATAAAGGCTATGAACTATTGTCCTATAAAATCATGCTCATCTTGTGTATATCATAAGTTATCCTAGGCGGGAAACCACGAGATAGAATTTATGGGAAGTATTCAAGAGTAAAGCTATAAATACCTTCGAGGTTGATAAAATAGCCTATCAAACAAGCTAGCTCTTGTAATCAATATAGTATATGTGGACTCTATGGAAGTTTCTCATTATGTTTCTAATCAAGTAGAAGAGGTTGAATTAGAGGAAGAGGAAGATGGAGTAGATAAAAGTAAAGGGAATGATGAATAGGGAGAGGAGGAAGTGGAAGACGAAAAAGAATAATTATCAAATGAGGATTGAAAATTTTAGTTAGGATGATTCATTTCACTTGTAAAATTTACTGTAGAATGAAAAATTTAGTTATCAAATAGGACTTAGTGGCTCTCAATATTTTTGTTGTCATTTTATTCGCAGATATAATATATTTCATATTCAGTGATATATTTTGTACATGTTTCTATTCTGAGATACTAAATCTATGGTATTTGTTTAATTTTTTTGAATTTAATATTTTAGTGACATAATGTATACATCACTAAAATATATCCAAACGTCATAATTGTATGTCACTACCATATTTTCTAGGAAAGGGTATTTTAGTAATTCTATATTTAATTAAATATTGTGCATGAAAATAATTATTGGTTGTATTATTTAATTATTGTTAGGTGTTAGTTATTTATTTTGGACTCATGTTAGTGGACCTAACTAGTTTAGTTTAGACTCATGGACCAACATGAATTAATTGATTAGATTTAAGCCCAATTAGAAAGTCCATTGATTAGGAGATGGATTAAATTAATGAAACCATTATACTAGAAGCTTCCCTCCTTAATTATTTCTTCATGAGAGGCCCCAAGGGGTATAATGGACATTTTATAGTAGCTTGAGGAAGGGGTAGAGGGGGCCAGCCTATTAAAGAGGGGGGAATCGATTTCTTTCTCCTCTTTTTATTTTAAAACTAGATCTAGAATTTCTCTCAACAAATTCCTTCATTCCTACTTCATTTCCCTACCAAATTTATCCTAATTCCTTCCCAAATCACCATAGGAGACTAGTAGAATAAGGATCTAGAAGGAGAAAGTAAGGATCTACAAAGAGGAGCAAGGATCTACAAGTTGGAGGCCAATTTTATCACATTTGGAGGTTGCATTGGGAATCCATCTCCCAATAGGTATAATTCAGTTTTTTTTCTTAAATATGTTCTAAATCTAAGATTTAACCATAAGAAATCAACCTATATGCATAGGCTATCCATAGGATTTGGTTTTGTGTTTATAGGAGGCCTATTGAGAAAGTTATGGTACTTTTTGTGTCAATTTTGGGAGAATTCCGAGATTGACATTTGTTGTGTGTGTCAATTGGTCCTATAGATCAATTTGGCATGTGCATGTATGTTTGGGGCTAGTGTCATGTCCACAATTGGGTACGTATAGGTCGTATCCCAATAATTTGGTGATATGTGTTGATTTGGGAGTTTTTCCTCCGATACGGGACTTTGAGCATGTCACAGTTTGACACGGACACGTAGATTTGTATTTGACTCTTCGTATTATTCATAAATAATATATATGACTTGTTCGTGTCCTTTGAGGTATGTTTGGATGTGTGGTGGACTCGTATCGCAAGCGTATCCTAGATCTAGTGGGATACGGAGTGATACGTTCCATGTGTTTATGCAATAATTTATAGATAGATCTTTTTTTTTTGTTCTTATTCTTGGATTGTGTAATTATATATGTGAGTATATATATATATATATATATATATATATATATATATATATATATATATATATATATATATATATATATATATATATATATATATATATATATATATTGTATATATATATTGTTGTTACATATATTTATGTATAAGATCTATATATCTATTATATATATATATATATATATATATATATATATATATATATATATATATATATATATATATATATATATATGTGTGTGTGTGTGTGTGTGTTATATAATTGGTAGTCATTATTTTACATATGTAAGATCTACTAGTTATAGTATATACATATGAGGTTGTTGTGTGTATATGTGTATAGTGGGGGATATATATATAATTATGTTTCTTGTGTCTTAGATCTATGTATTTATTATGTATATTACATGTAGCTATTATTCTACATATTTAGGAGCTCTTTAATAATGTAGTGCATGTATATATATATATATATATATATATATATATATATATATATATATATATATATATATATATATATATATATATATATATATATGTATGTTGTTATATTATATGTATATACTTATATTATACATGTATGCATTTTTTTAGGACTATATGTACATGTGCATGTAGGTGTATTTATATAAATAGTAGTATATATGTATGGATGTATTGTCATGCCCCAGTCCCAAAATACGTAGGACTAGGACACGTAAGCATGCCAGCCGCATGGATATGGCAACTCCAATATATGGAAACCAAATCCACACGTACGCTGTAATATGAATATCAAATCCACAAGTGGTATAACTGTAATACAAGTCACAGGGTAAAATCTAAATTTCATCCACCAAAATCATATAGAGATAAATAAACAGTATCTATGAAACTATATCTCAATAAGAAGTATCTAAGGATGATAGTTGGATGGAAACAAATCCACTACCCACTCAAATGAGAAAAGTAAATACAATATAAGTACAACTCACTCAAACAATATAAGTACCCGCTATCAATCACGGCTCGAAGAGAAGACATCCGCGAAGCATCTATAACCATCCAACTCTGCTCTCCTGCAAATACACAAGAACAGGTACACCTGACAGCGGACCAGGTCCTCAGAGGGACATAACAAGATACTTAAACACATGCCAATAAACTTCTGAAAATAAACATCCATTGGGGTCGCCTAACCATCTATGTGAATGCAGTTTGAGAACAACTTTCTAACAAGTGGCCTATCAGGCCATAAATAGGATTGGCATGGTTCTCTTGGAGATCCAGGGGCCTACAAAGGCACGTCGTCTTTTGAATGGCGGAGGCCCGCCAAGTAGTATAGGGGTCATCATGACCGCGTATCTCCGGCGGAGCGTACGGGTTACACAAGGAAAGTACAAAGAAGCCCAAATGTGATACTTGTTGTTCTCCCCACCCCATGCTCTAAGCATGTCATATCCATGACACGATTTGGTCCATAGCCTATCCTTAGTACCCTAGCCCAATCCTGCAACCAAACAAGGATATGGATGGGACCACCGTACTACAATAGGCTACGTCCATAGACCTCTAATAACTGCTAAGTCTTCTAGCATGCAAAGTTTCTAACAGCAGTTATTTCTAACGCACGGCCCACACATACAGGAGGCCAACCTGCACGCAAGTCCGTGATCTACATGAGACTCATAACTCGTATAACAACTGTGTCACGGCCAATGAACCTAAAGATGCTACATGATGATGGGGTAGTCTCATAAACAAGGTCAATGCAAATACATAAATAAAAACATACCGCGACGACACCGTCGCGCGCATTTTATATAACAGTTAAAATATATGAAAAGACAGAAAATAAAGATGCATGCAACATATGGAATAAAAATAACAGTACAATGGCAAGGTATACTTGCCTGGCAAGGAAGCTGCAATGTACCAATAACCTGCTCCAGAAATCGCGCAGAACAAATCCAATATCCTTCAGTTTTTTTTTGTTATTCTTTGTCTCAGTGTACATCTGGATCTCAATAGCATAGACCTCCAAAAGTTGTGTGCCTTTCTTCTGATCATCAGTACCGTCTTCCTTTCGACAGGACTTGTGAAGTTCTTTCAATATCTTGCTCATCTGTCCATATTCACCCATATCACACCAAATTTTGCAAAGTTTAAGATTGGTCTTAAACCACAATCTCTCATTCTTGGCTTCTTCAAGAGCCCTCAGCGTTGTTTGATAGAAATCCTGAAGAAGACCAAAATTCTAGCTTGCTGACCCAGAAACAAAATCTATTATATTATTTATACACTTTTCACTATAATTACGTGTAACAGCTGATTTGATGTATGTTAGCATCTCCCTGCAGGCTTCCATCATCTATTTGTACTTTCCAAGTCTGTAGTAAAGCTTCACAGTTTGCTTTAATGCTTTGAATCCCCACTCAGCTTTTTCAGGTTCCATGCTAACTACTTCAGCAAAACCAGCAAGAGCTCCCTCTGGATCAGTTTTTACTAAACCTTTGGAATTGTAGTACTGGTTCTCAATATCGATATCTTGTTCTTCCGGCTCCTCTTTCGAGTACTCGAATCCGTAGTCCTCCATATCCGCATCGGAACCCATGGCCGAAGAGTATTTCTCGGTCACCGGAACCCTAGATTTCCTAAGGGATGATCAAAATTTAGGATTTTCTTTCGAGGGGTTTAACAAACAATTGTTCGATGAGAGGTGGTCGTGTTTGTGGTGGTGCGGCACTAATGGCGTCGTGGTCGAGTCCGGCAGAAAGAAGAGGAGATCGACGGCCTGTGGTGGTGTGGGTGATGGTTCGAAGTCGACGGGAGCGGCGGGTCCTGGTCGAGATGCTACTCCGATTGGTCGGCTCGGGAGTTCGAGGAGAGTCGGGGGTGGTCGTGTGAAGTCGACGACGAGCAGGCGGTTGCTGCGGGTGTGCAGTGCAGCGGGTCATTATTGGAGATCTGGTCGGAAAGGCTGAAGGAAGAGGAGGAGGAGCCGTGAATAGGGTATTTATTGGTGGTGGTGG
The DNA here is from genome assembly GCA_036927795.1 of Iris macrosiphon. NCBI lineage: Eukaryota > Viridiplantae > Streptophyta > Magnoliopsida > Asparagales > Iridaceae > Iris > Iris macrosiphon. Next base: position 86,193,448 of record JAYESA010000020.1, on the reverse strand, counting down.
TGGCCGCTCCGGAAGTCGGGCTCCGACCAGGAAGGAGGAGAGGAACAGGGAGCGGGTCGATAACAGGGATGAACTAGAGAAGAGATGGCTCAGGGATGATCGGCGAGTCGAGGGTCAACTCCGGCCGGCGGGGAGTCCGGTCGGGTCTGTGCAGGGAAGGGGAGAGAGATGAATAAGAGTCGGCTAGGGTGGATTGGTTTTGGGGTTTTGTGATGAAGGAATAAAATTAAGGGAAGGAGATATTTATACATGTAAACTTTTGGTTTGGTTGACCTAGGAATTTGTGGGCTTGGTCAACTATCCTTGGGGTTGGGCCTTGGGCTTACATGAGGATGTTTGGGTGGTTATAAATTACAGGGTTTAAAATACAAGGATGTGTTTAAAATAATGGAGGCAATGTGCGCGTTGCACATGCTGAAAATTACAAAAAAATCTACGTTAAGGGAAAAATAGACTTCTTCACGAATTGTCCAATGGTGGGGGCACCTTAATATATTTTTTTGCATAAAAGCCCCCCAAAAATTGGAAAATTTGCGTAGAGGCAGAAATTAGATTTAATTAATTAAATTGAACCACGCATGATATTCTAGAATTAATTAGGAGTATATGGGATTAAATCAGGCGGCCATAATTGTCAGGGACATAGAGGGGACAGTGTAGAATATTAATAAAATTGGGTTTGCACAAAACGGTCGAGATTGTGTCCCCAATTTTGATTGGGACGCACAAGGGTACAAAATTAGGAAATTATTTATAATTAATAAATAACGTCTGCGATGTTTATTGTGTGACTAAAATGTAGCACACGAAAGCAATTTTATAAGTTGCACAAGGGTCAGAATAGTAGGCGGGCATGTCTAGGTCAATGTTGTGAAATTTCTAGATAGGCAATGGCTAGTGAGGTACTCCAATTATCGAAGCACATTAAAGTACGCTACACATTATTTAACTATTGCGTAATTAAATAAAAGTCGTGTTCTAATTCTAATTGGGTACAAACTAACCCTAATTTCACTATCTAAGCCAGGTAGCCCGAATTTTAGGTGAGGGGGTTTACAATCTACCCAACTTAAAACAATTTCGTCCTCGAAATTAAACTAGGGTAGGGTATCTCTACCTAACCTTACTTGATTACAGTATAAAGAATTCTCCTTGAGTTAACATGGTACTTTCTACCCAACTTAGAATTTATCCATCTATCATCTGAGGCTATACATCTAAGAAGGCTATGTCCCAATTTATTTAATCATGCTATTGAATCCTCAAGGTCCTTTAACACCAAACATATCCTCTATGATATGCCCTTAATCATTTATAAAAGATAGACACCAAACAATATGATTGGTCTATGGGGAATATCTAGTACTATCTATATATCAAACTTATACCAAGCAAGATGTTTCGTCTTTTCGAAATGAGGAAAGACGTAGATCAATAAATAAAGAGTTCAAGGGAGAGGTAATAGAATGCAAGTATGGGGATCAAGGCGCTTTAAAGAATTCAATTGGGAATTGTCAAAGTAGTTGTGGATTGAAGATCCTGTTTGGTAAATCCGTATTCGTATGCTCGTATTAGTACAGTTATGTAGCTGATACGATATGCTTAGACATGTCTAGGGCAAGTATATTCGTCTACCAATCACTATATATCTCAATCCACAAAAAATAGTATTGCGGAGGGCGAACCAAGCGCACTAAGGTTAGCTAGGCCTTAATACACTGATCCTGAAATGTATTATTGTGCGCGCCCAATAATATATATGTCATGAACAAGCTTGATAAGGAAAAAGCTTGCAAAACCTAGGCTATAATAGCAGCATCAGTCAAGGTAGTACAGCAAATATGAATACGCTAGATTATGATGATAGAAGGTTCATAACAATTCAAGTTCACAAAAAGCAAAATAAGCAATAATAATGAAAGACTACACAATCTCTACGGTTGTCATACTAATTCTTTGTCTGAGTCGCTAGTCGACCAAATAGGGACATGGACCTCTAAATTCTATTATCTGAATAAACACTGTCGTCTCATGCTATCATACAATTAATGTCATTCAGTTACACTTCAATAATGGGTCAAAAGGCTATGAGATACTAGGTTGTGAGGTATACTATTCAACTTTAAAATAATTAAACTAATACGGTGACAGTCTTAAGAGGGTCCTACAAAATAATCTTGCGCATGTAAATAAAACAGAACTCTTTATTAGGGTATATGAGGAAAGATCTTGGTACTTATTAGGGTCTCCTATTGCATTATATAGGTAAGGGTTACCTTAAGTCTTAATCCTAGTGCTCATAGAACATGTGTCGATAGCGAGAATAGTAGAGTTACTAGCCGTTAGGGGAAAAGGATCTAACCTGTATCTAGGTGAGGGTACAAATTACGTGGTCTACAACTAGGGGTAATCACCACAATCTAATTGAATAACTCAACTTTCAGGTTCTAACTACAAGGTACACAATTTAAGGTTCAAGATTATAACTATGACTATAGCAAACTATATATCCTATTGTAGAGTATAATCACTTGGTCTATAATCAGAAGTGTCAGATGGCACGAGTTGAAAGATGAAGAAAAGAATAAGAAGATAATTTATTCATCGCGCAATTAGCGAACGTTAAGGCCGCAGAGGAACAATATATGAAATTAATATAAGGGGCTCTAGATAGCATCATGGTTTTATTTATTTTTTTTTTTTTAAAGGGGAGTGGGATGCTAGTTGCTATGTTCGAGGCATGATCAAGGGAGAGGGTTGATTACATTCCTCTAGGCTTCCTAGGGTGCTGTCTACTAATAACAAGGCAATGATCTAAGTTTTACAGTTCCCCAATATTATCCAATTATGAGGGTTAGATTCAGTCCTAATGTTCAATATTGGTTCTCCATTGGTTCCTCAATACTAGGGTCAAACATTATGGTAAAACTTCTAACTATCTTTAGTAGTGTCTATACTACTCTCAAGTCTTCTTAATACATCAAGGGGTAATGGTATACCAATATAAAGATAAGGAATTCTAGGGTTCACTAGATATTCTAAACTTAGTGGTGTGTCTATATTCTCGTTGTATTCTTAATAGGTGTGCTACCCTAATTATCATCCTAATAACAGGGGTTCCTATATTCTAGCAGAAGTCTATACTCAAAGAACTATTAGGGAAGTACAGGAATCAAGCATGATACAATTGTTTGAAATAGAACAGATTACAAGAGAGATGAGTCATAGTCAAATGTGGATGAGATCCTATACTCTAATCCTATTTGCAGGCTTGCTCGGTACAGTAACGTAACCGAAACAATATGCTCTCGACCTGTATGGGCCACCACAAAAATATGTCACGCCCCAGTCCCAAAATACGTAGGACTAGGATACGTAAGCATGCCAGCCGCATGGATATGGCAACTCCAATATATGGAAACCAAATCCACACGTACGCTGTAATATGAATATCAAATCCACAAGTGGTATAACTGTAATACAAGTCACAGGGTAAAATCTAAATCTTATCTACCAAAATCATATAGAGATAAATAAACAGTATCTATGAAACTAGATCTCAATAAGAAGTATCTAAGGATGATAGTTGGATAGAAACAAATCCACTACCCACTCAAATGGGAAAAGTAAATACAATATAAGTACAACTCACTCAAACAATATAAGTACCTGCTATCAATCACGGCTCGAAGAGAAGACATCCGTGAAGCATCTATAACCATCCAACTCTGCTCTCCTGCAAATACACAAGAACAGGTACACCTGGCAGCGGACCAGGTCCTCAGAGGGACATAACAAGATACTTAAACACATGCCAATAAAGTACTGAAAATAAACATCCATTGGGGTCGCCTAACCATCTATGTGAATGCAGTTTGAGAATAACTTTCTAACAAGTGGGCTATCTGGCCATAAATAGGATTGGCATGGTTCTCTTGGAGATCCAGGGGCCTACAAAGGCACGTCGTCTTTTGAACGGCGGAGGCCCGCCAAGTAGTATATGGGTCATCATGACCGCGTATCTCCGGCGGAGCGTACGGGTTACACAAGAAAAGTGCAAAGGAGCCCAAATGTGATACTTGTTGTTCTCCCCACCCCATGCTCTAAGCATGTCACATCCATGACACGATTTGGTCCATAGCCTATCCTTAGTACCCTAGCCCAATCCTGCAACCAAACAAGGACAAGGATGGGACCACCGTACTACAATAGGCTACGTCCATAGACCTCTAATAACTGCTAAGTCTTCTAGCATGCAAAGTTTCTAACAGCAGTTATTCCTAACGCACGGCCCACACATATAGGAGGCCAACCTGCACGCAAGTCCATGATCTACATGAGACTCACAACTCGTGTAACAACTGTGTCATGGCCAATGAACCTAAAGATGCTACATGATAATGGGGTAGTCTCATAAACAAGGTCAATGCAAATATATAAATAAAAATATACCGCGACGACACCGTCGCGCACATTTTATATAATAGTTAAAATATATGAAAAGACAAAAAATAAAGATGCATGCAACATATGGAATAAAAATAACAGTATAATGGCAAGGTATACTTGCCTGGCAAGGAAGCTACAATGTACCAATAACCTGCTCCAGAAATCGTGCAGAACAAATCCAATATCCTTCAGTTTTTTTTTGTTATTCTTTGTCTTAGTGTACATCTGGATCTCAATAGCATATACCTCCAAAAGTTGTGTGCCTTTCTTCTGATCATCAGTACCGTCTTCCTTTCGACAGGACTTGTGAAGTTCTTTCAATATCTTGCTCATCCGTCCATATTCACCCATATCACACCAAATTTTGCAAAGTTTAAGATTGGTCTTAAACCACAATCTCTCATTCTTGGCTTCTTTAATAGCCCTCAGCGTTGTTTGATAGAAATCCTGAAGAAGACCAAAATTCTGGCTTGCTGACCCAGAAACAAAATCCATTATATTATTTATACACTTTTTACTATAATTACGTGTAACAGCTGATTTGATGTATATTAGCATCTCCCTGCAGGCTTCCATCATCTCTTTGTACTTTCCAAGTCTGTAGTAAAGCTTCACAGTTTGCTTTAATGCTTTGAATCCCCACTTCGCTTTTTCAGGTTCCATGCTAACTACTTCAGCAAAACCAGCAAGAGCTCCCTCTGGATCAGTTTCCACTAAACCTTTGGAATTGTAGTACTGGTTCTCAATATCGACATCTTGTTCTTCTGGCTCCTCTTCCGAGTACTCGAATCCGTAGTCCTCCATATCCGCATCGGAACCCATAGCCGAAGAGTATTTCTCGGTCACCGGAACCCTAGATTTCCTAAGGGATGATCAAAATTTAGGATTTTCTTTCGAGGGGTTTAACAAACAATTGTTCGACGAGAGGTGGTCGTGTTGGTGGTGGTGCGGCACTAATGGCATCGTGGTCGAGTCCGACGGAAAGAAGAGGAGATCGACGGCCTGTGGTGGTGTGGGTGATGGTTCGAAGTCGACGGAAGGGGCGGGTCCTGGTCGAGATGCTACTCCGGTTGGTCGGCTCGGGAGTTCGAGGAGAGTCGGGGGTGGTCGTGTGAAGTCAACGACGAGCAGGCGGTTGCTGCGGGTGTGCAGTGCAGCGGGTCGTTGTTGGAGATCCGGTCGGAAAGGCTGAAGGAAGAGGAGAAGGAGCCGTGAATAGGGTATTTATTGGTGGTGGTGGTGGCCGCTCCAGAAGTCGGGCTCTGGCCAGGAAGAAGGAGAGGAACAGGGAGCGGGTCGATGACAGGGATGAACTGGAGAAGAGATGGCTCAGGGATGACCGGCGAGTCGAGGGTCGACTCCGGCCGGCGGGGAGTCCGGTCGGGTCTGTGTAGGGAAGGGGAGAGAGATGAATAAGAGTCGGCTAGGGTGGATTGGTTTTCGGGTTTTGTGATGAAGGAATAAAATTAAGGGAAGGAGATATTTATACATGTAAACTTTTGGTTTGGTTGACCTAGGAATTTGGGGGCTTGGTCAACTATCCTTGGGGTTGGGCCTTGGGCTTACATGAGGATGTTTGGGGGGTTATAAATTACAGGGTTTAAAATACAAGGATGTGTTTAAAATAATGGAGGCAATGTGCGCGTTGCACATGATGAAAATTATGGAAAAATCTACGTGAAGGGAAAAATAGACTTCTTCACGAATTGTCCAATGGTGGGGGCACCTTAATACATTTTTTGCATAAAAGCCCCCCGAAAATTGGAAAATTTGCGTAGAGGTAGAAATTAGATTTAATTAATTAAATTAAACTGCGCACGATATTCTAGAATTAATTAGGAGTACATGGGATTAAATCAGGCGGCCATAATTGTCAGGGACGTAGAGGGGACAGTGTAGAATATTAATAAAATTGGGTTTGCACAAAACGGTCGAGATTGTGTCCCCAATTTCGATTGGGACGCACAAGGGTACAAAATTATGAAATTATTTATAATTAATAAATAACGTCTGTGACGTTTATTGTGTGACTAAAATATAGCACAAGAAAGCAATATTATAAGTTGCATAAGGGTCAGAATAGTAGGCGGACATGTCTAGGTCAATGTTGTGAAATTTCTAGATAGTCAATGGCTAGTGAGGTACTCCAATTATCGAAGTACATTAAGGTGCGCTACACATTATTTAACTATTGCGTAATTAAATAAAAGTCTTGTTCTAATTCTAATTGGGTTCAAACTAACCCTAATTTCACTATCTAAGCCAGGTAGCCCTAATTTTAGGTGAGGGGGTTTACATGTATGTATTGTTCATATATTAGTAATTATAGTTGTATGTATAATTGTATAGTTGCATATATATATATATATATATATATATATATAAGAGTTTAGCGACAGCAGCAATGGTGATCGTATCGGCGTCGTAACAGTAATAGCAGCAGCAGCCGCTGTAACAAGCAGTAACAACAAAGGCAACAGCAGCGACAGCATCACAACAGAACCGTACAGCAGCAGCAGCGACAGCAGTTTAGCGACTGCAGAAACCGTTGCCAAGCAGCAGCAACAGCAGGAATATACAGTAGCAGCAGCGACATCAGTTTGGCGACAATAGCAGAACCGTCGCTAAATTAGCAGCGTATCAAAGTATCGGGGATTTCAGCGACAGTCAACATCAGTCTTTAGTGACAGTTTGGCAGTTTTTTATTATTATATATTTATATATATATTGATAGGTATATATATATATATTTGGTATTTGGTATATAAGTAAATATATTTCCTAATTGCTACTTGTATTATAGTATATGTGTAATAATTAGTATAGCATATATATATTTACGGGTAGTTAGTATAACAAGTATTTGGGTATTACCTTGAGAAACCAAGGTAAGTACCAAGGTATTGTGGATACCCAAGGTATTGGGTTTAGGGTATCAAGATTATGGGTTTATGTTGTGATACCAAGTTAGTTCAAAACCAAGTTACATAATTAATGTTTGTCTTTAAGTTTTTATTTAATAAATTTTAGTATTTGTATATGATTTTTTCCTTTTGGATTCACGTATCCGGAGATACGGTATCCTAGTATTTAAGTTATGGTTTTTGTGACTTAGACTTTAGCATTTGAAACCAATATCCTGGTGTTAGACTTTTGCAACCTAGAAATAGGTAGTTAACCATAGTTGACCATAGTTGACCTTATAGTTGACCATAGTTTAACTTTTGACTTAGTGTTTACTTGTTGACCTAGAAATTGACTAGTTTAACTTATTTGCTTCCAGAACCTTGTATTGATGTTGTATTCCATATCTTGGTCTTCGAGGTACCGTATCAGACATCTGTGCAACTATTTACCCGGTTTCAGGCGAGTGCATTCTCTGATAGTTTCTCATTTATGATATCCTCTATGTTCATTATATCTAGTATAGATATCCATGTTTTCTTGACACAATGGTTATACGAATTGGTATATTCGGATCTCGTCATGAGATGTTATTCCTGGTTAGATGATGTATCTTGCACAAACCTTGTTTCATTGATTATCTTGTGCATGTACATACACTGATTCTCGGGGAGATTTGCTACCTTCCTAAAGAATCCTGTGCCATAGCATACCATGGTTGGATCTATTATACCAGTCGGAGGTAGGGAGTATATAGTGTAGATATGTGATCATACCCATCTTGTATCTTATGTAGTGTTAATCATACACCGTATGTGTGATTAGCCAGGCCATAAATCTTGTATCTTGTATCATGTTCCCAAGCCGATCACATGTTAAAGCTAGTAATCACACACTTAGTTATTAGTATTCTTGTTCATTGGCATATTGCTTATTATTGTATTTATTCCAGTACTCCTTATTGTATATATCTTATTATATCTATTGTTGCATCTTGTATATTCACATCTATTTACTGTTACATAGTTATATCATTGATTAGAACTGCTGTTAGAGATGTACTCTGCTCCTTTCCTGACTGGATATATTTTTCCAGATGACACTGAAGACAGGTACCCTACACTTTATGGACCTCAGGATGTTGTGGGTCTAGAGTCAGAGACCCTGGCTCAGGAGGGACTTATCCCAACTGAGACAGTTGACCCGAGTTTAGTAGCTTCTTAGTATTCTTTGTACTGGATTTTTCTCCAGCTATTTTGTTAGTATTCTTCAGACTCATTGATGTATTATTTTAGACTCATGAGTTGTTATGACTATTTCTATTATTTTATCTGATTCGTGCTCATTTCCATCTTAGTTTTGTGATTGAGTATATTTTTATTGTTGGTGGTTCATTATATTGCTAGATAGATTACCCAGACAACGTTCTACCACCGATTCTGTAGCGTAGGCTGGGCATTGTTCCCGACTTATACCCTTACACCGGGTGTGGGTCATAACACATTTTTAGTGGTTGCCCATGCAGTTCTCTAGCTTCGCAAGTTATGCGATATCGTGATAGTGTGATGATTTAGTTGTACTACTGCGAGCATGCGATAGGATATAGGCTGAGGTACTCAATCACATCTAGGAAAATTCTTTTGATTCAACTATTCTCCTTTGATATTGATACTTGATCTCTTAATCTGTCTTTTCCTTGAGTGTCTTACATCATGTGCCATATTGATTCTTTCTTTCGCTTTGTCTCAGGATGTCGCCTAAGACTAGATTGCAGCAGGGGAGAGCAGTTTCTGAGAGGTCTACGACATCCCGAGGGCCTACACCAGTCACTTCTCCAGTAATTAGAGTGTTAGCTGCTTTCGGAGGTCCACCACCTGCTCAGAGGACTATGCCAGCTATATCTGAGGGGCTTCCACCTCCACCTCCTGTGCCAACAGAGGTGAAACAGATGTTTACACTGTTTTATGAGATGCTCGAGGCACAGAGGGATCAGTCAGAGGCATATCAGAGGCAGATCGACGTTCTACGGTAGGGCATCGAGAGTGCTCATCAGTTTGCTCGTGTCGTAGTCGAGAGAGGATTTCCGGTCCAACAGCAAGATATTCCTTGGGTTGCTCAACTTCGGCCAGGCAACATTCAGGACTTCAAGAAGCTGGAGCCTAAGGTCTTCAAGGGGATGGAGGGCATCGTCTATGCTGATGATTGGCTCAAGGACATTGAGCGTCTTATGAGGGTGTCCCATCTTTCTGAGGATCTGAAGGTTAAGGCGGTAGGACTTTAACTGTTCGATGTCATTCGCACTTGTTTCAGGAATAAGCCGATTCTTGTTGACGCGGTACAGTCTTGGGAGGTATTCAAGGACCTATTCAAGAAAAAGTTTTTCGCCTGGGCAGATAGGCTAGACTTGGGGAGACAGTTTGAGAGTTTCATTCAGGGGAGCATGTCTGTGGAGGAGTACACTGCGGAGTTCGGCAGGTTGAGCCAATTTGTAGAGTATTTGGTAAGAGAGCCGGAGGTTCGGGCTATTCGTTTCCATGAGGGTCTAAACTGGGAAGTAAAGATCCTCATTCTGCTTTTTATGAGACATACTCGGAGATACTTGCGAAGGCACGCAAGGTTGAGCAGGAGTTGGGTTTGAAGCCCAAGAGAGACCGTGATTCTTTTCTGGGGGCCAACAGCGGTACAGTATCTGTAAAACATCCTCATTTCCAGTCCAGGCCTTTCCAACAGCAGCAATATCACCAGACTCCAGCTAGGGCACCTTTTCACCAGGCACCACAGCAGCAGAGATAGTTACAGCAATCTTTCTGCCATTTCTGCAAGAAGCCTGGCCATATATGCAAAATTTGTAGGAGGAGGCTAGGAGTTTGTTTGTATTATGGTACTGAAGGGCATCAACTGAGAGAGTGTCCTTGTCGTGCAGTTCAGGGAGCAGCTTCAGCTCCGAGGACACAGACAAGACTACCTGCAGTACAACCGAGTGGACCACTTCTGACACAGCAGCAACATTATGTCTAGCATCAGTAGCAGGGAGGTGCACGTTAGGGACGAGCGTTTGCTATGACCGTCGAGAAGGACGAACCCATTGGAAATGTCATTGCAGGTTCTATTCTTCTTGATTCCATTCCAGCTTTAGCTTTGTTCGATAGTGGTGCTTCCCATAGTTTTGTATCTGTTTCTTTTGCTCTGAAGCATGGTTTGGTAGCTGAGTCTTTGCTTAGGACTTACAAGATCATGACCGAGGGAGGCATTATCCTGGTTAATGATATTTGCACGGATCGAAGAGTTACTCTATGAGGTCGGAAGATGAGTACATGTCTACTTGTAATGCCACTTCCAAGCTACGATATTGTACTCGTGATGGATTGGTTGAGTAGGCACCGTGCTAGTATAGATTGTAGAGGAGGTAGAGTTTTGTTTGGCCTGCCAAGAGAGCCAAAGTTCGAGTTTGCTATAGGATCTGCAGAACAGGGAGAAGACATTATTTATGGAGGAATAGTGGAAGATAAGGAATTGCCGTATCCGTTGATAGCAGAGTTCTTGGATGTGTTTCCTGAGGAATTGCCAGGGTTGCCACCAGATCGAGATGTTGAATTCTCTAAAGACTTGGTGCCAGGTACAGAACCAATTTTGCAGCATGTCTATAGAGTAAACAACAGTGAGCTGGTCGAGTTGAAGAAGCAGGTGGATGAGTTGCAGGATAAGGGTTTATCAGATCAAGTTTTTTACCGTGGGGAGCCCCGGTATTGTTTGCACCGAAGAAGGATGGATCGGTGTGCATGTGCATTGATTATAGGGCTTTGAATAATCTCACTATCAAGAATAAGTACCCTTTGCCATGGATAGATGATCTGTTCGATCAGTTGAGTGGTGCTAAGGTGTTTTCTAAGATAGACTTGAGATCAGGCTACCATTAGGTGAAGGTAAAGCCGGTGGACATACCGAAGACTGCTTTTAGAACTCGGTATGGTCAGTACGAGTTTATGGTGATGCCGTTTGGTTTGACTAATGCACTGGCTGTATTTATGAACTTGATGAACAAGGTGTTCCATAAGTACCTTGACAAGTTCGTGGTGGTGTTCATCGACGACATACTTGTATACTCGAAAAAACAGGAGAAGCATGAGGAGCATTTGAGGATTGTGTTGGATGTGCTGAGGAAGGAGAAGCTATATGGGAAGTTGTCCAAGTGTGAGTTTTTCTTGGATAAGGTAGAGTTCTTGGGGCATGTTGTGACTGATGATGCTATTTCAGTGGATCCGAAGAAGATCACAGCAGTAGAATCTTGGAAGACCCCAAGTTCGGTAGCAGAGATCAGGAGTTTCTTGGGATTGGCAGGCTACTACAGGAAGTTTATGCAAGATTTTTTGAGGATTGCTGAGCCGATGACCAGACTCACAAGGAAGGATATAGAGTTTGTTTGGACGGAGGATTGCCAGGTTACTTTTGAGGAATTGAAGAGGAGGTTAACGTCTGTTCCTATTTTGACGTTGCCATCAGGGTCTGGAGGTTTCACTATTTATAGTGATGCATCGAAGAAAGGTTTGGGTTGTGTTTTTCAATAAAATAGGAAAGTGATTGCCTATGCATCCAGGCAATTGTGACCTCATGAAAAGAACTATCCTACCCATGATTTGGAGTTGACAGCAGTCATCTTTGCCCTGAAGTTATAAAAACACTATTTGTACGGAGAGGGTGTGGAGATATTCACAGATCACAAGAGCTTGAAGTACATTTTCACGCAGAAGGAGTTAAACATGAGGCAACGTCGGTGGTTGTGGAACTGATGAAAGATTTTGATATCTCTTTGCAATATCATCCTGGGAAAGCAAATGTAGTTGCCGATGCTTTGAGTAGGCATCCGGTAGCTATGTTCTTTACACAGGATCGATATTTACTGGAGGACTTAGAGAGCTTGGGCATTGAGGTGATAGTTCCTGGTTGTGCTATGCAGATGTGGGGATTGCATATACATTCAGAATTGATGGACAGGATCAAGGCAGCCCAGTATGAGGATGTATCTCTGAGGAGTATCAGAGCTCAAGTGAGAGTAGGACTGGAGGATGATTTCACCATTGCTGAGGATGGATCTTTGAGGCATGGAGTTAGGTTGTGTGTGCCTAGTGGAGAGCTGCGTGAGGAGGTATTGCAGAAAGCACATCGCTTTCAGTATTTCATACATCCAGGTGCCAACAAGATGTATCGGGATATGCGAGAGAGTGTGTGGTGGTATGGCATGAAGAGGGAAGTGGCACAGTTGGTATCCAGATGCTTAGTGTGCCAGGAGGTGAAAGCCGAGAGGCAGAGGCCAGGAGATTTACTTCAGCCATTACCCATTCCAGAGTAGAAGTGGGAGCACATTACTATGGATTTTGTATCCGGACTTTTACGATCTCCAGGAGGAAAAGGCACGATTTGGGTCATCGTTGACAGGTTGACCAAGTCGGCCCACTTTTTGCCTTTTAAGGTGGGTTTGTCTACGGAGAAGCTGGCAGAGATGTATGTGAGGCAGATCATTAGGATACATGGAGTTTCTATTAGCATAGTCTCGGATCAGGATAGTCGTTTTACTTCTCATTTCTGGAGGAGTTTGTAGGAGAGTTTGGGCACTCAGCTCAAGTTCAGTACTGCATATCATCCCCAGACGGATGGGCAGTCAGAGAGGAATATTCAGACTCTCGAAGATATGTTGCGCACTTGTGTACTAGATTGTGGGGGTTCTTGGGAGGACCATCTCCATTTGGTAGAGTTTGCTTACAATAACAGCTACCAGGCTAGTATAGAGATATCACCTTTTGAAGCTCTGTACGGTCGGAGGTATCGTACTCCCTTGTCATGGGACGATATTGGAGAGAGAGTTTTGCTTGGGCCAGAGATGATTGTAGATGCAGCAGAGAAGGTTCAGTTGATCAGAGATAGACTTCGTGTGGCGCAGGACAGACAGCGACATTGGGCCGACAGCTACCGGAGACCTTTGGAGTTCAAGGTATAGTTTAGATTTTTGTTTTATGCTTGTTATTGGTTGTTTGTTATAGATTAAGTTCTTAAGGTTGTGTTTTGTTCTAGGTGGGTGGTTTGGTGTTTCTGAGGATTTCTCCGACATGAGGTACAATTCGCTTCGGTAGAGGCAGGAAGCTTAGTCCGCGATTCATCGGACCTTTCACTATTCTGGAGAGGGTCGGTGCAGTTGCTTATAGACTAGACTTACCACCTAGATTAGAGGGAGTGCACAACATGTTTCACGTGTCGCAGTTGAGACGGTACGTGGCAGATCCTAGTCATGTATTGGATCACTCGGAGATAGAGGTAGGCCCTACTCTTAGCTATCCAGAGCAGCCCGTTGAGATTCTGGATCAAAGAGAGAAGGTGCTGAGGAACCAGACTATTCCTTTGGTGCACGTCGCATGGAGGCATCAATCTCTGGGGGAGTCTACCTGGGAGAGAGAGAATAAAATACGAGAGCGTTATCCATATTTATTTTTGCCTCGAGGTATGTTCTTTCCTAGTTATGTTCTGTTCATTGTTATGTTCTTTCATAGTTAATTCTGCTCTTTAGTTCTGTTCTGTTAGTTTTCGTCTTTGAATTTCGAGGACGAAATTATTTTAAGGAGGGTAGACTTGTCACTACCACATTTTCTAGGAAAGAATATTTTAGTAATTTTATATTTAATTAAATATTATGCATAAAAATAATTATTGGTTGTATTATTTAATTATTGTTAGGTGTCAGTTATTTATTTTGGACTCATGTTAGTGGACCTAACTAGTTTAGTTTAGATTCATGGACCAACATGAATTAATTAATTAGATTTAAGCCGAATTAGAAAGCCTATTGATTAGGAGATGGATTAAATTAATTAAACCATTAGACTAGAAGCTTCCCTCATTAATTATTTCTTCATGAGAGGCCCTAAGGGGTATAATGGATATTTCATAGTAGCTTGAGGAAGGGGTAGAGGGGGCCGGCCTATTAAAGAGGGGGGAATTGATTTCTCTTTCCTATTTTCATTTTAAAACTAAATCTAGAATTTTCCTCAACCAAATTTCTTTATTCCCACTTTATTTCTCTACCAAATTTTATCCCAATTCCTTCCCAAATCACCATGGGAGACTAGTGGAGCAAGGATCTAGAAGGGGGAAGCAAGGATCTACAAGTTGGAGGCCAATTTCATCACATTTGGAGGTTGCATTTGGAAATCCATCTCCCAATAGATACAATTCAGTTTTTTCCCTTAAATTAGGTTCTAAATCTGAGATTTAACCATGAGAAATCAACCCAGTTTGACATGGACATGTAGATTTGTAATTGACTCTTCGTATTATTCATAAATAATATATATGACTTGTTCGTGTCCTTCGGGGTACGTTTGGATGTGTGGTGGACTCGTGTCGCAAGCGTATCCTAGATCTAGTAGGATACGGAGTGATACGTTCCATGTGTTTATGTAATTTATAGATAGATCTATTTTCTTGTGTTCTTATTCTTGGATTGTGTAATTATATATGTTAGTATATATATATATTGTTGTTACATATATTTATGTATAAGATCTATATATCTAATATATATATGTGTGTTATATAATTGGTAGTCATTATTTTACATATGTAAGATCTACTAGTTATAGTATATACATATGAGGTTGTTGTGTGTATATGTGTATAGTGGTGGATATATATATAATTATGTTTCTTGTATCTTAGATCTATGTATTTATTATGTATATTGCATGTAGCTATTATTCTACATATTTAGGAACTCTTTAATAATGTAGTGCAAGTGTGTGTGTGTGTGTGTGTGTGTGTGTGTGTGTGTATATTATAGCATATATGTTGTAGTTATGAATTTTGTATATATATGATGAGAACATAAAATATCATTTCCCAACTTGTTCAAAGATTTTATTTTATTATTTGGGTTGTTGTAACTCTTAGAGGATTTGTGGGAAGATATTGTGATCTTCAAACAACTAATTTAGAGTGTATAAAAGGGGTAGAGATCAGGAGAAAATAGAGAAGAACACACAACTCTTCTTCCTCTTCTCCAATATTCTTTTGAAGTTTTCATGAACGTGCGGAGCTAAAAGTCTTGTTGGTCGAAGGAAACAAAAGCCTTGGAATTAATAAACTTGTGAGATCTAAATTATTTTTATATGTTTTATTTATGCTTTGAGTATTGAATATTTTTTTATGCCTACTTTCATGATTGTTTTGTTTAATTACTAGGAGGCCTACTAGTCTATTATCCATTTCAATCTACTACTAAATTAGACATCAAATCCGTAATTGTTCGATCCCTCTAATTTATGAAGCAACCAAGATTAAATAAACTGCTTTGTTTTATTAGATCTTAGGAGAAAAACTTTTGACAAAATTAAATGCAACCGCTTGTGCTTGTGTTGTTTTGCTTCATCGATCTCTTTGTTCTTTAAGAAATTACTAGATTAAATCTTCAGTGCTTGTCTTGGATTATTTAGTAATTAAAGCTAATTAGATCGCTTGTTTCTAATTATCTAAGCCTAAGAGAGAGAGAAAATACTTCCAACGGTGAATATTCAAAGTATGATAATTTATGTTTGCATCAATGATCAATTTTAAGATTCTAATGTTGGATGTTGACTGAGACAAACATTTTTTTTCTTTTGATTATTTTAATACTTTAATCGTTTTTAGATTTTTTTAATTTGCTTTGATCCAAAACTCTTCCCCCATCCTATTTCACATAGCATAAAGATCAACTAATTACTCTTCGTGGGAACGATCCTTACTCTCACTACTACATATTATTTCAAGAGTAAAGGTTTTAATTTTGGGTGCCTACGACAACACACCAAATTTTGGCGTCGTTGCCGGGGAGTAATTTTAGTTGATTCTTATGCTTTTAGTGACCTCTATTTCTTTCTTGAAATTAAATAGTTTTTTTATTAGAGCAAAAAAATTAATTTGATAACAGGAAATGACGGTCAATTCTCAATTATTTGGCACTTTACTAGATCTTCCATCTAGGCATGCCGATGAGGTAAATATTTTTTTCCTAGAACAACAAATTTCTAGTTTAACTTCGCTTATTCGTCAGATGATTGTAGGTAACATAAAAATAACAAAGGCTTGTAAAATTTGTCTAGTAACAGGGCATCCAACCGATATGTGCCCAACTCTTCAAGAGGAGCCCAATGAATAAGTGAATGTGGTATGTTATTTTCCTGGACTACCAGAAATGAAGTATGATCCCTATTCAGACACGTACAACCTAGGATGGAGAGATTATTCCAATTTCACCTATGGGAGTCCAGAATTAAATCAACCCGTAACTCAAAATTGTCCAAGTTACCAGCAATACAAGTAGCAATACCTACAACCAAGCCAAAATTCTAATTCTGGTATGTCTTTAGAAGATATTGTTAAGTCTATTGCCATTAATAACTTACAATTTCAACAGGAGACAAGGGCTAGTATCGAAAGTTTGAACAATCAAATAAGCCAAATGATAACTGCAATTAATACGCTAGTGGCGTAAAGCTTGGAGAAATTACTATCTCAAATGATAGAAAATCCAAAATAAAATAAATGTTTTATCATTTTGAGAAGTGGTAAAGAGGTTGACATTCCAGAAAAAGAAGTATATGCATCGTCAAAACAAGACGAAGAGAAAAATATCGTTACAGACACGAACATTCCTAATGACGATGTAGTACCTAATGCAAAAGAAGTTTTTAAACTTGATAGAAAAGATGGAGTAAAAGTTGTCATCAGTGAGAATTTTGAGAAAGAACATAAGTTAGCTTTGAGTACTAACTTACATAAAACTGTTGCAGTATTGAACGATCTTCCAAAAAGATAACAGTCAGGTAACATTCCATATATTTCGTTACCAATTTATAACAAAAGACCTTTACCTTCTGTTTTGCAGGGCTGCATTCTAGACTTGAAACCCCTGCCTAGTTATATCAAGTGTGCATAGAGTTGAGCCAATGACAATATTAAACAAAGGCGCTGCTTGGGAGGCAACCCAAGAGAAGTTTTTTTTTATTCTCGCATTTTATTTTTTTTGGTTATTTTGTCTTTTCTTTGCATTTAATCATACATTGGGGACAATGTCTGTTTTAAGTGCGGGGGAGGATATTTAATTTTCTTTAAGCAGTTTGAGTTTGTGTTTTCCTAAAAAAATGTTTTTTTTAAATAAAAGAATTTTGTTTTTGTGGTTTTTAATAATTTTTGGTTGTGTATGTCATGAGTAAGATTCAACTAAAATTTGAAAAATTTATAACATGATTGAATAAGTAATTTTTTGTTCAACTTAGAATTAATTAGTGTAGTTATTTTTATTGAAAATGGTAGTATCTAAATTGGTAGACAAAAGCCAGTGAGGATCTGAGCCTTTAGACTGACACATCAGTCTCATTATTATTTCATGAGAGATATTCTTCCACTGATTTGTTTCTCTAGAACTTGCTTTGATTCTCTTCGAGGTCACATTAACACATGCATGCATGAACATGATTAAGGCCATCTTTGTTATGCATTACATAAGCCAAATAGCCCACCTTGTAATTAATTTTCTTTTTGTTGAACCCCTTTTGAGCTTTATTACCTTTTTCTTGGTATACCCACATTACAAGCTTTCAACCTTTAATATTTATACCTTTACCCAAGTCGCAAAGCTAGTGGAGCATTGTTGATCATTATAATATGTATGGGTGTACGAAAAAATAAGTGTGGGGGTGTCTAAATTTGTGGTTTGGTTATAACCAACAAAATTAAACATATTTTTATCCTCAATTTTCCTAAGTTCCATTATTTTTCAAAAAAGAAAAAAAAAGGGTGGAAGGTGTTTTACATTGTTTATATGCTTTAAAGCCAAATTGAAGAGATTGCAAAATAGAGTGATTGATTTTACATATTTTATTTTGAGATTGAGTTGATTCATTTTTGTTCTACTAGTTTTGATGGCTTTTGAGCTACACTCCAAAATATATCCCACCTTAATCCTAAGCCATGTTACAACCCATGAAAAGACCTTATAATTTATGTTATGCATGTGATTCCAGTGGTGAAGAATGAGAAAATATACAAGATTATGGTAGAACATTTCTTTTGGAATGAATTCGAGAGAAATATATACCTTCAAACACATGAGATTTTAGTGTTTATTCCCGTGAGGGTCTACCTATTTAGTTTACTCCATTTTTAAGTAAAAATACCTACTAAGTAATTAAAAGTTATTTAAGAATATATGTTCATGATATGTTATGAGTTTTGAAGATCTTAGTTATTTTTTATTTATGACTTTGCAACCTTGAATTTTTTTTTGGAAAATAAATTAGAGTTTTGCCCGAGGACGAGCAAAGGTTAAGTGTGGGGGTATTTGATGAGATCATAAAATATTATATTTTTATTCCTTAATGTATACTCCTTTATGCTCATTTAATGTCTAAAGATACTCATTATTTTTATATTTTGATTTAGGATGCAATTGGAGTCACTAAATACAAAATGGAGCTAATTATCAATTCTGAAGAGTTTTGATACCTTGTAGCAAAATAGACATAACTTGCTCATCCGAAGTCCAATTGAGCTGATCCAAATTGATTCGGAAAGCTAAGTGATAGAGGTACAATTTTGCTGTTTTGAGTTTTCCGAGAGTCTGGCTGCATCATGGACCAAATCAGGCTTGAATTTGAGTCAACTATGCTGTGCACGAAAAGTGGAGCTCAATTAACCATTTCCCAACTTGTTCAAAGATTTTGTTTTATTGTTTGGGTTGTTGTAACTCTTAGAGAATTTGTGGAAAGATATTATAATTTTCAAACAACTAATTTAGAGTGTATAAAAGGGGTAGAGATCAGGAGAAAATAGAGAAGAACACACAACTCTTCTTTCTCTTCTCCAATATTCTTTTGAAGTTTTCATGAACGTACGGAGCTAAAAGTCTTGTTGGTCGAAGGAAACAGAAGCCTTGGAATTAATAAACTTGTGAGATCTAAATTATTTTCATATATTTTATTTATGCTTTGAGTATTGAATGTTTTTCTATGCCTACTTTCATGATTGTTTTGTTTAATTACTAGGAGGCCTACTAGTCTATTATCCATTTTGATCTACTACTAAATTAGACATCAAATCCATAATTGTTCGATCCTTCTAATTTTGAAGCAACCAAAATTTAATAAACTGCTTTGTTTTATTAGATCTTAGGAGAAAAAATTTTGACAAAATTAAATGCAACCGCTTGTGCTTGTGTTGTTTTGCTTCATCGATCTCTTTGTTCTTTAAGAAATTACTAGATTAAATCTTCAGCGCTTGTCTTAGATTATTTAGTAATTAAAGCTAATTAGATCACTTGTTTCTAATTATCGAAGTCTAAGAGAGAGGAAATACTTCCAACGGTGAATATTCAAAGTATGATAATTTATGTTTGCATCAATGATCAATTTTAAGATTCCAATGGTGGATGTTGACTGAAACCAACATTTTTTTTCTTTTGATTATTTTAATACTTTAATTGTTTTTAGCTTTTTTTAATTTGCTTTGATCCAAAACTCTCCCCCCATCCTATTTCACATAGCATAAAGATCAACTAATTACTCTTCGTGGGAACGATCCTTACTCTCACTACTACATATTATTTCAAGAGTAAAGGTTTTATTTTTGGGTGCCTACGACAACACGCCATATATATATATATATATATATATATATATATATATATATATATATATATATATATATATATATATATATATGTATATATATGTATGTATATATATGTATATATATATATATATATATATATATATATATATATATATATATATATATGTTGTTATATTATATGTATATACTCATATTATACATGTATGCATTTTCCTATGACTATATGTACATGTGCATGTAGGTATAATTATATAAATAGTAGTATATATGTATACATGTATGTATTGTTCATATATTAGTAATTATAGTTATATGTATAATTATATAGTTGCATATATACATGTGTATATTTGTGTGTATATATAGTTATATATATAAGAGTTTAGCGACAGCAGCAATGGCGACCGCATCGGAGTCACAACAGCAGCAGCAGCCGCTGTAACAAGCAGCAGCTGCAAAGGCGACAACAGCGGCAGCGGCAGCGTCACAACAGAACCGCACAGCAGCAGTAGCGTTCAGCAGCAGCAGCGACAACAGTTTAGCGACGGCAGAAACTGTCGCCAAGTAGCAGTAGTAGGAACATACAGCAGCAACAGCAGTTTAGCGACAACAGCAGAACTGTCGCTTAATCGGCAGCGTATCAGAGTATCGGGGATTTCAGCGACAGTCAACATCAGTCTTTAGTGACAGTTTGGCAGATTTTCTATTATTAGATATTTATATATATATCGATAGGTATATATATATATATATTTGGTATTTGGTATATAAGTAAATATATTTCCTAATTGCTACTTGTATTATAGTATATGTATAATAATTAGTGTAGCATATATATATTTACGGGTAGTTAGTATAACAAGTATCTGGGTATTACCTTGAGAAACCAAGGGAAGTACCAAGGTATTGTGGATACCCAAGGTATTGGGTATCAAGATTATAGGTTTATGTTGTGATACCAAGTTGGTTCAAAACCAAGGTACCTAATTAATGTTTGTCTTTAAGTTTTTATTTAATAAATTTTGGTATTTGTATATGATTTTTTTCTTTTGGATTCACGTATCCGGAGATACGGTATCCTAGTATTTAAGTTATGGGTTTTGTGACTTAGACTTTAGCATTTGAAACCAATATCCTGGTGTTAGACTTTTGCATACTAGAAATAGGTACTTGACCATAGTTTGACCATAGTTGACCATAGTTGACCTTATAGTTGACCATAGTTTGACTTAGAGTTGTCGTGTTGACCTAAAAATTGACTAGTTTAACTTATTTGCTTCCAAAACCTTGTATTGATATTGTATTCCGTATCTAGGTCTTCGAGACACCGTATCAGACATCTGTGGGACTATTCACCCGGTTTCAAGCGAGTACATTCTCTGATAGTTTCTCGTTTATGATATCCTCTATGTTCATTGTATCTAGTGTAGATATCCATATTTTCTTGACACAATGGTTACACGGATTGGTATATTCGGATCTCGTCATGAGATGTTATTCCTGGTTAGATGGTGTATCTTGCGCAAACCTTGTTTCATTGATTATATTGTGCATGTATAGACGGTGATTCTCGAAGAGATTTGCTACCTTCCTAGAGAATCCCGTGCCATAGCATACCATGGTTGGATCTATTATACCAGTCGGGGGTGGAAAGTATATAGTGTAGATATGTGATCATACCCATCTTGTATCTTGTATAGTGTTAATCATAAACCGCATGTGTGATTAGCTAGGCCATAAATCTTGTATCTTGTATCATGTTCCCAAGCCGATCACATGTTAAAGCTAGTAATCACATACTTAGTTATTAGTATTCTTGTTCATTGGCATATTGCTCATTATTGTATTTATTCCAGTACTCCTTATTATATATATCTCATTATATCTATTGTTGCATCTTGTATATTCATATCTATTTACTGTTATATAGTTTTTATCATTGATTAGAACTGCTGTTAGAGATATACTCTGCTCCTTTCCTGACTGGATATATTTTTCTAGATGACACCGAGGACTGGTACCCTACACATTATGGACCTCAGGATGTTGTAGGTCTAGAGTCAGAGACCCTGGCTCAGGAGGGACTTATCCTAACTGAGACAGTTGACCCGAGTTTAGTAGCTTCTTAGTATTCTTTGTACTGGATTTGTCTCCAGCTATTTTGTTAGTGTTCTTCAGACTCATTGATGTATTATTTTAGACTCATGAGTTGTTGTGACTATTTTTATTCTTTTATCTGATTCGTGCTCATTTCCATCTTAGTTCTGTGATTGAGTATATTGCTATTGTTGGTGGTTCATTATATTGCTAGATAGATTACCCAAACAGCGTTCTACCGCCGATTATGCGGTGTAGGCTGGGCGTTGTTCCCGACTTGTACCCTTACACCGGGAGTGGGTCGTGACATTGTATCAGTACGTCGCTACTTCATCGCTACAAAGGATATAACCCGTCAACATTAGCGACGTTTAGCGACTCTTCGTACGTCGCTATTTGAAATATATGTCGTTGCTATACATCCCCAGTTTATTGCAAAATTGCTGACATGGCATACTTTGTCATGTCAGCAAAGACGTCGCTAAAATAACGTCTCTAATATAGTTATCATTTTTTATGATGAATATCGACAAACATAATGTCGCTCAATTAGTGATGTATTTTATTATGCCACGAAACGTCGCTATTGTAGCAACGTTTAGCGATATCTTATTTAACGGTATAGCGACATTTTTTGACATTTTTGTTGTCAACAACCATCCAAAACACGGCCCGGTAATTATGTCGCCAATTACGTGAAGGCGACTCTAAAGGGAGTGAATAGAATGAAAACACAATAAAGCAATAAATCAATGTTAATGACTAATTAATAAATTTAACTAGTAAATAATTAGAGTATAAGAAGTCAGAAACGTAAACACCGTGATGCATCCTGGTATCCTTCGTTGAAGGCAATCTAGTCCCAAAAACTCTGGTCAGGGTTTAATCCACTAATGAATAATGACATACACCATGAGCTTTGATCCAAAGTGCTCACCAACTTATTACAACCAAGAGCTTTGATCCGAAGAGCTCGTCGAATTCAAACAATTGAAAAAAAATAACTTGAAAACCAAGCTTTACAACTCAAGAAGACTTCTAATCTTAACTACATTGGCAATAGAAGGTTGGGGAGTTGATCTTGGAAATAGGAAGATTGAATAGCTCGAAATAGGCAAGTGAAAGAATGAGTGAATGAGTGAGTTACAATGGAGGATTCAATGCCTATTTATAGTTTTCTAAAGTAGGCTCTGGAGACCGAATTCGGCCTAAACTCGATACCTAATGTTCTGATTTTTGAACATTGGAGGCCAGTTATTCAGGAGGAATGTTGGAAAGATACGTTGGAAACTCGGTCAATAGGGAACAAATTCGGCCAGATTTTATTGGGACCAAACTTAGCCCGAGTTTAGCTACTCCTGAGCCAGAATGTTTATGGGTCAGGTTATGTTTGGATGACTAGTATATTTATTTGGATTGGGTTTAAGCTTCCTAGTGCCAATGCAATCCGATGTACATTTGGTCCTATAAAAGAAACACCAAAAATATATAACAATGAATAAAAATTACAACGACCACTTTGCCATTTTCCTGAAATGAATTCTTCAAGTTTGCATTCATTCTTCATGCCTTCAAGTGTGACATGTTGGCTCATCCGGTCTCAGTCAACTTGATTTGATAGTTAACTAAACCA
Source organism: Iris macrosiphon (assembly GCA_036927795.1). Taxonomy (NCBI): domain Eukaryota; kingdom Viridiplantae; phylum Streptophyta; class Magnoliopsida; order Asparagales; family Iridaceae; genus Iris; species Iris macrosiphon. The sequence goes on along the minus strand of JAYESA010000020.1, from coordinate 86,169,711 downwards.
TGCATTGATATGTCGCAATCTGAAGCCTCAACACTGCTATTACATGTCGTATGTATTGCGTCTATTCAAATATAATCTTTTATTTATTTGAGTCTAGGATTGATGTAAGCTGAGTCGCACTGGCAAGTCAAAGTATATATAACCAGATACCTAGTCCACTCAAATAAACCAAAGAACCTATCCACTAAATAATGCCACATTCATTAACAAAGTTTACCATACTTAGAAACCGAACTCGGGCCAAATTCATGCCGAACTTAGACCGAACTCGGTTACCCTTTTGGTATAAAATCAACCAGTTCAATAAGCTCCTGATTTCCTGGCCCAACGGTTGGAAATTTGAATTAAACCCCATCTGAATTCTGGCCAAATTTTGTTTGCCAACACACTATAAATAGGAATAGATTTCTATATTCCTACTCACTCAACCATTCTTAAATCTTTTATCCTATTATGAGCAAACATCTAAGCCTTAACTCCAAGAGCAACACCCTAGCCTTCCTAGTGCCAAGTGCGGTCTCGGTCTAGAAGTCTACAGAGTTGTAAAGAGCTTTGTTCCATCAGTTACTCTCTCTTGCTGTAAAGTTGCCAGACTTCAGATCAAACCTCGTGGTGTAAAGAACTGGCAAGACTTCAGATCAAAGCTTGTGATTCATTATTGGTGATTATAGTGAATAAAACTTCGAGCTTGACTTCTCGGGACTGGACTAGTCCTCTCAGGGGAACACCAGTATACATCTTGGTGTTTGCATTTGCTTTCTCTTTCTACTTTACTGCTTTACTTTATTATCTTTATATACATTATTAGTTAGCAACTACCTTCTTTCTGATAATCTTTAATTGGGTAGATTATTCCGCTATACTATATTTACCCCCTAGAGTTGCTTTACGGTCCTTCAATTAGTATCAGAGCTAGTTGTCTTGATATTTGGATTAACATCCTAAGAGACTTATGGCAACTGTTAGATCTATCCACACCAACAATGGTGAAGGCCAGTCCACAAATAGGCCGCCCCTATTTGATGGTACTAACTACACATACTGTAAGATATGTATGAGCTTCTACCTAAAGTTACTTGATTTTGACCTTTGGGTTATAGTAGTAGAAGGATACAAGAAGCCACCTAGAATAGTCATAGATGGTAACCTTGCAGAGAAATGTCATGATAAATACACAGACACAAAAAAAAGCTAGTCTTGATGCTAAAGCTATTAACGCTCTATTTTTTGTTGTAGACAGAATTAAATTTAACATGGTCTCTACTTGCGAAACTTCGTACGAAGTATGGAAACTTCTCGAGGTCACTCATGAAGGAAACTGTCAAGTAAAAGAATAAAAAATAAGTCATATAACACAAGAGTATGAATATGAAGCATTCAAGATGAAGCAAAATGAGATGATCACTCAAATATTCACGAGATTCTTCGACATTTTCAACCCTCTATCATCTCTTGGAAAAGAGTACAGTAATCATTAAAAGATTCACAAAGTACTCAGGGAAATCACCAAGAACTAGAATCCCAAGGCCACTACAATTATAGAAGGGAATAATCTCACCACGAGATGCTCATGGGCAAGTTGATGACTCATGAGCTGGATCTCAAGGAATTTGAAGAACCCACTCCCAAGGAGAAGATGATTGCTCTTAAGGAACATCATAAAAAGGTCATCAACTATAACTCCGACGACAATAAGTCTCAAGATGGGGAAGTTGCCCTGATTACTAAAAACTTTAATAAATTTATAAAGCTTAAGATATCAAAGAAGAAGCCTATATGCTACAATTGTAAAAAGACAGGGCATATAAAGAAAGATTGTCCAACCCTAAGAAAAGAAAATCTCCACTCATCATGAAGAACATCATCATGGAAATATGCAAACACTAGTATCTGGTACGAAAGTGAAGCTAGTGAATTCGAATAAGAGAATCCTCAAGAAGCAACAAACCTATGCTTCATGGAATTAGCTGATCAAGTAACGGATAAAAACTGTTATGATAATTTTACTTTTGATGAACTAGGTAATGCTTTTAGTGATCTGCTTGATAATTTTAGGAAACTTAGAAATAAGTACAAGCATGCTAAGAAAGATATTCAAGATTGTCAAACTGAAATAGAAAGACTAACATCTCTACTAAGTCAAGCAAAGGATACCTCTAATGATTCAGACGAGAATTCTAGACTTAAGCTTAACCTCCATGAGGCACTTGTCAGTCTTGATAAGAGCTCTCAGAAGAACACTAAACTTAAGGAAGAACTCGAATCTGAAAAGAAGAAGTATTCCATTACTGCACGTAGAATGGATGCTCTCACTGCTAAATAAGATGAAGTATATGCTACCTCTAAAAGATTAGAGATTATATTAGGTAAACAGGTCGAACAAATCTCTACCCAACCTAACATGAGATACGTAGCAAAACAAAAGAATACTCACAGCTATGCTCCTACCTACATGCATAACAGTTCATGCAATCATATGTTCAGAACATATCATACACATAGAACCGAACATAGTCATGCATTCTATGATAGATATCCACGAAGACCACAAAGAAATGTCCCATACAATCATGCATTATATCCACATAGACCATAATGAACTGCTTCACACAATCATATCTATCATACTGCACCAAGCACCAACCACACAGCTATAAGTCACTACTGTGGTAAAAAAGGACATATATCTAGATTCTGTAGAACGAGGAAGTTAGTAGATATGAATGTTTATGTATGGGTACCAAAAACTAATACAGCAGGACCCTCAAAGAAATGGGTACCAAGGGTCATATATATAACTCATTTTGTAGATGGACCAACCCTCTCATGCTAGAAGCAAGTGGATTCTTGATAATGGTTGCTCACGACACATGACTGGTGGTGCTAACATATTTGCAATGCTATCGATAAAGAAAGAAGGTTATGTCTCCTTCGGCAATAACCTCAGAGGATATATTATTGGAAATGGTAATATTGGTGTTCCTCCCTATCCTGTCATTAAAGACGTTTGTCTAGTAATAGAATTAAAACATAACCTACTCAGCATCATTCATCTAGTTGACCATGCTTATGGTATTAACTTCATTAAGAACGGATGCTCTATTTATAAAAGATCCACCGGTAAGGTTATCTTTAAAGGGATCAGGGAAGACAATATATATATTTTCTATCTTGCAAAAGATACTAACAATGCAGGCAAATATCTATACGCCAACAAAGATGATAGCTGGCTATGGCATATGCATCTAGGACACGCAAACATGGACACTATTGCAAGACTATCCACAAAGAAACTCGTAAGAGGCTTACCAGAGATTATTTTCAAGAAAGATATGGTATGTGCTAACTGTAAAAAGAATAAAGCTACAAAATCTTCCTTTAAATCAATTAACTCTGTAAGTACCTCTAGTCCTCTACAACTGTTGCATATGGACTTGTTTGGACCCAGTAGAGTCGCCAGTCTTGGCGGTAAGCTTTATGCTTATGTTATTGTTGATGATTTTTCTAGATGCACATGGGTTTATTTTCTTGCAAACAAAAATGAAGCATTCTCTGAATTTGTCACTTTTTTGTAAAAAGGTTCAAAACAAAAAAAGTTTCATGATTACTCGTATCCGAAGTGATCATGGAGGCGAATTAAAAAATAGTGATTTTAAAAGATTTTGCATTAAAAATAGTTTTTCTCATGAATTCTCTTGTCCTAGAACTCCTCAAAAAAATGGTGTTGTAGAGTGAAAGAATAGAATTCTTGGCGATATGGCTAGAGTTATGTTAAATCAGTATAACCTTACGAAATACTTTTAGGCTGTAGTAGTAAGTACTTTATGCCATGCTTTAAATATGGTGCTTATTCGACCCATATCAAAGAAAAACCCCTATGAACTTTGGTTTGGTAGAATCCCCACAATTAGTTACTTAAAAGTTTTTAGCCAAATATTTTATTCTTAATACTAAAGATATCTAAGAAAGTTTGACTCCAAGGTCTATGAAGGTATTTTTCTAGGTTATGTCGCTAAAAGTAAAAGATTCAGGGTATTCAACAAGAACTCATTGACTGTTGAAGAATCAATCAATGTCACATTTAATGAACACAATACTCAAGTACTAAACGACAACAACGATGAAGGTAGTCAACCCGCAACCAATAAGACATCTGAAGATACAAACAGTGCAAGTCATCCAAAAAGTCTGCCAAGGAGACTAAAGTTCTCCACAGATCATCCTGAGGACTTGGTAATAGGTGATGTATCAAAAGGTTTAAGTACATGTTCCTCAAATAGAGATACCATTGCAAATGTTGCTTTTATTTCTCAAATAGAACCTAAAAATACTGATGAAGCTTTTGTTGATAAATTTTAGATTTCTACTATGCAAGAGGAACTCAACCAATTTGAAAGTAATCAAGTTTGGAAACTCATTCATAAACCTAATGATTATTTGATCATTGGTACTAAATGGGTTTTGCGAAATAAATTAAATGAGTATGGTTCAGTTACACGTAACAAAGCACGTCTCGTAGCCAAAGGATACAACCAAGAGGAAGGTATTGACTACGATGAGACCTATGCTCCTGTTGCTATACTTGAATCTATCTGAATGCTTTACGCTTTTGCTAGTTTTCATTACTTCAAACTTTTTCAAATGGATGTTAAAAATGCTTTTCTAAATAGAGTTATCAAAGAAGATATTTTTGTCAAACAACCCCTAGTTTTGAAGATTTTAAACACCCTGACCACGTATTCAAGTTAAGAAAGGCTCTATACGGACTCAAACAAGTCCCGCGCGCTTGGTATGAATGTCTTAGCTTCTTTTTACTTAAAAATAATTTTTCAAAAGGAAAAATTGATACTACCATTTTTATAAAATCTTCTGCTGGTTCTTTGTTATTAATGCTAATATATGTTGATGATATCATATTTGGATCCACTAATGAGATGCTATGTAACGAGTTTGCTAAGTATATGCAGAGTAAATTTGAGATAAAAATGATGGGAGAACTGATATTCTTTCTAGGATTGTAAATCAAGTAAGATTCATAAGGAAGTTTTATCCTTCAGGCTAAGTACACGAAGGATTTGCTCAAAAAAATTGACATGGACAATGCAACGCCTCTCGGAACTCCAATGGCAACATCCACTAAACTTGACCTTGATGAAAGTAGTAAACCAATAGACATATGTAAGTATCGAGGTATGATTGGTAGTTTGTTATATCTAACTGCTAGTCGCCCAGACATTATGTTTGTCGTATGCTTTTGTGCTAGATATCAGGCTAATCCTAAGGAATCATATTTGTGCGCAGTTAAGCGTATCTTTAGATACCTTAAAGGGACTTTATCGGTAGGCTTATGGTATCCCAAAACTATGTCCTTTGATCTTGCTGGTTACTCGAATGCTGATTTTGCTGGATGCAAAGTCGATTGAAAAAGCACCAGCGGCACCTATCATTTTATAGGAAAGTCTCTAGTCTCCTGGTTTAGCAAGAAACAAAATTTTGTTGCATCATCAACAACTGAGGCAGAATATATCACCGTAGGACGTTGTTGTGCTCAAATTTTGTGGATGAAGCAAACCCTAGAGGACTTTTATCTGCACTATAATAATATTACTATTCTGTGTGATAACACTAGCACCATTAATCTCACCAAAAATCTACTATGCCATTCACGCACTAAGCACGTAGAAATTCGTCATCCTTTTCTAAGGGATCATCAATTACACAAAGATATTTGTTTATAATATATGGACACGGAACATCAATTAACAGACATCTTTACTAAACTTTTAGCTGAAGATCGATTCAACTTTATCCGTTGAGAATTAGGTCTTTTGGATTCTGATACAATATAAGAATCATAAGATACTTTAACAAATTTTTTGTTACATTTTTTCAAAAAGTTTTGAAAATTTTAGATAAAAGCCGAAAGGGCCCTTCTGTCAAAAAGGTGTAAATAACCTTAAGTGTCTTCGGACCACCGCCAGCTAGGATCCGGCCCCTATAGCTATTCCGAGATGATTTAAACTCTTGAAAACGTACAATTTAAGTTCATAACTTATTATTCTGTATTTATATCAAGTCAAGAAAGGCATAATATTGATTAAAGTTACATTGAGATTCTGGAAATAAATGTCAACAGAATTCGGACCAAACTCAGTTAGTTTAATTCCAGAATATGCTATGTTATTAATCTTTTTTTCTAATTTAGGTTTCTGATACTCTATTTATACATCTTTTCGTGGCTCATTCAATCAGACCAACAAAAAACATCCCCACCTCCATAAATAAACTTAGTTTTTTCTCCTACATCCTTTCCCAATGGCCCCTAAAATGAAAATAGTCGACTCTCTTTTATGTCCCATTATGCCAAACATAGGAGAATTCGACGGTTTCACTTTTCGAAGCCTCAAAATTTTAAATGATTGGTTTAATGACTTTTCTAAGAGACACATCTGTCTTGGTCATCCTATTGATTTTTCTTCCCAACATAATGACTATCTACATATTCTTCAAAAACTCCAACTTGAAGAACTTGTTACGACCCCTACCAATATTTACACCAATGTTATTTAAATATTCTATTGCAACTTAGCATATGAACATAATACTATTTTATCAAGAGTTCATGGCATTCCAATTTAATTCGATACGGACGACTTGGGTGAAATCCTACGCATTTTCACTGATGGACAAATCCTAGTCAATATCATGCAAGTTCAATTTGACCATGGCTTAACTCTAGACTCTTTCAAAAATATCTTTTGTCACCCTCTTGAATGTCCACCTAGAAAATTTTATGCTAGATACTTGAATGATCACTTCTTTGAAATGTATCGTATTATCTTTTCAACTTTTCTACCTAAGAAGACTTACTTTGATGAAGTCTCTTATCTAAAAATGTTAGCTTTATATTACATACATTTCGGCATTAACTTCAATATTCCCTATACCATCTTATCTCAAATAGTTCAATATCGTAAGAAAGGGCATCCACTACTATACGCCATGTACTTGCCAACCATTTTTAGGTATTTTGACATTTTATTGGATACTTGTCCACATCTTGAGAAACCTTTATCCCTCAATAGAGTTTGGAGAATTGAGCTAACTATGCTTCTACCTTATAACTCATCATCAAACTCCAACACTCATCCTGTTGATTTTGTCCCTCCTATTGATGAACAACTGCAAATCTTAGAGTTTATTTTCAATCTGTAGCATGATCGCATCTACCAAAAAGACATATGCAATCGTGCTACTGATCATCGGCAAACTTTTCAGACTCAGGCTCTTGGCAATACTTTGATAGACATCCAGTACACCCTATCGCCTATCGAAGCACCCAGCCGAACCTTTTTCGATTCTCTGAAATCTGAATCAACAAGGACTTTGCATTGATCATCCCTATGTTCAACGACATTTGGATCCAACTGATGCCTTCTTTGATCCAAACAGAATAGTTGAACCTGATGATGAAGATGAAGAAAATGACAACTAGTTACTCAATGGATTTGAATGTTTAAAAAGTTTACTTTTAGATGCTCTACTATGATGTTTCCACTACACATCTGATTTTGTATATTTTTTTCAAATGAATAAAGTTTAAAGCAATTTTATTTTGTCATTATATGTTATCATGTATACACTTTACTTTATTTATTTTTTGTCATCTCACTGATTTTGGGGGAGCATGCCATTTCGCTCAAATGACAACGGGGGAGAAAGACATACATGATACTAGCATACAAGATGATACTTGACAGACGTTGCCTTCAGCATATCAACTGCTCCACAGTTACGGGAGAGCCTTGTAAATCAAAGACTTGAAGTATCATTCATAGTTTGTCAATTGTCAAAATAGGGAAGATTGTTGGCCCATCCGATCTTAGTAAACTTGATTTTGATTGTTAACTAAACCATGCATTGATATGTCATAATCTGAAGCCTCAATACTACTATTACATGTCATCTGTATTTCGTATATTCAAATGTAATCTTTTTCTTTAACCCAACAAGTGCTCTCCGAACCAAGCTAGATAGTCTCCTATCACTAGGATCACCAACCAACCTGGACTTTGATTCTTATTATTCTTACCGGATATCAAAAATATTTGAGTCTATGATTGATGTAAGCTGAGTCACACTGGCAAATCAAAGTACCTATACCCAGATACCTAGTCTACTCAAATAAAACAAAGAACATATCCACTAAATAAGGCCACATTCATTAACAAAGTCTACGATACTTAGAAACCGAACTCGGACAGAATTTATGCCCAACTTGGACCGAACTCGGTTACCCTTTTGGTATGAAATTAACCAGTTCAATAAGCTCCTGATTTTCTGGCCCAACGGTTGGAAATTTGAATTAAACCCCATCCAAATTCTGGCTGAATTTTGTTTGCCACCACACCATAAATAGGATTAGATTTCTACATTCCTACTCACTCAGCCATTCCTAAATCTTATATCCTATTGTAAGCAAAAATCTAAGCCTTAACTTTTCTATCTCCAAGTGCAACTCCCTAGCCTTCCTAGTGCCAAGTGGGATCTCGGTCTAGAAGTCTACAGAGTTATAAAGAGCTTTGTTCCATCAGTTACTCTATCTCTCTCTCTCTCTCTCTTGCTGTGAAGTTGTGAGACTTCGGATCAAACCTCATGGTGTAAAGAACTGATAAGCCTTCGGATCAAAGCTTATGATTCATTATTGGTGGTTATAGTGGATAAAACTCCGAGCTTGAGTTCTCGGGACTGGACTAGTTCTCTCAGAGGGAAACCAATATACATCTTGGTATTTGCGTTTGCTTTCTCTCTCTACTTTACTTCTTTACTTTATTGTCTTTATATATAATATTAGTTAGCAATTATCTTTATTTTGATAATCTTTAATTGGGTAGATTATTTTGTTGCACTCTATTCACCCCCCTAGAGTTGCTTTACGGTCCTTTAGTACATTCATTATGCTATGTTGCACCAAGTCATATCGAGACGTGGTTGGTTGAATATCAAAATACGGTTAGTCATTAACTTGTTTAGCCAACAATCTCCCCATTTTGATATTTGATAAACCATGACCGATACATAAAAATATACGACTTTGGTACGAAGCAACCCCAAAATTTGTGAGTGCAATCATCGGAGAAACATAAGTTGTTCTCTTATTGTGCAACAACATCTTGGCTTCATTATTGTGAGTATCGGTTGTTTCCCTATTTGTCAAAGCATCAACAATGGTATAGCTCTCCCGTAACCACCGATACATTTAAAACATAAAAGTGAGAGACACAAGTATAGATATTATATTGAATAATAAATATAGTCACCACATGAGAGACATAAATAAATAGTTACATAAAGTTAATCATAGAACCATAAATGCTATAGATATCATCACCACATTAATGTATCACACAAATAAAGTACCATAAAGTAGCAACATATAGTGCGATAGTTACTACATGAAAATAAACAGTACTAAGTTCAAACAAACATAATGAAAATGCTAAAACAGATGAAAACAACTATTGAAGAATGAAAATAACTACTAGAACAACATATTATCTGCAGCATCACTAAATATGCTGAGCTCAGAACCACCAAGAGGGCTAGTAATCATTATTACTGTTCTGAGCAGCATGACACTACCAAATTATGTCTAATTAGCCACGTTTTAGAGACATTTAGTTATGATATCGCTATATTTTACGAATTTAGTGACGTCATATTATAACGTCGTAGGACGTCGCTTTTATCGACTGTCCGCGACGGTCAGCGACTACGAATAATATTACAGAATAAGATGTCACAAGACGTCGCTATTTTTTTATTGTAGCGACGTATAGTGATGTAATTTTACATATGTTGCTAAATATTATAAAATTAGCGACGTTTAGCGACGTTGTATTATGATGTCGCTAATGTTTTTCAATATTGGTTAACATATTTCATTTCCTTCCATCCTCTCCAAAAAAATTCAAAACTTTTCAAACCCCCGCGCGACCGTGCATCCCCCGCGACCCCCTTCGGCTCCACAGCTCGAGAGCTCTGGCGCAGACCCCGGGCACCCCCTCCTCCTCCTCCACCGATCTTCTCCTCCTCTCCGGGTACCTCCTCCTCCACCAAGCCCCCCTCTTCCTCTCCGGGTTCCTCCTCCTTCACCGAGCTCCTCTTCCTCCTCTCCGGACACCCTCTCCTTGGTCAACCCCCTTCTCTCCGGCCACCCCCTCCTTAGGTAAACCCTAACCCTAACTCGGACACACACACATGCGGATAATAAACCTAACCCTAAATCAGACACACATGCGTGAACACACATAACACACGCGGACACTAACCCTAATACGGATACGGACACATACATACTTAGATGGTGTTGTGTGTGGAATTGGATTATGGGTTGTATGTAGAACTCGGATATGGATACACACACACATACTGAGATGGTATTGTGGGTGGAACCCGGATACGGACACACACACACACACACACACACACACACTAGCCCTATATATCAGTAAGTGTGTTGTGTGTGGAATTGGATTGGGGGTTAGTATTAAGTATAGTGTTTGTTGGTATTGTAACCATCACTTTTCAAGATAGAGATATTTATGTCATTTGGTATTATTATTATTTATTGATATATCTTTAATTAATAATAATTGGTATAGTTATGTATATATAAATATTTAATATAGATGATGGTGTATATTAGCCCCTTAGTTAGACTAGCTCTAATGAATCCAACTAGACTTGTCATGACCAATAGTATAACTCATTTAATTATTCTTGGTTGACTAGTTAAAATAGAGGGAATTAATAGGATAACCCATTCATTAAATTAGATCCTTCATTAGTTAAACCCCTTATTAGTTAAACTCTTCATGACAAACCTTGGAGGATATTTTGGATATTGTAAACAAGCCAGCCCTAACCCTAGAGTGATCGGCCCTATATAGGTAGAGGGAGCCCCCTCTCATTCATTATTTGTTCATGAATAAAAACCCTAAGTTGAGTTCTTTTTCAAGTATTCATTCCTCTACCAAATTTATCCAAATCAATTCTAATCTCTCTCATTTTTATCCCTAAGGAGAGATAGAAGCTTGAAGGTTGCAAAAGACTTGAGGAAGAGGAGTTTTGCTAGATATTGGTGTTCATTCCTCACTCTTGTGCTCATTTGAAGGAACCATATTGGAAATCCATCTCCTAATAGGTAAAAGCTCATTTCCTTGTCATTTCAATTCTAGATTGGTAAAATATACCCATAGGAACCCTCCTTTGGTTTAAGACTACCTATAGGAAGAAGAACTGGGTTCATAGGAGGCCTATAGAGAAAGTTACATGGAGTTTTGTATCCATTTAGGAAAAACTTCGAGGTGGCACACCAAGTATTTGATAGAATATCTACTGGGTCATTCCTCATTATTTTATATTGTATTTGGTATATTAGGATGTGTATGATACATTTTGGGTATTGGTATCACATAGAATGGATATTGAGTGTGTATTATGAAGTATCTTGACATTGCACTTGAGGTGTTTGACAAATGGCCTATATATATTATGTGAGGGTGACACCTATAATATTATATAGATATATTTATATATAGAGTTAGCATGGTGTAGATACATTATGATTGTGTGTATGTCTAATTGGGTTAGTGTAGCTATGAACGATTGTGAATAAGAGATAGATGTATCAGAAATGGAGTTTATATTTCATAGTATAGGCAAAAACCAGTATTCCAGTAGGTTCAATTGAGTATAGAAATATAAATTCCTGTGTGTTTAGTGTACATGAGTGTTATCATACATGAAGAGGGGTGTATTGTGCATACTTGTACCCTGGGTGCATCCAGTATCTTGAGGCTGTGGTGTATGTATTTTTTGTGTATGTGTATAGATGGTTGGCTCGGGTGCAGCACAGGGTTGGGGTGGAGTCTGGCAACAATAAAGGGGACTGGATATTGTATTTTGTGTTATATGTGCAAGCAATTACAGCAGCAATGAGGGGGAGCACATCTCGGGTTAAGTAAAGTGCAGCTTGGGAGGATGGTTAGAGTAGCATACCTGTACTTGGGGGCACTGGGTTAGCATCTACAGGGACATGAAGGAGTAAACATGAAGGAGTGTTCTCAAGTGTAGGGTTATTAGAGTACCAGTGTGGTATCAATGTTAGATGTGTTTGTGCATTAGGTAGTTGTTGAGTGAGTTTGTATGACATGAATCCATGTTTCAGTGTATCAAATGTTAGTATAGGTATCAGTACTAAGAGTGTATTTGTAAGGAAGCAGTATGGTACACAGGTACTAGAGAGGGTAGATTTTATGATTAATAGTTAAGATGTGAGATACTCATATAAGGCTAAAGTAAGTTAAGATATGGATATTGGGGGTTAAGGTATTAAGCTATATACTAGGGTATATAAGTGTATGTATATATATACTAGTGTATATAGTCTAACATAATCAATATTAGCTAGTGTGGCTTAGAATAACCTAGTATAGACTTAATATCAATAGTATCACCCCATAGACTAATTAAATAGGTAATGAGAGTCTAGAATCTAGGTTTGGACCTAGTTGGCACCTAGTGACCAAGATTTGACCTAGAATCCTAACATAGAGTTAGTTATACTTGTTTATCATTTTAAATCACCTTTTAATATGAAATCTCATATATAGGACACTCGGACTCCAGTTCTAGCGATGTTGGTATTCATTTGCTCAGTACCACATGCGAGTATATTTTCTGTTAGTTTCAATACTTGATAGTGTATATATCACATATTCTAGAACGGTATTACTTGATTCTGACACGATGTTACATGGGCTGGTATTATATGGATCAAATTCGGAGATAATATTTATTGACGGGTGCATCAGATATTCCTTGTATTTGTATCTTATTATGTACATCGTGTGTTCCTTGTGCTCGTATCTATTTGTGGGCCCCGTGTGCTCATACTATATTTATGTGCTTCGTGTGCTCATAACATATTCGTGTGCGTAACGTGTCATGATTAGATCCATGAAAATTAGTCGGGGAGGGGGAGTAGGATTCGATTATGTGATCAAACCCTTTAGTGTATTCGTGTGCATGTCAATTATACAAGACACGTATAATTGAGTTACCTTAGTGTATTCGTGTATAAACAAACCGATCACATAATAAACGTGTACTCTAAAACACTTAGTAGTATCATCATTTCTCTTATTTTACAGTTTTCTTATTCATAGTTCATACCATGATGCTTCTATCTACTTTTTCAGTTATCCTTGTGTTTATATACCTAGTCCAGTTGTATTTTTATTTCTTACTTACTTGTGCATTCTTGTATTCTTTTTTATTGTTGTTATATTTTCTCTACCATGTATATGAAACTGCCTTCAGAGTTTGTATTTTTCTCCAATCCTGATTGAATATATTTTTCAAGATGACTATTTAACGGACTGGTGTCCTACATACTATGGCCTACAAGACGGAGTGCTAGCTGAGGTAGCACATGTATGCAGGGCCGATCTAGTACCAACTATCAAGGAGACACACCTAGCTATACCGGACCCTTAGCTAATATCTATTATTGTACTAGATATGTCTCCAGCATTAGACTATGGCATGTTATTTACTTTGAGACCATTTATGTTTATTGCTCGACTCTACACTTGGATATTGTTATGACTTGTTATTTCCTATTCTCTTCATGATATCGTGTCATTATCTGTCTTTAGTTTGGTGATTGAGTATTGTCTCTCTCTCTCTATATATATATTTATTTTGTCCTCCTTATGGAGTTGAGTTAACATGACAGTTAATGTATATATCATTGCATGAGTTTGTTAGATTATGTTGAGGACCTTTACAGCATTCTACCGCCGATGCTGAGGCGTAGGCTAGACGTACCAATGACTCATGCCTGATTTTAAGGTGCGGATCATGATACGTTTTTAGTAGTGGCCCATGCAGATCGAAAGGTAGTAGCGCTCATAATTGGAGTACTACTACAAGCCTGCTATAGAATATAGGACTTAGGATATAGGATGAGAGAATACTCAATCACAACTAGGAAAAATTTTAATCGATTTTGCTAGTGCTCATTCATTCTAAACATTTGTTTTCCTTGAAAATTTTATCCTTCCTTGATGATATCATATCTTGTGCTTATTAATTCTTTTGTTTGATTTGTCTTCAAGATACCACCAAATACCAGGTCACAGTGTTCAGCAGCAGCTTCAGAGAGGTCGACGACTTCTTGATCCCCTGTCCAAGCAGCAGCAGACACTGTTCCACCTCCACCAGTTCGAAGGGCTGCCTCACCAGTTCTGGTGGGAGCCTCAGCTATTTTTGGGGGTCCTCCTCCCCCACCTGTTCATAGGGTTATCCCAGCCGCTGCGGAGGGTTGTCCCAGCCGCTGCAGAGGGTTATTCTCTTTCTCTTCCAGCAATTCAGAGGACTATTTCAACAAGATCGAAGAGCCTTCCATCCCCATTACCCATACTAATTGATGGGGCACAGATGTTCACCATATTCCGAGAGATAATGGTGGCACAGCAGAGACAAGCACATGTACTACGCCAGGGCATTTAGAATGCCTACAAGGTTGTATTGGCTGCAGTGGATAAGCTGGCATTGCCCCAGCCACTGGTTGCTCAGCACAAACCAGGCAACATACAAGATTTTAAGAAGTTGGGTCCCCGCGACTTCAAGGGGACAAAGGGTATTATCTACGCTGACGACTGGCTCGAGCACCTCGAGCATATTATGTGCTTGTCCCTCCTTGCCGAGGACCTAAGGATAGAAGCAACTGGATTGCAGATGTCAGATATTTCTATTACTTGGTTCCAGAATGAACCACAGATTGCGGCTCCATGGTTGACATGGGACGGCTTCAAGGATCTGTTCAAGAAGTTCTTTCCATACACGAAGAAACTTAACCTGGAGCGACACTTTCAGAACCTTTAGCAGGAGGGCATGTCGGTTGAGGAGTACCACGCAAAGTTTGGCAAACTGAGAAAGTATGCGAGAAACATGGTACGAGATCTGGAGGACAGGGCAAGCCATTTCAGGGAGGGCCTAAATTGGGACGTAAAGGCCCTTATTTCTTCGAGCCGTGAGACGTATGCAGTGATTCTTGAGGAGGCCCGAAAGGTCGAGAGGGACCTGAGTTTAAGGCCCAAGTGGGACCGAGAGATATTTGGTAGCAGTAGAGTGGGCCCCGTCAAGCGGCCATAATTCCAGCAGCAACAGACCTTCCAGTCTCAGTGTCAGTAGCCCCAGAGGCATCAACAGCTGGCTCTTATTTATCCTTTCTGTAAGAAGCCAGTACATGGATGGGACGTCTGCAAAAAAAGGTTGAAAGTGTGTTTGTTTTGTGGAGCGGTAGATCACCAGCTGAAATACTGTCGTCTGGCTCCACCTCGTCAAGGTCAGGGTGGAGCTCATGCTCAGAGAGTATCAGTTAGAGCACCAGCCGCACCTGCAGCACAGCAGGGGGGACCTCCACTCTCGACCTAGCAGCAGCATTTCTTGCAGCATCAACAGCAGAGGGGAGCACCACGGGGGTGAGCATTCGCCATGATGATTGAGGAGATGGAGCCCGTTAGAGACATCATCGCAGGTTCAGTTCTTCTAGATTTTATTCCAGCATTAGCTTTATTTAATTTTGGTGCTTCCTATAGTTTTGTATTAGTGTCTTTTGCTCTTAAGCACCATTTAGAAGCTGAATCTTTGAGTAGGACTTGTAAGATCACGAAAGGGGGTGGCATCATCCTGGTCAGTAATGTTTGCAAGGACCAGAGAGTTACTTTGGGAGGCCGAGAGTTGAGTGCGTGCTTACTCATAATGCTACTTCTGAGCTACGACATTGTACTAGAGACGGATTAGTTGAGTAGGCACCATGCTAATATATATTGTCATGGAGGCAGAGTTTTGTTTTGACTATTGGAAGAGCCAGAGTTTGAGATTTCCAGAGGAATAAAGGAGTAGAGCGAGGGAGTCATCTGTGGAGCCCTGGTGGAAGATAAGGAGTTGCCATATCCTTTGATTGCGGAGTTCCTAGATTTTTCCAGAGGAGTTATCGGGGTAGCCACCAGACAGGGACGTTAAGTTCTCTATAGACTTGGTACAAAGCGCTGAGCCAATATCATAACACATCTTTAGGGTTAACTATAGTGAGATGGCAGAGTTAAAAAAGCAGGTAGACGAGTTGTTGGACTTCATCAGATCCAGTTCTTCATCATGGGGTGCTTCGGTATTGTTTGTACCAAAGAAGGATGGGTCGGTATGCATATTTATAGATTACAGGGCTCTGAATAATCTTATTATCAAGAATATATACTCGTTGCCGAGGATAGATGATCTCTTCGATCAGTTGAGCGGAGCAAAGTTATTCTCGAGGATAGACTTAAGGTCAGGATACCACAAGGTGAAGGTAAAGAAGAAAGATATTCTGAAGAGAGATTTTTGGACTCGGTATGGCCAGTTCGAGTTTACGGTGATGTCGTTTGGGTTGACCAATGCTCCAGCGATATTCATGAACCTGATGAACAAGGTGTTCCACCAGTACCTTGATAAGTTTGTGGTGGTGTTCATCGATGATATCCTTATATATTTGAAGATGCCAAAGGAGCACGAGGAGCACCTGAGGATAGTTTTAGAGACTCTCAGGAAGGAGAAGCTTTATGGAAAGCTTTCAAAGTGTGAGTTCTTCCTAGACAAGGTTGAATTTCTTGGACAAGTGGTGACAGGAGATGGGATCTCAGTTGACCCAAGAAAGATCGCGGTAGTAGAGTCATGGGCTACTCCAAGTTCAGTGGCGAAGATCAGGAGCCTTCTGGGTCTGGCATGATACTATAGAAGGTTTGTACAGGACTTCTCCAGGATTGCAGAGCCGATGACTAGGCTGACCAAGAAGGACGTAGAGTTTGTTTGGTCAGAGGAGTGTCAGACAGCTTTTGATGAGTGAAAGAAGAGATTGACGACCGCTCCAGTGTTGACATTACCATCGGGGTTAGGTAGATTCAATATTTATAGTGAAGCTTCGGGGAAGGGCTTGGGTTGCATTCTACAACAGAATGGGAAGGTGATGGCCTACACTTTCAGGCAATTACATCCTCATAAGAAAAACTATCCTACCCATAATCTGGAGTTGGCAGTAGTCATATTAGCTTTAAAGCTGTGGAAATACTATTTGTATGAAGAGTGTGTGGATATCTTCACAGACCACAAGAGCTTGAAGTACGTGTTCACGTAGAAAGAGCAAAACATGAGACAGCAGCGATAGTTGGAGTTGATGAAGGACTTTAACATATCATTGTAGTACCATCCAGGGAAGGCTAACGTAGTCGCCGATGGCTTGAGCAGGTATCCGGTGGCAATTTTCTTGATATCAGACAGACATTTGTAGGCCGACCTTGAGAGCTTGGGTATTGAGGTAATAGTTTCCGGTATCGAGATATAGATTTGGGGATTACATATATAATCAGAGCTTATGGCCAGGATCAGGACTACATACTATGATGATGGGAGTTAGAGAATCATCAGAGCATAGGTTCAGGCCGGGTTTGTCACGCCCCAGTCCCAAAATACGTAGGACTAGGAATACGCAACATGCCAGTTGTATGTATACGATAACTCTAATATGTTTGAAGATCGTAACACATACGTACGCTGTACATGAATATCAAATCCATAAGTGGTAATATACTATCAATACAAGTCACACGCAATCTATATCTCATCCACAGCATAAATAAAGAAATAGAAAATAAATAACTGAATCTCAAATATGAAGTAGCAAAAAATGATAGTCGGGTGGAAACAAATCCACTACCAATCAACTATACTAAAAACTAAATAAGAGAAGCGATTAAACTCTAAGGCAACTAAACTCTGCACCATACTCGTCAACTGTCTTGTTCCCCTGCTCTAGATGGAGGAACTGATCGTACAACGCATCCCTTACAGTATCCGGGAAGTACTTCCTCTCAAAGCACTCCAAGAATTGTTCCTAAGTCTGACGCGTACCAAATTTGTGCTCTATTGATTTCCACCAGTGATGAGCGTTACCATCTAGCTGGGTCCTTACGCCTATCATCCATAGATCTGTAGGCAGCTATGATGCTTCTAATAACTTTTGGGTGTGCGTAATCCAGTTTGTGGTCTCCTCTGGGCTCTCAGTGCCTTTATACGGCTTGGGACCCATCTGTAAAAAGTCCTTGACTGAACCAACTTAAGCTCGTGGTACTGGAACCAGTGCCTGGGCTGGTACAGGTGCCTGTGCAACAATTCTCTCAAGTGCTACTAGAAATTCTTGTCTTTGCTCCGTCGCTTGCTGCCTCTGCTCTACAGCTAGTGCGGCTGCCTTCTGTCTCTGTTTCTGCATCATCATTTGGAAGAATTGGAATAGCTGTGACTGGCCATTCTGTGGTATCGATGAAGCTAAAAAAGTCCTATTAGGCGATACGGAAAGATCAGATGGAGGTAGATTATGAATCTGTCCATCCGGCCCCGGAAGTCTAGGAGTCGTTGAGGCCTCTCCTCGAGTTTGGCCGTTGACTCCTGAAGGTGTGTCGCCTCCGGTGGCTGTACATCCACTACGCAAATCCTTCTTTCTGCAAGAGGTAGACGAAACAATTAGAAGGAGTACAGGAATCAAACAGGATGCAAGCATTTAACTAGGAAGGTTGAAAGGGAAGATGAGTTTTAGTCAAGCGTAGATGAGATTCTATACTTTATTCCTATGCACAGGCTTGTTCGGTACAATAACGTAACCGCGATAATATATTCGTTGACCTGCATGGACCCCCACTAAAAACATGTCACGCTCTAGTCCCAAAATACTTAGGACTAGGAATACGTAACATGCCAGCCGTATGTATATGATAACTCAATTATGTTTGAAGATCATAACACATACGTACGCGATACATGAATATCAATTACACAAGTAGTAATATACTGTCAACACAAGTCACACGCAATCTATATCTCATCCACAGCATAAATAAAGAAATAGGAAATAAATAACTAAATCTTAAATATGAAGTAGCAAAGAATGATAATCGGGTGGAAACAAATCCACTACCAATCGACTATACTAAAAACTAAATGAGAAAAAAGATCAAACTCTAATATATGATAAATGTCAATAAAGGAAATAGCAACTAGAATGTCCATCAGCTGCGATGAATCAAAGGTACTCTGAAGGTAAGACCTCCTCAGTCTGGTATGAAGCGTCAGGTCCGGGTCCGTACTCCTGGGATAATCCTGCCCGTCTATACCTGGAAAGGGACCAGGTCCTCAGAGGGATATAACAAGATATATAGAAGCATGCCAATAAAGTACTGAAAATAAACATCCAATGGGTCGCCTAACCATCTATGTGAATGCACTTTGAGAAAAACTTTCCAACACGTGGGCTATCTGGCCAAAATGGGATTGGCATGAATCTCTCGGAGATTCAGGGGCCTAAAAGCATGACATATTTTGAACATCAAAGGCCGCATGATAATAATAATATATATAGTGGTCATCATGACCGCGCATCTCCGGCGGAGCATACGGGTTACACAAAAAAAGTGCAAAGGAGCCCAAATGCCTTACTTGTTGTCCTCTCCATCCCATGCTCTAAGCATGTCATATCCATGACACGATGATACCTCTAATAACTGCCAAGGCTTCTAATAATGCAAATTCTATCAACAGTTATCCATATCTGTCGCACGTCCCAAACGTACCAGTGGCCAGCCGAGTACATAAGTTTGCGTCCTACATGAGACTCACACTCATGTGATAACTGTGTCATAGCCAATAAAACATAAAGAATGCCTCATGATAATGGTGCGGTCTCATAAAACTAGGTTAACATTCATATATATAATAAAAACAGACTACGACGCCACCGTCGTTGCACCCAAGTTATTCTTGGACGCGCAGTTTATATAGCAGTTAAAATATATGAACAAAATAACAGAAATAAAATACATGCACCATATGGAATATAAATCACATTACAATGGCAAGCAATCTGTGTAGTATAAACATCTAAACGTCAAGTACACAGGATCAGAAACTATGGCCTCCGAATAAACGTCTCCGAATGCTGAAATAAACATCACCAACGTTCCCGGAATCAACGAGATAGCTAGAAAACACTACCCTTTCGTCCAATTTGGACATAGAGGCAAAATAGTAATTTTGGATCAAAGCGGGGTCCCCATATGACCCACTTTGCACCGAAATACGTAACAGGGATAAAGGTCACTAAATGAGATAAATTATAGGTCAAATAGATTCTAAACATCAATACAAACTCAATGGTATATCCAATTTTGGATTCCAGTGAGCCGAACACAAATTTGCCCTTAAAGTCAACCATGGGGCCCACAAATAGGCAACTTGGTCAACTATCTCAGAATTGTGTGAAACTTGGGTCACAGGACCAGCGTGATACCACGAATCCAATGGCACAAGTTTTGTCATATTCCGACGAACGTACACTAAATGGTGTCATATTTTGCAAAAGTCACGATATGGGGACATTTTGCGGATATAGATTGATTTCGACGTGCACACACGTTCGAATCAGTTTTTGTGAAAGCCCACATGTCAGGATATACCATACGTGCTTTTTGGTATAATTGGTATGCGATGAGGCGATCCCGTTTGGTAGGGCGTGCTCCGTATCACAATTTCTAATATTTTAAAAACAAGTTTTTCTCAGTTTTCAACCTAACTTATCTCTGAATTTAACACAAAATAAAACAAATTGATTAACAGGGAATGACCTCGATTATATAGACTTTACATAGCAAAAAGTAGATTTTAATTTGAATGTCTATAGCGAAAGATATTATTCTCTAAACATAGGTTGTTGAACAGTTTATAGCAGTTTAAAATATGTGGTTTTTCCTCAACTTGGCTTTGATTTCTACCTAGTGTTTAACGATGTTCGATGGAAACTAATTAACAGGGTTTATAGAGGGATAGGTTGTGATCAAACCGGTGAAGACGGATCCAAAAATGATCGAGAGATGGGACGGGAAACGGTACTTGAAACAGGGGTCATCGCTGCTCGAATCTGCTGCGGTTGCCCACGCGGGTGACGTCGGCGTGGCCGGTCGGCGGCCCTCCGGTGGTTGCGCGGTGGTGCAGAAGTCGGGGTCGGCGCTGGCCTGCCAGAGTTCTTGGGTTGGGGTTGGCGCTGGAGATGTAGGAGTCGTCAGAGGCCAGGGTTAAGGTTTATGAACTATATATATATATATATATATATATATATATATATATATATATATATATATATATATATTTGGAGCGAGAGATGGGACGGGTCTGCGGGTCTGCTCGCTGGTTGGGGATAACTAGGTTGCGGGCTGGGCTCCTAGGAAATTGTTTAGCTGTGGGTTTAGCTAGGTTATTAGGCTTAGGACTTAGTTAAGACTTTAGGATTTAGTTTAAGGATTTTTATTGGTTTTTTTTTTTACTTAATACTATATATATTTATATATATATATATATAGTATAAAAATCTAGAAAAAAATTAGTACACTCAAAAATAATCTATCATCCTTCTACCAGGATTCCTAAAATAAAATAAAATAAAATAATAGTTTTGTTCAATAATTCTATATGTGTATTTTCCTAGGTAATTAAATCAATAAATTTTATTTTCTAATTAATAAAAAATAATATAATTAAATTAAATGATTAATTAAATAAATATAATATTTAAAATTAGGGGATTTTATATTCTACCCAACTTATAAAAATTTTGTCCTCGAAATTAAAACTAAGCCACGATGGGAAATCAAGGATGGTATATGGTGGAAATGAACAAAGTAAATTCATACCTTGATCTACGAACACATACGGAAAACGTTTGCGCATGTCATCCTCGCGCTCCCAAGTGGATTCTCATGGCGCACAATGCTTCCATGCCACGCGGACCAAAGGAATAGACTGATTCCAC
This sequence comes from Iris macrosiphon, assembly GCA_036927795.1. NCBI lineage: Eukaryota > Viridiplantae > Streptophyta > Magnoliopsida > Asparagales > Iridaceae > Iris > Iris macrosiphon. Next base: position 86,147,750 of record JAYESA010000020.1, on the reverse strand, counting down.
AATACTTTCTCTCGACGATCGAGGATCTCCACGGGTTGCTCTTGGTATGACAAGCTCGGCCCAATGGTGATCTCAGAGTGGTCGATAACATGACTGCTATCTGCCACATATCGCCTATGTTGCGACATATGGAATACATATTGTACTCCCTCGAGTGAAGGTGGTAGTGCAAGTAGATACGCCACTTCTCCCACTCGCTCTAGCACGTCAAATGGTCCAATATACCTTGGGCTCAACTTGCCACGTCCTCCGAATCGAATAGTGCCTCTAGTAGGTGATATCCTTAAGAAGACATGATCGCCTTCTTTTAACTCCAAGGGACGACAGTGAAGGTCTGCCCACTGCTTCTGCCTGTCTTGCGCTGCTCGCAAGTGCTCTTGTATCTTTTTCACTGTCTCTACGGTGTTGACTACCAACTTTGGTCCCAGAATCTGACGTTCTCCCACGTCACTCCAACACATGGGAGACCTACACTTTCTTCCATACAATACTTAAAACGGAGCCAACTGGATGCTCGCTTGATAGCTGTTGTAAGAAAACTCCACAATATGTAGGTGGTCCTCCCATGATCCTCCAAAGTCCAACATACAAGCCCTCAACATATCCTCCAATGTCTGAATAGTATGTTCGAACTGCCCATCTATCTGCGGGTGATAAGATGTATTGAACTTCAGACGAGTCCCAAGACTCTCCTGCATGCTTCTCCAAAAGTGAGATATGAAACGTGAATCCCTGTCTGACACAATGCTGACCAGAATATCGTGTAACCTCACGATCTGTCTCATGTATAAGTCAGCCAAAGCTTCTGTAGACTGGCTAACTCTAAAAGGCAAGAAATATGCAAACTTGGTGAGTCAATCCACTATTACCCATACAGCATCTCGCCCACTTGGACTCTTCGGGAAACCCGTGACGAAGTACATAGTGATGTACTCCCACTTCCACTCAGGAATCGAAAGTTGTTGCAGTAGCCCTGTTGTTCTCTGATGTTCCGCCTGCACCTGCTGACATACTAAACATTTGTCCACAAAGTGAGATATCTCTCTTTTTATCCCATGCCACCAAAAGTGTTGTCGTATGTCACGGTACAACTTGGTGCCTCCAGGATGAATAGAATATATCGAACTATGAGCTTCTGCCATCAGCTCCTGTCAAATCTCTCTATTGGAAACATATAAACAGTCACCACATCGTAATATTTCATCACCATGAATGCGCAACCACGTTTGCTCTTCGGTCTCTGTCCTTTCTTTCAATCTCCTGAACCTGGCGTCCATAGGCAAGGCTACCTTGATCCTCTCCACTAGTGATGATTGTACTTGTAAATTGACTAGTATCCCATATGCTCCGGGAAATATCACTTTTATGCCAAGCTCTTGTAAGTCCTCCAATAACTCCCTCTGCGTCATCAAGAAGTAAGCTGTTGGTTTTCGGCTTAACGCGTCTGCTACTACGTTACCCTTGCCTGGGTGATAGTACAGCTCTATCTCAAAATCCTTCATCAACTTAAGCCACCAATGTTGCCTCATATTTAACTCCTTCTACATGAAGACATACTTGAGGCTTTTGTGGTCTGTATAGATCTCCACTCGCTCCCCATATAGGTAATGTCTTCATAGCTTCAGAGTAAAAACAACGGCTGCAAGCTCCAAGTCATGAGTTGGATAATTCTTCTCATGTACTCGTAACTGTCTAGATGCATATGTAATCACCTTTCCATGCTGCATCAATACGCATCTGAAGCCTTTCTCTGATGCATCACTGTAAATCACATAACCTCCTGATCCTGATGGAATAGTCAATACTGGCACTGTAGTCAGTCGCTTCTTCAACTCCTCGAAAGTGGCTTGACACTCGTCGGTCCATACGAACTCTTGGTCCTTGTACGTCAACCGAGTCATAGGTACTACTATCCTTGAGAAGTTCTCCATGAACCGTCGGTAATATCCCGCAAGTCCAAGGAAACTCCTCACCTCCGATGCTGATTTAGGAATGGGCCATGTCTCGACTATCGAGATTTTCTCTGGATCAACAGAAATACCATCTCCCGTAATGACATGCCTAAAAAATGAGACTCTATCCAAGAAAAACTCATATTTACTGTGCTTCGCATATAACTGCTCTCTCCTCAAGGTCTCTAGGATGATCTGCAGGTTCTTCTCGTGCTCCTCATGGCTATTCGAATAGACAAGTATGTCATCTATGAAGACGACCATGAACTGGTCCAAATACTGAGGGAATACTCGATTCATTAAGTCCATAAAGATAGCCGGAGCATTGGTTAATCCAAATGGCATGACCAAAAACTCGTAGTGTCCATATCTTGTCCTGAATGCGGTCTTCAGGATATCCTACGTTCGTACCTTCACCTGGTGATATCCCGATCTCAAGTCTATCTTCTAGAATACCTTGGCTCCACTAAGATGATCAAATAAGTCATCAATGCGTGGCAATGGTGTCACTACCACATTTTAGGAAAAAGGGTATTTTAGTAATTTTTTAATTTTAATAAATATTGTGCATGGTAAATAATTAATTGTTGAATTATTTAAATATTGTTAGATATTATTAAAATATTTTGGACTTATTTTTAGTGGACCCAACTAGTTTAGTTTGGACCCATGGACCAACATGAATTAATTAGTTAGACTTGGCCCATTTAGAAAGCCCATAGTTAAGAAGATGGATTAAATTAATTAAGTGATTAGACTAGAAGCTTCCTTCTTTAATTATTTCTTCATGAGAGGCCCCAAGGGGTACATTGGACATTTCATAATTACTTGGGGAGGGGGGCATGGCCGGCCTATATAGGGAGGGGGGAAATTTCTCTCTCCTCTCATTTCATTCCAAATCTAGATCTAGAATTCTCCCACTACCAAATTCCCTCCATTCCCAATCCAATTCCCTACCAAATTCATTCCAAATTCTTCCCAATTCACCATTAGAGAGTTGAAAAGCAAGGATCTAGAAGAAGGAAGCAAGGATCTACAAAGAGGAACAAGGATCTACAAATTGGAAGCAAGTTCATCTCAATTGGAGGTTTAATTGGGAATCCATCTCCCAATAGGTATAATTCAGATTTTCCCATTTAAATAGCTTCTAAATCTGGGATTTAATCATGTAAAATCAACCTATATGTATGTACTACCCATAGGACTTTGTTTTGTGTTCATAGGAGACCCATGGAGAAAGTTATGGTGCTTTTTGTATTAATTTTGTTGGAATTCCGAATTTGTATTTTGTTGTGTGTGTCAATTGATCCTATAGATCAATTGGACAATGAACTTTGTGTTTGAGGCTAGTGTCGTGTCCATATTGGGATACTTGTGGTTCGTATCCCAACTATTTGGTGATACGTGTCATTTGGGGGTTTTCCTCCGACACGGGGCTTTAAACATGTCGTATTTTGACACGGACACATGGATCTACTTTTGACACTTTGATTTGTTCATAAATATTATTTGTGAATTGTTTGTGTCCTTCGGGGTGCATTTGGTTGTGTGTTGGACTCGTGTCGCATGCGTATCCTAGATCTAGTGGGATACGGTGAGATACTCTCCAATTGTGTGTATTTTGCATAGATCTAATTAATTGTGGTTCAATTCTTCATTTAAAATTAGTAAATATATATAGATATTATATATTTATTTTGTGTACTTATTATGTAATTATTGTAGCATAGATCTATATTTTTGTGTGTGCTAAAATAGTGTGCATTATAATATATAGCTTCTTGCATGAAATATATATGTACTACTTGTTAATAATATATTTTGTACATAAAATGTTTTATAAAATTATTTGTATGTTTAATTGTGTAAATGTATTATTATAATTATTATGTACTTTTTGTGATTAATGTATATATTTTTGATGTGCTTCTAAGCCATGTTAAAATATGTACATTAATATTTGGTGGTATATTATAGCTTTTAAATATTTGTTTATATGTATAAGGTTATATACATAAGTATTTATTTATAGTATTTATTTACTTACTGTTTTATATATTTTAATATATTGATTTATATATATATATATTATATATATAGTTTATACATATGTTTTGCGACAGACTATTAATGACAGATTCTGTCATTAATAGCCTCGGGCTCAGCAGCAGCCGCTGAAGCATTAATGACAGTTTCTGTCATTAAAACACTGTAACAGCGGCGGGTTTGAGCGGCAAAACAGTGACAGTTTTCCCTGACAGTTTTAACTGTCACTATTTAGCGACTGTGGATTTTAATTCACAGAAGTTCTGTGACAGTTTTACAGTGACAGTCAAGACTGTCACTATAGGCTATTTTATTCATTTTTATTATTTTAACTCCCTGTTTTCTATGACACTTTGGCAGTTTTATTTATATTATTGTTATATATATATATGTATATATATATGTGTATTTTGTGAGGTATAATAATTGTTATAATATAGTATTTTAAATTGTATGAATAATGGTTTGCATATATATTATTTATGATGTATATTATTTGTATTATTAAATATACTTTGTGTAGATTCTTTTGGAATCTAATTTGATTCCTAAATTATTGTAGTTTATTTTTATATTATTTTTATAGATGATTTGTAAGGTTGACCTAGGTTTGACCATGTTTGACTTAGTTGACTTTAGAGTTGACCGTAGTTGACTTTCAACTTAGAATTGACTTATTGGCCTAGAAGTTGTCTAGTTTGACTTGTTATCTTTCCGGGACCTTGTTTTTAATGTGGTATTCCATATCTAGGTCTTCGAGGCACCAAGTCAGACATTTGTGAGACTGTTCTTTGGACTTCAGGCGAGTACATTCTCTGATAGTTTCTCATTTATGATATCCTCTATGTTCGTTGTATCTAGTGTAGATATACATGTTTCTCTTGACACTATGGTTACACGGATTGGTATATCCGGATCTCGTCATGAGATGTTATTCCTTGGTATATGGTGTATATGGTGCAAGTATTGTTTCATTGGTTATCTTGTACATGTACAGACACCGATTTTCGGGAGGAGTCGCTCTCTTCTTGGAGAATCTCGTGCCATAACGTACCGTGGTTGGATCTATTATACCAGTCGGGGGTGGAGAGTATTTTAGTGTAGATATGTGATCATACCCTCCTTGTGCATGTCTTGTTTCTTGTGAGTGTTGATTGTACACCGCACGTATAATCAGCCAGGCCATTATACTCTTGTGCAAGTTCCCAAGCCGATCACATGTTAAAGCTAGTACTCACACACTTAGTCATTAGTATTCTTGTTCCATCAGCATATTGTTCATTATTGTATTTCTTTCCAGTATTTCCTTATTGTCTCTACATTCTTGTCTCTATTTATGCATCTTGTTTATCCACAACTATTTACTGTTACATAGTTTTTATCATCATTTGAGAACTGCTGTTAGGGTTGTACTCTGCTCCTTTCCTGACTGGATATATTTTTCCAGGTGACATTGAGGAGTACCTACTATGGACCCCAGGATGTTGTGGATTTAGATTCTGAGACCCTGGCTCAAGAGGGACTTATCCCAACCGAGACCGTTGACCCTGGAGTTGTAGCTTTATAGTTTTGTAGTATTCTTTTGTACTGGATTTGTCTCCAGCTTATTTCTGTTCTTTCTTCAGACTCATTGATGTATTACTTTAGACTCATGAGTTGTATTGTGACTATTCATTTCTTTATCTGATTCGTGCTCTTTCCATCTTAGTTCTGTGATTGAGTATTTTATCGTTTTTGGTGGTTCATTATATTAGATAGATTATCTAGACAGCGTTCTACCGCCGATTCTGCGGCGTAGGCTGGGCGTTGTTTCCGACTAGTGCCCTTACACCGGGTGCGGGTCGTGACACGTTTTTGGTGGTGGCCCATGCAGGTCTAGCTTCACAAGTATGTGATATCGTGGTAGTGCGACAACTTAGTTGTACTACTGCGAGCCTGCAATAGGATATAGGATATAGGCTGAGATACTCAATCACATCTAGGAAAATTCTTTTGATTCAACTATTCTCCTTTGATATTGATACTTGATCCCTTAAACTTGTCCTTTCCTTGATATCTTACATCTTGTGCCATATTAATTCTTTCTTTCGCTTTGTCTCAGGATGCCGCCTAAGACTAGATCACAGCAAGGGAGAGCAGTTTCTGAGAGGTCTGCGACATCCCGAGGGCCTGCACCAGTCACTTCTCCGGTGATTGGAGTGTCAGCTGCTTTCGGAGGTCCACCTCCTACTCAGAGGACTGTGCCAGCTGTATCTGAGGGGCTTCCACCTCCACCTCCTGTGCCAGCAGAGGCGTCACAGATGTTTACACTGTTTCGTGAGATGCTCGAGGCACAGAGGGCTCAGTCAGAGGCACATCAGAGGCAGACCGACGTTCTACGGCAGGGCATCGAGAGTGCTCATCAGCTTGCTCGTGCTGTAGTCGAGAGAGGAGTTCCGATCCAGCAGCAGGTTGTTCCTCAAGTTGCTCAGCTTCGGCCAGGCAACATTCAGGACTTCAAGAAACTGGAGCCTAAGGTTTTCAAAGGGACGGAGGGCATCGTCTATGCTGATGATTGGCTCGAGGACATTGAGCGTCTTATGAGGGTGTCCCGTCTTTCTGAAGATCTGAAGGTTGAGGCGGTAGGACTTCAACTGTTCGACGTTGCTCGCACTTGGTTCAGGAATGAGCCGGTTCTAGTTGACGCAGGACAATCTTGGGAGGTATTCAAGGACCTTTTCAAGAAGAAGTTTTTCGCTCGGATAGACAGGCTTGACTTGGGGAGACAATTTGAGAGTCTCATTCAGGGGAGCATGTCTGTGGAGGAATATGCTGCAGAGTTCGGTAGGCTGAGCCGATTTGCAGAGTACTTGGTGAGGGAGCCGGTGGTTCGAGCTATTCGTTTTTGAGAGGGTCTAAACTGGGAAGTGAAGATTCTCATTCCGTCTTTTTATGAGACATACTCGGAGATACTTGCGGAGGCACGCAAGGTTGAGCGAGATCTGGGTTTGAAGACCAAGAGAGACCGTGATTCTTTTCTGGGGGCCAACGGCAGTGCAGTATCTGCCAAACGTCCTCATTTCCAGTCCAGATCTTTCCAGCAGCCACAGCAGAACCAGACTCCAGCTAGAGCGCCTTTTCACCAGGCATCTCAGCAGCAGAGACAGTTACAGCAAGCTCCGTGCAACTTCTACAAGAAGCCCGGCCACATCTGAGAAGTTTGCAGGAAGAGGCTAGGAGTTTGTTTGTATTGTGGTACTGAAGGGCATCAATTGAGGGAGTGTCCTCGTCGTGCAGTTCAGGGAGCAGCTCCAGCTCCGAGGGCACAGATGAGACCACCTGCAGCACAGCCGAGGGGACCGCTTCCGACACAGCAGCAGCATTTTGTCCAGCATCAGCAGGGAGGTGCACGGCAGGGACGAGCGTTTGCTATGACCGTCGAAGAGGAGGAACCCACCGGAGATGTCATCGCAGGTTCTATTCTTCTTGATTCCATTCCAGCTTTAGCTTTGTTTGATAGTGGTGATTCCCATAGTTTTGTATCTGTTTCTTTTGCTCTAAAGCATGGTTTGGTAGCTGAGTCTTTGCTTAGGACTTGCAAGATCATGACCGGGGGAGGCATTATTCTGGTTAATGATATTTGCAAGGATCGGAGAGTTACTCTGGGAGGCCGGGAGTTGAGTGCGTGTCTACTTGTAATGCCACTTCCGAGCTACGACATTGTACTCGGGATGGATTGGTTGAGTAGGCACCGTGCTAGCATAGATTGTAGAGGAGGTAGAGTTTTATTTGGTTCGCCAGGAGAGCCAGAGTTCGAGTTTGCTAGAGGAGCTGCAGAGCAGGGAGAAGGCATTATTTGTGGAGCTATGGTGGAAGACAAGGAGTTGCCGCATCCGTTGATAGCAGAATTTTTGGATGTGTTTCCTAAGGAATTGCCAGGATTGCCGCCAGATCGAGATGTTGAATTTTCTATAGACTTGGTGCCAGGTGCAGAACCAATTTCGCAGCATGTCTATAGAGTAAACAACAACGAGCTGGTCGAGTTGAAGAAGCAGGTGGACGAATTGCAGGATAAGGGGTTTATCAGATCGAGTTCTTCACCATGGGGAGCCCCGGTATTGTTTGTACCGAAGAAGGATGGATCGGTGCGTATGTGGATTGATTACAGGGCTTTGAATAATCTCACTATCAAGAATAAGTATCCTTTGCCACGGATTGATGATCTGTTTGATCAGTTGAGTGGTGCGAAGGTATTTTCTAAGATAGATTTGAGATCAGGCTACCATCAGGTGAAGGTGAAGCCGGAGGACATACCGAAGACTGCTTTTAGAACTCGGTATGGTCAGTACGAGTTTATGGTGATGCCGTTTGGTTTGACTAATGCACCGGCGGTATTTATGAACTTGATGAACAAGGTGTTCCACCAGTACCTTGGCAAGTTCGTGGTGGTGTTCATCGACGACATACTCATATACTCGAAGACACCGGAGGAGCATGAGGAGCATTTGAGGATTGTGTTGGATGTGCTGAGGAAGAAGAAGCTGTATGGGAAGTTGTCCAAGTGTGAGTTTTTCCTGGACAAGGTGGAATTCTTGGGGCATGTTGTGACTGGTGATGGTATTTCAGTGGATCCGAAGAAGATTTCAACAGTGGAATCTTGGAAGACTCCGAGTTCGGTAGCAGAGATCAGGAGTTTCTTGGGATTGGCAGGCTACTACAGGAAGTTTGTGCAAGATTTTTCGAGGATTGCTGAGCCGATGACCAGACTCACAAGGAAGGATGTGGAGTTTGTTTGGACGGAGGATTGCCAGGTTGCTTTTGAGGAGTTGAAGAAGAGGTTGACGTCTGCTCCTATTTTGACGTTGCCATCAGGGTCCGGAGGTTTCACTATTTATAGTGATGCATCGGGAAAGGGTTTAGGTTGTGTTCTTCAGCAGCATGGGAAAGTGATTGCCTATGCATCCAGGCAATTGCGTCCTCATGAAAAGAACTATCCTACCTATGATTTGGAGTTGGCAGCCGTCATTTTCGCTCTGAAGTTGTGGAAACATTATTTGTACGGAGAGCGTGTGGAGATCTTCACAGACCACAAAAGCTTGAAGTACGTTTTCACGCAGAAGGAGTTGAACATGAGACAGCGTCGGTGGTTGGAACTGATGAAGGATTTTGATATCTCTTTGCAATATCATCCTGGGAAAGCTAATGTAGTTGCCGATGCTTTGAGCAGGTATCCGGTAGCTATGTTCTTGACGCAGGATCGATATTTGTTGGAAGACTTAGAGAGCTTGGGCATTGAGGTGATTGTTCCTGGGTGTGCTATGCAGATGTAGGGATTGTAGATACATTCAGATTTGATGGATAGGATCAAGGCAGCACAGTATGATGACGTATCTTTGAGGAGTATCAGAGCTCAGGTGAGAGCAGGATTGGAGGATGATTTCACTATTGCAAAGGATGGATCTTTGAGGCATAGAGTTAGATTGTGTGTGCCTAGTGGGGAGTTGCGTGAGGAGGTATTGCAGGAAGCGCATCGCTCTCAGTATTCCATACATCCAGGTGCTAACAAGATGTATCGGGATATGCGAGAGAGTGTGTGGTGGTATGGCATGAAGAGGGAAGTGGCACAGTTTGTATCCAGATGCTTAGTGTGCCAGCAGGTGAAAGCCGAGAGGCAGAGGCCAGGAGGTTTACTTCAGCCATTACCCATTCCAGAGTGGAAGTGGGAACACATTACTATGGATTTTGTGTCCGGACTACCACGATCTCCAGGAGGGAAAGACGCGATTTGGGTCATTGTTGATAGATTGACCAAGTCGGCCCACTTTTTGCCTTTCAAGGTGGGTTTGTCTACGGAGAAGCTGGCAGAGATGTATGTGAGGCAGATCGTTAGGATACATGGAGTTCCCGTCAGCATAGTCTCAGATCGGGATAGTCGTTTCACTTATCATTTCTGGAGGAGTTTGCAGGAGAGTTTGGGCACTCAGCTCAAGTTCAGTACTGCATATCATCCCCAGACAGATGGGCAGTCAGAGAGGACTATCCAGACTCTCGAGGATATGTTGCGTACTTGTGTACTAGATTTCGGGGGTTCTTGGGAGGACCATCTCCATTTGGTAGAGTTTGCTTACAACAACAGTTACCAGGCCAGTATAGAGATGTCACCTTTTGAAGCTCTATATGGTCGGAGGTGTCGTACTCCTTTGTCTTGGGACGATGTTGGAGAGAGAGTTTTGCTTGGGCCAGAGATGGTTGTGGATGCAGCAGAGAAGGTTCAGTTGATCAGAGATAGACTTCGAGTGGCGCAGGACAGACAGCGGCATTGGGCCGATAGCCATCGGAGACCTTTGGAGTTTGAGGTATAGTTTAGATTTTATTTTGTGCTTGTTCTTGGTTGTTTGTTATAGATTAAGTTCTTAAGGTGGTGTTTTGTTCTAGGTGGGTGGTTTGGTGTTTCTGAGGATTTCTCCGACACGAGGCACGATTCGCTTCGGTGGAGGCGGAAAGCTTAGTCCGCGATTCATCGGACCTTTCACTATTCTGGAGAGGGTCGGTGCAGTTGCTTATAGACTAGACTTGCCACCTGCATTGGAGGGAGTGCACAACGTGTTTCATGTGTCACAGTTGAGACGATACGTGGCAGATCCTAGTCATGTATTGGATCACTCAGAGATAGAGGTGGGCCCTACTCTTAGCTATCCAGAGCAGCCAGTTGGAATTCTGGATCGGAGAGAGAAGGTGCTGAGGAACCAGACTATTCCTTTGGTGCGCGTCGCATGGAGGCATCACTCTCCGGGGGAGTCGACCTGGGAGAGAGAGGATGACATGCGAGAGCGTTATCCATATTTGTTTGTACCTTGAGGTATGTTAATTCTCTAGTTATGTTCTGTTCATTGTTATGTTCTGTTCATTAGTTAATGGTGATTCTTTAGTTCTGTTCTGTGATTTTCTGGGGGTAGTTTTCGTCTTTGAATTTCGAGGACAAAATTATTTTAAGGAGGGTAGACTTGTCACTACCACATTTTAGGAAAAAGGGTATTTTAGTAATTTTCCTATTTTAATAAATATTGTGCATGGTAAATAATTAATTGTTGAATTATTTAAATGTTGTTAGATATTATTAAAATATTTTGGACTTATTTTTAGTGGACCCAACTAGTTTAGTTTGGACCCATGGACCAACATGAATTAATTAGTTAGACTTGGCCCATTTAGAAAGCCCATAGTTAAGAAGATGGATTAAATTAATTAAGTGATTAGACTAGAAGCTTCCTTCTTTAATTATTTCTTCATGAGAGGCCCCAAGGGGTACATTGGACATTTCATAATTACTTGGGGAGGGGGGCATGGCCGGCCTATATAGGGAGGGGGGAAATTTCTCTCTCCTCTCATTTCATTCCAAATCTAGATCTAGAATTCTCCCACTACCAAATTCCCTCCATTCCCAATCCAATTCCCTACCAAATTCATTCCAAATTCTTCCCAATTCACCATTAGAGAGTTAAGAAGCAAGGATCTAGAAGAAGGAAGCAAGGATCTACAAAGAGGAACAAGGATCTACAAATTGGAAGCAAGTTCATCTCAATTGGAGGTTTAATTGGGAATCCATCTCCCAATAGGTATAATTCAGATTTTCCCATTTAAATAGCTTCTAAATCTGGGATTTAATCATGTAAAATCAACCTATATGTATGTACTACCCATAGGACTTTGTTTTGTGTTCATAGGAGACCCATGGAGAAAGTTATGGTGCTTTTTGTATTAATTTTGTTGGAATTCCGAATTTGCATTTTGTTGTGTGTGTCAATTGATCCTATAGATCAATTGGACAATGAACTTTGTGTTTGAGGCTAGTGTCATGTCCATATTGGGATACTTGTGGTTCGTATCCCAACTATTTGGTGATACGTGTCATTTGGGGGTTTTCCTCCGACACGGGGCTTTAAACATGTCGTATTTTGACACGGACAATGGATCTACTTTTGACACTTTGATTTGTTCATAAATATTATTTGTGAATTGTTTGTGTCCTTCGGGGTGCATTTGGTTGTGTGTTGGACTCGTGTCGCATGCGTATCCTAGATCTAGTGGGATACGGTGAGATACTCTCCAATTGTGTGTATTTTGCATAGATCTAATTAATTGTGGTTCAATTCTTTATTTAAAATTAGTAAATATATATAGATATTATATATTTATTTTGTGTACTTATTATGTAATTATTGTAGCATAGATCTATATTTTTGTGTGTGCTAAAATAGTGTGCATTATAATATATAGCTTCTTGCATGAAATATATATGTACTACTTGTTAATAATATATTTTGTACATAAAATATTTTATAAAATTATTTGTATGTTTAATTGTCTAAATGTATTATTATAATTATTATGTACTTTTTGTGATTAATGTATATATTTTTGATGTGCTTCTAAGCCATGTTAAAATATGTACATTAATATTTGGTGGTATATTATAGCTTTTAAATATTTGTTTATATGTATAAGGTTATATACATAAGTATTTATTTATAGTATTTATTTACTTACTGTTTTATATATTTTAATATATTGATTTATATATATATATTATATATATAGTTTATACATATGTTTTGCGACAGACTATTAATGACAGATTCTGTCATTAATAGCCTCGGGCTCAGCAGCAGCCGCTGAAGCATTAATGACAGTTTCTGTCATTAAAACACTGTAACAGCGGCGGGTTTGAGCGGCAAAACAGTGACAGTTTTCCCTGACAGTTTTAACTGTCACTATTTAGCGACTGTGGATTTTAATTCACAGAAGTTCTGTGACAGTTTTACAGTGACAGTCAAGACTGTCACTATAGGCTGTTTTATTCATTTTTATTATTTTAACTCCCTGTTTTCTATGACACTTTGGCAGTTTTATTTATATTATTGTTATATATATATATGTATATATATATGTGTGTTTTGTGAGGTATAATAATTGTTATAATATAGTATTTTAAATTGTATGAATAATGGTTTGCATATATATTATTTATGATGTATATTATTTGTATTATTAAATATACTTTGTGTAGATTCTTTTGGAATCTAATTTGATTCCTAAATTATTGTAGTTTATTTTTATATTATTTTTATAGATGATTTGTAAGGTTGACCTAGGTTTGACCATGTTTGACTTAGTTGACTTTAGAGTTGACCGTAGTTGACTTTCAACTTAGAATTGACTTATTGGCCTAGAAGTTGTCTAGTTTGACTTGTTATCTTTCCGGGACCTTGTTTTTAATGTGGTATTCCATATCTAGGTCTTCGAGGCACCGAGTCAGACATTTGTGAGACTGTTCTTTGGACTTCAGGCGAGTACATTCTCTGATAGTTTCTCATTTATGATATCCTCTATGTTCGTTGTATCTAGTGTAGATATACATGTTTCTCTTGACACTATGGTTACACGGATTGGTATATCCGGATCTCGTCATGAGATGTTATTCCTTGGTATATGGTGTATATGGTGCAAGTATTGTTTCATTGGTTATCTTGTACATGTACAGACACCGATTTTCGGGAGGAGTCGCTCTCTTCTTGGGGAATCTCGTGCCATAACGTACCGTGGTTGGATCTATTATACCAGTCGGGGGTGGAGAGTATTTTAGTGTAGATATGTGATCATACCCTCCTTGTGCATGTCTTGTTTCTTGTGAGTGTTGATTGTACATCGCACGTATAATCAGCCAGGCCATTATACTCTTGTGCAAGTTCCCAAGCCGATCACATGTTAAAGCTAGTACTCACACACTTAGTCATTAGTATTCTTGTTCCATCAGCATATTATTCATTATTGTATTTCTTTCCAGTATTTCCTTATTGTCTCTACATTCTTGTCTCTATTTATGCATCTTGTTTATCCACAGCTATTTACTGTTACATAGTTTTTATCATCATTTGAGAACTGCTGTTAGGGTTGTACTCTGCTTCTTTCCTGACTGGATATATTTTTCCAGATGACATTGAGGAGTACCCTACCTACTATGGACCCCAGGATGTTGTGGGTTTAGATTCTGAGACCCTGGCTCAAGAGGGACTTATCCCAACCGAGACCGTTGACCCTGGAGTTGTAGCTTTATAGTTTTGTAGTATTCTTTTGTACTGGATTTGTCTCCAGCTTATTTCTGTTCTTTCTTCAGACTCATTGATGTATTACTTTAGACTCATGAGTTGTATTGTGACTATTCATTTCTTTATCTGATTCGTGCTCTTTCCATCTTAGTTCTGTGATTGAGTATTTTATCGTTTTTGGTGGTTCATTATATTAGATAGATTATCTAGACAGCGTTCTACCGCCGATTCTGCGGCGTAGGCTGGGCGTTGTTTTCGACTAGTGCCCTTACACCGGGTGCGGGTCGTGACAAATGGGTATTTATTCTTCACAGTCACTGCATTTAAGGCTCTGTATTCGATGCACATACATACTAACCCATCCTTCTTTGGTACAAACAATACTGGTGCTCCCCAGGGTGATGCACTTGGCCGAATAAAACCTTTCTCCTCTAATTCTTTCAACTGTGCCTTCAGCTCATCCATTTTCTTCTTCGCCAATCTGTAAACATGCGACGCTATGGGTACTGCTCCCAGTGTCAATTCAATCGAGAATTCTACATCTTTGTCCGGAGGTAGTCTTGGTAACTCCTTTGGAAAGATATCTTGGAACTCTGAAATGATGAGGTGATAAATAACGTCGTCCATTGTAAGCTGAACACCATCAAGGACTTTTGTGGATCCCTGTGCAAACTCAAGTTCCGGCTGGCATGGTACCTTAAAAAGAATGCTTCCTCCAAAATAGTCAAAAAAAGCGTGGTACTTGCTTAGCCAGTCTATCCCAAGCACAAGATCAAATTTTGGCATAAGAAGGACTAAGAGTCGAGCATTCATCTCTCTGCCACGAATCACTACAGGATAAGATCTACAAATCCGACTAACAGGTACAACTCCTCTTCCGGTGAGAATTCCAACACAAATAGGTAAAGGTGTAGTGGCAATATTGTGCTTGGCAATAAAATTAGAAGATATGAACGAGTGGGTGGCTCCCGTATCAAATAATGTCACAGCAAAAAAAGTAAAAGAAAGAGTAATACCTGCTATAACGTCAATCTCCTGATCCATGTCATCCACTTATAGTATAAAAGCTTGTCCATTCCTTTGTGGTAGTCCATGTCTGGCCCTCGTGAACTGGTCCTCCTGAGTAGGTAGTGGTGGTCCTCGCTAGAATCCTTTGGCTGTTGGGGGTCGAGGTGCTCCTGGTCTTGTCATCTGTTTAACTGGCTTCGATGCTAGAAGTGTTGGCCTCTGTATTGGTGGTGGAGCATCAATGCCTGTTGCATTGGACAGTCTCTCGCCATATGTTGTCCGGAACCATACCTTATATATTGTCCCAAGCGAGTCCGACAGTCTCTCAAAATGTGCTTGCGTTTTCCACAATAACTGTAATGGGGCTTCTCCGAAATCTGGTACGGTCCTGCTCTGTGCTGATGCTGATGTTATTGTGCCAAAGGACGTCTGATAGGCCCTCCTTGCTGTGTCCTTGCTGATCCATGTTGTGCCTTCAGTTGACCTTCCTTTCCCTTGCTGATGGTCTCTTGTAACCTAGCTTCTATCAATAAGTTGGCATAAGAGATCCGGGATTGTGAGCTAGTATAGTGTTGGAGCTCCTGAGTCAGCCCGCGGTGAAACCTCTTAGCCTTCTCCAAGTCTTTAGGTATCAGGACAGTGCCATATTTACTAAGGCGACTAAACTCTGTATCATACTCGTTAACTGTCTTGTTCTCCAACTCCAGATGGAGGAACTGATCGTACAACGCATCTCTTACAGTGTCCGGGAAGTACTTCCTCTCAAAGCACTCCAAGAATTATTCCCAAGTCTGACGCGTACCCAACTGGCGCTCCATTTGTCACTACCATATTCCAAATTAGGGGTATTTTTGTCTTTTTATAATTTAATATGTAAATGATTGCATGATAATTATTTATATTTAAATTGCTGTGATTTTATTTGATTGTTGTACCTTACCGTTGTTTCTATAATTAGAGCACTACACTAGCCATTGTCTTACAACAGATTTTACACCCCTGTCCTAGACGTGTTAGACTGTTATTTTGATCCTTGTGTGACTCATAACCATGTCTTGTTGTGCTTCATTTTAGTCGCACAACATTCGTCGCAAACGACTGCATTTAATTCTATATAAATCTAACTTTGTATCCTTGTGTGTTCCAATCGAAATTGGAGACACAATTTTGACCCATTTTGAGCAACCCAAATAGGTTAATATTTTATTCTGAGTCTACTTCATTCATGACACTTGTGTTCCACTTAATTTCAGCCCTTTATACTTTTAATTAATTTTAGAACACCACATGCATTTATTTTAATTAATTAAATTCATAAACCTCGCTTTGTGCAATTTTCCATTTGTTGGGCACTTTTTGTGCAAAGGTACATTAAGGTGTCCACCCTGTTGGACACGACACGTAAATAAACCCTTTCTCTTTCATAGATATTTTCTACAATTTTTGGGAGTGTAAAATGCAACATCAACCACCTTGAATCATGGCCCTTGAAATCCTTCATGAGAGGCCCAATCCCAAGAGGATTTGACCAAGCCAATTTCTAGGTCAACCCAACACCTATATTATATATATTCTTTTCCTTTTTCTTTTCTTTTCTAAACCTAGCTAATAGCTATCAGCCGACTAACCCCTATTTCCCTATTCATCTTCATCCCCGACCCACTTTACCGCCGGCCACCTCCCTCGTTGACGACTTGCTGTTCTCTACCTGGACAGGAGGAGACCCACCGTGAACGACGCTTCCACCCCGCTGAACCCCGACCGGAGCCGCCGGACTTTGACCCTCATCCCGCTGAAACCGAATCCCATCCGTCGAACTCGACCACCTGCTGATCACCTCGACCCAGGCCAGATAAACTTCGACGAGCATCCCTCCGCCTCACCGCCGTTCTCCTCCACGGATATCCATCACGACCCCCTTCAACTCGCCCAACCGAATCTTCCCCGAGCCAACGGAGCCTACGCCTGAGCCCGGCCAGACCATCTCCCTCACCCGCCTCATCCTTTGCCGGAGACCTGACTGCTCAGAGCCACCCCGCCTGAGACTCACAGCAGTCGCCTGAACTTTATCCCTGTCCTCCCGACCTTGCCAGAACACCCATGTCGACTTTACCTCGACTGAACCACTAGCACCTTCATCATCATCCCCGTCGTCGTCGTGCACGTACACAGGTTCGAGTTTTCTTCCCCTTGCGTACACGTATATGTCCGTGCATACGCATATTCTTCATTGTATGCATGCGTATATTTAGCTATGATAGTATACACGTATTGTATGTTGGTAAATGGGTGTAGGCACTTAGTTTATGTATTAGTTTTCAGTATGGATTAATATACGTATATCATATATTTGTTATATAATTAGTATATATATATACGTACGTATATGTATTATATATGTATTTAATTTGGTGCATATATATATTGTAATTATTAATGCTAGATAATAATAGGTATAAATTATATATGTACTAGGTGACCGAGTGTAACCACGGATACCTAGTAGTTACATTGACCTGTGACCACGTAGCATGATAGTAGACTGCCATATGTACACCGACGTATTGGTAAGACCGTATCATTGACTGTCTGTTATGCACAGCAACTACAGACGTGACACCCCTAGCATAGTCTCTGAGATCATTGTGTTTGATTGTGTGTGTAGTGTAATGTCTGATGCAATATTATATTATATGATATATTTATAGGACTGTTGGATCACTCAGACGATACTTTAGAACTAGGACATTGGTATTGCTATTATGTTGATTATCTCTATAATTCTAGTTGTATAGCGTACATGATTCCGACACTGTAGTATACACGAGTTGGCATTATCGAGACCTATCACGAGGAGTCGTGATTTGGAATCCATCGTGCTAGCTAGGGAAAACAGAGAAATATTAGTAGCTTATGTGATCATACCCAACTCTACATGCATCATAGCTCACCCATACCTCACGTCGGTGCAGGCTGACCATTACATGCCTCATAGCCCGTTACATGTGATTAGCCTGACTATTGCTCACATCATAGCTATCCGGATGGTTAGCCTGACCTTACATGAATCATAGCTAATCATATGTAACAAGCCTAATCAGTCCCAAGCCGATCACATGATATGCTGATGTTTCACACACTTAGTTAGATATTCTTGACATGTATCTTTAGTTTATTGATCTAACATCTCTACATATTCTAGTTATTATTCTAGTACTCATTATACTCTAGTTCATTATTCTAGCATGCACTTGTATTTCTATTTCATTGCTAAGATGTACATTGATGATGATGTTCCAGTATTTCTTTATTCCAGCATTTCTTGCAGTACTTCATTATGTCCAGTATCTCTTATTGCCAGTATTCATATCTGTCTTGTATTTCTTTAAACTGTATTATAGTTTTTGTCAATATAAGTGGAACTGCTGTAAGTGCTTGTACTTCGTTCCAATCCTGACTGGATATTATTTCCAGAGGATCTTGAGGATTTCTATACCAACACTATGGACCGAGTATAGATGCAGACTACACACCAGAGATTTTAGAGGAGACTATTCCTTTAAAGGAGACATTACCTGCAGCTATCTAGACAGCATTTATCTTATGCACTGAGACTTATTTGAGGTTATTGAGTTTATGTTTAGACTTATTCTTAGTTTATATTGAGACTTGTGGAGACTTTATGTTAGACAGCTAGATTGTGGTTTATCTTTATTTTGAGACATGGTGTTTAACTATGTCATTCTTCTTATCTTTTATCGTGCCTTATACTCTTATAGTTGTTGTGATTGAGTTTACATTATGAGATATTGTGAGATGTATATTATCCTCCTTATGGAGATTGATATCATTGACATGTTGTATGTATTATATTAGTATTTATTGTCACCTAGACAGCGTTCTACCGCTGATGCTACAACGTAGGCTGGACGTACCCACGTACTCGTGCCCCTATACTGGGTGTGGATCGTGACACATTTTTAGTGGTGGCCCATGCAGATCTAGTTTCGCAAGTTATGCAATATCGTGGTAGTGCGACAACTTAGTTGTACTACTACGAGCCTGCAATAGGAAATATGATTTAGGATGAGAGTATGCTCAATCACACTAGGAAAATTCTGATCTTTATAATGCTATACTGAATGATTGTTCCTTTAGAATTTTACTGTCATTCCTTGATGATATCGTATCTATCACCTTAATTGATCCTTTTGGTCTGTCTTCAAGATGCCACCGCAGACTAGATCACTGAGAGCGGGAGCATCAACTTCAGAGGGGCCTGCTACCACTCGACCTGACAAACAGACATCTGGAGTTTCTCCTACATCTTCTGTTCATGTAGGAGTATCTGCAGCTAACGGGATTCCTCCTCCACCTGTTCGAAGGATTGCCCCAGCTATGACGGACAACCTTCCACCACCACCGACACCGATTCCCGGAGGAGTGCCCACTGACGGGGCACAGATGTTCGCACTGATCCAGGGCATATTAGAGGCCCAGAGAGTAACAGCAGAAGATAAGCGAGTTCAAGCTGAGGCTCAGAGCGTGCAAGCAGAGGCACACCAGGCACAGACAGAGCTGATAAGAGAGAGCATGGAGAATGCTCATCAGGTGGCTCTCCAAGCTGTGGAGAGAGTAGTACGACAACAGCAGCATCCTGGCCAGCAGCACCAGAGGCCTGGTACCATAGTGGACTTTAAGAGGATGATGCCTCAAGAGTTCAAAGGCACAAAAGGAATACTCTATGCTGACGATTGGTTAGAGGACATAGAGAGAAACTTGTGCTTATCACAGATTCTGGAGATTCTTTAGATCGAGGCCACTGGCAGTCAGATGTTTGATATCGCGCTGATGTGGTATCGTACAAAGCCGAGACTCGCTATCGAAGGACTTACTTGGGATAACTTCAAATATCTCTTCAAAGAGAAGTTCTTTCCTGATGTGGCTTTGGGGGCATTGGAAAGTCAGTTCCATGACTTAGTCCAAGGGAGCATGTCAGTTGACGAATACACCACAGAGTTTTGCCGTTTGAGTCGATTCGTGCCATCAATGATTCGAGACCCAGGAGACAGAGCACGAAAATTCAGGAAAGGATTGAATAGAGAGATCAAGTCTCATACTTCGGGATGACGCACTGCTACATTTGAGGATATTCTGATGGATGCCCAGATTGCTGAATATGACTTGGACCTCTGGCCCAAGAGAGGATGCGACACTTCTGGAGAAACATGTAGTAACACAGGACCGGCCAAGCGCCCACACTTTCAACAACAACAACAGAGGTCGTACCAGCAGCAGCATCAGCAGCACCAGGCACCAGTTCTTGGACACATCTAGCAACAGCAGCCACAGAGACAGAATCAGCCCGTTGCCGAGTGTGCGTATTGCAGAAATATGGGACATACTAGAGACATCTGCAGGAAGAGATTGGGTACTTGCACTACCAGAAAAAGTTAATTTAGCGACGTAAAAAATGTCGCTAAATGACAAAAAAATGTCGCTAATCACTTTTAGTGACGTAATTAGCGACATTTTGAAGAAGTCGGAACTCAGCTAGTCGCTGAAAGGAAAAAAGTCGCTAAGCGTCGCTATACCGACATTTTTTAGCGACATAAATGTGTCGCTAAATTAGTGACGTTTAGCGACACAACGTCGCTAATTAGCGACGTTTGATACGTCGCTAATTAGCGACTTCAATAGTAAAATTATAGTGACGTCTTTAATGACCTGGCATATGCCATGTCAATAATTAGCAACATTTTTAGCGACATTTAGCGACATTTTTTGAGACGTCATTAGCGACGTGTAAAAACGTCGCTAATTAGCGACATATTTAGCGACGTGTATTAACGTCGCTAAATGTCGCTAAAAATGTCGCTAATTGTACAGTGAAAAAATTAAAAAAATAAATATTGAATTATTTCCAAACTATTATTCCTGCAGTTTATTAATTCACAATATGTACAAATAGACCCGGAGCAACCCTCCGTTGAATTTTCTGGGTTTGCCGACCCCCTTGGGTTGAACACTCAACACCGGTAAATTAACATATATTTAATATGAATAATATAATAAAATTTGAAGAAAACAAAATATCCAGTAAATATCATCATAAAGAATACAGCAAATATATATCCATATAATGAGTCTCATCCTAAATAATACAAAGAATACAAATATCCAGCAACTATACTACTGCGGATCTGCAGGAGGATGACCACCGACGCACAAGAAGGATAAGAACAGATCATACTGCTCCCGTGAAATCGATACCGATATTGATGGAGAAGGCAGTGACATCCGTGGAGCCTGTGTCGATGTAGGCGCACCAGGAGGACGTATCCGCTCCAAGTCTGTGAGTCGCTGGTTGTAAGGATCCATGGAAGACAACAGCCTCATACTGCTATGAACCATTGAATCATGCATCATCGTCAGTCTCTTATCCATGGATAGCTGTGATGCCTGCAGCTCCGTCACGTTGCGCTCTGTCGAGGTTCTAAGATCATTTGTCAAATTTCGGAGCTCCGTGATGCTACGGTTGAGCACATCGAATCGTGCGATGAGCGTCGGATCGTCCGCCTGCGGCTGGGACCGGAGCTACTCCTCCATCCTTCGCAGCAACTCATCACGGAGAGACGCAATCTGACGGTCAACGGCCTCCTGGACTCTGGTCGACGACTGCGAGGGCTGTAGAGAATGCGCACTTGTCGGGGAGGCCCTAAATGACTGCGTCACAACTAGGGCGCCATAGGATCCTATACCGTAGTACGTACCCCTCTGGAGACCACCAGTTCCGGTCACCCACAGGTCGTCCGCTAATGGAGGTAGAGCGGGCTGCGAGGAAGTACCAGCCTCTCCAGCTGTAGGTGCACTAGCAGTCGCCCGCTCACGCAGCCTTAGATACTCGGCCTAAAAAAGTTTGAAAACTCGATAATTGTCTAAGTTATATTAAAATTAACACAAAGTAAAGTAATACTTACATATTACTAAACTTAAATATTTTTTCCTACTACCATTTTATCGTACTTACATTAAAATAATATATCTTAAATAAAAAACATACCAAACGACGGAAATGTTCCGTCATCGGAATCGAGCCACCACACCACATGGCAGTATTCCGCCTAGCCGCCTTGGCCTTCTCAGACCTTTCCTTGTAGCTCGGATCGTTGAATCTAGCCCTCATCGCAGTCCACTGCTCAGGCATGATCCAACCTTGGATCGGTTTTCCAGCACGATCATGAGCCTTCTGGTCATCCAGAGCATCACGGATAAGCTTGGCGGCAACGGTAGAAAACAGCCGCTCGATCAACTCGGCCCGGTACGGAGGATAGAAATACGTTTGCTATAATAAATAATTTAGTAAGTGAGCATCACAGATAAGTTATATAATATGCATAAATTAGAAGATTTATATAATATACTTTTACCTGGAAGTACGTAAACCAGAATGCCTTCCTATCCACCGGAGCTTCAAAGTAGTTGATCCAAGGGCCACCGTAGTTGTTCCTCAGAAATAAGCCCAGGCGTCTCTGAGCCGACGATGGACGATATCTATACAGAGATAATTATTTTGATCGAAAAAGTCAATATGATGAATAAAGAAATACACGATATATATTATGCTAAACCATCTAATTGACTTACTTTGTACCGTCGGCCCAAATCTCTGTTCTCGTCTCCTCCGGAGGTGCGCATAGAGGATCTTGCTGATGCTGGGATAATGTCGGCACGACCTCTTCTACATGCTCATCTGTCTCCATGGTTCCGTTAGCAGGAGGAATGCTGGACGAGAGAGTACTATCACGCCAAGAACGACTCATCCCAGGAGTGATGCCACGTAATGTCGTCGTAGTCGGAGATGTGACTGATCAATATACTGGAGTACTGGGCGACGATGATCCGGAACCAACAGTAGGCAGTACGGAGGAGCACTCTGTCTACCTCGGGACCTGTCAAATCCTCTACGTCGTCCTGTCATACCTGATAACAACATATAATGAATAAAGAAAAACATAAATATATAGTACATTCTACAGTCAAAATATGATGCATATCTAAAAGCATTCTATAGTCAAAATATAATATATATATTTGTTAAAATAGTATATTCTACAGTCAAAATATAGTTATATTTACAGGCAAAATATTTTATTTTCAATCATCTTCAAAAAATTTATCTTGTTCGCCTTCCTCGTCCTCCTCTTCCTCTTCCTCTTCCTCTTCCTCCTCCTCATCTTCACTTTTATCTACTTCATCTTCGTCTTTGTCTTCCTCTTCGGATAATTCTACATCTTCTACATTATTACTCGTGTAATGAGTAACTTTCGTTGAGTCCACATCTACAATATTTGTTACAAGAGGTAGATCGTCCTCCTGATAAGCTATTTCATCAATGTCAAAAGTATTTCTAGCTTTAGTCTTGCATACTACCCACCAATCCGACCTCGTTGTCCCCCGTCTAGGATAAGTTGTGAAGTACCCGAGCTGATCCTGACTTGATAGGACAAATGGTTCGTAGCCTTGATATCTACGCTTGTAGTTTATATCCACAAGGCCATGCTTGTCAATTTTTCAACCTTGATCTTGAATCGAATCGAACCATTCACACTTGAATAGCACGATATTAGTAGGTTATGTGCCATAATTATATGTCAACTTCACAATATCTCGTAAGATGCCAAAGAAATCAGTGCATGGATCGACGTCTTTGTAGTTTAAATATTTGATACACAAACAACTATTTTTTGTGGAATCAAGATCCATAAAGCTGTCTCTGATAGGAGCATTTGTTGACTTGAACTAAACCCATTCACACATAAACTTGGCCATATTTTAACGGCAAAAATTGGTCCCTTGGCTAGAGTTCTAATAGATTCAGTCTCGGGTGTTATTAGACGATCGACCTAAATACCAAAGTAGCGGTAGTAAGTTATTTGTTTTGCAAGTGCAGAAATAAAAAGTAATTACCAAGCACCTTACATATGCACTCAACCAAGAAGAAAAATGGCATCTTATTTCTTGTTCTACTTTTATGTCTCTTATGTAGGGTCTAACCGACCTCAACTCATCATTATATGTGCTGAAAAACAATGAAGCAACTGCTGATTAGTAGCATAATAGTAGCTTATGCTATTACATTGAGATGATGTAAACGTGGGTGTATTAATTACTTACCCCTCTAGCTTCTCCACTTCATCCTTATCGCAATTAAGTAATATATACAACTGAGCAGCCCTTAGCTCGTCGTCATTCAAATATCTCTTCTTCATTTTTCCCGAAGGCTTTTCGGACGCATTGAATACTTTGAGTATTGCATCATTAGATTTCTGATATCCGTCATTATTTCTCGGAGCTTTCGTTCTATTATTAGCAACATGAGGTTTGAAATACGTTGAGCAAAAGTTTGTAATCTCCTCGAGAACATAAGCTTCACAAATAGAGCCCTCAACCCGTGCCTTATTTTTTACCTTTCTCTTTAGGTGATTCAGATACCGCTCGAAGGGGTACATCCATCGATAACTGACAGGACCACCAACACGTGCCTCATAGGAAAGATGAATTGGCAAATGCTCCATAGAGTCGAAGAATCCAGGAGGAAACACCTTCTCGAGCTTACATAGTGTTACTGCAATGTCCTTCTCTTGCTTTTCTAGACGATTGACGAGCAACTTAGTACAACAAAGATCTCTAAAGAATATGCTGAGCTCTGTCAATGGATCCCAAATGACCTGCAGTAAGAATTCTCGAAATACAATCGGAATTAACCTTTCCATGAATACGTGACAATCGTTGTCACGACCCGCACCCGGTTTAGGGGCACGAGTGCGTGGGTACGTCCAGCCTACGCCGCAGCATCGGCGGTAGAACGCTGTCAAGGTCTTGGTACTATCTAGCCAATCTCACACAAGCATCAAATCTCTATAAGGAGGCACAGATGACACAATAAAATGGACACATACTCAATCACAGGATTACAGCACGATAAGATATCCAACAAAAATTAAATACAACACAAGTCAAAAAGTAATAACTTAACTCAACAATTATTCAAGTCTCAATAAAAATGCCGAAGATAAATCCGGTACCAAATAGTCTACTGAAAGAACTAACTAGAAGATTGGTGATTCCGGCTAGACCTCCCGGAATCACAACTAAACTACCAAGTCTGCAGCTACTCACCATATGGTCCATAAAGTGTCGGACAGCGGTCCTCTAAGACATAGTCTGGAAAAATATTTCCAGTCAGGAAGGAGCAAAGTACAAATCTCAAATAACAGTTCTATTAAATTGATAAGGACTATAAAGCAATAAACATGTGATGCTAGCTACTGAGAAGACAGTGAAATAAATGCAATAGCAATTAAAGAGAGACAGGCAATGTAAAGAGACAGGCAATAGACAATATGATACAGTCAGTGCATGTATGAAAATGAAAAGAACAAGGAACAGTATCATATACGGGTGATGTAGTATATGATTTAAATAGAGAACTGTAATCTATTCTAAGTGTTTGAAATAGTAGTTTCAAAATGTGATCGGCTTGGGAACATGTACGATAGCTATAGGGCCGGGCTAATCATGGGTGAAGAGCATGATTAACACTTATATTGTTCTACACTATAATAAGAGGTTATGATCACATTTCTTACTAACTACTTTCCTGCCCCCAACTAGTAATGTGGATCCAACCATGACAAGTCACGATACACGAGCAAGTCCAATCTATCATGTACGATGTCTAATATACATGTCGTGTACAATGTCAATGCGATAATCAATGTAACATCTCATGACTGCAGATCCAAGCTATACTAGTCCGTGTAGCACAGTATCAAGGATTCAGATGTAACATTTTATGATTATTGAACTTATAAAAATTATCAAGAAATTGAAAATTATCAGAGAATGTACTTGCCTTGGGTCCTTAGCTGATAATTATGGATGTCCTGTTCCAGAGTATCCCCTGGGTAAACCAACAGTCCTATAACATATCACAAGCAAAACCACATTTGCATCAGATGCTACACTAACACAGTCTAAAAATACTGAGTTCGGGACTTCTCTAGGTATGATACTGGTCACCTAGGATCATCTATTAAATAGACATCTAAAACACATTACATATATTTAACTAACATATACATTAATGCTTATAATATATATATATACACCAAATTTAGTACATATACAATATTTATATGTACCATTTAATTATATGTATAATATATATACAGGTTGAACAATATATTTACTATATACATTAATTTTATATGTTAAAAATATACTAAGTATGTATACAAAATACATGGATATACATACACAAGTTATATATATTAGAATACGTAGTTATATATTTTAATATGTTGAAACTACATGTGCCACATTACTACAACCAATATTTGTATAAAACAAAAATATATATATATTGAATATCTATATAGA
This sequence comes from Iris macrosiphon, assembly GCA_036927795.1. NCBI lineage: Eukaryota > Viridiplantae > Streptophyta > Magnoliopsida > Asparagales > Iridaceae > Iris > Iris macrosiphon. Next base: position 86,121,214 of record JAYESA010000020.1, on the reverse strand, counting down.
TATATATATACCAAATCTTATTATATTTCCCATATACATATATATATATATATATACACATATATATATCAAATACTAAAATACGTATTTACATATTCATACATTTATACCAAAATACGTATATAATATATACACATATATAAGCCTATCAGTAATTTGTACAAAATACATATAAGTGTATATACACTAATAGAAGTATATAGGTATATATATACACCTACATATCCTATTAAACATTAATTTAAATTACATAATTACATATACAAGTTAATATATATACATATACTTATACATTAAATACCTACATACATACATCCATACATACATATATACAAAATAAACTATACTTATAAGAAGGAGGGAAGAGAGAAGAGCTTACTGTGATGGGTCGGCCGCTGGGCTTGCTGGCCGGAGTACGGCAGGAGGCCGCCGGAGGGAGAGACCAGGGAGGAGTTGACGATGGTGGTCGGCAGGCTGGTTCGGGTCGACAGGCCGTGGAGCTTGATCAGTGGAGAACGGGGGTCGACCGCCGCACGGGCCGGACGTCGAGGCAGCGCCGGCCGGGATCGGGATCAGTCGCCCGGCCGGCTGCTGGACAGGCCGGCGGTGGATCGGCTGGGTCGGGGCAGTCGCCGCGGGGAGGAGATGGGGAAGGAGGGGTGTCGGCCGGCTGACCACGCCGGAGTTGATGCCGTGGCCGGAGTATACAGGAAGTCGGGGTGCAGTCGCAGTGGTCGGGCGGCTCGCCGGGCTGAGCAGGTGGTGGTGCTGCCAGCGGCCGCCGGGAACAGTAGATGCGGGGAGGAGCACAGCCGGGTGAACAGGGACTGCGGGGGGTAGCTCTCGAGCAGCAGGGGGCCGGCTGCGGGGAACTCGGCCGCCCGGGGTTGGCCGGGTGGCCGGAGCAGTATGATAGGGTGGTGAAACTGGTTTCCCCCCTTCCAAATTTAAATTTGAAATTAATGAAGAAGGAAAGAAGAAGAAAAGAAAGAGAAGAAGAGAAGAAGAAGGAAGAAGGAGAAAGGAAAAGTTTTTCTACGGTTGAGGATGGAGGAGAGAGAGAGGTGGGGGCTTGGTTGGGGAAACCTAGGTTTTCTAGGGATTAGGGTTGATGGTGACATGACATAAATAGGGAGAGAGGGTGTTGATGGATGGTGGTGATTGAACCCCTAGAATGAGTGGCTAGGATTGTTCATGAAGGAAATTATTTTCATGTAAAGTTGAGTGGGGAAAAATGCAATTTGGTCCACAAATAAATAACCTTTCCATTTGGTCATGGCCAATGGGGTGATGACACCTACAATTGAATAATTGCAACTTGGCTCCTTAAATTCGGAAAATTGCACAAACACATAAAATAACACAAAATTTGTGGAGAAAAATGTGTTTAGTAATTTTTATGGTGAGAGGGTGTTGGCTGTTAGGCACGGGTTTAATTAATCGGGTACTGGAATTAAATTGGGATTTTCAGAATTGGTTTAAATAGTATCCTCAATTTAATTAGAAATAAATGCAAGTTGTGTTCTAAAATTAATTAGGAGTATATGGGGCCAAAATCAGGTCAGGTCATCAATACCAATAATGAAGAAGACTCAGAACAGAATATTTCCCTAATTTGGGCCGCACGAAAAATAGGTCAAGTTTGCCTCCAATTTCGATTGGAACGCACAACGATACAAAATAGGGATTTATTAAATAACGTCCGCGATGACTTTTGTGTGGCTAGAAATAATGCACAGAGAGCATAATCATGAGTTGCAAAAATAGCAGAATGGAAGGCGGGCATGTCTAGGGCAAGATTGTGAAATTTGTTGGGAGGCAAAAGTCAGGATAGTGCTCCAAATATCGAAGCGAAGGCAATGCGCAAATAATTAAATAAATTATGGTAATTAATTACAATCTCCAATAAATAAATTCTAGATAAAACAATTAAATACAGAATTCCATAATTCGGACAGGCGTTCATCTACTGGGCTTCTAGGTCAAGTCTGCTAGCTCAAAATAAATGAACACTGTAATAATTATATATTTAATTACACATCACATAATTATTTAAATTAAATATACCATCATGCAATTACTTAATTGTAACTACCATAATATTAAATATTATAAAAAGTCAAAAATACCCCTGTTTCGGAATGTGGTAGTGACAAGTCTACCCTCCTTAAAAGAATTTCGTCCTCAAAATTTAAAATCCTCAAGGTAGCGTTTAATCATACACATTATTATTTCCCTCAAATTTTAAATTCATCAACCACGAAATCAGTTAATAATCCACAAGGTCTTTTCACAATTTTCAAAAATTCTAATGTTATTGCGTTCCTGAAAAATCCTCGAAATAAAAATCAAAGCCCATTTTATCAAAAATTTCTCCAAAATCTTTAGTTAATAATTCAATACTCAAAATTTAATATCCGCTCCTCTAACTTGATTTTTTTTTTCCAATGCACAATTATAAAATGTAATCTCGTACCACAGTTTGAATTTAAATATTTATTCATCAAAAATTTTATTTCTCAATTTCCTCTTCCTCAAAATACCCACCAATGCGATACTTAAAGATTCTTAAATTGCAATATCTCATATATAAAATTTTAAAATTTATAACTTGCAGCCAAATAAATATAATGATAGTCTCCCAAAATTTTTAAATTTTAATAACCAATTTAATCATATCATAATCTTCCTGGAATTAATAAACCACCAATTATGCCATGTTAATTTCTTAACCCTCTATTTAAATCAATGTTTATCCTCGAATTTTAATCATCTTGTCTCTCTTGTCAAGTCATAACCCCTTCATGAATCTTTGTCATGGTCAAACCCCAATAATCCTGGTCAAAAAATCTTTCCTATAATCATACAACATGCAACCCAAGGGGAATATGTACGGTCATAGTATCCTTTGTCATGGTATTGCAGTCTCTGTATCAGGGGTACTACTAACTATATTATAACAAGAATCATGCATACAAGCTACGGTACTAAGGTATCAATCAATCAATCAAATAGGGAGGGACAGAAAGAAGGAAAGAACAGAACCTGCTAACACATTACCTGTAGTATCGGTCTCCTCGACCGTCATCGCAATTGCCCCGCCCTGCTGGGGTGGTTCCCTTCGCGGGTGCTGAGCAATATACGGTTTCATAGGTAGCCTAACTGGATCTCTATAATCTGAAGCTGCGCACTGGCCGGGAAGATAAGGGGCTAGAAGACAATCCTTTACTCGATGTCTCGCAGCGCCGCAGTGCAAACAAAGTCCTAGCCTCGTTCTACAGCTCTCCCAAAGGTGACCTGGCTTCTTACAGAAATGACAAGTCTGTTGTGTCTCTCTTGGAGGCTGTTGCTGATTCTGCTGAACACGGACTGGTGCCTGGTACTGTTGTTGATACTGATACGCCCATAGATGTTGCTGGATAGGAACTGGTGCTAGGTACTGCGGTGGATGCTGAAATGTCCATGGTTGTTGCTGGCTATGAAATGGTACTGGGTACTGCTGTTGGTGCTGAATACGGGGATGCTTGGCTGGTCCTGTGCTACCATTTGTATCTCCAAAAGTATCGTGACTCCTCTTAGGCCTGAGATCCAGATCCTCTTCTGCAATCTGAGCATCCATCAAGATAGCCTCAAAGGTAGCGGTACGACGACCAGAAGTACGTGACCTAATCTCTCTCGTCAGCCCCTTTCTGAATTTCTGGGCTCGATCTCCTGGGTCCCGAATTATAGACGATGCAAAATGGCTCAATCTACAGAATTCTGCAGCGTACTCGTCGACCGACATGTTTCCTTGAACCAAGTCATGAAACTGACTTTCCAAGGTTCCCAATGCCACGTCAGGAAAGAACTTCTCCTTGAAGAGGTCCTTGAAGGTCTCCCAAGTAAGTCCTTGCGCAGAAATTCTCGGCTCCGTGCGATACCACGTGAGTGCGATATCAAACATCTGATTGCCAGCGGCTTCTATCTGTAAGTTCTCCGGAATCTGGGTCAATCGCAGGCTCCTCTCTATATCCTCTAGCCAGTCGTCAGCGTAGAGTATCCCTTCAGTGCCTTTAAACTCTCGAGGTATCATCCTCTTGAAATCTACTATAGTGCCTGATCTCTGCTGCTGGCCAGGAAACTGCTGGTACTGTGCTACTCTCTCCAAAGCTTGGAGAGTCACCTGATGAGCATTCTCTATGCTTTCTCTCATCAGCTTGGTTTGTGCCTGGTGCGCTTCTGCTTGCACCCTCTGAGCCTCAGCTTGAACTCGCTGAGCGTCTGCCATCACTCTTTGGGCATCTACCATGCCCTGGATCAAGGTAAACATCTGCGTTCCGTCAATGGGCAAACCTCCGGGAATCGGAGTCGGTGGAGGAGGAAGGTTGTCCGTCACAGTTGCGGCAATCCTCTGAGCAGGTGGGGGAGGAGGATTCCCGAAAAGTGCGGATACTTCTACGTGCATCGGAGATGTAGAAGGAACTACTGCTGTCTGTCCCTCAGGTGGAGAGGTGGCAGACCCCTCTAAAGCTGATGTTCCCGCTCTCATAGACCGTGTCTACGGTGACATCCTGAAGACAGATCCCAAAGAATCAATTTAGGCAAAATGCGATATCATCAAGGAAGGACAGTATAGTTCTAAAGAGCAACATTCAAGGTAAAAGATTGGAAATAAATATTCCTAGTTGTGATTGCACAGGTCAAAGATACATCCATGGTCTGATACATCTATCCCCTAGGTACCACAGTTCTACTATAAGCACACTCACTGCTAGCTTTCTTACCTACTGCAATCGCTGATACTAGTTATCCTTATCACTCAAGTGCATATCAAATACAACACATCATACTAAGTACTGCTCTTCCTAATACAATCCTAGATGAACACCTAAGCCAGTTGGCAGTGAAATCTTAATCATGCTCAAGCCAACATATCCTTACACATGCATCTTATATACTAATATATCTCTCCCCCTATAAAATCTTATCCTCAAAATAAAATTCCTCAAAATAACTCCTTGAATAAATTTTATAGTAACATGCATATACCTTCCTCAAAGGTTAATTTTTAAATACTGAAATAAAAACTTAATCACAAAATCCTTACGGACTTGTCTAGGTTCATTGAATCGAATCTGAATTCCTCAAAATAAATCTTTTAATAACATCTCAACTTCTAAAAATTCAAAAATTTATAATTTATTTTTTTTAATCTTCAATTAAAGATTTAAATCCACCTTCTGCAGTCCAATAGCTCTAATGTTAATCTTCCTCGCTGTCCTCATCGTCATGCGTCATCAGATAATACCATAAATCAGTCTACAAATTCATCTTGATATGAAATCAAACCCTACTATGAAACCAAAATCCTAATTTAATAACTAATCAACAATCAACAAGTAAGAATGGACGGAACAAGGGAACAATTTTTAAATTGGAAAATTTAACAAGATTCTCAGGGGTCATCCCAGGAATCTCTCAAGGAATTGTGATTGAGTATTCGCTCTCGTCCTAGTATCCTATGTCCTAGATCCTATCGCAGGTACGCAGTAGTGTAACAAAGATGCCACACTACCACGACATCGCACAACTTGCGAAGTCTGACCTGCATGGGCCACCACTAAAAACGTATCACGACCCGCACACGGTTTTGGGGCACGAGTGCGTGGGTACGTCCAGCCTACGCCGCAGCATCGGCGGTAGAACGCTGTCAAGGTCTTGGTACTATCTAGCCAATCTCACACAAGCATCAAATCTCCATAAGGAGGCACAGATGACACAATAAAATGGACACATACTCAATCACAGGATTACAGCACGATAAGATATCCAACAAAAATTAAATACAACACAAGTCAAAAAGTAATAACTTAACTCAACAATTATTCAAGTCTCAATAAAAATGCCGGAGACAAATCCGGTACAAAATAGTCTACTGAAAGAACTAACTAGAAGATTGGTGATTCCGGCTAGACCTCCCGGAATCACAACTAAACTACCAAGTCTGCAGCTACTCACCATATGGTCCATAAAGTGTCGGACAGCGGTCCTCTAAGGCATAGTCTGGAAAAATGTTTCCAGTCAGGAAGGAGCAAAGTACAAATCTCAAATAACATTTCTATTAAATTGATAAGGACTATAAAGCAATAAATATGTAATGCTAGCTACTGAGAAGACAGTGAAATAAATGCAATGGCAATTAAAGAGAGACAGGCAATGTAAAGAGACAGGCAATAGGCAATATGATACAGTCAGTGCATGTATAAAAATAAAAAGAACAAGAAACAGTATCATATACGGGTGATGTAGTATATGATTTAAATAGAGAACTGTAATCTATTCTAAGTGTTTGAAATAGTAGTTTCAAAATATGATCGGCTTGGGAACATATACGATAGCTATAGGGCCTGGCTAATCATGGGTGAAGAGCATGATTAACACTTACATTGTTCTACACTACAATAAGAGGTTATGATCACATTTCTTACTAACTACTTCCCCGCCCCCAACTAGTAATGTGGATCCAACCATGACACGTCATGATACACGAGCAAGTCCAATCTATCATGTACGATGTCTAATATACATGTCGTGTACAATGTCAATGCGATAATCAATGTAATATCTCATGACTGCAGATCCAAGCTATACTAGTCCGTGTAGCACAGTGTCAAGGATTCAGATGTAACATTTCATGATTATTGAACTTATAAAAATTATCAAGGAATTGGAAATTATCAGAGAATGTACTTGCCTTGGGTCCTTAGCTGGTAATTATGGATGTCCTGTTCCAGAGTATCCCCTGGGTAAACCAACAGTCCTATAACATATCACAAGCAAAACCACATTTACATCAGATGCTACACTAACACAGTCTAAAAACACTGAGTTCGGGACTTCTCTAGGTATGATACTGGTCACCTAGGATAATCTATTAAATAGACATCTAAAACACATTACATATATTTAACTAACATATACATTAATGCTTACAATATATATATATACACCAAATTTAGTACATATACAATATTTATATGTACCATTTAATTATATGTATAATATATATACAGGTTGAACAATATATTTACTATATACATTAATTTTATATGTTAAAAATATACTAAGTATGTATACAAAATACATGGATATACATACACAAGTTATATATATTAGAATACGTAGTTATATATTTTAATATGTCAAAAATACATGTGCCACATTACTACAACCAATATTTGTATAAAACGAAAATATATATATATTGAATATCTATATAGATATATATATACCAAATCTTATTATATTTCCCATATACATATATATATATACACACATATATATATCAAATACCAAAATATGCATTTACGTATTCATACATTTATACCAAAATACGTATATAATATATACACATATATAAGCCTATCAGTAATTTGTACAAAATACATATAAGTGTATATACACTAATAGAAGTATATAGGTGTATATATATATACACCTACATATCCTATTAAACATTAATTTAAATTACATAATTACATATACAAGTTAATATATATATATATACTTATACATTAAATACCTACATACATACATCCATACATACATATATACAAAATAAACTATACTTATAAGAAGGAGGGAAGAGAGAAGAGCTTACTGTGATGGGTCGGCCGCCGGGCTTGCTGGCCGGAGTACGGCAGGAGTCCGCTGGAGGGAGAGGCCAGGGAGGAGTTGACGATGGTGGTCGACAGGCTGGTTCGGGTCGACAGGCCGTGGAGCTTGATCAGTGGAGAACGGGGGTCGACCGCCGCACGGGCCGGACGTCGAGGCAGCGCCGGCCGGGATCGGAATCAGTCGCCCGGCCGGCTGCTGGACAGGCAGGCGGTGGATCGGCTGGGTCGGGGCAGTCGCCGCGGGGAGGAGATGGGGAAGGAGGGGTGTCGGTCGGCTGACCACACCGGAGTTGATGCCGTGGCCGGAGTATACAGGAAGTCGGGGTACAGTCGCAGCGGTCGGGCCGCTCGCCGGGCTGAGCAGGTGGTGGTGCTGCCAGCGGCCGCCGGGAACAGTAGATGCGGGGAGGAGCACAGCCGGGTGAACAGGGACTGCGGGGGGTGGCTCTCGAGCAACAGGGGGCCGGCTGCGGGGAACTCGGCCGCCCGGGGTTGGTCGGGTGGCCGGAGCAGTATGATGGGGTGGTGAAGATGGTTTCCCCCCTTCCAAATTTAAATTTGAAATTAATGAAGAAGGGAAGAAGAAGAAAAGAAAGAGAAGAAGAGAAGAAGAAGGAAGAAGGAGAAAGGAAAAGTTTTCCTACGGTTGAGGATGGAGGAGAGAGAGAGGTGGGGGCTTGGTTGGGAAAACCTAGGTTTTCTAGGGATTAGGGTTGATGGTGACATGACATAAATAGGGAGAGAGGGTGTTGATGGAGGGTGGTGATTGAACCCCTAGAATGAGTGGCTAGGATTGTTCATGAAGGAAATTGTTTTCATGTAAATTTGAGTGGAGAAAAATGCAATTTGGTCCACAAATAAATAACCTTTCCATTTGGTCTTGGCCAATGGGGTGATGACACCTACAATTGAATAATTACAACTTGGCTCCTTAAATTCAGAAAATTGTACAAACACATAAAATGACACAAAATTTGTGGAGAAAAATGTGTTTAGTAATTTTTATGGTGAGAGGGTGTTGGCTGTTAGGCACGGGTTTAATTAATAGGGTACTGGAATTAAATTGGGATTTTCAGAATTGGTTTAAATAGTATCCTCAATTTAATTAGAAATAAATGCAAGTTGTGTTCTAAAATTAATTAGGAGTACATGGGGCCAAAATCAGGTCAGGTCATCAATACCAATAATGAAGAAGACTCAGAACAGAATATTTCCCTAATTTGGGCCGCACGAAAAATAGGTCAAGTTTGCCTCCAATTTCGATTGGAACGCACAACGATACAAAATAGGGATTTATTAAATAACGTCCGCGATGACTTTTGTGCGGCTAGAAATAATGCACAGAGAGCATAATCATGAGTTGCAAAAATAGCAGAATGGAAGGCGGGCATGTCTAGGGCAAGAATGTGAAATTTGTTGGAAGGCAAAAGTCAGGATAGCGCTCCAAATATCGAAGCAAAGGCAATGCGCAAATAATTAAATAAATTATGGTAATTAATTACAATCTCCAATAAATAAATTCTAGATAAAATAATTAAATACAGAATTCCATAATTCGGACAAGCGTTCATCTACTGGGCTTCTAGGTCAAGTCTGCTAGCTCAAAATAAATGAACACTGTAATAATTATATATTTAATTACACATCACATAATTATTTAAATTAAATATACCATCATGCAATTACTTAATTGTAACTACCATAATATTAAATATTATAAAAAGTCAAAAATACTCCTATTTCGGAATGTGGTAGTGACAATCGTGGCTCTTCATACCTGCCAGTTTATTCTCCTTGAGGTCGACGCATCTTCTCAAGTTCGACACGTACCCGTCTGGAAACTTTAGACCCTGAATCCACCTATAAAGTCTTCCTTTATCCTCTTTCTCCAGTGAGAAAACTGACTTAGGTTGCTTTAACTTTCCATTCCCCTCCTCTATCAAATGCAATTCAGGATGTCTATATATTTCTTCTAAGTCCAACCTGGCCTTCGGATTATCTTTCGTCTTCCCATTTACCTCTATTACAGTATTAATTATGTTATCAAACACATTCTTTTTGATATGCATGACATCAAGGTTATATCTGATCAGATTTATGCTCCAATATGGCAGATCCCAGAATATACCTCTCTTCATCCAGTTATGGGTGCGACCAAATCCGTCACACTTGTACCCCTTAGCAGGCTCTTCGATAGCAGTTGGTAAATCTTTTACCTCTTCCCATATCATGTATCCGGGCCATCTTGGTGGTGGATTGGCCTTCTCCACAATGCCCGTACGAAAAACATTCTTGTTCCTCCGGTACGGATGATCCTTTGGCAAAAATTATCGATGACAATCGAAGAAGCACGGTTTGCCTCCGTGTTTCAAACGGAAAGCCTTAGTCTGGTCCATGCAATACGGACATGAGAGACAACCATGGGTGCTCCATCCCGATAATATTCCATAGGCCAGAAAGTTGTTGATGGTCCACATAAGTGCTGCCCTCATCTGAAAATTCTGCTTTTAGAAACATCGTATGTGTTGGCACCTACTTCCCACAGCTGATTCAACTCATCTATGAAATGCTTTAAATACACATCGATGTTCCTCTTTGGAATGTTCGGACCCGGGATAATAACGGTTAGGAATATATACGGAGTCTTCATGCACATCCAAGGCAGTAGATTGTACGGAGTGATGATCATAGGCCAACATGAATACAGGGAGCTCGAAAGTCCGAATGGGGTAAAACCGTCAGAGGAGAGCCCCAATCTGACATTACGCGGATCCGAAGCAAAATCTGGATACTTTCGATCAAAGTGCTTCCATGCTTCTCCATCGGATGGATGATCTAATACTCCTTCGATCTATTTTCGCCTGTGCCAACTCATGTTTTCTGCAGTCTTCTTAACCATAAACAATCGCTGCAACCGCGGTGTCAAAGGCAAGTAGTGCATCGAATTGGTAGGCTTCCTTGCACCGACAGACTTTCCTCCACCAGTGGCCTTATAGCGATCAGCACCACAGAATCAGCACGCATCTTCATCCTTTTCGTCTTTGTAGTACAACATGCACCCGTTGCGACATGCATCGATTTTCTCGTATCCCATCCAGAGCGATCTCACCATCCTCTTAGATCAATAGAAGTCTTTCGGCAACTTTGCACCCTTGGGCAAGATTTCTATAATCAAATCGATCAGTCGATTATAGCATTCTTGCGACATGTTAAAATCGAACTTGATGCTCAATAATCTTGTAACCACCTCCGACGATGAATGATCCTCACAACCAGGATATAGTGGAGTCATTGCATTCTCCAGCAACTCCATAAACTTTACAGCATCGGCATTCGGTGCCTCCTCAGCTGCATCATAATTGTTCGAATTGAAACTAGGTCCCGCCGTATCATAATTATCTGGATTGAAACTAGGCCCCGCCGCATCAAAAACCATGTTCACCCACCCGTCGTCTTAAGCATCATGGTCGTGGACATCCATATACGGCTCCACATAAGGCTCCAACTCCGATGCTAGAGACACAAGTTCTCCGTGCGCGGTCCACTGATAGTTATTCGATGTGAAGCCCTTCAAGTACAAATGATATATGACTTCCACTTCTGGATGATATTTTCAGTTGTGATATCTCACACACGGACACTTAATGTTGGTACCGTCCATATACTGAGAGAACGCCTTGGCGAACTGCAGGAACTGCTGTACACCCTCAATGTATTCATCCTACACACTGCACATATCATCAGGATGACGGTTGTACATCCATGAACGATAACACAGATAGTAATTCATATCTATTTCTAGATACTTCTGTAAAATTTTAGACAAGGTCACAAGCCATCTCATATTTAATATAAAACATATTAATTTTACGCACTTATTTAACTAAAGAACTTATCAATGCAATGGCCAAGTAACTGATTACTGCTCTGCTTTGGTAATCACAAGGTCTTATGCAAAGTAGCCATCAACCTTTTTAGACAGTGAGCTGGATGACACACACATCACTCATTATTTCTTCTTAAATGTCACTTCATTTGGGTGGTTGTTGCTTGTGCTATTTTGTCAACCCACAAAATTTTCAAGTTGGTTGTGTACTGTTATGCAGTTATGAGAGCAATTAGTTCTCGTTGGTTAGATGGTGTAATTATAATGTCATACAGAGAGCCCTACTTACATTAATAGCTTGCTTTGACATTGGAGAGTGGAGACCTTATACTGAAATAGGCTAAAATATGGTTACTATGTCATTTCTAGGTTAAAACTATGCCATACTAGTCAAACTAGGTCATTACCCCAATTTGGGTTCATAACTAGCTTTTAAGTTGGTTTATAGAGCCATACTAGTTAAAACTAGGTGTTACTAGGTTATCCCTGGGTTTCTAGGTTATTCCGGTAGGTTTCTAGCTTATTATACTATAATATACACTATTACCTACTAATACCTTGGCTTATAGATAATTTTCTTAGTATCCTAATCAAATATTTTAGTTGTACCTCATATACCTTAACTATGGCCAAATACCTTGGTTATGGGTCATTACCTTAGCTATGAGTTAATACCTTGGCTTTGAGCCAATACCTTATCCACGTATCTTAGTATCTTATGTCGTATCATGATAACTACCTGAATCCAATACCTTAGCTAAAACAACCATATCTTAACTTAATACCTATTGGTATCCCATACCACTCAACTGGTATCTCAATATATATATATATATATATATATATATATATATATATATATATATATATATATATATATATATATACCTTAATACTAACTAGTATAACATCATACTTCACCACCTTGCATTGGTACACATCTCATGATACCACACTACGTACATTAACCCCAGACTCATATCACTCTACCTATACTCTAATATATCCTCAACTAATATCTTAACTGTCATTCTACCTAAAGCTTGGTCCTTATACTTACCAATGTCTTAGGATTCCAGATACCTACTAACCATATAATACCCTATATTAAGTCATTCCCTGTTCCCATACATATCTCATATACTAACACACCTGATATAAACTCACCCACACACATTCTCATATCTGAATACATAAATAAACACTGATACACCTATACCTCTAACACCGGTACTGCTGTTAACTTGTTGTAGTGCGCCTCTACATAAACTTGATACTGGAATGAACCTACAATAGTTTCCACACACACCTAATACCCAATATCTTGATACTTGGTATCTCATATTTTTAGCACTCTTAACACTTGGCCACTTACCTAGGATACTCAATTACCTAGTGTCATAACTCATATCTTAGTACCTATACCTTGATTCCAATACCTAAACTCAAGGATACCCCTCTTGGTATGCTAGACTCACATATATTCCTCATAACTCACTCAATACACCTGTACTAGCAACCTAAACAATCACTCACACTTAACACTCCATTCGAACCCTTCTAACCAACTGTTCCTTCCAGACTTCGACTGCATGAGCTCTGCAATCCCCCTTATTGCTGCTGCATACAACACTTCTATAACAACACACTTCCTTAGGCAGTTTCTGGATGCAACAAGCAGTTGCTACTGCACAGGGTATTGGTATTTACTTTGTGGATTTAACTTAAGGGTTCGCCACCTCTGATACCTCTTGAATCACCCTTAAAAGTGTTTTATGTTGTCCAAACATTACTCTAGACACATATAATATACCCCATAATCCCAACTTCAGGCCCCAATGCCAACAGCTCAACTCCTTCCAACTGCATTCCATATGTAGTCCCCTAACACTGTTGCTTGTTGTTCTCAGATGTGCAAGGGTACATCTCAATGCAATACTGCAGGTCTAACTCGATACTCCCCCCTTCAATACTAAACCCGAGCCCCTAATAACCCTCTGCCTGTACTGACTTCCTTCCCCCACAACTAATACACAAATCAGTTCCAATCCTGCACTCATATAACCCTCTCCACATACAGGCACATACACTTGCCCCCATCTAGACTCATTATCTAAATCTTGGTATCCATGTTATCTTGATTCTCCCTATGACACAATACTCTAATCCGATACCTCAATACTTAACTGATACTTAAAGTTCAACAACAAACTTTATTCTCCACCCAAACTCACATCCATCCTAGCACTCGTGTACATGAAATCTGCAGTAATGGATGTGACCTGCTTGTTAAGAATTGACACAGCCCCTCTACTCTCTGCTATCTGCCAAGGCCTGAGTAGACCCCTTACCTCGAGCTGCTGCAGGAACCTTCCCCCTCTCTCCAAGTACCTGCTGTCAAACACAGGTAACTCATCCATCATACCAACATACTCAATAATACCATATACACATGTAGACCCACATCAACACACACAAAACACACTAATGCACATGATACACTACCTAAATAACTTGGTTTGTATACTGATACCCATCTATACTCTTTAAGTTCTGCACACACCAAATTCAAAAATTAATGTATCGTGTCATGTCGTATCGTGTTATGTTGTGTCGTGTCTGTGTTAGAGAGAAAGAGAGAGACAGCAAAAGGAGACAGAGAAAGGAGCTTACCGAGGAGGTGAGCCGGAGGAAGGACGCCGGAGGGAGAAGGGGAGCCGGAGGAAGAAGGCTCTGACGGCGGAGGGGGAAGGACGCGGCCGAAGGGGGGTCGCCGGAAGGGAGGAGGGGACGCAGGAGGGACGAGGGGAGCCGGAGGGGGAGGACGCGGCCGAGGGGGGTCGCCGGAGGAATGGAGGAGGAGCCAGAGGGGGGTCGCCGGAGGGAGGAAGTAGGAGCTGGCGGGTTTGAAATTTGGGAGAGGGAGAGGGATCTGATCGAAGAAAATGGGAGGAATCAGCCCTAAAAGAAAAATTTAGCAACGTTTTTAGCGACGCCAATAATGACGTCGCTAATTAGCGACATCTTTAGCGACGCCAATAATGACGTCGCTAATTAGCAACGTCGTTAACGTCGCTAATGACGTCGCTAAATGTCTAATAATAGATACGTCGCTAAATGTCACTAAATGAAATATATTAGCGACTTTTAGCAACCTTAATTGAACTTATAGGGACTAATCTTTTAAAAACTGAATAAAAGTCACTAAACGTCACTAAATATTGCCAATTAGCGATGTCTAGCGACATTTTTACATGGAGTCGCTAATTTATATTATATTAGCGATATGTTTTATTGACACCACTAAAAAATGTCGCTAATCCCGCTTATTCTAGTAGTGTTTCTTGTCCTGTGGATCATCAGCACATCAGCATAGGGACTGCCCATCTATTCAAGCTCGTCAGGGTGGAGCAGCCGCTCAGAGAGGACCAGCCAGAGTACCTACTGTACCAGGAGGCTAGCAGAGGGGACCTCCACTTCCACCACAGCAGCAGAGGTTTGCTCAACACCAGCAGCAGCAGAGAGGAGCACCACAGGGACAAGCTTACGCCATGACTACTGAGGAGGCCGAGCCAGCTGGAGACGTGATTTCAAGTTCTGTTTCTCTCAATTCTATTCCAGCACTTGCATTATTTGATTCTGGCACTTTCTATAGTTTCGTATATGTATCTTATACCCTTAAGCATCAATTAGAAATGGAACCATTAGATAGGACTTGCAAGATCATGACAGGAGGAGTCATTATCCTAGTCCATGATTATTGCAAGGATCGGAGAGTGTCATTGAAAGACCGAGAGTTGAGCGTGAGTTTACTCGTCATGCCACTTCCGAGATACGATATTGTATTCGAAATGGACTGGTTAAGTAAACACCATGCTTCTATAGATTGTCACGGAGGTAGAGTAGTATTCGAAATGGACTGGTTAAGTAAACACCATGCCAATTTATAGGTCAACCCAACACCTATATTATATATATATTCTTTTCCTTTTTCTTTTCTTTTCTAAACCTAGCTAATAGTTATCAGCCGACCAACCCCTATTTCCCTATTCATTTTCATCCCTGACCCACTTCACCACTGGCAACCTCCCTCGTCGACGACTTGTTGTTCTCCGCCTGGATCGGAGGAGAACCGCCGTGAACGACGATTCCACCCCGCTGAAGCCCAACCGGAGCCGCCGGACTTCGACCCTCATCCCGCTGAAACCGAATCCCATCCGTCGAACCCGACCACCTGTCGATCACCTCGACCCAGGCCAGCTGAACTTCATCGAGCATCCCTCTGCCTCACCGCCATTCTTCTCCACGGATATCCATCACGACCCACTTCAACTCACCCAGCCGGATCTTCCCCGAGCCAACCGAGCCCACGCTTGAGCCCGGCCAGACCATCTCCCTCACCGACCTCGTCCTTCGTCGAAGACCCGACTGCTCAGAGCCACCCCGCCTGAGACTCACAGCAGCTGCCTGAACTTTATCCCTGTCCACCCGACCTTGCCTGAACACCCACGTCGACTTCACCTCGACTGAACCACCAGCACCTTCATCATCATCCCCGTCGTCGTTGTGCACATACACATGTTCGGGTTTTCTTCCCCTTGCGTACACGTATATGTACATGCATACGCATATTCTTCATTGTATGCATGCGTATATTTAGCTATGATAGTATACACGTATTGTATATTGGTAAATGGGTGTAGGCACTTAGTGTATGTATTAGTTTTCAGTATGGGTTAATATACATATATTATATATTTGGTATATAATTAGTATATATATATACATACGTATATGTATTGTATATGTATTTAATTTGGTGCATATGTATATTGTAATTATTAATGCTAGATAATAATAGGTATAAATTATATATGTACTAGGTGACCGAGTATAACCACGGATACCCCGTAGTAACATTGACCTGTGACCACGTAGCATGATAGCAGACTGCCA